>OX235275.1:48072592-48710144 GCA_944472155.2 Trichobilharzia szidati | reverse complement strand
CCATGGATAAAGATGGCAAAGTCAGCCAGTCAGAATTAATAAGGCAAGATATGCCTGTATCAACTTGAAAACAGTTTGGAAATCTTCTGCTCTCACTCAACAGCATAAACAACACGATTCGGATAGTATTCAACACAAATGTGAAGTCAGTCAGCCATCTTCGATATGGGTCGGAAACTTGCACTGCGTGTCATGAAAAGGATTTCCAACAAGTTACAGCAGACTATTATCAACAGCTGCCTCCTTCACTAGCTGGCTGCAAACTGAAGATCAAATGGCCGACTGGCTGAACAGAAAGAGTTAGCAACGAGAAACCCTGGAAATGAACAAGCCAACAGGAGAGAGCCGACTGCTGAACAAATATGTGGAAGAAAATGGAGATGGATTAGGCATACATTAAGGAGGCCGTCGAACGGTATCCCACTCAATGCAGACTATCGCTTGAGTGGAATCAGAGTGAGAAGTAACAAGTGGGTTATCTGTGCAAATGTCACATGGAGGAGACTGTATGAGTTGGAGGAGGAGATGGGATATTATGGGCAATCATGGAGCTGGCCTGCTGAAGAGGACAGCAGAAAATGGTGCAAAGTAGAGGTGTGTTGCTGACGCCGTACGTTCCACTCGGAAATCAAGAGAATAATAATAATACTTCCTTCAGCTGCTTCAGGTCATCCATCCAATAGCCAACAGTGGGAACTGACTGGTGTTGGTTTCGGGATGAAAATGTAACAACTGAAATTATTCGGAAATTCCCAGGAATCCCCTATAATCTTAAAGATTATTTAATGTGTAAATCTGCTGTTGCCGGCATAAAGAACAGGAACCGAATTTTCATTGACAGTGTAAATCCTCATCGATCTATCCTTATTTATGCTTCATATATTTTTCACACGTGTTATGAACAACATTTCCAACAGTCTACAGACTTTCATCAACGGCCACCTTCGTTGGTTCAACACTGAAGATCAAGAGGCCGGCCACAAAAGGATAATAAACAAAGAACTCCTCTGGGTAACGAACCAAATAATGACCTACTGATCAACAAATATGGGGAATAAAATGTGGGTGGATAGGACACACTCTGTGGAAGCATTCAGCTGACATCACACATCGGGTCCCCTAGCAGAACCTGAATGAGAAACGGCGATTTGGCCACTGCTGCCGCCTCAACAATGAAATGAAGGAGGTCGTGTAAGGAGGTGATGAGGTCATATAGGCAGAAGAGATTGAAATGGTGATGCGCTGCTGAAATCTCGCAAAACCTAAAGGAATAGGAGAAAAATGAATTCGAATTTTGTGAGGATTCTGAATAATTCCAATGTGATTTCAATGAAATCTTCCACAGAATCATTGAAAAAGAAAAACTCGACGTTGAAATATCATTCTTCCATTGTTTGTTGTTCGTCACTCAGCAACAGCAACAAAATTCGGATTTTCAATACAAACGTCAAGTCAGTCAGTTCTTCTATACGGATCAGAAACTTGGTGGGTCACAAAGAATATTTCCAACAGCCTGTTGCAGAACTTTATCAACAACTGTCTTCGCTCTATACTGAAGATCAGATGGCCACCGGAAAGAATCACCAACAAGAAACTATGGGAACAAACAAAACAAGAACCAAACAATCGCTTAACAAATATGCAGGAGAAAGTGGAGATGGATTGGACACTCGCTGAGGTGGCCGTTGGGTGACATCACGCGTCAGGCTATAGCTCGATTGGAACCCGAAAGGGAAGCGGCGAGTGGGACGTCCAAGGGTGACATGGAGGAGATCGTGTGAAGAGGAGTTGAAACAGTATGGAATAACATGGATGCAGGTGAAAAGTACAGTAGAAGACAGAAGCAAGTGGAGGCGTGCAGCTGAATCCCTATGTTCCACTGGGAACCCAAGGGAACAACAATAATAATAATTGTTTGTTGGCTACGGAATAGATGCATTTAAGTTCCTATGAGAAAATGTAGTCTAAGGGAGCTGTTATTTCGGGTGTCGATGGCACGGCGGTTAGGACTCTCACTAACCATACACGTGGTCCGGTGTTCGATCCCCACCCGCCACATACCTGATATCAGTGGTCATCCTGCAGAATTTGGGTTACCGATATCACATGTTGAAAATTCCATACTTATACCAAAAGTACTGTGTGGAATCAAGCTATAATTTACAAAAAATGTGACAGTAGTGCTGTTTCGTGCCTTTAGTCAAGGTCTAATTTATTGATGGATAAACGTTTAAAGCAGGGACTCAACTGTCAGTGCTCCTAGCCTAGGTTTGACCCCCAAGTAGGGTCTTTCTTCCCTTCTCTGAGTTCTGAACGGGCTTCAAACCTGGGCCTTGATATTTGAGTAGCACTGGTGTTGTCTTTTTATGAAGTGATGTTACTAGCTTCACACTAGGCCAGCCTACATTGGCGAAGACTCAAACCTGAGTCAGGTGTTTGACTGGTGGGAATTCTACGTCCAAACCAATGTTGCACTAGTGAGTGTGAATTACTGAATACTTGAACACTGGGATCAAGCAGTGGTCCAGTACGCCCCTTGGTTTTCAGTGATTCTTTAACTAATGTCGGTTCTTCATAGAATCTCTACTGTAATAAAGAATATATCATGGCATTAGTGTGAGCAGACTTGCATTAAGTTGATCATATATAAGGTATTCTCTTTCTTCGGCACACATACACAAACACACAACTACTAAAAATAATGACTTTCATGTTATACATAAAAGGGGAAAAGCTTTTGTCTAGGTCAGCTGGAAAGCTTCTCCGCTTTTTCACACGCAAAGATACCCACATATACTCACACGCACACACACACACACACTCACTCACACTAACACATCCATCATTCATCATCCAGCACGTTTGTCGTCTACAAATGTCTCCCAACACACATTATTATTATTATTACTATTGTTACACTAAAACAGTTTCTTTGTTAAATATTCACATTGGAATAATTACCAAGATATACTAAGATATATTATTCTCCCTTTTGCTCATATTTTAAACAAAAGAATGTAATGGAAGGGAGTAAAATTCATTAGGAAAACAAAATTTTTAAACATTCAAAACATCTGTTATTGTCGCTACCAATTTCTTATCATTCAATGTTCAATGTCGTTCAACATTTATTCAATGGCTTTCACTTTATTTAAATACAGTTAACATGAATTTAATTGATTACAACTGACTTGTATGAATTATTGATTTCTGTATTGAATCAAAACTATGCTCAGGCCTTGATATATATATATATATATATAATATCAGCAAGTGTGTTTATGCCTTTGCCTTTATTGGAAATTCAGCAGCCGACAGTAATATTCTCCTAGTAAACAAGATGGCGTCATTTTCTTAAGTTGCTTATATTTTTAAACAATAATAAGATTGAATGTTTGGTTGAAACGTTGAACAATGAATTACTGGTCACCAAATTAATATATATATATATATATATATATATATATATGCAAGCACCCAATATTAGCAGTGTTATAGCAAATACAGGGCGGATAAACACTTTCCTTCTGTCTCTATTGTTATCATAAGTTAATTATCATTATACTTTAGTGTATTTCATCTTCCGGTGTTACTCAAATATTCTCCATTATGTACTCCATCATATATGCGTCTGTTTATTCGTATGTAATACGGGTTTTTTCATTTGACACTAGTAACTAGTGTGATGCGTCTAGTCCTCTCTTTGGTGCAGACTGAATTCTATCATTCAGGTTGTAATGTGGCCAACACGGTGTACATGGTTTTTGTTGATAATAAATGGTTGGAGGCAATCGGCAGGAAGCCTTGGACCTAGGTTTCGCGCTAGTTGGCACTCATCAGCAAGGCGTATCTGCAACCTTGAAGGAACTCATGTCCCTTCTGAGATTCGAACCCGCGTCACCCAGTGAGTACTGCAGTCAGAGACGTTAACACTGAGCCTTGCTGACGAGTGCCGACTAGCATGAAACCCAGGTCCAAGGCTTCCTGCCGATTGCCTCCAAACATCTAATAATACGGGTTATTTGTGTGTATGTGTGTACCTCAGTATGAATACTATGTTAGGCCTGACTTGATTTGTTCAGGGGTAGGGGCATTGATTGATTAGAGAATAGACATTTTATAGTTTTGACAGGAAGTCATAGCTGTTGGTATCTATCAGTTGCACGAGTTGATAACATTTTACGGAGGTGGAGCTATAGCTGGAGTGGATTGACACGAGTTGGATTTCATTGGCCATGAAGATATTGACTGTGATCACTGGTGTGGTCGTGGGTGGAGAAACACTGGAACTCTCTGAAAGTAATGTGGAAGGAAACCTGTATAGGCAGGCACCTCTGGAAAGGAGAGGAGGCGGGAAAAGGAAGGACTCTCAATGGACACCTGGAAGATAATAGAGGAGAGGGGGATATTGAAAACGAAGATGAAGCAATCCAAAGATGGAGAACAAAAGAAGAGGTTGATTTCGATCTATCTTGCAGGGGATGTAGAGGAAACCATGAGCTGACCACGTCAACCGACCACCACCTATAACTCTTCCAGAAATACCACCAACAGTGTACAGAGAACTACAAGTGGACGCCAACTGAACAAACGTTTTCTGAACACAGAGACTGGGATGAAATTTTTTACGACAAATGCCTCAAATAAGCCTAGCAGCCGAAGACGTACCAAACTAGAGAGTTGAGCTGGCACCTTGCATAGAATCATATAAGCTAAGTTTTTATCAGTTCACTATGTGTGCCGGCATAGAACTTCTGAGTAAATTTACGACTTCTTTACCTAATCACGTTGAACAACGCTCCGGAAGGCGACAGTAGGCTTACCGAGTCATTCTACCCGCATAACTGTCTCCACAGGAACAGTGAAATTTGTAGATGTACATTGAAGTAACCAGACTGTGTAGCTTATCCTTCGCCTGCATTGGAATTATACAACAAGTGGCTAATTTTAAACACAGCATGGTGGCCACGAAAGTTATAGCTATTATTTTTCGGAGTTTTAATGCCGGCAATTCAGTTGCTGTGTCTCCTGTAAATGGTAAAGTCACGTACGCCGTTTACAGGCATTTATTTCCATCTGTTCTTCTTGTGGAAACTAACAAATTTTCTGGGATATCGGTTTTCATAGAACAAGTTCGCTGCCTTCCTTAATTCAACCTCCAGATTGTCGTTTGTGCAGGTTTTGTTGTTGCCACGTGAAATGTCAGGACACTTATGAGATTTCGTTTGTATCCTGCCTAGCATTAGCAAACTAACAAAATCGGCTGTGATTTATTTATCACAAACATATAAACCTACCTGATGTTAAAATATTGGTGTAAATTCTCAACAGTGTATGCCTTACCATGATAGACATGAGAATGCTACAGTGTTTAAACATGCTTATCAGTCAGAAATGGAGAAAAACAAAGACGCTTATCTGAGTGTAAACAAAAAGCAGTGAAAGATTAGAGAATGAAGGTGTCGAGAAGAAAAAAATCAAAGGGTTTCAGAGTTGGTGAGGGAAGGGGGGGAGCGGAAATGAGTGGGTGGGTGAAGATAAGTTATTATCTCGTTTGAGTAAAATAAACTTCCTGAAAGAAACCTTCATACAAAAAGGTTACCCATCAAGATTCGCAGACAAAAACATCAAACAAAAAATCCAAAAGCAAGAAACAGCATGTGTGCCAAAAAAGATACCTTATATGAACCTCGACTTCAAAGGAGACCTACTCAGTGACGTCCTTAGAAGGAGAATCTCCACGTCTTTAAGAAGAACTTTCTTTGCGGCAACATTGAGCGTAGTGTTCTCTAGTTGCCCGCTGATCCGCAGAAGCCCAAAAGACAAGATCCCGCACCTGACCACTTCTATGTGTATATATCAGCTCACCTGTTGCTGTGGAGCCAGGTACATCGGTCGTTCAACGCGTATCCTGTCAAAAAGGATCAAAAAAATTATTCAGCGTGGCTGCAGAAAGGAAGTAATGGCTACATAAGGAGTGCAATAATAGAACACCTCGTCAACACTGGTCATTCCATCTCAACAAACGCCTCTTTCAAAGTAATCTACAAAGTGAAGAACAACCTTCGAAATGCAGTACGATTCCATCTTCTTTGTATCTCAGAACCTTAGCCATTAAGCTATAGGAACCAGAACTGTGCATACAAAAGAAAATTATTCAACCACTTCTACTCTCATGGTAGCAACTGTGTTTATTTGTCTTAACTTTTCTTCGTTTGTTTGTTTGATTTGACTTAACTTTTGTTTGTATGCTTGTTTTTCTACTTAAAACCCTTGTGTAATTCCGTATATTTTGTTTCCATGTACACCCTGAGTACAACTCTTTCATTAAACTATTCATGTTATTACGTAACTCTTCTTTAAGAGTCGTTTGCGACAACTCATCACTTTTGTTACTACCCTCTTATATCAACATCTAATTCATATGAACTTACTAATTGTATTTTCGTTTGACAAATTTAATGTGCACACACATACAAAACAACCATATATATTTGCGATTGCACAGATATGAAAATGAATTCGCCGAAAAGAGACTCTTCGCTGAACTACTTGTCTTCTGTCTATTAATGTTCGGATGGGAATTTTTCATGAATTAAAATAAGTTAATCAATCACCTTGATGTCATTCTGTTGATGATGGTTTGTATTGCAGCTAAAGAGGTGGAAGTTTCAACCCATTTACAACTGGATGTACCTGTACATTCTCAATAGGTGATACTGCTCCCACTGAGACTGGAACTTGGTATCTATTGTTCCAAAAGCTAACTGAGAACCACCATTCCCATTCAATCATAAATTACTCTGTAGTGGATAGATTGTTTCGAAAATCCATCCTCAGTGATCTATTTATAATATTTAAACTCATTCACACGTTTCAACTTACTCGATAATTATTATATGTTCTTCTCTTAGACTGGTGCATCGATGGCACAGAGGTAGAACTCTTGTCGACAATGCATGTGGTCCGGGGTTCGATCCCCGGCCACCGACGCACTCCTATACATTGCTAAGCCAGTAAAAAGACTGATAATGAGAGAAGGTTGGGCATGAGGCCAGCAACCCGTAAAAATAAACACCACTGCTGCCGAAATTTCAAACCTCCAGATTGAAGCCCTACGTTCCACTGGGAACGTGAAGGAATAATTCCCTTAGACTGTGTATCCTAAATTTTACAACTGCATATCACATGCTGATTTCAACCTTCACTATTTTATTTGCCTTTGTCCTCGTGGAATCCTTCATTGTAATACTTCTCTGTGTGGTTGTGTGTAAATTGGCTGTGTGTCGCTTAATGACATCAGTTTGTTTGGGTTTATTTTGAAGGTGATTCTGACCCAGGACTTTCTGCAGTGGTAAGCCTTGGTGTGGGTGTGGGTGTGATTCTTGGAGATAGAGCGTTTGATCCCAGCTCATTGGGGAATATTCTCCTCTTCGATTCTGAATTACTTTTTACAGTTGGACTTTGGCTCCCTCATTTTGTCTTACAGTACATGCAGTACCTAAGCATCATTTCAACTACAGGCAGAACTGACAAAGTTATCATAGCAAGGATCAGGCTTTCATTACTCTCAACGGCATTTGGCATGAGAAATAAGATCCAGATTTTCAACGCAAATGTGAAGTCAGTGCTACTTTATGGATCAGAGACTTGGTGCGTCATGAAGAGCAAACTACAAAAAAACTACAGACCTTCATCAAAAGCCGTAATCTTGCTCAGTACTTAAGATCAAGTGTCCAGAAAAGATGAGCAACAGGGATCTCTGGGAGCGAACCAACCAGGAAACGATTGTGCAATAAATATGCAAGAAGTAATGGAGGTAAATTGTGGCCATACTCTGAGAAAACCATCAAGTGAGTGACATCCCGCCTCAAGCCATTGCTCGAATGGAACCCAAACGGGAAGCGACGAGTTGGTCGTAGGTCAGAGGGTGATAATATGGAGGTGGTGATGTGAAGAGGAGATGAAAGTATATCGGCAGTCGTGCACACAGGTGAAAACTTTATTGAAGAACCGAACGCAATGGAGAGTGTGCGGCTGAAGCACTATGCTGTCCTAGGAACTAAAGGAAACAATAATAATAATACTTGCAGTGGCTGTATAGCTAACAGCTTAAGAGCACTGTTGAGGTCAATTTGAGTTTTGATGCTACTAATGTTTAACAGAACCGCTTAAATAATGAAGAATGATCGTCTTTCCCGTAGTCTCAGAATGTTTCATGATACCGAGTGTCTCAACGAACTGTTGTCAGCTTTACAGTAGAACGTATTATTATTATTGTTCCCTTGGGTTCCTAGTGGAACATAGGTCCTCAACTGCATGCCTCCACTTGCTTCTGTCTTCTACTGTATTTTTCACCTGCATCCATGTAAGTCCATCCTGTTTCAACTCCTCTTCACACGATCTCCTCCATGTCATTCTTGGACGTCTCACTCGCCGTTTCCATTTCGGGTTCCACTCTAACACTGGCCTGACGCGTGATGTCACCCAGTGGCCTCCTCAGCGAGTGTCCAATCCATCTCCACTTTCTCCTGCATATTTGTTGGGCGATTGGTTCTTGTTTTGTTAGTTCCCATAGTTTCTTGTTGGTTCTTGTTCTTTCCGGCCATCTGATCTTCAGTGTAGAACGAAGATAGCTGTTGATGAAGGTCTGCAACAGGCTGTTGGAAATATTCTTTGTGACCCGCCGTCAAGTTTCTGATCCGTATAGAAGAACTGACTGACTTGACGTTTGTATTGAAAATCCGAATTTTGTTGTTGATGCTGAGTGACGAAGATTTCCAGATTGACTTCAGGTTGATGAATGTGTTTCTCGCCTTCTCGATTCTCAATTTGACATCCTCGTCCGCTCTTCCTGTAGTTGAGACAATGCTCCCTAGATAAGTGAATGAAGTAACCTCTTTCAAATCCCTCCCGTTGATGGTGATTGGCGCTGGATGTTGCTGCTAACCTTGTTGTTGTTGGTTGGTTATTTTCATAACCTCCGTCTTGTCTATGCTCACCTACAGTCCTGTCTTTGCTGGTGCTTCGACCAGTTTTGTGTGACATCAAACATAAATCTTCCGCGAAATCCAGGTCTTCTAAGTTCTTCACGTCGGTCCAGGATATCCCTGTCTTCTCGTTTCCCACTGTCTGACGCATAATGCAGTCCACCATAATTAGGAATATCATTGGTGATAATAAGCACCCTTGTCTAACTCCTGTAGAACGTAGATATTGGTTTCCTGCGTTCATAGGATAACCGAATAAATTTGATCGTTACACAGTCAACGGGAAATTCGCCCCAACTTAACCCAATAATTTGATTTTTTAATAATAAAAATGAACTAATTGAATTTTTTTAAAGATTTTCCCGTCGATTGATGGGAGCGAAGTGCTCGGTCTCATGTTGACATGTCGGCTTCTTGTGCAGATGCTTCGACGATATCTGGGCATTTAATTTCTATTTAATTGGTGGATGGTGACTGGCAGTGGAATCCAGGATGCGCATTTCGTCGAAGCATCTGTACAAGAAGCCGACATATCAACCTGAAACAGAGCACCTCGGTTCAATCAATCGAGGGGAAAATATAAAAAAATTCAATTGAATTAATATGACCCGTTGCACAAGAGGTGGCTCTCGTGGCCCAAGTGGTCTAGTGAATAACGCTGTGGCGTTTGAAACTATGGGCACTGGGTCCGAGCCTCGGTGGTCAGGACTCTTGCCAACCATGCACATGGTCCGGGGTTCAATCCCCTGCCGACGCACACCCGATATCTATGGTCGGCCTGCAAAATTTGGGCTACCGATATCCATGCTGAAAATTCCATACTTGCACTGAAAATACTGTGTGGCATCAAGCTGTAATCAAAATAAAATTGAATTGAAAAATAAACTAAAGTGCAGGTACATCCAGATGACGAGTCCCAAATAGGACGAAATGTGCATCCTGGATTCTACTGCTACTCACCATCCACCAATTAAAAATAATCTACTTTATTCCAAGACGAGCAGTACTTATAATACAGAATGGAATTCTCAACATTTTTCACACTATTGCGTCTGATTTACTCAAAATATAAATAAAATAAATTAACCAGAGGAATTTGTCCACATTTGCGGTATAAAGTCAAAAATATTCGAAGTACAAGAGGAGAATAATAAACACAATAATAATAATAATAATAATAACAGTGAGTTTGTTTCAAACAGTATTGTCGATTCATTTTGGGAATTTTATCATGTTATAGATTATTGAATCTAATGTTCGCTTGATATAGCATGGTAAGGGAAAGACAAAAATCAACAGTTATCATACAGCTCAAATGATGTTTACACACTTGTTAGAAAAAAAACCAAAAAGAAATTGAGAGCATTGTAAATATATATATAATAAGAAAAATAACAATAAAGCATGGTGGAATATGGATGGAGAAAATGGCTGATTTAAATACTGCAAAGAAGGTTAGTTAGTCAGTTAGTTCGTCCCTGACACTATTTTCATCGCATAAAATATGTTCCAAATATGGTATCGTGGAATTTTTATACTTTATTGACATGCGTGCATAAAGTCTTTTGAAATCACTTCTTGTTCTACTTGAGGAGGAGGTGCAAGATGATAGCTTCGGGTACTGAGATGGATGCTCACAGTTTGATAAAATCCCTTTAGCAAATTTGTTGTGTGAAATCAAGTGCCTACCTATGATGACGTGCCTAGTTGGATACTACTCCTCTACTGAAAGTCTGCAGAATTCTACGAAGTATGACAAATTGCTTTTTAGGCAACCCAGGAAAAAATGAGAGTGAACAATAGGGAAGAATAGGTAAGATACAAGAGTTGACAAACTGTAAGAGGAGGGGTTGGTTGAGTCTTGCCTCAGTGCCTTAACTTCTGAATTTATTAAGTCAGACGGAATATTCTTTCATACTTTTATTCCCCTTAATGAATTTGAACAAATCAAGAGCTTTAGTTTTAGCAGAATAAAATGATACCATCGTTCACTTATTTCGTTGCCTTCTCGTCAGCTGCTTACAGGGCAAAGACATTATTAAATATATCTACAAAAACAATTTTAACATACTTGCACAGAGTTCATTTTAAACAAAAGTCAATCGATCAATATACGCATACACTAATAATATATACATATATATATATATATATATGCAATATTAAACACCATTCCGAACAATAATAATCATACACAATGAAAACTTTTCAGCATCTCGCATTCGGATGAAAAATATCCAGTTACCAGACAGGGCAAAAAAAGACTGATAACCGCTTCTTTCTGAACGCATAAATCAGGTTTCAGGCGCTTGATGGAAATGGCTTCAGCAAACTTGAGGAGAATTGAGCTCTTTTGCATATTGATAATTTTGAACGACTTTTCGACGTCCACCTCATGACCCGTGTCGAGGAGATGCCTGGCGATGGCACTGTTTAAAGCATTTGTTCCCTTTAGACGTAAGCTTTTTGGTACATGTTCAGAAAATCGTAGATATGCCCTTCTTTCTGTCCTTCCAATGTAACTGCTCCCGCAGATACATGTAAATTTGTATATATAGTTGGAGTTTAACATGAGAAGGATATCTATCGATTTTTGATTGCATCAAAGAGCAAGTTGTTCGATAGACGGGAACGAGCTTAGCTGCAGGATAGGCTGTGGCTAGTGATGTACTCAGCCTTCTGTTGATCATCGCTGCAATGTTTTCACCTTTATAATCAAGCTGAAAGTAGATTGGCTTTTTTCTTACTGTGATTTGTTTTACATTTGTGACTTCAGATCTTCCATACTTGTTGATGAACCTTTGAGGGTACCCATTGCTCTTCAATGTCTTTTCAAGAAACTCAAATTCTTCCTCTAATTTCTCTATAGAGCATATTCTCCTCGCTCTATAGTACAGAGTCTTGACTAGACCACGTTTAAAGCTATTTGGACAAAAGCTATTGAAATGTAAGTATTATCCTTTCCATGTAGACTTTCGATAAATTGACTTTTGAAGACAACCGTCTTCTAGGCGTTCCATGGCGATGTCGAGGAAGTGAAACTTTCCGTCACTTTCATGTTCCATAGTGAACTCAATATTGGTGTGTGCATCATTGAATAATCTTAGTAAGTGTGAAGCATGACTTTCATTTTTGCACACTATAAATGTGTCATCAACATATCGACAGTAGGAAGTTGTTTCGTCAATTGCATGCTTCAACTTTGTTCTTTCAAGGTTGGACATGAATATATCTGCTAAAACAGGGCTAAGTGGACTTTCCATAGCTACACCATCTATTTGATGGTAAAGAGTGTTGTCGAATTGGAATTGCACATCCATGGTACACATTAGCAGTAGGCGTTTGAATTCTTTTGCGTTTGAATATTCTTTTAAAAATCGCTAAGACATGAGAAGACCAGGGTAAGTCAGAAGGAAGAATTAGTCCAAGGTATTTAACGTCAGACTTGATTTCTATATCACTATCATCAATTTCGCAACGAATATTGGGATTAACAGGAATTAACGGTCTCGACACCAGTTCTACAAATGATCACCTATATTCTAGAAGTATAGCATGTTTTGTAGTCTCGTTTCTTGACTGAGTATCTTTGTTATAATTGAGTATTCCTGATTTTTTCTGTTTATTTTGACTGGAATTTATTTATTTAAACGCATTAAAACTTGGTACAATATGGCACCAAGAAGGATGCGCTACACAATAATAATAAAACAACATAGATGAAAAAAAAGAAGGAAGGCAGGAAAAGAAAAAATATATATAAGTAGAGAACGAATACAGAACTTCATCTGGAAGGAAAACACGAATTCTTAACAGGTTCAAACAGTGTTCGTTAACTATCATCGGGAATGGAAGAAAGAAGGAAATCGCAACACATTCGCCATTGATTACGATTCTTGGCCATATCCGATAACGTTTCGAGCCATCGATTTGAGCTATCTCTCAGACCCCAACCAGGGAGTCTTGACACACCAACCGATGCTAATCCAGCACAGAAATCCTTCATCCCACGACGCCACATCATAGACTGACCACCTCTCCGCCTTTTCCATCCCGTCCCAGGGCTAGCGAACAGAGACCTGTACGGAAGCCTCTGAGGTGACATTCGCAGCACATGTCCAAGCCACCGGAGCCGGTGTTTCCAGATGACGACATTCAATGAATGGTGATCTCCACTGTGTTCAAACACACGCCGCCGAACCTCGGAATTACTCATGCGATGATGCCATCGAACGCAAGCAATCCTGCGGAGACAGCGGTGATCGAACACGCAGAGTCGCCTCACATCCTCAGCTCGGAGAGGCCAGGTTTCACAGGCGTAGAGCAAGACAGCCCGCACCGAGGCATTGTATACCCGACCTTTGACAGCCAGGCTAACGTCGCGACGGCGCCAGAGGTGGCTCAAGTTGATGTATGCCACCATAGCCTTCATTATGCGGCTGGAAATCTCATCCGTCACCCCTTTGCCAGCAATTTCAGAGAGAAATAAATAAAGAAATCTGAATGGTTGTATGGTATTACAATCCCTCAGAAAATTAAGCCATAAACAAACGAATCACGAAACTATCCAATCAGGTTGTCGTGTTACTGCGTGTATAAATCATGCCTTCACTATTAATAAAGTAACTTGTGTAGCTACCGAATTTATTCGAAAATCGTCTGAGAGCAAGAAACCGATATCTACGTTCTACTGTATAACCAAAAGAGCTTCATTGAGACAAGCGCTATCACGAAACGTTTCCAGAGCAGCGGAAAGACGATTGCTCCTCAATGTTTAAATGGTTACTTTAAACAATAGTAGCGTCAAAACTCAAATTGACCTCAACAGTGCTGTTGGGCTTTTAGCTATATAGGCACTGCAGGTATTGTAAGGCAAAATAAGTTGTTCAAAGTCTCACTGTAAAACGTACCTCAGAATCGAGGAGGAGAATATTCCCAACGGGTTGAGATGAAAAGTTCTGTCCACAGGAATCACACACACATATACGAAGTCTTAACGCTGCAGACAGTCTCGGGTGAGAATCGCCTTCAAAATATACTCAAACAAACTGATGTCGTTAGACAACATATTGTGAGTGTACTCATAACCACACAGTGAAGTATTACAATTAAAGATCCAACGAGCAGAAAGGTGAATAAAATAGTGAAGGCTGAAATCAGCATGTAATGTACAAATGTCAAATCAAAGAAACAGCCTAAGGGAAGGAGGATGTATAATAATTGGAGAGTTAGTTGAGACGTCTAAATGTGTATAAATATTGTGAGCAGATTGTCGAGGAGGGATTTCCTAAACAATTTGTCCATATAACAACTTGTTCTTCCTAACACCTTTCAACTTCTGGCGATCAGAAAGATGTATCTGAAAACGTAGTTTCTATTTTATATAACATGAAATTTAAGCTGATTCCCGACTCGTAGAGTTCTTACCACCAGGTTATCGATCCATACTGAAACACTGGACTTAATAATAATAATATTGACTTTGAGATTTCATCATGAACTAACATCGGTTGCAGGGCCATCGGGAAACCTGGGACATATATACAGCTGTTTCGACTTATTCTGCGGCTCTTCATCAGTTCGCATCCACCATAGGGGGAACTAAACCGGGACCTTTCGGTTACATGACGGGTTAGCTCGTAGACCATTCAGCAACTCGGATCCGATTCGATGTCCAGCCCATGAATTTCAACTTCTACCAATACACGATATAGCGCGACTGGCACTAGCCAATATCATTTGTGGCAAGTGTTTGTCTTCATACCCGACCTGGTGCATCCTGCTAGTCATGACTTCCCACTAGAGCCCAGGTGACTAACTACCTACCTGAACAGGGCCCGTTGCCAGTGAGCATCAGATTCATATACAAGTGTTGGTTTGCAGGGTGCATACTGATGAAGAATCCAAAATTAGGACGAAGTAGCCGTCCAGTACTACTAGGTTTCCCATTAGATCTCCAGCCGATGTCAATTCATGATGAAATCCTGAAACTAATCAAATCCCAGCCAACCAACACATGAATAATAACTTCACTCAGGTCAAAACGTTAATACAACATACAGAATTCTATAAAAGACAAAATAATCGAGCAAAGAATATTCTTTTCGATAAATTCACCCTCTTCTGGCTGTACAATTATATATCTGTATGTTTATATACACAGAATATTCTAGATTAGTAGTCAATAACAATATTAGTGCTTTTTAAATAATATCGATTTGTAAAGTATGGTCACAATGGGATTACAGTTCATTGAAGATGCTTAAATTATAATAGTAATAATAAAGATATAATAGCGAATAGAGTATTGACTAAAATTAGGGAAATTTCACAAAAATTCTGGATTATTCTAACCTGGATGGCCAAGGTAATGATAATGTCTGAACTAACTTCTTTTGGATGCATAAATTAGGCTTGTTAATATGGATCCCAACAGCCTCATTAATATTTAGTAGTCGAACACTTAAGGCGGTAAATGACCCTGAAAGCATGATTAACGTCAATCTTGTGTTCTGTCTCCACAAGATGAGACAGAATAGCGCTGCGAATAGATTTTGTTTGTCCTTTGCTTAACCACTATGCAGGATGATGTTCGGAAATTCGACGCGAAACACGCCTAATCGTAGGGCCAAACAAATAAAATCTATTCGCAGTGCTATTCTGTCTCATCTTGTGGAGACAGAACACAAGAATTACGGTAATCGTGCTTTCAGGGTCATTTACCGCATACCGAAGAATCTCAATTTCACCTTAAGAGTTCGACTACTAAATATTGATGAGGCTGTTGGGATCCATAATAACAGGCCTAATTTATGCATCCAAAAGAAGTTAGTTCAGACTTTAACATTACCTTCCTCATCCAGGTTTGAATAATCCTGAATTTTGGTGGATTTTCCCTGATTTTTAGTTGATACTCTATTCGCTATTATATCTTTATTATTGTTATTATAATTTAAGCATCTTTAATGAACTGTAATTGCATTGATCATACTTTACAAATCGATATTATTTAAAAAAACGCCAATATTGTTATTGACTACTAATCTAGAATATTCTGTGTATATAAACATGTATATATAATTGTAGAGCCGCAAGAGGGGGAATTTATCGAAAAGAATATTCTTCGCTCGATTATTTTGTGTTTTATAGATGTCTGAATGAATATTTTTGCAATACAGTATTCTCACAGTATTTTCCTCTCATTCAGAATCTTCAATGCAGAAAGCAATCTACATTATATCAGCTGATACAATGGTGTTTGATCTGAGGAAGATGCGCACCCGTCGTTAGAAAAAACGGTGAAAATTATGTGTGAGTACATTTTGTGAGTACTAAAGGACATAAATGAATATTTAAAACAGAATAAGAATTAGAGAAAATATGATGCATTGTGTTGTCGAACGGAAATTCAGACTGAGCATAATGAGTCAAGCAGGCTGCTAAAGGATTAGAACGCGACCCTTACTTATTGTATGTTTGCGAGAGCAGATAACACTACACAATTTCTAAGGGTGAACTAGATTCAGTGACGTTCTGTCTGGAATTCAAAAGCTTAGGCCGATGAGCTACAATGTGTAACCTGAATCACTTAAGCTGATGCGCAATACCAAATTTTTAAAATTTGGTTCTGAAATTGAGGAAATTGTCGTTAAATACTCCCGCTGCTATAACTTAACGAATAAGTCTCGTTTAATTTCATAAAATGTTATTAACTGTAATGGGAGTTGCGCTGTATGTATTGCCAGATGGCAGGAGTTGGGATTCTCGGACAGCTGGATTCTATCCCAGTGAAGGAATGATCAGTGAGATCGTACCATAACTCGAAAGTCCAGGTTTCGATCGCTAGAGGGGCAATGAGTGCGTGCTGCTGAAGAGGACTGAACAGATGCCTACATATTCGCTGGTTTCTAACGATTCATTCGTTGAAGTCAACTCGCTATCCTTCATGAAATTGATCGAATCCCTGCCAGCTGACCCTAGAGAATTATTCGAATGCTCGCTGACTACACGATGAAATTGCCTGAAGTTTTAATGGGATGTTGTGATCAATGGTGTCCATCAAGTTTAGCGTTTGAACAGATACTTACTGATGATATAGGTTGGCTGTCCCCCTCCAAATATAGTAAATCGGAAGAAGTCAGAGTTGACGGGAAACGATGTTCCCAGTAGCTCAATGGTCAACGGGCTTGTCTTGTTACCAAAAAGTCCTAGTTTTGAAGTCCAGCGGTCACGTATAGCTCAAAGATTGTAAATAGTACTTTCTAGTTTCCAATGGTTCTTTAATTGAAGTCAATTCATAATTGAAAGTGAAAACATTTCCCCTTGATTGACTAATTGTTTCTCATTAAGTTTTCGCATTAATCAATATGTCACTCCCAGCAACAGTATCTTGTCGAGAATGAATAACTTCAGACAACCACTTGAATAATCTGCAAACTTGAAGGCTACTCTAATTCCTTAAGTGGTTTAACAAAAAATACGCACTGAATTACATGATGAAAAATGGAAAAAAAGACGAGAGGAAACGAGCTGATCAATATAATGGGAAAGAAATAAGCTTTCATTGTTATCGCCTGCTCTGATGATTAGAATTACATTATTAATTTATCGAATTACAGTGACCGGATAACACTTAATTTGTTTCTCCTATCTGAATGCCTACAAAATAGAAAGACTGATATATTTTACACCCAGGAATTCAACACACGACAATATCTATATATCCATGAGTGTACTACTCGCACACTGAAAAGACATAGGGTAGAGTGTGTCAGTGTGTGTATTAGTACGGAAGATTTAATGTAACTATGGTAATTGCTGTCGTTTAAGTGATTGATAACTTTGCAGGCTGATTTGCGAAAAACTATGCTGTGATTGGTTAATAACGTACCAATAAGATTTCAGGGACGCACAGAATTTGACCTAGGTGAAGGTTGAATAGCCTACGGAGAAAATACTGACTAATGATAATTTGTCTCCTCTCAGTCATGATATATATATATATATATATATATATATATATATATATAATAATAAATTATGTAATGTTGATAAGCAGAATAAGAGATTTCAGTGGAAAGCAATACTTTGTTTTCAATTCACATTTTTGATTTTCCTTTTGATTCATTGGACCGCTTTTAATCACCATCCATCAAATTATTTTGTATTATTAATTACTGTCACCTTGGGTTGCAAGTGAAACGTAGGGATTCAATAACACATCTCCACTTTGTTCTATTTTCCGCTGTCCTCTTTAGTTGGCTAGCACCACGGTTGCCCATAATCTCTTGTTTCTTCTTCGCCATATCTCCTCCATGTCACCCTGGCACCGATGATCCACTTGTCGTTTCCCATTCGGGTTCTACTTTACAGCCTGATGTGCGATGTTATTCTACGGTCGTCTCAGTGGCGTTTGCTCGATCCATCCCCATTTTCTCCCATATATTTATTGAGTGATTGGCTCGCGCCTGTTGGTTTGTTCCAAGCCAGAGTTTCTCGTTAATAATTCTTTTTGGCTGGCCATTTGACCATCAATGTAGAGCCAGCCAGTGATAAAAGTCGTCAGTAGCCTACTGGAAATGCTTTTCGTGACACGTTGGCCAGGTTTCTGACCCATATAGAAGATCTTTTGAATTATGTGATGACTCTGGATCCACTAAATTACCTCGAATTAAAAACAGATTACAACTGACACCCGTTGCACAACAGGTGTTTCTCATGGCCCAATCGGTGTAGTGGATTATACTTTGGCGTTCGAAGCGATGGGTACTCGGTTAGAGTCTCACTTGGGAATGCAGGTACATCCAGATGATGATTCCCATATATTTTGTGTGGTTAAAAGTTATTGAAAGTAGAGTGCATGCTTCGTCCTGCTGGGGACTCGTCAACTGGATGATCCTGTGCATACTCAACGACTGAGTGATGTGAATTAATTGAATTATTTGACATGTGATTCGCCATAACTTGTGAGTATTAAAGAAATCTGATTTGTATTCATTTAGCAAGATTTCATCCGATTCTGGAGTTGGTTTAATGGTTTTCTCTCTGCCCTGAGTCGATCAGACATTCCAGAATAGAGATTCTGGGGGAAATATTTTTCTCATACATCAAAATCATGAGGGTAAGTGTTTGATGATAAATTTGGATAGCAGAACACTGGATAGGGTCGATATACCTGCCACTACAAACGCAGATGAATCACTAAATACGCACTGATTTGGTCATATGAATCATTGGTTTTGTAGGGAAAACGAATCAAAGTTCAGTTGAGAAGAATTTTTATCTTCAGTGAACGTGACATGCAGTTTCTTAGTATTACTGTCAATGAGTCCCTATTGAATTACAGATTCAGATAGAGCTTTTTTAAGAGTATGAAGTGTATGCGGTTTACTGGTGTAGGCTTTATGGACATTTTGATGAAGCATTCGACGTAGACATTTTTAATGATAGTCAGTTTTTAGGATACTCGACTCCCCTTCTTTCGTATCAAGGCTGCAAATCTAGCATATTCTATAGCTCACTTAGTCCATCAAGTTTCGTTTTGTAAGTAGAGACACCAAAATGTCAATGTTTTTGGATTGTCTGTTCTCCGTAGGCTTTCTGTGGATGGATATTTTCACTCTTCCACCTTGTTCACTCCCTATAAGTTCAAAGTTCAGAAAGGAAATCTTTTTCTAGTCCGACTTCTTCTCTAATTTGAATACGATTGCAGGATAGAAGCTGTTCCAAAACTTCAGAATGACTCCCATATTCTCTTTATCATTGGAAGTAACGGAAGTATTATCAGAGTATCTCTTGTAAAAGTCAAAGGTGTCAGTCGTTTTCTTTAAGTAAATGTTTTCGAATTTCAAAATGAGGAAAGCTGGAAGAAACGGGGCTAGTTGTTAACCCATAACCATATCATAAATTTCATTAATGAAGGAGAAATGGATATTTAGGATGAATCTCAACAGAAGTTCCTTTAAATAATCAGCGGCTATACCAGTGTTGAATCCTGTTGAGTCTATATTTTCAGAAAATATGTTCCCGCAAAAGTGATGGCAATCCACATGTTAAATCCTGGGCTCTGTATATATCAGAAGTTTGTTCAGTCACCGAAACTAGAATGGACCTAATTTGAATTAAACTATTTCAAGTGCTGGTCTGCAGGGATTTGAGTGATTGCAGGATTTCACCATGAGCTGACATCGGTGACAGAAGCATTGGAAAACCAACTGGGAGTATTAGACGGCTTCCTGTTTCTTCCTAGTCTGGGACTCACCAGCAACACACACCCACCAGAGTTCGAACTCAAGTTCTTCCTGTCACAAAGCGAGCTCATAGACAACTCAGCCACTGGGACCCGACCAGACGGCCCATCAATTCCAACTTCTACCGATTCACGATATACCACTAGACAATGTCACCTGTGGTGAGTGTTTGTCATCAAACCCAACTGATGACAGGTCATCATGATGAAATCCTAAAACAAATCAAATCATTGAAAACCAACACTTGAATATCAATCTGATGCTCACTAGAGACTGGCCCTATTCAGGTAGGTAGTTACCTGGGAAGTCATGAAAAATGGGGTACGGTAGTTTTGGTGTGAGGACAAATACTCGCCAGCGACGACATTGGCTAGTGTCAATCGCTCTATATCGTGAATTGGTATAAGTTGGAATTCATGGGTTTGCCAATGAATTGGGTTCCAGTAACTGAATGAATGGTCTCAGAGCTCGCCTTGTAACCGCGAGGTCTCGGGATCGAACCTCCTGTTGCGGGTGCGCACTATTGAAGAGTCCCAAAATAAGACTCAACAGCTGACCAGTATTCCGTAAAGGTTTTCCAATGGTTCCCTAATCGATGTCACCTCATCATGATGAAGTCCTGTAGAATATTTCACTTATTTAAATTAATGCGAGTAATCACAGTGATCGGTAACACTCGGTGACTGTCGTGTTAAGAGTCTGAATGGTATTCATAGATTAGTGAAAACTTTGAAAACTAAGGTAAACTCAGGTGTTCAAGTATAAGATTGTTATATCAGTCCTTATAAAAATATGGAAATAAGAAAAAAGCAGTCCAGAAAACAAGAGTCTCTTTTCGATGAATTCATTCATTTACACATATTTATTCCTATGAATGAATTTAAATAAAGAAAGAACAACAGTGGTTTGTGCAGAACAAAGTGGTATCAGCATTGCTTATTTCGTCGGCTTATCATCAGCTAGCTGCTTACAGTCCAAAGTCATTATTAAGTATATCTACAGAAACAATTTGAACATACTCGCACACAGTTCATTTTAAACAAAAATTCATTCAACCAATCAATATATGCAGACAGTAATAATATATATATATATATATATATGTACATAATGTCGAACACTATTCCGAACAACAGTAATAATCATACACAATGGAAACTCTCGACATTAGGTAATCAGATGAAAGAGAGGTGAAAATATCCAGTTACCAGACAGGGCAAAGAAAGACTGACAACTGCTTCTTTCTGAACGCATAAATCAGGTTTCAGGTGCTTGATGGAGATCCCTTCAGCAAACTGGAGGAGAATTGAATTCTTTTGCCCACTGGTATTTTGAACGATCTTGTGATGTCCACCTCATGAACCGTGTCAAGGAGATGCCTCGCGATGGTATGTATCTGTGTAAATGAAGTTTGTCAAACAATAATAAAAATTAGTTTGGATTACTATTTACATCATTCAAATACTTCAGAAATGTGATGAGTAGTCATAATTGTAACTAATGAGTGGGGGATTGTAGTGAAGATTAGTAAGTTTTACTCTAGACTTACGATCTTCTGACCACCACCCTAAAGAACAGAGTATCAAACGCCCTGAAAAAAACATTCTCGTCTACTGCATTACGACTCGTATTCTCACGCTTCCGCCCACCCAATGTTCTTCAACAACTCCAAAGATAAACTACCGCATTTGACCGCTTTTATGTGTGTATTTACCAATTTACTTGCTAACATGGAGCGAGACAGATATATAGGTCATTCGATGAGAGTTTTATCTAAAAGACTCAAAGAATATTCTCCCGATTAACTACGAAAAGATAACAGTGGATCAATAAGCAGTACTGTAACCGAACATATACTCAACACTGGTCACTAAATATATATAAGGAGAATTCATGCAACATTATCTACAAAGTCAAAAGAAGTCTGTCCAAAATGGTAAGCTTCCCTAATACTTTGCATCGCCGAGATCTTTGCCATTCAATTAGAGAACCCTGATTTATGTACTGGGAAGAAACTTCTCCGTCCTCTCCTTCTACCTTGGGTACAATTGCAAGCTCAACCGTTATCAATATTTTTGTTTAATAATAATAATAATAATAATAATAATAGTAAATTGCTTTATTCCAGAAACAGTACTAGTGGTACATTGTGTAATTTTCTACACATACCTACAATATTTGCATCTAATTTTAGCAAACATTTAAAAGGAGTATTTCAAAAAAATAAATATAAAGGCAACAACAACAAAAACAAAAACAAACACAAAAATAATTAAAAAATGCGAAAAAATACCAAGAAGTAGGAAGGAAAATAAACAACATAAAAATA
The DNA here is from genome assembly GCA_944472155.2 of Trichobilharzia szidati. Taxonomy (NCBI): domain Eukaryota; kingdom Metazoa; phylum Platyhelminthes; class Trematoda; order Strigeidida; family Schistosomatidae; genus Trichobilharzia; species Trichobilharzia szidati. The sequence goes on along the minus strand of OX235275.1, from coordinate 48,687,576 downwards.
ATATCTCAGTATTGGGTAGTGGAAGCTGTGATATGTTTATGCATGATGACAGTAAAGCTATAGTCATACAAGAAGTTATGAAATGATATTTAAGAATGTTTATCGCCAAGATGATTAGTTAATTTGATTGAACAACACTAAACAATCATAAAACGACACTTCAAGGTTTTTTATTGACAGCTCTAATGTGGTGATTGTGGTGGTAGAGTGAGTAATCCTGCATAATACAAAATTTTAAGATGGTGATAATGGCGTTCACAACCAAGATTGTCAGTTAATATTGCCGAACAAAATAAACAACAATCACAAAAACTAATAATTACATGATGGTTAATGACAGGACAGTTTTGCAATACTCATAGTGCTCATATAGTCGGAACCAGTAGATACACAAAAGAAAGAATAAAGTACAAAAAACGTAAGCCAATGTTAATAATTTAGGTAGCTGAGTATGTTTAAAAAGGTGTTCACTATAGAATACAAAAAAAGAGTGAAATAAAAGAGCCTAAAATTATGTTAATAACAACAAAGCAAGTCATAGATTTCGCGCTTAACATTGTCTCTGTCACTTAGAACATAGGCGAAGTATGGTATCGTTGAGTTCCTGTACTTGGTTGTACGAGCACAGATTATTTTATACTGATTCCTGGTTCTACTTGATGAGATACAAGGCGAGAGTTGGGAATAGAGGGGGTATTGGGGGTCGGAGAGTATGGTTTTGTACCATTTTTCGCATGTATTCAGATGCCTTTCAACAAATGTAGCGACGAGCTGACTGAGTTTTACACCACTAGTCCTACTAACTACCTTCAACATCCTTCTCAGGATGGTATAGTCCTTTTTCAGTAGCCCAGGACAGACTAACGGGGAGCTGTAAAGTAGAATAGGTAAGATACAAGAGTTGACAAATTGTGAAAGCAGAGGTTGGGTGATTCCAGATTGTCTACGTTTCTTAATGTAGTAGGTTAGACAGAACACCTTCTTAGAAATCGTTAGGATATGAGATGTCCAAGTAAGGTCGGAAGGTAGAACTAGACCGAAGTATTTTGCATTGGACTTAGTTTCAATTTTAGTCCCCTCAATGCAACAGGCTTCATGAGAACTTACTAGTGTTTGTGGGCGTCGTTTGTACTTAAGGGAGAGGTCAATAGTCTGGCATTTTGAGGGATTCAGCATGAGACAATTTAGTTAAGATCACTGACTGATGTCCGACAGGAAGCTATTTAATTTGAAACAGTCTGACTGAGACTTAATGTTTTTAATGCTCTATTAAGTTCATTCTTCGTATGACATCTATTAACACCCTTTTCTAAACTAACCTTCCGCTTACTGTATTCACCTATGACATAACTTATTTTGATAGTTGTCTGCATGCTGTTTCATTGGCATCAATTTTTATTTCCGAGCGGTTTTTTCATATTATGTAACTCTAGTCGAAACCTGCTAATCTCCAACCCTCCCCCCACCTTAGTTACAATTTTGATTATTCATCACATTTTTTTGAAATATTCTGATGACGTTAATAGCAATCAAAACTAATTTTTTAATCTTGTCTGACAAACTTAATGTACACACACACACGTATATTTACAAAAAGAATTATATACAATTTTGATTGGACTGGTAAGTGGATGAATTTGCCGCCTGAAAAAGATTTTTCCTTTCTTTGAACTGTTTATTCTCATTTTTCCATGTATGAATGAGTATTTTTCGTGAAATAAAAATTACCAATTAATTTTTCTTAATCCTTTTTCGTTGTACTCATTTAAAAGTTGTTGAAATGTTTCCTATCACAATGGGCATTTAAAAGAAGCAACGAAGGGTAGTAAAGTAGGATTTAATGAATTCATCAAATTACTGTAGAATTCTTACTCAGCTAAATTTGACGGTACGCTTTACAGGCAAGTGGACGGGGTGGCAATGGGCTCCCCATTGGGTCCCATTCTGGCTGATTTCTTTCTAAGTAAGCTAGAAAATGGACCTCTTAACAACCTTATCAGTAAGCTCTCATTTTATTGCCAATATATGGATGATACCTTTATTCTTTATGATAATGGTTCCGATAGGAGTACAATGATCACTGAATTCAATGAAGTACATTCGGCTATGAAATTCACATGCGAAGAGGAATCCCAAGAAAGAATTGCCTGCCTGGATGTCCTACTTACAAGAAAGCCAGACGGTAGCATAAAAAGAAATTCGCATAGAAAAAGCACTTGGACAGGACAATATACACATTTTCACAGCTTCGTTCCTATTAATTACAAAAGGAATTTAGTGAAGACCCTCATCCACAGAGTTAGAGCCAAATGCTCAGAGGAAGTAATTGGAGATGAATTAAGCATCGTATATGATACTTTGATCAAAAATGGTTATCCTGACAAATTTATCGAGAAACATATGACAAAGAAGGCGGAAAAGGACTACACACTGTCTGTAAACAAGAAGCCTTTATATATACGACTATAATTCATGGGCGATATACCAAGCGAGTTAATTACGAAGAAATCAAGAAAATCAGTTCAAAGAACTTTTAAGGCTGGCGAACTACACATCTTATTCTCTACAAGACCGATGGTGCTACCTCGACTGAAAGATGAAGTACCTAGACTAGTCAGCCACTTCAAATTGTATTTATCAATTCAACTGAGCTTGTGGAGCGAGTTATGTTGGCCGTTGCTCTAGGGACTTGATTTTTCATGCCCGAGAACATATCCCACTATGGCTAAGTAAAGGTGTAGTTAAAACTATTAATAGCTCGATATTAGACCATCTGGTGCAAACCGGTCACAAAGCCAGCGTAGAAGAATCCTTCTCTATAATATACCGGGTGCCTAATAAATTGCCAAAATCATCGAAGCACCGCATACTCCAAACAGCAGAGGCTATTGCAATTCGCTTCAAACAACCAGTGCTCTGGGTTCAAAAGAAACAAGTCCAGCTACTACTACTACCCTGGCCCTCAGTAGAGACTATAAACTCATGAATTTGTACTATTAACTTTCCTAATTTTTCTGACATTCAGCTTATTTTATGCTGATGCTATTCAGCTGTAATCTATCAATATTATTGATGTTATTTAAACAGCATTAATGTCGTTCATAAGACTAATTCATTCATTCATTCATTATAATGTATATATAATTGTAGAACCTGATGATGAATTTATCGAAAAGAGTACTCTTTGTTCCGTGTCTATTCTTTTAAATAATAAATACTTTTAAGAAATAAGAGTTCCAAAGAAATCTACCTATATAAGTTCACCATTCAGTGGAGTTGATGTCAAAGGGAGACTAAACAAAGCTGTCGAGAGTACTTATTATGCTGTAAAACTCGTTTCGCTTAACACCGCCAACCAAGTGCTTCAACAATCTGGGAAAGACTGGTGGTCCCCAATCCTCGACACTTCAAACTGAATATATCATTTAGTATCAAAAGGCAACTGTCTCACCTACTCACCTGATGGAGCATTTGCCAAAGTGGCTGAAAACAGTTGAAGTCAGAGTGGACTATGGACATGATACTGATGCTATCAAGTCATTCACTGTTGTCAGGAGATAAAGAAACGCGAAGGTGCTTGCAGATGAGGAGGCTTGTTCAATTCGAGTTAATAAACCAGATCTCTGTGTACAAAAGGAGATGGTGGTCACTCTAAATCTACCACGGAAATATTGTCTAACTTATTTACTGTTATTACTATTATTAATCTTATTAACACTTTATTCTGCTTATTATTATTCCTGATTCATTTGAAACTATCTTTTATCAGTAGCATTATATTAATTGGTCTCAACATTATTATTATTATGATTAATAATATTAATATTACTAAGATAAGAATTCTTGACATATCTAAGTTCTTTCTGTGATGACTAGTTGTTTATCTAAGCGATGTAACTGAACCGTAATGCATTTTATCTTAATTTCAATCTCTTATACTCCCTTGTCCCACTTATCTATTTGAACATGACCTGAAAAACATTCACATGTGTCATTCTGCATGACTAATTCGATGTAATTTGAATGGGTGGAGGGTTTTATCATGACCTGATATCGGTTAGAGAACTATTGGGAAACCTACAGGGAGTACTGGAAAGCCAGCCGTTTCGTCCTAATTTGAGACTCTTCACAGTACGCACTCACACCATGGGGCCGAACCCAGGACTTCCTGGTTACAAGGTGAGCTAGCTCGAAGACCATTAAGCCACTGGGACCAGAACCAATGGCCCATGAATTCTAACTACTACCAGTATAGTTTATTCGCTTTTATCTCTAGTAGTATATATAGATGCCCCTGTATGTGGAGCAATCAGCTGAAGAGTTCTACCGAATTTTGATGAATTCATTAAATCCTGCTTTATTAGTCTCTGTTCCTTTTTTTAAAATCCTATCGGGAAATAAACGTTTCCTAACATAATGCTTATTCTTATCAAAGTGTTACTCTTAATTTTACTTGACAATTTTTTCAAACATTTTAACTACATTTAATTATTGCTAAGATATGTTTTCAATAAACTTTTGGGATACACTGTATATAATTATGTGGCAGTGGCACAGAGATAGAATGCTTGCCAACTATGCCTTACGTGGGCTAGGGTTCGATCTCCGACCGAGGCATTCCTTTTCCTCGCTAAACCAGTAATAAGACTTGTAAATATGACAGGTTGGGCATGAGGCTAGCAACCGCATCACTTAAAAATAAAACACCACTGTCACTAAAACTTCAAGCCTATGGGAACGTAAAGGTATATATATATATATATATATGTATAACGGAGAAGCATTGTAGCTCAGGTAGGTGGTTTGGATGTAGTTTTGTTCTCTGAGCTGGATGGTTTATTGGTGAAGCTTTCATCGCCGTACTAGGCAACGTCTTCAGCGCACATTCAACAACACAACTCCTTCATTTCAAAAGTAACTTTTCATACATCTCTGTCAGTCTATCTGAATGTGGGCATACAGGTGCGTGTGTGTGTGTAGGTACCTAGGTTTATCTATCTATGTGTATGAAAGTACATAAGTACATATACATATGTGTACTGTTGAAATATGCATGTGTGATGTATGTAATTCTGTATGTAGAATATGTGTAAATGGTTGCACCCATGTATGTTTGAATGTAGGTATGCATCTGTATATGTCGGTTGTCTGCACGTATGTTTGCATGCTTATGTGTACGCGTATCTATGTGTAGATATGCATGTTTATATATATGTACGTTTGTATACATGTATGTTGAAGTGTATGCATTTATATATGTATATCTACGTAAACGCTGCGACCGTGGTGTAGCAGTTATCATGGTTGCCCTCCACGCAATCGATCCGGGTTCAGCTGCAGGCGATCGCAGGTGCTTTTGTGCGTTGGTGGTTCAGCGGTAGCACTGCAGCTAACCACACACTAGGTCCGGGTTTCTATCCTTGGCCACCGACGCACTCCTGAAAACCTGTCTAAGCCAGTAGTAATACTTGTGAGGAGGGAAGGTTTGGCATGAAGATAGCAGCCTTACCCTGTAAAAATAAACACCACTGCTACTGAAACTTCAAAGCATTAGCTTTTGAAGCTTTATGTTCCACTGGGAACGTTAAGGAATAAAAAGAATTTGCGTCGACACTTGTTTACTTTCAAACAGCCTGTTGCAGACCTTTATCAATAACTCTCTTCGCTCCATACTGAAGATCAGATGGCCGAAAACAATCACCAACAAGAAACTATGGGAACAAACAAAACAAGAACCAATCACCCAACAAATATGCAGGAGAGAGTGGAGATGGATTGGACACTCGCCTCTGGTTGACATCGCGCGTCAGGCCAGTGCTTGAGTGGAAGGCGAAAGGGAAGCGGCGAGTGGGACGTCCAAGGGTGACATGGAAGAGATCGTGTGAAGAGGAGCTGAAACAGTATGGACAGGTGAAAAGTACAGCAGAAGACAGAAGCAAGTAGAGGCGTTCAGTTGAAGCCCTATGTTCCACTAGGAACCCAAGGGAACAATGATAATAATAGATCGTGTGTCACAAAGTGCTGCCTGACCTGAAGCACAGACCAATTCATTATGATATGTCTTCTTTGTCTCCTCAGAGAAATTTGTTACATTTGGCTGAAAACCAGTTGTAAAACGTTCAGGAGTACATTTTGAGACTCAAAGATATAACTCAGGAACTCTGCCAGCCACATTTATGATTTTTCTCAAGTTTTCTCAAGAAACTGACGAATCAGCAGAATGTAAGCATTCTGAATACTCGTAACAGTAAATAATACCATTAGCAGTTATATTTTATTGAATTCAAACCAAGTGACTAAGAGAAATTATGCACAATACATTGACAGAGTATTTTGGTAGCTCAAGTTATAAGCAGGTCCCCAGCAATGAATCCCTCTGGCTCATAGAAGAGATATTCTTCTCAAGTGGTATATAGCCTTTCGTTTGTGTGATTATTTGTCTCTATTTGCCAACTGTAACCTCGCCTAGATTACTAGGTCACTAGTATTCTAGCCGGTCCCAAGCCCGGATAAAGAGGGAGGGTTGGGGCGTGGTGCTAGCAACTCCACCCTCAAAACCTAACCAAATTGCTACTAAAACTTCAACGCACAAATATATTCAAAATTCTAAAATTACAAATAGTGACCTTATTTTTCGCTGGAATCGGGGAAGTGAAATGACGCGGGCTGGTGAAAGCCTTCGGGAAGCCAGTCAGCCGATGTGCCTTCTTTCGATGAAAGCGAAAATAAGGATGGGGACGTGGAATATTCGTACAATGTACGAAGCTGGGAAGGCTGCTCAGGTAGCCGCAGAAATGAGGAGATATAGAATAGAAGTGTTGGGAGTCTGCGAGAGCAGATGGAACGGATGTGGAAGGAGCCAACTATCAACTGGAGAGACAATAATCTACTCCGGTCACCCAGAGGACAATCACGAGCACACCGAGGGAGTAGCCATCATGATGTCACCAACAGCGGCTAAAGCTCTCATGCAGTGGGAACCAATCTCCTCCAGGATAATGACAGCCAGGTTCAACTCAAAAGGAAAAAAGGTTACAATCATTCAGTGCTACGCGCCTACAAACGCCTCAGAACATGAGAAGAAGGAGGATTTCTACAGTCAACTACAAACAGTAATGGACAACGTCCCAAAGAGCGATATCAAAATCCTGATGGGCGACATGAATGCGAAACTGGAAGGAGACAATACAGGAAGAGAACTCACCATGGGTCGTGAGGCCCTCGGTGAAATGAACGAAAATGGTGAACTCTTCTCAGACTTCTGCGCCTTCAATGATTTGGTGATTGGTGGCAGTGTGTTCAAACACAGGGATATACACAAGGCAACATGAATTTCACCAGATGGACACACCAAAAACCAGATAGACTTCATTTCAATCTCAAGGAAGTGGAGACGGAGCCTACTGGACACAAGATCGAGGAGAGGAGCAGATGTGGGTTCAGACCACTATCTGGTACAAGGGACTTTCAAGGTGAAGCTGAAAGCCTCGAGGATACCTGGGGATAGGCCACAATGCAAGTTCAACACTCACAAACTGAAGGACACAATCACACAGGACATTTTCACTGCAACTGTCAGAGCAAAGCAGGAAACACTACGTGGCACCACTGAGGAATCATCTGTGGAAGACCATTGGAACTCTCTGAAGGTAATTTTCAACGAAACGTGCTCAACGGTTTTAGGAAGAAAGAAGAAACAAGACAAGAAATGGCTCTCAACAGACACTTGGAAACTAATAGAGGAGAGGAGAAAAGTGAAAGAGAAAATGATTCAATGCAAAGATGGACAAGAGAAAGAGACGCTGAACTCAACTTACACAGCACTGGACAAAGAAGTGAAGAAGAGTGCCAGGAAGGACAAAAGACAATTCTACGACAACCTGGCTACTGAAGCTGAGAAGGCAGCAGGCAAAAGGGACCTGAGGACACTATATCAGATAACCAAGTCTCTATCTGGGAAGAGATCAACACAAGTGAAACCTATAAAAGACAACCAAGGGAACCCAATTACCAAAGAAGAAAGACAGATTAAACTATGGGCGGACCACTTCAAAGGACTCTTGAACCGACCACCACCTACAACCCGTCCAGTAATACCAACAACAGCACGTACACAACTGCAAGTTGACACCAATCCTCCAACGAAAACTGAAGTCATGAATGCAATCAAGCTTCTGAAAGCTGGAAAAGCAGCTGGACCAGATGGAATACCCCCGGAAGCACTGAAAGCGGACCCAGAAACGACGGCAGATATGCTGACTCCATTATTGCAAAAGATCTGGAAAGAGGGAAAGGTGCCTACTGACTGCAGGAAAGGTTACCTGGTGAAACTACCAAAGAAGGGCGACCTGGGACTCTGCAAGAACTGGCGAGGAATCATGCTCCTGTCGACGCCAAGTAAAATCCTGAGTCGCATCATCCTGGAGAGAATCAAGGACGCGCTGGATACAGAACTCCGACCAGAACAAGCTGGATTCAGGAAAGGCAAATCATGTTCTGACCAAATTGCAACTCTACGCATTATCATCGAACAAAGCATGGAATGGCAATCAAATCTCTACCTCAACTTCATAGACTTTGAGAAGGCCTTCGACAGCGTTGACCGCGAAGTAATTTGGAAACTACTCGAGTACTACGGCGTACCGCAAATATTCATCAACCTTATTCAACAGCTGTACGACAACGGCACATGTCAAGTGATCCACAACGGAAAACACAGGAGTCAGACAAGGGTGCTTATTATCACCAATGGTATTCCTAATTGTGGTGGACTGGATTATGCGTCAGACAGTGGGAAACGAGAAGACAGGGATATCCTGGACCGACGTGAAGAATCTAGAAGACCTGGATTTTGCGGATGATTTATGTTTGATGTCACACAAAATCGAAGACTTACAAGCAAAAACCGACAAACTGGTCGAAGAAGCAGCAAAGACAGGACTCCAGGTGAACATAGACAAGACGGAGGTTATGAAAATAACCAACCAACAACAGCAGCAACATCCAGTGCCAATCACCATCAACGGGAGGGATTTGAAAGAGGTTACTTCTTTCACTTATCTGGGGAGCATTGTCTCAACCACAGGAGGAACGGACGAGGATGTCAAATCGAGAATCGGGAAGGCGAGAAACACATTCACCAACCTGAAACCAATCTGGAAATCTTCGTCACTCAACTCAGCATCAACAACAAAATTCGGATTTTCAATACAAACGTGAAGTCAATTTTGCTTTACGGATCAGAAACTTGGCGGGTCACCAAGAATATTTTCAACAGGTTGCAGACCTTTATCAACAACTGTCTTCGCTCCATACTGAAGATTAGATGGCCAGAAAGAATCACAAACAAGAAGCTATGGGAACAAACGAAACAGGAACCAATCGCCCAACAAATATGCAGGAGGAAGTGGAGATGGATTGGACACTCGCTGAGGAGGCCGTTGAGTGACATCGCGCGTCAAGCCCTCGAGTGGAACCCGAAAGGGAAGCGGCGAGTGGGACGTCCAAGGGTGACATGGAGGAGATCGTGTGAGGAGGAGATGAAACAGTATGGAATAACATGGACGCAAGTGAAAAGAACAGCAGAAGACAGAAGCAAGTGGAGACGTGCAGTTGAAGCCCTATGTTCCACTAGGAACCCAAGGGAACAATAATAAATAATAATAATAATTTGCCAACTGTTCTCCAGTCATAACGCACAGCAGCAACCCAATATCACTCAATTCTTCGAGCTGTATCTCTTTCATGGTCACAAACAATTTTACGCAGCACATGTGTTTAAGTGCACTATGTTGATTCAAGCTTTCTATGGGGGAAATGGTTTTATGCATGATTCGTATAAACTAAACAAGATCTATCTTTCTATTCCTTCATGAACTAAAACTTCTGTATCATAGTTTTACAGTGGTTACTTCTGCTTCGTATTCCCTCTGATGATAAGGTTTCACTTTTTCTCCAAGTACCGAATTTGATCGTGATGATTCTGGATTACTTCATAGTATGACGAGATGTACACTTGCTAACGCTTGCATAATATTCCCACACAATGAGAAGAAGATGCGGTAGACACTAAATGAGAGGGCGGAGATATTTATACCTCCGATCAGAAATTACAGGTAATTTTATAGTTGTCTTCTTCGATGAGTTACCGCCTCATCTTCAACCTGCTGTACCCTACTGGTCACGGCTTCCCACTAGAACCCCAGGTTAACTGCCTGAATAGGGCCAGTCACTAGTGAGCATCAGATTAATTTTCAAGCATTGCTTTTGTAGGGATTTTGTTTGATTGCATGGAGAATTTCATCATGAGCTGACATCAGTTAGAGAACTAGTGGCCCAGTGGATCAATGGTCTACGAGCTCGCCTTGTAGCCAGAAGGTCGTGGGTTTGAACCCCATTGTGTGGATGCGTACTGGTGAAGAGCCCCAAAACTAGGACGATGCATCCGTCCAGTACTCCCAGGTTTTCCATTGGTTCTCTAACCGATGTCAGCTCATGATGAAATCCTCCATGCAATCAAATAAAATCCCTACAAATACAGTACTTGAAAATTATGTAGTTATTTTATATGATCAATATTGACTGGATACCAGACACTAACGAAGATCTGCCGAATTAACCTTCAATCAACGTTGTAGTTAAATGTCTTCATCACAAGTTGTCACTTGAGAAACCCAGACCCTTAATGTGTTTCCTCCTGTCTTTTTTTACTGTGTGTATGAGTGTGTGTGTAATGCTGATTGGATCTGGATTTGCAGCACATATGTTGTCGAACACCACTGAGATTGAAATGAAGCAAGAACAACGGTGGTTTGTACAGAATAAATTGGTACCATCATTGTTTATTTCATTGGCTTCTCATTAGCTCAGCTGCTTACAGGACAAACTCATTATTAAGTATATCTACAGAAACAATTTTAACATACTTGCACAGAGTTCATTTTAAACAAAAATTCAATCAACTAATCAATATATGCAGACAGTAATAATAAATATATATAATATCAAACACTATTCCGAGCATTAATGATCATACACAATGGAAACTCTCGACATTACGTAATCAGATGAAAGAGAGGTGAAAATATCCAGTTACCAGACGGGGCAAAGAAAGACCGATAAATGCTTCTTTCTGAATGCATAAATCAGGTTTCAGGCGCTTGATGGCGATCCCTTCAGCAAACTAGAGGAGAATTGAACTCTTTTGCTCATTGATAATTTTGAACGATCTTGTGACGTCCACCTCATGACCCATATTATCAAAGAGATGCCTAGCAATGGCACCGTTTAAAGCATTTGTTACCTTGAGACATAAGATTTTTGGTACATGTTCAGAAAGTCGGAGGTATACTCTTCTACCTTCTGTTCTGCCAATGTGACCGCTCCCGCAGATACATGTAAATTTGTATATACAGTTGGAGTTAACATGAGAAGGATGTATATCGATTTTTGATTTCAGCAAAGAGCAAGTTGTTCGAGATTAATCAAACACTTGAAACCCCGTGTTATGTCCTCAAGTGGGGTCTGAATGGGGGGGCGGGGATGATATGTTAAGCGTTCTACGGTGAGATGGAGGAAGCCGTTTGAAGTGGAAGCTATGAAAGCTTATGGAAAATCTTGAAGTCTGTCTGAAAAGGACTGCGGGGTACATGGTGAGTTCGAAATGTGCTGTTGAAGCCGTATGTTCCGCTGAGAACCCAACAGAATAATAATAATGAATATTGGATAGTTTCCTATTTCAGATATTGTTCCACTCTCAGATGAGGACGTTAGTTCCTTTGATGGATGCAATATATATGCCTTGGTAATGAAATCCTTCTTCAAGCGTCATCAAGCATATAAAATGATCAGTTAACTAATTAACCAACTGCTTTTATAGCCTTTGACAAGATAATCGATAAATTCAAATTTTTAAATTGTTAATCAATATGAATCAATCAATCAGTAGTATTTAAATGCCTATTATTATTATTATTACTATTATTAAAGAGATTAGAATTATTTTAAACTACTTATTCATTAGTAGTGTAGACGTCGTAAATATTGATTTTATTTCTTATTTAATCCTTCTTCCTCTATTGTTGACAATAACTGTGAATACTGAATAATGTTTTGAACTAAAGTACAATAAGGGAAGGAGAAGGTGAAGCGAACGAAAATGAAGACGAAAGAAAGGATGATATTTGAAATGCTTGAATAGATATCTACTTTTTTGTTGTTTTTGTAATCACTAATACCAAATCATCATCATATTGTCATTACTGTTTCAGTGTGATTCTATATGCTTCAATGGCTTTACAGGACACGCGTGCGCGCGCGCACACACGCACACACACGCATATGCTCACGCACAAAAATGGACAAACTTTATCGCGTTAGTTACAAACTGGTGTGAATAATAAACCGCAAAACAGAAGAAAAGAAAAAAGTATGTTAGGATGCGTCAAAACATCTTCACATCACTGGGCTTATTTCATTCACGTGAAGACAAGCTTGTATATACTGTTCTTGGAAGAATTTCCTGTTGTGTGTTTTTGTCATCACAGCTGCTTCTTTGTAAGGTAATTTAAAATGTATTTTGAAAACTGAGAAAAACACACAACAAAAACAATTGACTGGACATTGGATTTCTTTTCTAACAACAGACGGTAGACTTTCACCAACACCTGTCTCCGATCGATTCTGAAGATTAGATCTAACTGGTCGAGACTGGAAAAAGTAAGCAATTAGGAACTCTGGCGACCAGTGAAACAAACAAACAACAACCTGTCGTGTTGCAACGGATGTGCAGAAGAAAATGAGTGGATGGAGTGGATATATGCGGAGGAAACTATTAAAAATGACATCGCGTGCCAGGATCTCCAGTGGAATTCAACTGGGAAACGGCAAGTCGGGGCTTGGAGGGTGACATAGAGGAAACTGTGTGAGGAGGAGAAGTGAGCTTATGGGTAATAATAATTATTATTATTCCCTTTGCTTCCCGAGTAGAACATAGGGCTTCAACAACACATCTCCACTTTGTTCTGCTTTCTGCCGTTCTCTTCAGCTGGGTCCATGATTAATCAAACTCTGTCATCTCTTCTTCACACGATCTCCTCCATATTATTCTCACACCGACGACCCACTCGTCGCTTCCCGTTTGGATTCCACTCGAGCTATGGCCTGGCGTGCGGTGTCATTCGGCGGCCTCCTCAATGTATGCTCGATCCATGTCCACTTTCTTCTAAATATTTGTTGAGCGATAGGCTCTCACCTGTAGGTTTGTTCCCATAGTTTCTTGTTGCTTATTCTTTCTGGCCAGCTGGCCAGCCATTTGATCTTGAATATGAAACGAAGGCAGCTGTTGATAAAAGTCTGCAACAGGCTGTTGGAAATCCTTGTCATGACACCCAGGCCAAGTTTCTTACCCGTATAGAAGGACTAACCGACTTCACATTGGTGTTAAAAAAGCGAATCTTGTTTCCTATGCTGAGTGCGGAAGATTTCCAAATTGGTTTCAGGTTGATGTAGGCGTATCTTGCCTTTCCGATTCTGACTTTGACATCTTCATCCGTTTCGGCTGTGGTTGAAACGATGCTTCCTTGATAAGTGAAGGAGGGAACCTCTGTTAAATCTCTCCCGTTGATAGTGATTGGTGCTGGTTGTTGTTGCTGTTTATTGGTCGGTTATCTTCATCACCTCCATCATCTCTGTGTTCACCTGCAGTCCTGTTTTTGCTACCTCTTCAGTCAGCTTACTAACTTTCGCCTACCTGTAAGTCTTCGAGTTTGTGTGATATTGGACAAAAATCATCAGCGAAATCCAGATCTTCTAGAGTCTTCTTATCGGTCGTCAGTATATACTTTACTCTTCGCCCCCAACAGTTTAACGCATAATCCAGTCCACCACAATTAGGAATATCATTGGTGATAATAGGCAGCCTAGTCTTACTCTTATCGCCTTCCCTTCGATCGTCTTGCTGAATTTCCCGTAGTGGATCACCTGACATGTGGCACTGTCATCTAGCCAACTGTTGAATGAGGTTGATAAAGACTTGGGCACTACACACTGTAGTGTTGAAGTAGTTTCCAAATGACTTCTGGGTCAACGCTTAGCTGTTGAAGGCCTTTTCGAAGTCGATGAAGTTGAGGTAGAGAGACGTTTGACTGTCATTTTACGCCTTGTTCTGTGATGACGATGCGTAGAGCTGCAATTTCATCAGCACATGATTTGCCTTTCCTGAATCCAACTTGTTGCGGGCTAGTGAAGTTCTGCATCCAGTGCATTTTTACTCTCTCCAGGATGATGCGGATTAGTATTTCACTCGGCGTAGATGGACAACAGCAATATTCCACGCCAGTCAGTTCTTGCAGAGTAAGGCCTAAGTTGCCCTTCTTTAGCAGTTTGACGAGGTAGCCGTTCTTACAATCAGTAGGCACCTTTCCTTCTTTCCAGACATTTCGCAGTAATGGAGTAAGAATATCTGCTGGAATCTCTGGGGCTGTCTTCAGTGCTTCGGGAGGAATGCCGTAATCATGCAGTCAGTTAAACATGGCTATAGGAATCATGATACAATGAAAACGTACTGATTAAGTTCGACATTCCACTAGAAACTTAAAGGAATAGTAATAATAATGTTAATAATTACAGGATAAATAGACAGTCGTATTCGAGATTTCACTTACAGCTGTATGATACCGTAGAAGGCGCACTTTCTTCAACTGACATGAAGTAATTCAAGTATTTATTGTACCATTTGAAGATGGTTGTCCTCCACAAGATTTATAGGTAAACGCGTGAGACTTTTAACGCCACCGTCAGCTAATATTATCAGTGATTATTTGTCCCCACACTTGATCTGGTCGACTGAACTAGTAACGACTACTCTCTAGAACTCCAGGCTATTGTGTCCATTAATCACTTCATAGTGAGCATCAGATTAATTTTCCAGAGTTAGTTTGTAGAGATTTGATTGCTGTCAAGGTCGATGACCAGTTGGAAACCTCAGAGTACTGGGGAGGTGATCAAATATTGAACCGATCAAATCTCACTAAAATTGTAACAACAGAAGAAAAGCGCCAAGCAACAGATCGTTTATTAGGGAAAATCAACACATATTTATAGACTTCAATGTACATTATTGTAGATTATTATTAGTAGACAATACAGTCTTTTGATTGGTTGTTTCTCACAGAAAGTTAACCTTGCATCTCTTTGTGACTGTGTCAGATCATCCATATGCTAACTGAATCCGCCTACGCAAAGCCTTTGTTCTCATTTTCTCACCATCAATATTGGGGACATAAACATTGACGTCAATTACTGTCTACCAACTTTGGCTAGCAGCCAGTTCTCACCACAAAATAACTCTCGGGAATACATAAGATCCAAATCCGACGGAAAAAACCCTTCTCTACTCCAAACAAGGTGGTGTTATGCATGAACAATGTGTTACAAGACGACTGTCTTCTAGCTGATAAGCTTAAGAACAGAATATTAAACGTTGTGAAAATAAACATTCTTTACATCAAGTACTGATATTCGCCTACCACTGAATTTTCTCTAATGACTCAAAAAGTCACCTGTCGTCTTTGACCACTTCTATGTGCACCTGCCAATTAACTTGTTCCTTTGGAGTGAGATATGTGTGTCAGGCGTTCAACATGTGTTTTATCTACCAGAGTTGAGGAAGATCATCCCATATGCCCACAGAGGAGGGCATGTTGACGTTTGCAGAAACCACGGCGAATACTAACGCTATTTCTAATACCCACAACTCCTACAATGTTTGTTCTGAGCGGAACAAAGAGAAATCAAAACACCAAATTGATCATTCACAATACGAATTTTATTTCAGGATCAAAATCGTAGTGTGAGATCATGCACAAACGAACGGAGGAAGGTAACACGATGGCTTACCAAATAGCCTGCATGCTTGACCACGAGCCTTTAGTCAAACGAATCGATTTAAACAGTTAAACGAAGGTGAGCAACCGGTTTTGACTGATAAATGCAGTAGGCTGATAATTTTGCAAAATTATTTACCTCCACAGCTCAATATGGAGTTATATATATATACATATATATACAGTGATCATATATTTAATATAGATCGCTCAATATTTGAAGAGAATTAGGCCAGAGTTGTCCACCAAGACACAAACAGCCTCCTGAAAATGATGTGCTTCTGTTTAACTTGATATTGCTAACATCTTGACTTTTTATTTGAAGAACTTTGTCCAATGGCTTTCCTGATTGCGGTAGACTGGATAATGTGACAGACAACGGGCAAAGAGGAGACAAGCATAAAAAGGACTCATACAAAAAACTTGGAGGATCTGGACTTCACCGATGATATATGTCTGATTTCCCACAAACTGGAAGATATGTAATTGATGATAGGACTTCAGGTGAACATAGAGAAAACAGAGGTAATGAAGATTCCTGGGCAACACCACCAACAGCAACAACAACAGACAACAATCAGCATAAATGGGAGGAATCTGAAAGAAACTACCTCTTTTACCTACCCATCTACCTGGGAAGCATCATTTTAAATGCAGGTGTACGAAACTGAGGAGGATATCAAAGTGAGAATCGGGAAGCAAGGCAAGCATTCACTACTCTCAAGTCTGTGTGGAGGTCAACAGCATTCAGCATCAAAAATAAGATACAGATTTTCAACTCCAATTGGAAGTCAGTGCTACTTTATGGATCAGAGACTTTGCGCGTCATGAAGAGCACCTCACACAAACTACAGACCTTCATCAACAGCTGTGTTCTTGCTCATTACTCAAGATCAAGTGTCCAGAAAAGGTGAGAAACAGAGATCTCTGGCAATGAGCACACCAAACCATCAGGAGCCAATTGTGCAACAAATATGCAGGGAGAAGTGGAGATGGATTGTGGCCATATTCTGAGAAAACCATCAAGTGAAAGCACACGCCATGCTATTGCTGGATTGGAAGCCAAATAGGAAGCGGTGAGTTAGTGGTCAGTGCTAGAGTGACATGGAGGAGGTCATGTGCAGAGGCGATGGGTGCATGTGGGCAGAAGTAGAGCTAGGTGAATCGAACGCAATGGAGATGTGTGGCTGGAGCCCTATGTTCCTCTAGGAACTAAAGGAGACAATAATGATCACAATATGTAAAAAATGTGTAAAAAAGCAAATGATTACCAAATTTTTGGGTTGCAAAAGACATTTAATTGATATAACTGAGAAGATTGATATCAAAATAGCCTTTAAGGTCATGGAAACGCCTTTAAATGTCAACTGTCGCCAACATTTGATGACAAAATACATTAAATTACATATTAGGAAAAATAATGAATAAATCGCAAAGAATTAATCAAGTGATAAATACTGCTCAGAAATGAGTTACCATTGAAAATACAAGTGTTTGGCACCCGGAAAATATTGTAAAAGATTCCGAATATGTTTAGAGTATAAACGTCAAAGTTGTGAATTCGATAAGAAAGAATGAGATGTATAACATGCTAAATTAAGGCTTCAGCAGTAAAAAGGATTGGACATGCATGATTCTGTATACACAATCCATGGTTCTTCTTTTTTTGTGTGTAGCCGGAATCGCTGTTCTGGAAACAAGATGTAAGCGGAAACCTGTTGAAAGACTTGGTCTTACTTCATATGTATTACTTTGTAAGATTTTTCTAACGATGCAGAGTGATGTGGATGAAAAAAGATGCTGAAGAATTCAGCCATCGATTGAGCGCTAGAGGGCATGCGTTCTTTCAAGGTTGCAGATATGCTTCGCTGACTGGTGAGTGCTAGTCGACAAACAGGAAACCGGTCTTCCTACCGATTATCTTCAATCATCTAACAATTCAGCTATCCATATAAGAATAGAACTTAGGTACTGTGTTTAGAGCATAATTCCATTGTGGATAAAATTTATTTTGATAAAGTCTCACAGTGTTATACAGTAATATTTAGTGTTGACCACGTTTCGAGAACAATTTATTGCAGCTCATAATCATATCAAGTTATTCATACAACTTTCTAGCTTCTTTTCGCAGACCTGGAGTAGTCAGATTGTCAGAACATAAGAATTTAACGAAGTTTAGAATGATTGATCCCGAGAAGATAAGTAATTCAGAAGAAAGCTTAGCAATAGCACTGCATGCATTAAAAGACAACCACACAATAGAAAGGGACACAATTAAAATCCCACAAAATAATATAGGCAGGTGGAGAGAGAGATTGTTTACTGAATCTTTGTCCATCGAATCTACACCGAACACATGCACGAGGAATGACTCGTCGCCAACACCAGAGATATTGGAGATATTATTACCAATCAAATCAAGAGATGAAAAATAATGGAGTTATATAAACGAAGTTAGAAAGTGGTGTGAGTAGTGCCTTGTTTTGATTATGAGCTGCAATAAATTGTGTTTGAAACGTGGTCATCAGTAAATATTATTGTATAACACTGTGAGACTTCATCAAAATAAATTTTAACTGAAAAAAAATGCCCATTAAAATTTTCAAAAAAAAATGGTTACTGAACAAAGAATATTCTTCTCGATAACTTCACCATCAGGTTGTGCATTTATATATACATAGTAGTGAATGAATTAGTGTTATTACAAACAATAATGCTGCTCTCAGAACTTGATTTTTCGTGCTCGCTCGGGAACATCTGCCAGTATGGCTATGTGAAGGTGTAGTAAAAATCATCAACAGTACGATATTAGACCACTTGGACGAAACTAGCCACAAAGCCGGCATTGAAGAATCCTTCTCTATCATCTACCGGGTACCAAATAAATTACCAAAAACATCCAGGTACCGAAGACTCCAAACAGCAGAGGCTATTGCGATTCGCGTGAAACAACCAGTGCTTTGTGTGCAAAAGAAACAAGCCCAGCCACTACTACTGCCCCGGCCGGCCTTCATTGGAGACTAGAAACTCATAAATTTGTATCATTATTTTTCCTAATGTTTCTAATATTCAGTGAATTGTTATTTTGATGCTATTGAACTGTAATTGGCTGGTATTATTATTGATTCGATGTTATTTAAACAACATTAATGTTTTTAATAACACTAATTCATTCACTATTATGGATCATGTATAACTTTAGAACCTGATGAAGAGCAGGTTATCGAAGAGAATATTCTTTGCTCAGTAACCATTCTTTTCAAAACAAATTTTCAACATAATGGAATTAAGCTATCGGTTCGTCTAATTTCTTCTTTCGACAGCCATACTGAGAGGTGTTCTTTTGCACTTCTGGTCTTTTAGGAGCAAGTTAATGGATATATTCACATGGAGCTTGCCAACAGTGGAAGATTGTCTTTAAGATTTTCAAGAATAAAAGGTTGAAAATAAGGCGGAAAACTGCTTTCAGAGTTTCGCTGCCACTAGTGAAAGAAAACATTTAAACGTGACCTTCTTGCCAACATCCTAAAAAGAGGAATATCTAACGCCCTGAAAACAGCATTCTCTGCTGCTACAGTACGATTTGTATTCTCGAGCCACCCAATGTTCTTCAACAACACAGAAGATAAACTATCACATTTTACCACCACTTCTATGCGTGTATCTATCAATTTACTTGCTCATTTGGAGCGAGACAGATACACAGGTCGTTCGATGCGTGTTTTATCTAAAAGATTCAAAGAACATTATCCCGCTTCTCTACGAAAAGGCAACAGTGGATCAGTACGGAGTGCTATAATTGAACATATATTCAACACCGGCCACTCAACATGTAGGGGAGAATTCAATCAGAGTTGTCTACAGAGTCGAAAGAAGCCTCCAAAAAAAACGGTAAGCTTCCACGCATTTCGCAATGTTGAAAGAGACCTTAGCGATTTCGATATAAAATCCAGATTTATGTACACAGAAGAAACTTCTCCACTTCCTCCTCCTATTATTATTATTGTTTCCTTTAATTCCTAGAGGGACATAGGGCTTCAGCCGTGCGTCTCTATTGCGTTCGATTCTCTGCTAGAGTCTTCACCTGGCTCCAAGTCTGCCCACATGCTTTCATCTCCTCTTCACATGACCTCCTCCAAGTCACCCTTGAACTGACGACCAACTCGCCGCTTCCCATTCGGCTTCCAGTCGAGCAATGGCTCGTCTAGTGATGTCACTTGATCGTTTTCTCAGAGTATGGCCAGCCAATCCATCTCCATTTCTTCCTGACGATTTGTTTCACAATCGGTTCCTGCTGCGTTGTTTCGCTCATTGTCAGAGATCTCTGTTACTGATCTTTTCTGGCCGGCCATCTGATCTTGATTATTGAGCGAAGGTAGCTGTTAATGAAGGTCTGTAGTTTGTTTGAGATGCTCTTTATGGCGCGCAGTGCAAGTCTCTGATCCACATAGTAGCACTGACTGACTTCACATTGGAGTTGAAAATCCGGATCATATTTTTGATGCTGAGTGCTGTTGACCTCCACACAGACTTGAGAGTAGTGTAAGCATGTCTTGCTTTTCCGATTCTTGCTTTGATATCCTCGTCAGTTCCATCCGCCTGTAGTTGAAACGATGCTTCCCAGGTAGGTAAAGGAGGTTGTTTGTTTCAGGTTCCTCCCATTTATGCTGATTTTTGTCTGTTGTTGTTGTTGCTGTTGGTGGTTTTGGCCAGGAATCTTCACCACCTCTGTTTCCTCTATGTTCACCTGAATTCATATGTTTCTTTGGTGCTTCTTCTGCCAACTTGTTGCTTTTCGCTTGCATATCTTCCAGTTTGTGGGAAATCAGACATATATGGCATCGGCGAAGTCCAGATCCTCCTCCTACCTTGGGTATAATTCCAAGTTCTACTACTTTGTTAATAAGGTATTTTTGTATGTTTTGAACTTTTGTATGACTTTTTAGTAACATCGTTTTCTTAACCAACTCTTTGTTTACTCTTTCTACCTATTACATAATTTATTTTGGACACTTGTATCCATGCTCTTCCATTAACATCCTATTTTTCTGGGTGTCTTTCATATTACGCACCCCTTGTCACTAATTACCAGTCTTCACCCCTCCCCTCCACGTACAATCTGATCAGTCATCACGTTTTTGACACAAGTTTTGATGACGTAGACAATAACGCCAACTGATTCATATTTTTGTACGCACACACACAAAAAAAGGAGTTTTGTCAGACTGTGAGCACCCACTCTACCCTCAGCTGCAACCTTGTGTCTCCTCAGATAAAACAAGAAGTCTTTTCAGAAGAATTTATGCACGTACGTCTAAGTATAAAAATTCTACTATACCATATTTGGCACGTACTTTATGTGATGAAAATAGTGTTAGCCATGAACTAACTAACTAACCTTCTTTGCACCACTAAATAAACCATTTCCTCCGTCCTTAAAGCATCACACTTTATTGTTATTGTTCTTCTTAGATTCATAATCCTCTCAATTTTTGTTTTTATTTGTTTATATTTTCATTAGTGTAAACATCAATTAAACTGTTTTATAACTGTAAATTTTGTGTTTCCCCTCACTATACTACTTAAACAGAACATCAGATCCAATAATCTATAACATGCTAAAGTTTCCAAACTGAATCGACAATACCGTTTGAAACAAACTCACTGTTATTATTATTATTATATTTAATAATCTCAATTCGTGCTTCAAATATTTTTGACTTTATACCGTAAATGTGGACAAATTCCTCTGGTTAATTTTGTTTTAATTTTATTTATATTTTGAGTAAATCAGATGCAATATTGTGGTAAATGCTGAGAATTTCATTCTGTATCATAAGTACTGTTTGTCTTGGAATAAAGTAGATTATTATTATTATTAAAATTACTATATATATAAATGCGATTGTACAGCTAAGTGATGAATGAATTCGTCACCGAAAACAGACTCTTCACTGAACTTTTTGTTCTTATTAAACACTACTACACTGAACTGTAGACTTATTCTGGTAGTAGGCCAGTAATTTTGTGTATTCAGGTCAGTGACTTCGGTTTTTCCAATATTTATAGTATATAATTGATTTCTAGGTGGAATAATGAGGCTACTTCTGTCACTGATGGTTATTAGTGTTTGTGTGTGTTGAAGGGTAAACTACGCGAGCACAAGTGACTGAGTATTTATTTATGCACCATGAACTGAATACTTTCAACTAGTCACGGAATTTAGGGCGTAATACATACATACATACGCATGGTCTGGTAAATTCGACTATTTTTGGCGTTTTGTGGCTTCGTCAACCTTGGGGAATCATATGTCTATTAAAAAATGAAATTCACATAGATGTTTGAAATTCAGATTACTTGTTGTTTTCAGTTGTATGACCTTTAAACTTGACTTGAGCTTATTTCCCCACTTGTTTGGCAGTTTTAGATTTAGAATTTTTATTTTTTTTTAGAATCCTCCAACCAATCAGTCAAACAAAATCCCTACAAAATTCAATACTTGAAAATTGATCTGATGCTCACTAGCGACTGGCTATATTTAGGTAGGCAATTATCTGGGGTTCTAATGGGAGGCCATGACCAGCAGGTTACAGTAAGTTGAAGGTGAGGCGGCAAATCACCGAAGAAGAAGAAGACATTGCGAAATGGTCGCGCTATGTCGTGCGTGAATTCGCAGAAGTCAGAATTCGGGTCCCAGTGGCATAATGGTCTACAAGCACGCTGGCCTTGTAACCAGAAGGTCTTGAGTTTGAACGCTGTGGAGTGGGTGCGTACAGTGAAGAGTCTCAAGCTGGGACGAAACTGCTGTCCAGTAACCCCGGGTAGTTTCCCAATGATTCTCTAACTGATGTCAGCTCATGATGAAATCCTCAGTCCAATCAAATGAAATTCCCTATAAAATCAATACTTGAATATTATTGTTCTGCCTGATATAACAGGCAGTGTAACCTGGTAGGTATTGGGTTACTCAAATCTAAAGCATTCATGAAAACTCCTCGAATCTCTAATGCCAAAATCGAACACAAAAAAACACTATCACCGGTGCACGAGGATGAGGGGGAAAGACGGATGAGGTAGTCAAAACAATTGACAGAAACGTTCAGTACATACACACGTCTCGAATTACCTTAGCACGCACTTAATTCACTATTTAGTTTAGATGGTTAGCAGTCAATCAACGTCCAGGTTTCGTAAGGTGTGGAGAAGGCCAAAGGTGCTATCAGTGCTTGACAACTTCAAAATATGATAACAACCAAATAAATAAATGTGACAATAAGGATAACTATGACAGCTTTGTTCGTGGCAAAATGTCTGCACAATGTACGGAATTCTCAACGCAGTTTATTGCGACTGTAGGATCTGTGAAGATTTCGCATTAATCACAACTGCTAGACTGTCATCACGAACTAATATCAGTTGGAGAGATCATTGGCAGTTAGGGAGCACTGGGACACCCACGAAACAACCCGCCAGAGATCCCATATGGCTCGTTTACCTTTCAGTCAGTTGGATTGGAATACAATGACCTCATGATTCTAACCATGCTAATCCGTGACTTAGACGATCATCCATTTTCTCTTCGACATGGTGGACCCCACCGATCATCAGTTCCCACTTCAGCTTCATGAAATTCATCTAGTAGTCATCAGTGAGCTGGTGATTGAAATTCAGGTTATTGGATTTGTGGGGAATCGTCACCAGTTGGGTCCACTATGTCAAGGAGAAAGTGGATGTTCATCGAAGACATTAGTTGAAGGTTACTCAATATCACGAATTGATGAAATTAGAAATCAGAGGTCTCTGAATCCCAGCCCAAGTGGCTGAATGGCTAGCCAGCTTGATTTCGCAGCCTGAAGATCCCGGGTTCGATCCCTAGTGGAGTCATAGTTGACTACTGCTGAAACGTCTCAAACTAGGATGACATTGCTGTCCATTGCCTCCTAGTTTTCAGTGATCTCTCAAACTGACGAAAATTTAACAAATTTAAGTAATTTATTGCATTTTGTTTTCTCCTCATCCAGTGTCTTTAAGTATAACGACAGTTTGTGGTTCATTATGTGATGCTGTGATATACCATCTGAACTTTAGACTAATCCTTTGTGTTATTTTGCCGACGTCTCCGAGAAATTCACGCCAGTATTTTGAAAGCTAGAGAAAAATGTGTGACTCAAGGACACAACTGAATGATTAAAACAATAAGATTTGAAGAAGTTATAATGCACTTTTTGTAGTTAGATGAAAATTCAGGCAGGTCACTGATTCAGTCATGCAGCCAAAAGATATCTAACTGTAATATATCCATTTATGACGCAGGCTACTGAAAAAATTTATCAGTAGTACATTAAGGGACTTTAATTAGCACAAAAATATTAAATCGTGGAGAGATAGATTCGACGTCAAAAAGAGGAAATGAATCAGTATCGGGTTGAAATACTGGAGATTAGAAGGAAGACAAAGAAACACAACACAAAGGTCAGAAATAGCATGACATGAAAGATCTGTGCAAATGACGTTTTTAATATAAGGTATACAGAGTTTCCGTGTAAGTGTATGTCAAACTTCCAGTTAACAGTCCATTCATAGGTCTCTTATCTTCTACCGTTGCATTTTGGTGTCACTGCCTCTGGAAAGTGAAGGTCCCATGGTCTGTTGCTATCGAATAAGGAGACATAATGGACTTATTGCGGGACTTCGATGGCTTTGCTCAGTATGTGAAAGTCAAGGATCCGATGGCGCAGGCAGCACTGCTGGGAGGTCGTGTCAAAGCGGCGCACTACAGTATTGAAGGACCAGGTGATAAAGAGAACTGGAAAGTGTTGGTTGGGGGATTGATGGCGAAGTTTGACAGCCCGATGAACAGGCAGCTTGCAATGCAGCAGTTTCGTCCCATGAATTTGGGACCTGGCGAAGACCTGTTAGTGTTGGCGCTAAAGAATCTGCTTCGTTACGCACTCCTCAAAGGGGATGAAGAGTCAGAGACATAGTTATTGACTTCCTTGTTTACTGCGAGTGTTCCAGATCACAATCTCATCGACCACAATTGGTTTACGGCACACAGCCAACGGACACTGGTAAGCTTGTAAAGTTGACAAGACAGCTATTAATCACAACAGCCACAACGGAGCCACCAGAAATGAACCAGTGGAAAAAAGAAATCGCAGATTTGCACCAGAACGTGGTGGCGCTGAGAAGGAGAGTCAGAAGGAACAAGTACTTCGAATGTGGCAAAAGAGGACACTGGAGGAAATACTGTCCGGAAAAGCCTTAAATAATATAACGTGTCTTCTTTCCTCGAGATAAGACTAGAATTAATAGAAACAATTGAGAAGATATTGTATGTTGAATAGATACAGGAGTGTCAGTCTCACTTACAGATGCGAATCTATGTCAGAATGTCATACCGTGTTCATTGGCTGTCCAGATAGTAGGGAGCCATGTGTTTAAATTCACAGACATGTCCAACTGTAACGTTCACATTGTCTACCTCAAAGTACTGTTTGCATTCATAGTAGTGCAAATGAAAGTCTCTTTGTATACTACTGATAAATCTCGCTAGTAGCATACGCCATACCTTATTTCGCCTAATATTTTCATTTAAAAACTCAAAATAATATCCAGCAAAAATAACACAAAACAAATTATAAAAATTGATTGTTTCTTCCATTTTTATCACTTTAATCGCTTACTAACTGTCCCTATAAACTGTAAAATAACTCAAAGTTACGGGAACTAAACGGAATAATAGGCATTCATTGACGTAGCAAATCATTTTGCTGCACGGATCATGTATTACAAAGTCCTTATTGTACTGAAGAAACATATAAACTTTATAACGGGAGCTATGTGTTATTGCTATTATTATTATTACTATGATTATTGATTCCTTGCCTTCTAGATGGAACACTTCTCTGTTCTGCTCCGCTCTGTATCATCACTTTTAACAGGTTACATAGGCTTTGATTCTCTCTCCACTTCGATCTCTCCACGTCATACACATAAATAGACGCTCAACTCCTTGCTATCTATTCAGATTTCACTTTAAGACCCAGCAAGTGATGTCATTCAGAAGATTTGACTGGCATATAATATCACTTGTAGATCTTTTTGGTGTATATCCTATCTATCTCCATATCTTGATTCATATGAAGTCATATTCAACTATGGAATGCCCACCAGCCAGGCACGTTGTTCTGGTTCGATTCCTGGCCGACACATATCCTACATAGATAGGAATGAACATATTATTATTGTTATTATAAACCTCTGTCAGCCGGTGATAAGTAAACCGCGTAAAAAGGGAAGGTTGGAAGTGAAGCTGGAAATCCCGCCTTGGAGGAAAATTTACCACCGTTGCCGAAACTTCATAGATGCACTCCGAAGAAATGCATCTTACTTACAACGCAAGAGATTGGAAAAAATCCCTTCCTGAATAGATTCACTTAGCAAAAATATTCATTCGGACATTTAGAAGAAAAGTGAGCAGAGAATACCCCTTTCGATAAATCCCTCTTCTGGTTCTACAATTACACGTAGACATATATTTATATAACAGTATTGGTGTTTCTAAATATATTATCGATTTGTTAAGTAAGATCACAATGGAATTACAGCTCAGGAAGGGCGCTTAATTCATAAGAGCTGATCTACGTGTTTTGTTTTCATTAATTCATAATAAGCATAAAAATTTAATAGCAAACAGAATATCAAATAAAATTAAGGAAATTTCCACAATAACAAATTGAGGATCATTCGAACCTTGATTGACGGCCAAGGTAAGGACAGTGTCTGAACCAGCTTCTTTTGGATATAAAGGTTATGTTTCTTAATGTGGATTCCAACAGTCAGCCTCAGCACTGTGTAGTAGACGAACTCTTAATGTAAAGTTAAGACTAGTTTGTATGCGGTAGATGACTTTGAAAGCCGCCTTGTGAACATCAATCTTGTGTTCTGTATCCACGAGATGAGATAGAATAGCGCTACGAATGGATTTTGTTTGTTCTTTACTTGTCCACGCAGGGTGGTGTTCGGAAATCCTACGAGATACACACCTAATTGTACTGTGGTGAGAGCTGGCTGCTAGCAGAATTGGTAGACAGTAATTTACGTCAATGTTTACGTCCCCAATATTAGTCGTGAGGAAAAATAGGACACAAAGACTAATCCAACAACCAACCACAGCAGACTTTGCATAGTAGGCGGATGCAGTTAGCATATAGATGATCTGACATTCAATAAACAGCCACAAAGAGATGAAAGATTAACTTTCAGTGGGAAACAACCAGTCAGAAGACTGTGTTTTTCTGCTAACAATAATCTACAATAATGTACATGAAAATCTATAAATATGTGTTGATTTTCCTTAATAAACGATCTGTTGCCTGGCCATTGTCATCCGTTGTTACAGTACGGCCTAGGCAGCTAACTAGCTCCCCAGGAGCAGCCAAAGTGGTAGATACACACAGAAGACGTGAAATTAGGCAGTTTATCTTCAATTCGTCATCTAGCATTTGATTGGATTGCCTGCATGTCTGAAAGCAGCTTGATGAAAGATATTTTACCATACTGCCATAATTCACTTACAACCCCTATCCACATAAAACTAGAAAAACACTTTAGAAGCATACTGGCTTCTCTTCATTATCCATCGATTTCTGTCACTTGTTTGATAGCTCAATTGAGATAAGAACACATAATAATTTGAAAAATGATGTACCTATGAGAATTACCCTTCTAAAATGTGACTAGAGATTTAATAAGACAACAATACAGTGAGTTATGCTGATTGACTATTGTTATTCAAATTGATTGATCTGTAGCGCCTTTTTTCAGGCGTGTTTTCTTCCCCTCTGTAATTTTTATTTTCAAGAGGAATATTGATTTTGACTTCATTTTCAAGAGTTAATTTGTAGGCATTTGATTTTTTTCTCAAGTTTGATCATAAACTGATATCAGTTAGTTAGAGAACCACTGAAAACCAGCGTGAGAGCATTGTCTCGTCGAAGTATAGAACTCACAGCCAGTAAGCACCCCCTTTGGTTCGAACCCAAGACCTACCGGTTACAGGGTGATCTCGTATACCACTAAGCCACTGTATCCCAAACTAGAACAAAACAGTTGTCCAGTACTCCCAGCTGGTTTCCACTACTTCTCTAACTGATATCATACCATGAGATTTTACAAATATAATTTTTACAAATGTCTACTTATCACTAGGCACCCAATTATTTGGAACTATTCGGTCAAACTTTGATCACAGTTCAAATGAATTTATTGTAGAGTTTTGTACTTAGTCGTCCAGGTATATGGTCTTCTATAGTTGCTTCTACTTCTATCTGATGAGATGCCAGGCGGTGAGATTTTGTATGTAGAGGATGTTCAGAGTCTGATAGGATAATATTTGCTAATTTCTTCTGGGAGTCTATATGTCTCTCTGCAACAGTATTAACGAGTTGGTTTAGCAACATCCCAAACGCCCTACTGACAGCTTTTAGTACCCTTCGCAGTACCATTCACACAGTCTTTCTTAAGTAGTCCAGGAAAGATTAGAGGGGAACAATAAAGAAGAATAAGTAGGATACATGAATTAACAAACTGTAAAAGTAGACACTGATTAAGTGACGCCAGGTTGTCTTAACTTCCTTTCGTATAAGGTCAAATGAACCATCTTTCTAGTCACTAAAATGATGTGGGAAGACCAGGAAAGCTGATCTGAGGAAATATAAAGCCCAGGATATTTATTTTTTTTAATTCGCGAAAAATACCCAATTAAGACATTGAAATAAGAACAAATTAGTTCAGCGAAGAGTCTCTTTTCGGCGAATTCATTCACTTAGCTGTACAGCCGCAAATATATACAATTAATTTTGTGTGTGTGTGTGTACATTAGGTTTGTCAAAATCAAAATCAAAATAACAGTTAGTGTGGGTTGTTGATTACATCATCATCATCATAATTAAGAAATTGAAATGTGTGATTAATAATCAAAGTTGTAACTAAGTGGGGTGAAGATTGGTAAGATGTGAGTAGGGTTACGTAATATAGACATGTTTAGGAAGATTAGATGTTAGTGAAGGAGTATGGAGACAATTATGAAAATAAACTAGATAATAGGTGAAAAGATTGAATGGGTTAGTTACTAAAAATTATTATAAGAAAATTGCAAAAAAACATTTGATAACAAAATGTTGATGACAGATAAACTTGAAATTAAACCCACGGTAGTAGGAGGGGGTGGAGAAGTTTCTTCTGTGTGCATAATTCAGGCTTTTCTATCCAAATCGCTAAGGCTTCGGCAATACAAAGTATACGGAAGCTTGTCGATTTTGGAAGGCTTCTTTTGACTTTATAGATGACTTTGAACGACTTCTCCTTGCAAATCGAATGACCAGTGTTGAATATATGCTCAATAATGGCGCTCCTTATTGCTCCGTTGTTACCTTTCCGTAGCCAGGCGGGATAGTGTTCTTGAACTCTTTTAGATAAAACTCGCATCGAACGACCTATATACCTCGCTCCGCAAGAGCAGGTGAATTGGTAGATACACATGGAAGTGGTCAAATGCGATAGTTTATCTTTAGAGTAGTTGAAGAACAATGGCCGGGAGGAAAATGTCAGTCGTAGTGTGGCAGCGAAGAATGTCCTTCTGAGAGCAGTAGATATCCTCTTCTTCAAGGTGTCAGCCAGAAGGTCACCTTTGAAGGGTACATTCATGTAGACCATCTTCTTCTGCACTGTAATGGGTTGTTCTTTGTAAGTCTTAGGCTTAATATGCTTGTCTATAAAACGGGGTGGGTAGCCATTCTCAAGCAGTGTCTTCCTTAGGAAGGCGATCTCTTCCTCTATTGATTCAGGACTGCAGATTTTTCGGATTCAAAGTCATCTATAAAGTCAAAAGAAGCCTTCCAAAATCGACAAGCTTCCGTATACTTTGTATTGCCGAAGCCTTAGCGATTTGGATAGAAAAGCCTGAATTATGCACACAGAAGAAACTTCTCCACCCCCTCCTACTACCGTGGGTTTAACTTCAAGTTTATCTGTCATCAACATTTTGTTATCAAATTTTTTTCTGCAATTTTCTTATAATAATTTTTAGTAACTAACCCATTCAATCTTTTCACCTATTATCTAGTTTATTTTCATAATTGTCTCCATACTCCTTCACTAACATCTAATCTTTCTAAACATGTCTATATTACGTAACCCTACTCACATCTTACCAATCTTCACCCCACTTAGTTACAACTTTGATTATTAATCACACATTTCAATTTCTTAATTATGATGATGATGATGTAATCAACAACCCACACTAACTGTTATTTTGATTTTGATTTTGACAAACCTAATGTACACACACACACACAAAATTAATTGTATATATTTGCGACTGTACAGCTAAGTGAATGAATTCGCCGAAAAGAGACTCTTCGCTGAACTAATTTGCTCTTATTTATTATTTGATTTGTTTCCAATTTCTGTGCCATCTATGAGAGTAGAGGCTTGTCAAGGAAGCAGTTCATGTAAGTCACGCTTGAGTTCGAGAGTGAAATTAACAACCTGACATTGCGTGGGATTTAACTCGAGACCATTTGAGATCAAGGACCACTGACCAA
Source organism: Trichobilharzia szidati (assembly GCA_944472155.2). Taxonomy (NCBI): domain Eukaryota; kingdom Metazoa; phylum Platyhelminthes; class Trematoda; order Strigeidida; family Schistosomatidae; genus Trichobilharzia; species Trichobilharzia szidati. Next base: position 48,657,077 of record OX235275.1, on the reverse strand, counting down.
TTTCTGACAGAATTTTATCCATTTTGGAACATTCTGATCAAGAAGTGACCGTCGGCATAGAAACAGTCAGATCACCAGCATACTTAAAAAAGCTGGCTTCGTCATCAGAATGGAGCAAGTAAGTCATGTAAGAGGAAAGAAAACATAAGAGGAGAAAGAACAACACCTTGAGTGAGCAACACCAGCTAGACTAAGTGAAGGAGGCAGTAGAGGACTTCCCATTGTAAACAGTGTACTGCTGTCTGTCAAAAAAATATGAATACAATACCTTGGCAATCCAGTAGTATGCTTGTGTCGCAGCAAGCTTGTTTAACGAAAGAGCCTTAGGTACAGTGCCGAAGGCAGATGTGTAATCTAGGAAGGCACATTGAACATATTCGACGCATCTGTCTAAATGAGTGAAAATATTATAGTATAAGACAACAGTGGTGGCATCTAAAGGACACCCATGGTGGCACATTTTATGTGATAAGAAATATGTGTAACGGAGGACACTACCAACTTCCCGAGAGAATGCTCCACGTAAATGACCCTCTTCTTTTCATAATTGCAGTATTGTTGATGTTTTCATTTAATTTTATTTTGAATTCATATTGAAGAATATAATCATTACACATGCGCATTTAAAATTATTAACTCTGCAATAAGGAAATTAGAGGCAGTGTTGTACTACATGCTGAATATTCCATAATTGTACAAAAAGTACTGTTTGCAATAAAGCTACTATTGTAATTATAATAATAATTTAAAACATTTAGTTCTGTTTATGAATTTAGACTCAGCAATAAGAAGACGTAATTTGTCTGAATCGTGTAATGTGTATTTGCACAACACACATCTCGAACAATCTGCTCACACTCCACGTACTTGTCATAGGAATACATGTATATGAAATTAATAAAGGGTTAAGAGGTGAGAGAATAGACTACTGCGGTCAAGTTAAAAGGACAAATTGAAGGTCAAAATAACAATTAGGACTACTAAACTAGATAAGAGAGGTAATAGTAGATCTACCCTGGCTGGTATCACAACGACGTTTACCAAGGAAGGTAGGTTCGAGTGTGATGACGAATCGTTCCTTTGAGCGCATAAAGCTGGTTGAAACTTCCTAATTGGTAGCTAGGGCTTCGACAAAATTTAGGGTACTTACTCTGCAAACACATTATGTAGATAGCTTTAAAAGACGTGTAGAAACATCAGTTTTATGTCCTGTCTGTATAATATGTTTCACAATAGAGGAGCTAGGTTTCTTGTTCTCACGAATAATTGGTTCTGGGGATTCTATTTACTTCTGAAGCCAGCCCATACTTAGAGAGATCGACGAGTCCTCCCTATATATGTGTATCCACACGTACATTAAAATTGGTAAATACAGTGAGAGGATGCGACATCCTTTTTCACTTGCTCAAGGGGCTTAGCTGGATGGATATATTGGCTTCACATTTTCAATTATTATGATATTAGCTGCATAAAAAGTCTTTTTAACCACAGAAGCTTTCAATTTTTGTCTAATTGTCAAGCTGATATGACCCCCCATCATAGAGGGTAGCTTGATTTGCACGTCTTTGTCAGTGGTGGGTTGGAAAGATTGGGACTTGGTGTTCTGATTAATTATTATTATTATTACACGAGTTAATTTCTATTTTTCTGAAGAATGAAGATATTTGCTTCTTGTATTCTGAGGGTACTTATTAATATTTAGTTATAATTACATTAATAATTCACTAGGAAATAATAATTCATTGGATACTACTCATTTTATTATTAGTAGGAATAATTTGTATATATATATATTTAACATTGATTACACACAAATAAATCATCGGTTATAATTTATATTCTTCAAGAAGGGAGAAATATTAAGCCACTTGATTATGAAGACTGTAAAATTATGCCCATGGATTCTGGCAAAGCGGGTAATGTGCAGGAGAAATTCCAAGGCTATCTATACATCATCGTCATCGTCATCATCGAACAGAGCGTAGGATGTCTCTGGAAAGGCCTTCGGCAGCGTTGATCACGAAGCAGTTTTGGAAGCTGTTTCAATACTACAAAAAGCCCCATATCTTTATGGTCAATTGATTTACCCGTGGAAAACTCAGTGAAGCCGTTTATATAAAGCAATAAGAAGACGTAATTTGTCTGAATCGTGTAATGTATTTGCGCAACACATTTCGAACGATTTGATCACACACGGACTTGTCATAGCAATATATACGTCCGAAATTAATAAAGAGGTAAGAGGTGAGAAAATACACTTAGATCAAGTTAAAACGACATATTCAAGGTCAAAATAACAATGAAGACCACTAAACCAAATAGCAGAGGTAATAGTAAAACTGCTATGGTATCAAAACAAAATTTACCAAGGAAGGTTTAATGTGATGACGAATTGTTTTTGAACTCATAAAGGTGGCTTAAACTTTCTAATTGCCAGCTAGGGCTCCCACAAACTTTAGGATGCGCCCCAAACACGTTTTAAAGATAGGTTTATAAGATCTGTTAACATCAATTTCATGTCCCGTCTCTATAATATGTTTCGCAATAGAAGAGCTAGGTATCCTGTTCTCACCGTTAATAGGTTGTGAAGATTCCATTTGTTTCTGGAGCCATTTAGGAATATGCTCTGAAGCCAGCCCTTACTTGCAGAGATCGATGAGTCCTCCCTATATATGTGTGTCCACACGTACATTCAAATTGGTAAATACAGTGGGATGTGACGTCATTTTTCGCATATTCGAAGGGCTTAGATAGATATATTGGCTTTACATTCTCTACTATTATGATATTGGCTGCATGAAAAGTCTTTTTGACAGCAGCGTTCAGCTTTTGTCTAGTTATCAAGCTGCTATGATGCCCCATATAGGGTAGCTTGATGTACACGTCTTTCTTAGGGGCGAGTTGTAGAGTGGGTCTTGGTGTTCCGCCGACTACCTTATATCTCCTGATGAACTTGTCTGGATAATTGTTATCAACCAGAGTTTGTGTCAACTTTCTTTCTTCTTCATCAAGTGTGTCTTCAGTGCATATTCGTTGGATTCTACTGAAGAGACAGCCTACTAAGTCACTTTTGTACCGAACGGGGTAGAAACTGTGGTGATTTAGATACTGTCCTGTCCAGGTAGGCTTTCTATAAATACATCTTTTTATCAACCCATCAAGCTGTCGACTAAGCAATATATCTAGGAAAGATAAACAATTATCTTCCTCTTCTACAGATGTAAGTGATATGCTACTCTGAACTTCCTTCATTCGATTTAAAATTAAGGTGGCAGAACAAGACTTATCACTGATGAAGCCGTTTATGCGAAAACAGGAGACTACGATCATCGATGATAGACTGGATCATGCAGGATATGGTGCGTTCGAAGGGTGAAGATAGGAATACGTTAGAACAACAAGAATGCTGTAGAAGATTTGAACTTTGTGGATGATTGCAAAATCGAAGACTCATAGGTGAAGACAACAACAAGTTGGCAAAAGAGGCAGGCAGGAGAGACAGAATCTCAAGTGAATATGGCGAATACAGAGGTGATAAAGATACCCCAAATGACTAACAACAATAAGCGCCAGTCACTATCAACGGGAGAAGTCCAAATGGAGGTCACTCCCTTCACTTATTTGGATAGCATCGTTTTAACTACAGTCGGTAAACCTGAGGCAGGAAAAGTAGGATTGACCTTCAATGCTCCTTAGTCAGGGTGGAGATCTACTGTACTTAGAATACGGAACATGATATGGGCGGATCTTTAGCACTAATGTCAAGTCAGTCTTCGCTTCCGTATGGCTCAGATACGTGGTTTGCACATAACGAAAAGCATTACCGATAATGGGCCATAGAACACTTTAATTGAGAGCTGTCTTCTCTAGGTCATTACTGAAGAATAAATGGATGGCCGGAAAGGTTTAGCAACAATGATAATTCTTGATACGGAACAACCAAGAACCTGTCACCCAACAAATATGCAGCAGGAAATAGAAATGGGTCGAACATAAGCTAAGGGGAACATAGAACGACAGTGTGCATTAAGGTCTAGAGTGGATGGGACCTTAATGGGAAGCAACGGGTTGAGTGTGGCTCTTATGGTTGCATGAAGCAGTTTGTATGAAAAGGAGATGAGACTTTATGCGCAACCATGGAGTCAGTTGAAGACGATTGAGGGGAATAGACTGAAACTGAGATGGGCTGCTGTCACACTTGGAACCTAAAGGACTAATAACAATGCGCTTCATTTGTTACAGTTGTATTTAGCTAGTTGACAAATTATTCTATTAACTAAGAGTGTAGAACCAATCAGATCCCTTCAAACCGATCCACGAGACTGTATCAAGTGCTCACTAGTTACTGACTGAATACAACATCAAGTTGTTTGGAGACCAGGACAACTACACATTGACGGCGTTGGCTGGAGGCGATGCTATGTGTGAAGAGAGTCAGCTGAAGTTAGAATTCACGGGTCAATCACTGGACACTATCTCAGTTGCTATATGGCTGACTGACTGAATGACGGAATGATTCTCAGCATAGAACACGGCACAGAAGTCCGATAGAGGCTCATTTCACCCCGCTTCGAATAGTACACAAATACGGAGAACACCAAACGGGAAGTAATTCAAGAGAAATTTCATGAGCAGGAATGCACTGCAGTAAAAACAGTAATACGGAAGGTCTAGGCGATTAAAAAAAGTGAACGAACAGGGACAATTTTCAGCTATATCACCAATTGTCATCAGCATCAAAGAGTCTCCAAGCCGACAGGCTAAACTTCTTCAAGTGGCTTTCTCAAGCAAACTGTCGAAAACTTCATGGACTGATGTTGTGTTTTGATTTGTCCCACCCCTCTCTCAATAACTCTTTCCCAACCTATTCTCACGTCAACTAGCATAGCTCGTTGAGAAAAGCAGTGGCTTGGCATGCACAACACGTGCCCTAGCCAATTCATTTGACCGGCTGAATGGTTAACGAGCTCATCTTGTAACCCCGTGTGTTTGTTCCGTCATAGGTGCGTACTCCTAAAGCGTCCGAGACTATGACGAGACATTTGTCCAATAGGCTACCTGTCTTTGAATAGTTCTTCAGATGATGTCTGTCAGTGATCTAATTAGGGCTTTCTGATTAATGTTTCAATAGCAGTGCTGTTGTTTCTAAGGTTGGCGTGATATTGCTACCTTCAAATTCAACTTTCCTTTATCTCCACGTTTCCTACCGGCTAGTAAACTGGACGAGTGCGTCAGAGTGCGTCAGCTGGAATTCGAGCTCGAACCGATTAGCATGTCCGATGAGTACTCGACGGTGAAATCACTGACGTATCAGTGGGGCAAAAGCTGTAAAATCCTTCAGAAATATATAAATCAGACGGTTTACAGGTATCCCCTACTGAGATCCTTCTTTTGGTTGGATAACTGAGAAGGGAATATACCAACATGTGTTGCAAAAACAACACACTTCTCAGTGACTACTGTCCTTTGAGAAAAATCATCAGTAAACATTTTTACTCACACAACGCCTAATGAAATAAATAATCCTGATAATACCAAAAAAAATCATAATTACCGTTTTCATGGTTTTTCGTGTTTTTTTCGTTTTTCTCTCTTCTACCGAATTTTTAAGATCACGACAACACGACAACAAGATAACTACTCATATGTTGTTTAACTGATAATAATGTCTCACGCATTTATTTCCCAGACAAATTACTTGAAAAGCAAAGAAAAACGCCCACGCATTTGTTATTTCACTTGTCAGAGAGGTGTCAGCCTGTTTTTCTGATTGGTTTATCTTGTAAATAAATCTGTCCAATCAAATATCAGTATTATTGCTTGTTAAGAGATGCACTCTATTATATGGGCAAATAGTCCATCCTGAAACACTGAGATCATTATAACATTTATTTTATCAATACATGCATAAGATTATGAATAATACTCATAATATAACTATAGATAATGCTTCAGTATATTAGTAATAAGTTTTTACTTACAATTTACATCATCATTATACCAATGATTGCAGGTATTTTATGTTATGTTACTATGGCAACCACACTGAATACTGCTACTGTCAGTACTACTACTGATGATAAAATAATGCACATTTCATATAGAATTAAAGAAGAACTCCCTAATGGTACATTGATTGGTAATTTATTCAAAGATGTGGTAGAATTATATAAGAAGTTTAAATTGACTGCCGTATCACTGTTGCATTCAGTTAAACAAATGCGAAAATTCGAATTGAACACATATGACACCGATTTAAAACGAGTGAATCAATATTTCAAATTAGATCAAAACACAGGGAATTTATTTATACAAAAATCTATTGATTATGAGACAATATGTCCAAAAGGCTTAGCCTATCCCACTATTTCAACACCTATAGCGTCAACATCATCGTCCCTTACTCCCAAGCAACTGACTACCGCTGATTTTGACAATTTGAAATTAAAAGTTAATCCAAAAATGAATGATGATTGTATCATCAAATTGATTTTATTTGTAAGTTTAAATAATTCAATCGATGAACGATGGATACCAATTATTGTGCATATTGATGATGTGAATGACAACCGACCTGTGTTCCTGGAAGTCACTTCACCTAAATGGTCAGGATTCTTTCACATACCAGTTGAAGAGAATACACCTACGGGGACACAACTCCCTCTGGTCAAAGCCTTTGATGCTGACAGTGATTTGAAAAACTCTGAAATTATATATAAACTTCAATTTGATGGACCAGAATTGTTTAGCCTAAAAACAACAGGTTGTTTCATCAAAGAAATCAGTAGTCATGGTGATAAGACAATGATGACACGGAGCACTGGAATTACGCATAATCTACCCTGTCTAGTTGTCATGGCCCAATTGGATTATGAAACTGAGCCGAAAATTTACTTTTTACAATTGTTGGCTTGTGAATCCGGTTACCCACAATCGGAATGTTCTTCTTTGCCTATAAAAATCGAAGTGATCGATAAAAATGATAACGCACCAAAAATAATCTTCCCACCGAATGCTTATCATGTGGTAAATATATCTGAGAATCTACCAATAGGTTCAGTGATCTTAAAGATTGAAGCAGTCGATAAGGATAGTGGTGAGAATTCACGTCTCACGCATAGTTTAACACAGAATAATCATAACACTGGTGGTGGTGGTGGTGCAAGTGTTGGTGGAAATCAGGATAATCAATTTTCTATCGATTCAGAAAATGGTGAAATTCGTTTGACAAAGTCGTTGAATGCTTATGACACATCGCAGATTGAAGTCACTTATCATGTTTCAGATAATGGATCCCCAGTGCATAGAATATCACAGACGATTTTATTCAACATATTGGACGTGAACAATCATGCACCGAGTATAGAGATTAAAAAGGTTGGCTGCAGTAAATTCACTGAACGCATGAATGAAATTCATGCAGCGTATACTATTGAATCAGGTAGTCATTTAGGCTTTATTATTGTATCCGATGGTGATGTGGGCAGAAATGGTCAAGTGAGTTGTACTCACCGATTGGAGAATTATAATGACAATTGGAATAGAAGATATTTAAATGTGTTTAAAATTAATTTAGTGAGTAATGGTCAAATAGCAAATCGATATTTGTATACATTACAAATACTACGAGTTGACAATGAAGACACGGACCAAACATTATTGGGCAATGTGGATGGAAAGAATTCAGTGCCAAGTTTGTTGGCAGCCTCAGCTACCATGGTGATCACTTGTAAAGATCATGGTATCCCATTGGCGTTGACTTCATCAACAAGTATCACGATTACACTGAGTGATACACAAGAGACCGAGTTATGCTTTGAACAGGCCAGTTATCAGATAACAGTGGAAGAATCCAATCATCCAATGGGTGGCCTTCTTCGACCTCAACTGTTAGATCTTGTCAGTGGGGTGAGGTATAGCTTACATGCTAGAAACGATCAGTTCAATGCGGGTGGTGGTGGTGGTGGTGGGTGTGATCAGCTCGAAATCGATCGGACAACTGGGGAAATATCAGCGCCAAACGGTGTTGACAGAGAGAAATCGGCCTACATTTCTTGTATCATTAAGGCAACTGAACAAGGAGTTTATCATGAGGGTGGTGGAGAGATGCAGTATCGAACTGCAAATGCTGAAATTCTTATCAACATAACAGATATCAATGACAATGAGCCTAGATTGATAGCTGATAGCCTATTGTATGGATTTGCAATCTACGAATGGGATATGTATGCTTCGGCTTTCTCGAGTAATGATGACTACAACAGCGCTGGCGCTGGCGCCGGTGCCAGTGCGGAAGACAGTCAACCACATGTAATTGGTTATCTGAATGCATTTGATCAAGATTTAGGCGAAAATGGTACTGTGAGGTATTTTCTACTACACGTGACTCCTGAAAAGAATCAAAAATCGATTGAAATGAGACAAATGCTAAATAATGAAATAATCAATATGACTACTACTACTAGTATTACTAATTACAGAAGTGGCAATCCTCGCTTAAAACCTGCATTTCATATCGATTCAACTACTGGACTAATTAGTCTACCAAAAAGTAATCATCGATTGATCAATAGGGAAGATGTCAATATCTATACCCTACAGATATTGATTGAAGATATGGGTTCACCGAAAAAGCTGACCTCTGTACAGAACATTAAAATTCATGTGACTGATGTCAATGATAACCCGCCAATCTGGTTACAAGCAATCACTGTGAATCGTATTCAAGCAGCTAACAAAGCGATTCTTCTTTATCAGCTGGAACCAATCTGGGAGATAAATCAAAATTCACCAACTGAACTAAAATCAATCCTAAGAGCTATTGATTTTGATTATGGTGATAATGCTAGACTTGAAATGTATCTTATTCAACCAAATAGTATATATAAAGAATTTATAGGAATGGATAAACTCAATCCTCCAATCAATTCATTACGATTATCCGCTCATGGTGAATTACACCTGGATATTGATCGATTAAAAGAGAATTATGAGTATTGTGTATTTGTACGTGTCCAAGATCAAGGTATACAACGTCAACTCTATACAGATGCCTATTTTCTTTTACACTTACCAATACAAACAAAAAATCGATTAGAAATATTGACAAATTCAATTTATCATCAATTAAATCAATCAATAGGTAATTATAGAATGAAGCCATTGAATGGAAATCAATCCTTCGCCTCATCATCCTCATTATTATTTGATAATAATGTGGATAATTCACAATTTGCTGGTGGGTTAAGTAAAAAGGGCATTGTAATTGTATTGATTATATCGATTACCTTAGTGATCATTTTATCTGTTATTATCATATTTATAATTATATTTAAAATTAGAAAATTTAAAATCCAAAAAATTCAAGCTACTTATCATAATAATAATACTAGTTCTAATGATGGTAACAATAATAATAATAATGTCTACATGAATGATAATCAGATAATGCCTAATGAATTCATATTACCGCATGAAAATCAATATTTAAATCCAGTCCAGAATTCAAATGATTGTAGTGGTAATCAATTAATCTTATCGAATAATTTGACATTGACAACTGGGCTTACTACTACTGGTACTACTGTCACTCATACTACTGATTACCCTTATAAGTATTATAATGATGAAATGAGTAAAAAACATGGAATGCAAATAATGAAGTCTCATAAATCACAGACGTCATCGTGTGATGTACTTCTTCCGCATATATATGCTAATTCAGCCAATTCTTATGATTCTAACAATATCAATAATCAACTGTCTAGTTATACTACTTACAATACTACTGATAATGCTCTCACACCCGTTTATAATAGTAATAATAACAATAATGATAATAATTATTATTACTATCGACAACGCAATGATGTTTGTCAGTCGGAAGAGTGGTCGACACCGAATGCCCTGAAAAATCATTATGTTATGCCTAATGATCCTTATCATCAATTGACTTTACCGTCAAGAGGTAGAGGTGGAGGTGGGAGAGGTAAATTATCGAAGATGTCTAGACTGACAACGACAACCAACAATAATAATTACAATACATCAATGAATTATTCACCGTATCCTGTATCGATTCGAGGAAATTACAATCAAACGTTACCGAGACAGTTCTAAGATGTACGCATATACAAAAACAGACATATCCTCACAGTCGCTTCTGATAACACACACGTGCACACACACATTCAGTCAAAGATAATCCTTGATTTCTTACTGTTGAAGTTTTACACTTGATTTCCTCAGTGATGTGGTAAATTCGAGAGGTTTTGTTTTTGTGTATTTTTTTATGAAATATATTTTTCGATATTCTTTTATTTCTGAAATATTCTGTCAACAGAATACACCTAGTTATTATCCGTTAGTAACCATTTTTATTTATCTCCTAAGCAAGGAAAGACTAAGTAGACGAAAGATATTGATTTTTTTAGTTGTGATTTTTCTTCCCTTGGGTTCCCAGTGAAACGTGAGGCTTCAGTTGCACGGCTCTACATTTCTTCATCCCGATTCGCTGCTGCCTCCCGTAACTGACCCCATGGTTTCGCATAGTCTTCCCTCACACCGACCCCCCACTCGTCACATCCCATCGGGATTCCACCTGAGCGATGGCCTGCACTGCGCATAATAACATTCAACAACCTCCCCAGTATAAGTCCAGTCCATCTCCATTTTCTCCGACATATTTTTTGAGCAATCGGATCTCGCCTGTTGGTTTGTTCCCAGACAGAGTTTCTTCTTACTAATTCTTTCTGGACAGCCGGCCGGCCGGCTATTTGACCTTTGGTAGGCAGACAGCCAGAGAAGGAGGCAGCTGTTGATAAACGTCTGCACTGGCTTTTATGACATCAGACGTATCATATGCGAAATGCAGATCTTCTATTTGTAACCCATAGAAATAATTAAATGATTAAAAGAATGAGAATCAGAGAACTTTTGATGTATTATATTTTGAATGAAAATTTAGCTGACCGCGTTATTCGAAAAGGCCGGTAACTTCCGAGTACATTCTATTGAAGAGCCCTGCAGTGGGGCGAAACCACCCTGTCCAGTTTTATACCTCGGAAAAATGAGATTGGTTCATGACGAAATCCATACTCTAGTTGGTTAAAATCTCCACAAATTCCAAAATCTTAATCGTTAGAATTGCAAGGAATTACCTAAACTACATCTATGAACATAGAGAAAACGCAGGTTATGAAAATAACCAACCAACCAACCAACCAACAGCAATAACAAACAGCACAAGTCTTTATCAAAGAGGGAAATTTGAAATGAGTCACTTCCTTCACTTATCTGGCTAGGAAGCACAGTTTCAACCACAGGCAATCGGAACGGATGAGGATGTCAAAGCCAGCCAGCCAGCCAGAATCGAGAAGGCTTCATCAACGCTTTCATCAACTTTGAACCAGTATGGAAGTCTTTTGCACTAACTCAACTAGCACAAAGAACAAGATTGGGATTTTCAGCACACACGTGAAGTCAGTCAGTCACTTCTTCTATTTGGGTCAGAAACTTGGCCAGCGTGTTATGAAAAGCATTTCCAACAAACTGTTACAATCTTTTATCAATATCAACCCAATTCGTTGGCTGGTTCCATACTGAAGATCAAATGGCTGACTGGCTGGCCAGAAAGAATTAGTAACAAAAGCTCTGGCTGGGAGTAAACCAACAGGCGAGAACCGATTGCTCAGAAAAAAGTCGAGATGGATCTGGCATACTTTGAGGAGTACGTGGAATGACATCGCGTGCAATGTAGGCCATCGCTCGAGTGGAATCCCCATGGGAAGTGACGAGTACGTCGTCGGTGCGGGGATGACATGGAGGAGATCGTATGGCGTGGCGAGGAGGAGATGATAGACTGTGGTCAATTGTGGGGCTAACCAGCTGAAGAGAACAGCACGAGAATAGAAGGAAGCAGAAATGGGCTGTTGAATCACCTCGCTCCAATCGGAACCCAAGGGAATAATGATAATAGTAATGGGTTACAAAACGTAGTCAAGTACATTTTTTATTTGACTTTTAACGTCACTCATGGGAAATTCCCCCTGGGAAATAAAGGAAATCAAATCAAGTAATGATTCGGATAAAGTATTCCTTTCAATGAATTGATTATCAAAGTGTACAATCTTAAATGGATGGTTTTTAGGAAATTATAGAATAGTTGGTAATTTAAACAAAGAAATGTATACAAAAATTATAACAGTAGTAGTACGAAAAACAATTTAAATAATTCTGATTATTTTTCCATGACAACACATTTAGACGGACGATATTGTGGTTTCAATTGGATCTCATCATCAGGCTTAACCCTAATATGCCTACATAACTTTACAAATAAATATTCAAATATAAACCAATCATGGTGTTTTGTCAACAGGATAACAATAATAAGATTGTGCATATAAATTGTGCAATTAGTCATAATAATAGTAATGATAATAGCAATAATGGTTCTAACAATAACAAGGATGGATTATTCGACTGGTTTCATAAGGAGATATGAAAACGTTGGACAGAAAGCCCGAGACTATAACTGTATCACAATTTAATTGTAACTTGTAAAGTGAGATTTTATTCCAGAGACTTTCTAGGAGTATACGAAGAACATTTTACTCAGCAAACCTATGTTTGTCACTCTCTGGCCAAGGAATGATTGAGACACAAACGAAGGATAGGACTAGATAGTTTTGCCGTACCAGTGTGCATTTATCAGTTCAACTTCCCCTGTGTTGACAGTTATGTTGGGCGTAATAATAGACAGCTTAGCCAGCGTGTCACTGCTAAACATCTCCCATCGTGGTCTGGCAAAGGATAGAAAAATCAATCCGTAGCTCAATTTTGTCACACTTAATTGATAGTGGTCATGTAGTGGAGAAGACGAAAGCTTTCAAGGTAGTTCATTGCATCCCACTGAATCTTTCTAATAGACTTCATGTTCGTCTAGTGTGCACATCTGAGGCGATGGGCACTCTAAAAACTACGCCTAAACTATGCGTTCAAAAGAGGTTGGTATACAACCATTATCCCACCCTTGTTGGTCTTTTAAGACATAAACCAACTGATAACTCCTCCACCACCCCTTACGTATATTTCCAACCCCTCTCTTATCATTCCTTAATCTGATCACATCTTCATAAAAACCTATTTCATTATTATGTTTCCTTACAATCTGGCATTACATAATCGGTCCACTTGTTTTTCTCAGCCTTGATCGACTACAATGTCTACCTGAACATCTTCATTAAAACATATTTTATTTACTTCCTTTACAATCTAGCATTACGTAATCGGTTCATTTGTTTATCTTAGCCTTCATCGACTATTATATTTACCTGAACATTTATTTGTTTAATCACGCTGTATTTCGTCATTTTTGTTATCGCAGATCGCCTCATTTTTTCATCCTTGTTAATGATAGAACCATTATTATTATGATAACTTATCGCACAGTTTATATGCACAATCTTAATGTCCCATTGACAAAACACCGTGATTAGTTTATATTTGTAAAGTTATGTAGGTTTATTAGAGTTAAACCTGATGAGATCTAATTGAAACCAAAATATTGTTTGCTTCAATCTCTTGTTCTAAATTTTACAATGGGATTGTTTTTAATTTATTTTCGTTCCCAGTGGAACATATGCCATCAAGCTGTTGTTTGGAAATTCAGTAGCAGTGGTGTTTTTTCTCTGGATGGGTCTGCTAGCCTCATGCCCAACCTTCCCTCTTTACCGCACCTCTGTCGGGTAAGGGAAGTTCACGTATGATGTATAGATATTGGAAGGGGGTGTACTGTACACAATATGATGGGAAATTTGATAAGATAGAACTCAACATTGCAAGTAAAAAACGAATTTTGGTTTAGAATAACATTAATAAATTCTAGGACAAAACAGCCATCCAATACTCCTAGCTGGTTGTTCAATGGCTCTCTATCTATATGATAGCAGTCTGCTTGTGATTAAACCTGCAACCATTCAAATCGACGAAAACCAACATTTGTTCAATAATTTGATGATCACTGGCGACTGACTGTATGCAGCAAGTTACCTGGATTTCTAGTGAGAAGTTGTAACCGGCAAGGTGTACAAAGTCTGGTAAGAAAAACGGTTATTGACTTGTGACACTGGCTGGTGATTGCGATATAAATATAGCGAATCGGAAGAGGTAGGAATTCATGCGATATTGAAACAGGTCCCGTCCCAGTAACTGGATGGTCTACGAACTAGCCTTGTAATCGGAAAGTCCTGGAATCGAACCCCATGGTGTAGGTGCATGCTGTGAAGAGTCCCAAACTAGGACGATAAAAAACAGCTGTCCAGTACTCCCAGCTGGTTCTCTGTAACTGATGTCAACTCGTGGGCAGATCTGTAACCAATGGTTTTCTAACTGATAACAGCTCATGATGAAATCCTGTAACCAATCAAATCTCTGCAAACCAAAAATTAATAATGATAAATTCATTGGAAACAGTCTCTTTTCGCTGAATCACTTGCTTTGATTTTAACATAATGGCCAGTATCTCTCAAATAAAGCTGTTATTATTGTTATTATACTATCATGGTTATCGAATCTAAGGTGTACAGGATAAGAGGCCAGCTCATTGTCAATCGGAGGTATAGCATACTAATGGCTGAGTGGTCAACGAAAACTCTTCCGAGGAAGCTATGGGGTAGAATCATGGCTTGCAAACTGCTGAAGAGTTCCACCGAACTTGAACAAAACACCTTTCGCTATTTTATTCAACAGTTCTCTTCTTGATGTCACTTTGTAACAAAAGACTTTCAGGGTTAAAATGCGTCGGTGACACAGTGGTCAGGACTCTCGCCGACCATGCACATGGTCCGGAGTTCGATCCCCTGCCGACGCACACCTGATATCTGTGGTCGGCCTTGAAAATTTAGGCTACCGATATCGCAGGCTGAAAATTCCATGCCTGTACCAAAAAGATACAGTGTGGAATCAAGCTGCAATCGAAAAAATAAAAATAAATAAAAAATGATAGAAAAATAACTAGACGTTTGAAAAACAAAAAAATAAAAGAAGAGGAGATACGAACTGGAAGCACCATAGGCTCATTCACAATGGGATAATAATAATACGGTTTACTCAAAGGGAATAAATCTAGCCTATCGTTTAGATTGTTTGAAGATATGTAAACTTTGCCCTATCATCATGCTTTAGCTTTATGGTTGTAATAAACATTCTGAAACCCTGTACATGAACGGATAATGAAATAATACAGTGTGATTGATGTGTTTGAATTCATAAAGAGAATGAAAGATGAGAAACATCAAAGATATAAGCTATGACATCGCTGGACATAAAACCTGTATTCACAAAACGGCATACCTTTGATTCAAGGGGTTAACTGTATATGTGAACAAATCAATAACAAGTCAGAAAATAAAGAAAGGGCGAACACATTTACAGCATAATACGAAGTCGTTTTATTTCGTCAATTCTCTCTCTCTTCAACTGCCTACATCCTAAATAAATCAATTAATTATGAGTGACAATCATAGTCCCCCCTCTTAGAGATTCCACTAGATTCTCCAAGCATACCCCTACAAAAATCTTCGTTTGAAAGGCAGCAAAGTGTTCTCAAGCGTAATTGGCAGACACCTAACTGACAGTGAAAATTAGTCAAGCTTTCAAAATAATCAATACACACTAAGAAAAGCAAGGTTACTTTGTTCCGAAGAAGCCATTACCGTCAAAAGACTTCTTTCTAACCAATCTACCTAGACAGAAAGACAGTGTGACTTGGCCTTGACTACCCTGGTAACTGTAATTGTTTTTTGTTCGTGTGTTTTTGTCTTTTGTTCTGTTGTATAACATTCCACTTAATATTGATTGTGATTTTCACTCACTGAGTTGAAGTCACTCACTGTTACGGTTTCAAAATCTAATAAATTAAATTATTTTATCTATTTTAATAATAATAATTTTACTTCCCTATACGCCCCCGCCCTCCTGAATTCTCCACCATGATAAGTATAAATTCATTCAGTTGTTCGATCTTGTATTTTGTCTCTAGTCCCTGTTTGTTCCCAAGCGAAATCTTGTCTAATTACTGTGCGGGTAGTTACTCTTTTAAAACTTAATAACTGTCTACTTACATCATCTTTGAAATTATGGTGATGATACCTTTATTCTTTGTGATAATGGTTCCGATAGGAGTACAATAATTACTGAATTCAATGAAGTACATTCGGCTATGAAATTCAAATGCGAAGAGGAATCCCAAGACAGAATTGCCTTCCTGGATGTCCTCCCTGCAAGAAAACCAGACGGTAGCATAAAAAGAAATTTACATAGGAAAATTACTTGGACGGGACAATATACACACTTTCATAGCTTCGTTCCTATCAAGTACAAAAGAAATTTAGTGAAGACCCTTAGCCACAGAGTTAGAGCTATATGCTCAGAAGAAGTAATTAAAGATGAATTAAACATGGTATATGATACTCTAATTGAAAATGGCTATCCTGACAAGTTTATCAAGAAACATATGACGAAGAAGGCCGAAATGGACTACCCACTATCTGTAAACAAGAAGCCCCTTTATATACGACTACAATTCAAGGGCGATAAACCAAGTGAGTTAATTATAAAGAAATTAAGAAAAGCAGTTCAAAGGACTTTTAATGCTGGCGAACTACACGTATTATTCTCTACAAGACCGATGGTGCTACCTCGACTGAAAGATGAAGTACCTAGACTGGCCACTTCAAATTGTGTTTATCAATTCAACTGCGCTTGTGGAGCGAGCTATGTTGGCCGTTGCTCTAGGAACTTGATTTTTCGTGCTCGAGAACATATCCCACTATGGCTAAGTAAAGGCGTAGTAAAAACTATCAACAGTTCGATATTAGACCATCTGGTCCAAACGGGCCACAAAGCCAGCGTTGAAGAATCCTTCTCTATAATATACCGGGTACCTAAAACACTATCAAAATCGTCGAAGCACAGCATGGTCCAAACAGCGGAGGCTATTGCAATTCGCCCTAAACAACCGGTGCTTTGTGTCCAAAAGAAACAAGTTCAGCCCCTACTACTGCCCTGGCCCTCAGTAGAGACTATAAACTCATGAATTTGTACCATTACCTTTCCTAATTCTTCTGACATTCAGTTTATTTTATGTTGATGCTGTTCAGCTGTAATCTATCAATATTATTGATTCGATGTTATTTAAACATTAATGTCGTTCATAAGACTAATTCATTCATTATAATGTATATATATAACTGTAGAACCTGATGATGAATTTATCGAAAAGAGTTCTCTTTGTTCCGTGTCTATTCTTTTGAAAAAATTTTAATGGGCATTTTTAATCAATTGAAATTATGGTGCTCAAAATTTTGCATCTATAACTTCAAGTCATTGGGAAGAAAGTATTTTCAGACACCATTATGTAACTTGTAATTGATTTAAATATGATGGAGAAGATTTGTAGCTCAGGTGGATGATTTCTCTGAGCTGGGATGTACGCAGTTGAAGAGGGAGAGAGAATCGACGAAATGAAACGAGTTCTTATCATCCTGTAAATGTGTTTGTTTATTCCTTCTTTATTCAACCTAATAAAGGGAACCGGCTGTAAGAAGTCAAAAATATTTGATTCCTATTTGAAGAGCTGACAGTATAGGTGTAGCCATGAGTGCCAATTTTATGCGTGATGCAGAACTCTGCAGATAGGTGGGTGGATGGTGTGTCAACACACTCCCAATTTAGTCCCGTGTAGGTGAAATTCTTTCTAAGTAGACTAGAAAACGGTCCTTTAGACGACATTATCAGAAGCATTTGTATGTAAATATATGACTACAATTCAGAGGTGACATATATTTATATATATGAATATGAAAACAAAACGCGTAGATCAGCGAAGAGTCTCTTTTCGGCGAATTCATTTTCTTAGCTGTACAATCGCAAATATATATATGTTATTTTGTATGTATGTGTACATTAGGTTTGTCAAACAAAATACAATTGGTTATATTTACTTTAACTAAACAGGTGAAGATTGGTAATTGGAGTTACGTAATATAAAATTAGTCAAGAAAATTTGGTGTTAGTGAAATTAGGGTAGTAACAAAGATGATGCGTTATCACAAACTGTTGTCAAAAGAAGTTATGTAATAATATGAATAGTTTGATGAGTGAGTTTTACTCAGGATGTAAATAGGAACAAAGAAGATAATAAGAAATTACGTAAGAGTTCTAAATGAATACAAGAATTATAAGCAATTAAAGAGCAGGCGAAGAAACAAAATTAAGTCATCAAAATCAAAATTAAAAAAAATCAAATTCAGTCAAAAAAGTTGTTACCAAGACAGCAGAAGTGGTTGAGTAATCCTCTATTGTATGCACAGCTCCGGTTTTTCTATGTGAATGGCCAGAGCTTCAGTGATACAAAGAAGGCGAAACCGTATTACCTTTGATAGGTTATTCTTGACTCTGTAGATTACTTTGAAGGAGGCGTTTGTTGAAATGGAATGATTAGTGTTAACCAGGTGTTTAATTATCACACTCCTTATTGCTTTTTCGCAACCATTCTGGATAGTGTTCTTGAATCCTCTTGGACAGGGTGCGCGTCGAACGACCGATGCCTGGATGGGGATTATACATGAATATATATATATATATATCAAATGAGGTGAAATAATGACCCAAATCGATTCAAACACGTTTCAATGCCTGTGATTCTGAAATTGAAAGTTGAGCTACCTAGGCTAGCCATCTCTATCTGTGTTTATCAATCTAACTGCATCCGCAGGACTAGTTATATATTAGCAGTTGTTCTAGGAACTTAATTTGTCAAACTGAGGAATACCTGCCAGTATGGCAAAATAAAGGTGTTTTGAAGATTATTAACAGTTTTACATTAGATCACACTGTCCAAACAGGCCGTAACGTTAACAATGGAGAGTCTTTTTCTATCGTATATGGGGTAGCGAATAAATTGCCAAAAGCCTATAGGTATCTAATCCTCCAGAAAGCAGAAGCCATTGCGATTCTCTTTAGGCAACTGGAGATCTACGTGCATGAAAAACAGATCCAGATACCGATTATTACTACCGTGACCTGCTGTCAAGTCTTTAAATTTATAAATTCTGTCTTACTTCCCTAAACTTATCTGATATTTTCAAGTATTGGTTTTGTAGGGAATTTCGTCTGATTGGTTGGAGGATTTCATCATGAGCTGACATCAGTTAGACAACCAGTGGAAAACCTGCCGGGAGTAGTGGACAGCTCTTTTATCAGCTTAGTTTGAGACTCATCACAATTCTCACCCATCACAGCCGGCTTTGACCCAACAACTTCTGATTACAAGGCGAGCTAGCTCGTAGACCATTAAACCACTGGGACCCGCCAATCCAATGGCCAGTCCATGAATTCTAACTTCTGCGAATTTATGACATAGTGTGACCACTTCGCAATGTCTCCTTCGATGAGTTACTACCTCACTTTCAACCTTCACTTTCATCTGATGCCCACTAGCAACTAGCCCTAAACAGGTAGGCAGTCACCTGGGGATCTTCATGATATCGGAAAGAAGGATATCACAGTCACTGAAAAGAACATTCCCTGCTGCATCCCTGAGAATAGCCTTTACTAGTCGACCATTACAGTTGAGTAACCTGTAGGACAAGATCCCGCTGTTGACCAACTCTACCTGTGTTTATCAATTCACCTGCTCGTATGGAGCTAGGTATATCGGTCGTTCGACTCGAGTGTTGTCCAAGAGGGTGCAAGAACACTATCCTGCATGGTTACGAAAAGGTGGTAGTGGAGCAATAAGAAGCGCGATCATTGAACATCTGGTCGATAATGATCACCCTATCTCTATAGCCTCCGCCTTCAAAGTCATCTACAAGGCAAAGAGTAATCTACCCAAGTCCCTACGTACCCGACTCATCTGTATGGCTGAAGCTTTGGCTATCGAAACAGAAAAGCCAGATCTCTGCGTACAGAAGAAGTTCGTTCAATCCCTCCAACTTTCATGGTCTTAATCCCTCTATGCTAAAGTATGGTAATCCCCAATCATACTTTAGCTCTACCAACTCTCCATTTTTTCATTTTTTCATTTTTCATTTTTGTCTATTCAATTTGTATACTCTTCCTTATTAAGTCAATTGTTACTATTACTACTCTCACTTTTAATTGTCCCCGGTATTATTTCACTTGTTCCACTTGTCATTCTAAATCAATTCCTTTATGCAACATTAAATTCTATGCTATTAAATTTCACACAATATTACGTAACGTTTTTATTTTTTCGATTTGTCTACTAATCTTATAATTGCACACCTTTTTTCAAGTTTTATCCATCCTATGAATTATTCTACAGATGACATTAATTTACTTTGCCACTTGACATTTACTTATGACTATAATTACAAACATTTTAGTTTTAATTGTATTTCATACTACTACTATTATTATTTTATGCATTCACATCTATGATTCAATTCCCTCACGGGATATAACTTCTTAAAAACTATATATATACGATTGTACAGGTTGGTAATAAATTCGTTGAAAAGAGTCTCTTCGCTGAATCACTTGTTTTGATTTTCTATGTTACAATGGTAATTTTCCATGAGTTAAATAGTTAACTCTCCTGGTGACACCGAATAACTGTAAATATTTTCTTATTAAAGTTTTTAAAATTTTATTTGTAATGCTAACTGTATTATCAATATCATGCGGTGCTGTAGCTATACATTTTAACCTTGGTTTCACAATTTATTATGATTATTATTATATTATATAATCGCTGTGTGACAATACTTATTTTCCCCTCTATCCCTAATAGCATACACATTCTACTTATTCACTCACCGTTGCCCAGATTACATAAACGCTTGAATGAATTTACCGCTGTCATTATTATCATTATGATCACCTCGATTGCTTTCGACAGTTAATTGTCATCTCTGAACTCTGATCCTATATTTTTTATTAACCACATTTTAATTCAAATAACTATGACTAGTGTTTCATTATGTAATTGTAGTAAGCGTGATGAGAAAATAACGAAACCTTTCTTCATCAAACGTGGAAAATTGTAATGAACATCAACCAGGGAGGGGGGTTAGAGGGTGGAAATATAAGAAGCAAATTAAAACAAGAGATATATTTGCCAACAATACTGTTTTCAGTTAGATCTTCATTAGACTAAAAGTAACTCATAAGAAAATTACAAGCCCATACATCCAGTTGATGAGTCCAGAAAAGGACGAAATGCGCGTCTCCAGGATTTCGTTTGTTAGTCACCAACCACCAAAAGTAAAACCAGTAGACGCTTTAGGTAGCAACAGGAATAATGAAGATAGCATCATGACAATATTAACAAACCATCAAGAGCAATAAGTTTCGCAGAATAATATGGTACTATCACTGGTTATTTCGCTGACTTCTCATCAGCTGTTGCTTTCAGTCTAAATAAATCACAATTAAGTTTATGAACAGGTATGATTTTACCATAATAAAGGTTTTTTGTAATTCCCAATGAGTGAGAAACGAAACGAATACTGTTTTTACGGACGTTTCTTTATTTAATACTAATAGCTTTATCAAAGTATTATTAAACCAGAATTTACAAAATCACTCAGCTTATATATAACAACTTAATCATCGTTCCTCAGCATGGGGCATTTTCGCGTTGTCAAGTTGGCCGCTTGGTGAAGATAACAAAACCAGGTGTGTATTGTTGGATTTGATAAGTGTGTAAAATTATAAAAGCAGCGTGTGTTTACGTAATGAAATTGCTTATCACATTTGTGTAAACTTTGTCATTTCATGGGGAAGGGGTGTGTTATCACCAGGTCAAATCCAGCTTTATTCCATCATTCCTCTTCAGACAATTTGGATTCCATTTGATGATATGAAGTGCTTTTGATGATATTAGAGGTTCTTTGTGATTTCTGAAATGCTTTTTCTGGATTAGTTAAATATTGTGAAAATCAATTTTATGACCTGATTCTATCGCTTGTAGAACAATGGCTGATGGTTTTTTGCAAGCTTTCCTACTTAAACTGGATTTCTCGGTGGTCGAACAGACAGTCACTCCACAGTGTTCATTTCTTCTGATTTTCATTTCTCTCTAGCTAGGTTTGTCCGATGTATATCTCATTACATTCCAAAGATTTTATTTTCTAGGCACAATTAGATTGTGAATCCTTAGGGATTTGGTCTTTTATATGAACAAAGTTGCTTTGTAGTGTGTGCATGTGTATCTGATGTTAAGATTGTTAACGATTTAGTTTTACACTTTTATTTCGCTACATTGGTAGGTGGTCGCACGTTTAAAAAATTAAGTTTCTCAGTGCAATGGACAGATAACAAACTGGCTTTACAGAATCACTTGAATTTGTGATAGATACTAGAACAGGTGAAAAAAGTAATAATACGAATTAGAGTGAGGTGAAATGGGATCCATTTAATATATCTCGTTGGTATTGTATCAACTGCATATACATTCGGACATCAAAGTGGAAATACCTATACTGCATATTTTAAATAGAATTTAATTCTTTGAACAGGTAACATGTCGGAAACATAAGTCACACTGTCAAGTCTGTGTGGAAATCAGCAGCACTCAGTATGAAAAATAAGTTTTGGATTTTCCACTCCAATGTGGAGTCACTGCTGCTATACGGATCAGAGGCTTGGCACCGCGTCACGAAGGGCACTTCGAACAACCTACAGACCTTCATGAATAGCTGTCTTCACTCAGTACTCAAGATCAGTTGTCCAGAAAAGATCAGCAAGAGGGATCTGTGGGAACAACAAATATTCCGGAAGAAATGGAGGTGGATTGGCCATACTCTGAGAAAACCACCAAATGACATGACACGCGAGGCCGTTGCTCGAGTGTTGGTCGTCAGCACGAGGGTGACATGGAGAAGGTTATGTGAAGAGGAGATGAAAACATGTGGGTAGATGCGGAGTCAGGTGAAAACGTTGATGGGGAACTGAACGCAATAGAGACGTGCGGTTAAAGCCCTATGTTCCTCTAGGAACTAAAGAAGGCAATAATAATAATAGGTCGCAAAAGTTTGTGCCAGTGTAACAGTAGAACAGTAGTAACCTTTGGTGGCATAAATATTTATTAACTAACTAATATAAAGATGTGACCAAGTGCACAAACACCTTATATAAAATTCTTCATTCTTCTGAACTTCCTTTCATGCTTTCTATATTTGTTTGTTTCACAGGAGGATCTTTCATATCATCATCGTTACTCCATTCAGGTTTCCTAATATGCGTCTGTGAAACAGCGGTTAGGACACTCGCCGACCATAAATATGATCCAAGGTTCGATCCTCTGTCGACACACACCTGATATCAATGGTCGACCTGCAAAATTTGGGCTACAGATATCACATGCTGAAAATTCCATACCCGTACCAAAAAGATACTGTGTGGATTCAAGCTGTAATCAAAAATAAAAAATAAAAAATGTACTACTTACAAAGTTGTTTCAGTAGTACACGCCATATCGGTACGATAATCAGAAATATTGTCTGTTTGCTACCACCAACGTTATACAGAAAACCATTAGATTATACGCTCCATTGCTACTTAATTGAGAATGTTATCCAAGGAAACAGTAGGCCTTATATTTTACTCCAAAAGAAGGGAAATATATTTAGATCTATAGCATTTTCAGCTTTCGTTCGCGTTAATTTGTGAATGGAAACTACGGCTTCAAGCTTTGTAGTTTTAATAGATATGGTGGGGTTTCTAGCTTCAAATCAAACCTCCCCTGTTTTCCTGACTTACTACAGCTTAGCGAATTAGGCGAGGTTTAGGAGTTTGTCAGCCAGTAGACACACCTGCTGCATGTGTGTATGGCTGGCTAGCCTTCAATTCCCTGAACCACCGATGTGACTAATCCGTATACGATGATTATTATTCTTCATTATCGTTAGATATTTGTTACTTCAATCAACTGAAGGGCAGACATTTAGTCCTCCTAGCTTGGGATGCTTCATCAGTGCGCTTCCATATTACAGGGTTCGAAGACAGGACCTTCCGGTTTTAAGGCGAGCTCGTGGACGATTGAACCACTGGGACCCAGTCCATTGGTCAGTTCATGAATCCCAACTTCTGCTGATTCATGACATATCACGATCAGCAGCCAGTGTCGTCTGTGGCGAGTATTCATCCTCATATCTTCAGGTGGAGATAAAATAGATCCGTTTCATTCCACTTTATGCACTGTTGTTATTGTTGTTAGTGCTTTGTTGATACTCCTTTGCAGGAGTTCGTGTATAAGGTTGGAAGTTGAAAATGAATTAAAACACTTTCTTCTTTAGGAACTCGCAACAATAACACAGAACTTCAGGAAGCATAAGACTCATTATTACTATCTTGAAAGGATTTAATGTGTCTACCTGACCTCTTATGTCTATCAGATGTCGAACGACTACATTGGTCCAAATGGTGTACCTGGTATTATCCTCAAAAAATGAGCGGATATTTTCGTGTTATCCTGTCGCTGGTATTTTCACTGAATTACTTCCCATTCACGTTGTGCCTGCTTCTCCGAAGGACACTAAAGTTGTTCCTGTGTCTGAATCATCAAATGGACCAAGTGTTAAGTTTAAACATATTGCCATTACTTCACCTTTCTTACAGTTGCTGCAAAAACTGCTTCTACTTAACGCTGAACCTTCATTGAAGGCTTTCAGTGATCCTAAACACTTTACTTATGATGCCACCACTGTTGTCTTATATCGTCTAATTTAGATAGAGGTGTCAAATACGTCCAATGTGCCTACCTAAATTACACATCTTTTGATTCTATACCTTGACTACACACTTTAATTTTCACTGTTGTACTGCACTACTTTACTACATGCTGAAAATTCCATAATCCTGATTGCAGTAGACTGGATAATGCGACAAACAATGGGCAATGAGGAAACAGGCATAAAATGGACTCACACAAAAAAAACTTGGAGGATCTAGACTTCGCCGATGATATATGTCTGATTTCCCACAAACTGGAAGATATGCAAGCGAAAAGCAACAAGTTGGCGGAAGAAGCATCAAAGATAGGCCATCAGGTGAACATAGAGAAGACAGAGGTGATGAAGATTCCTGGCCAACACCACCAACAGCAACAACAACAACAGACAACGATCAGCACAAATGGAAGGAACCTGAAAGGAACAACCTCTTTTACCTACCTGGGAAGCATCGTTTCAACTACAGGCGGAACTGACGAGGATATCAAAACGATGATCTATCGGGAAAGCAAGACAAGCTTTCACTACTCTCAAGTCTGTGTGGAGGTCAACAGCACTCAGAGGAAACCATCAAGTGACATAAAGAGCATCTCAAACAAACTACAGACCTTCATTAACAGCTGCCTTCGCTCAATACTCAAGATCAGATGGCCGGCCAGAAAAGATCGGCAACAGAGATCTCTGGGAGCGAACCAACCATTCAGGAACCGATTGTGAAACAAGTAGGCAGGAAGAAATGGAGATTGATTCGCTGGCCATACTCTTAGGAAACCATCAAGTGACATCACTAGACAAGCCATTGCTCGAGTGGAACCCGAAAGGGAAGTGGCGAGTTGGTCGTCAACGCAAGAGTGACTTGGAGGAGGTCATGTGAAGAGGAGATGAAAACGTGTGGGAATACTTGTAGCCAGGTGAAGGCTCTAGCAGAGAACCGAACGCAATGGAGACGCATGGCCGAAGCCATATGTTCCTCTAGGAATTAAAGGAAACAATAATTATAATAAACATTTCTTTCTGTTATTATAGTATATTCTTCAACAGCTGTACATAAGTTGATAGACACCACTGGGGGTAAAACAAATTGAGGGTCTGTCGATTTTTGACCCGATCTATAACTAATGATCTAGAAGACAGGAATAGATTTGACTACATAAAACACTCTATTTAGTGAATAATTCAAGTTCTTAGAACGCCGGCCACTATAACTGGCTTCGTAGGAGCGGTTGAACTGATAGATACAAGAAGAAGTGGCTAGCTTAGGCATTGTATCTTTCAGTTTTGGAATCCCATCCAGTTTTGTGGAGGATCCAATCTGCAGCCCCTTGCTAACAGTGAACGTTGATTGAATCAATCTTCTCAACTTGTTAGTTATGATTCCACTTGGTATATCACATTTGAGTATCTGGAAATTAATAATTCAGGTTAATTAAGAAAGTCTAGTAATCGGGAAAGTTTGAATCAGCCGCTACTGGCTGATTATTCCGGCACTCTCTTAACTACTCATCCACCGATTCAAATGTTGCTGCTCCGATGCTTGCGGCAGCTAATCATATTCTCATTTCATCACCTTCAGTCATCACCATCCAATTCCTTGGGGGTATAACACAAAGCTCCACTCCACCACAATGCCAAAGTCCTTCCACATATCACAAAAACTGCTTATATCAGCTACAGGAAAATAATAATAATAATAATAAGATCACAATTACAAAGATTACTGATATTATAATCATTCTCACACTTTCTTTATTTTATCTAATTCTGAATTTTTAATGTTTGCCCTGAGGATATTTAAGTCAATTGATCATTTCAATCATTTCAGAAAGCCTAAAAATGGTTCTTTGTCTGTCAGTGTGTTCTATTTACTTCTTTTTGTAAGTGTAATATGCAAGCATACCTAACTAGATCGTTTTCTTCTTTCTCTCTTTCTTATAATCAATCCGTTGAAATGCCCCCCCCCCGTCTCGCACGGAGCAGTCGCCTTTAAGCTGCCTATATTGACGATATTTAAAAGTGTTAGTTCTCAGCTATTTGATTGATTTCAATTTCTATCCTGAATTGACTGATATCAGTTAGAGAACGGCCACGATCTCAATCAGTTATTGCAAATATTCAACAAATGCCATTCAGCCACAAAGTTCACTCTTGAAGTTGAAAACGAATCTAAAATCCCTTTTCTTGATGTTGGACTTACAAGGAGAGCTGCCGGAACTTTAAGAAGGTCCATCCATAGGAAACCTACACGGAACGGCCAACTGACAAGCTTCTACAGCTGGGTACCAATCAGTCGGAAAAGAAACCTAATTAGATCTCTTGCCACTCGCGTCCGACGCATCTGCAGC
The DNA here is from genome assembly GCA_944472155.2 of Trichobilharzia szidati. Taxonomy (NCBI): domain Eukaryota; kingdom Metazoa; phylum Platyhelminthes; class Trematoda; order Strigeidida; family Schistosomatidae; genus Trichobilharzia; species Trichobilharzia szidati. The sequence continues at coordinate 48,629,971 of OX235275.1, read as the reverse complement.
TCTGATACCATGGAAGAAGAACTAAACTTCCTGAAAGAAACCTTCATACAAAACGGTTACCCATCAAGATTCGTAGACAAAAACATCAAACAAAAAATCCAAAAGCAAGAAACAGCATCTGTGCCAAAAAAGATACTTTATATGAACCTCGACTTCAAAGGAGACCTACTCAGTGACGTCCTTAGAAGGAGAATCTCCACCTCTTTAAGAAGAACTTTCTTTGCGGCAACATTGAGAGTAGTGTTCTCTAGTCGCCCGCTGATCTGCAGAAGCCCAAAAGACAAGATCCCGCACCTGACCACTTCTATGTGTATATATCAGTTCACCTGTTGCTGTGGAGCCAGGTACATCGGTCGTTCAACGCGTATCCTGTCAAAAAGGGTCAAAGAACACTATCCAGCGTGGCTGCAGAAAGGAAGTAATGGCTGCATAAGGAGTGCAATAATAGAACACCTCGTCAACACTGGTCATTCCATCTCAACAAACGCCTCCTTCAAAGTAATCTACAAAGTGAAGAACAACCTTCCAAAGACAGTACGATTCCGTCTTCTTTGCATCGCAGAAGCCCTAGCCATTAAGCTAGAGGAACCAGAACTGTGCATACAAAAGAAAATTATTCAACCACTTCTACTCCCATGGTAACAACTGTGTTGATTTGACTTAACTTTTCTTTGTTTGTTTGATTTGACTTAACTTTTGTTTGTATGCTTATTTTTCTACTTAAAACCCTTGTGTAATTCCGTATATTTTGTTTCCATGTACACCCTGAGTACAACTCTTTCATTAAACTATTCATGTTATTACGTAACTCTTCTTTAACAGTCGTTTGTGACAACTCATCACTTTTGTTACTACTCTCTTATATCAACATCCAATTCATCTGAACTCACTAATTGCATTTTCGTTTGACAAATTTAATGTACACACACATACAAAACAACCATATATATTTGCGATTGTACAGCTATGAAAATGAATTCGCCGCCGAAAAGAGACTCTTCTCTGAGCTGGTGGTCTTCTGTCTATTAATGTTCGAATGGTAATTTTTCTTGAGTTAGAGAACTCCCGCTGAAAACCAGCTGAGAGTACTGGATAGCTGTCTCATCCTAATGTGTAACTCCTCTTTAGCTGCACATACTCATCGCCACAGCCAACCCACGACCTTCTGGTTACAAGGTGAGGTTGTTACCGTGTGAAATGACTGGGACGAAATACAACGGTCCGTGAATTCTGACTTCGGCTAAGCATGAAGTCGTGACAAATACTGATCAGAATATTAGAGAGCAAAGAACAAGAATATCAGCGAACAGCTATCTTCTTTTAAGCAAAGAAGAAAAGACTGAGGGGGCTGGAAGGAATGTTTGTGCGGTGAAACGTATTGTACATAGGTAAATTTGGTATACCATATTTTCAAACCGCCATTTGCACATCATTCACCACATCCTTGACGGATTAGTCGAATATCATTACATTCCATAGCTTCTTGGATTTTGCATCATATGGCAACATTCTTCTCATGGTTCTCTTCTTTGATTGCTCTTTCTATTGAGCAAAACATATTGTTACTTTTCTGAATTCGCTTTCTGATATACTACTTATATCGGATTATAAGTAGCACTCACCACACTCGCACCCTCATTATAAAGTCTCTCCTGTAACCGCCTTGATCGGCGCACAAACGTTCCATCCTGCTGTTCTTAAGGTTCCTCGTCTTGACATTCTTGTCTCCATCTTTGTAGCGGATTGGCGTTTACTCTTTTCTCTTTATCTCCTCCCTTTATTGTGTACACTGGACCGCGTCTCGATGTGACCCGTTGGGTCCCTCCCACTTCGGCAGAAGCAACTGTGCAGACGCGTTTTTATACCTTAATTTATAGAGGTACAATTATTAGCGTCTACAAGAATTAGTTTGTAGGAAGTTGATTTGTTCTAAGTTTAACCACGGATTGAGACAATTTAGAGAAACATTATAAGCCAATTTGGAGTATTGGACAAATCAAATGCCTGCAAGCTAACCCTAGAAAATTAATCTGATGCTCACTAGTGACTCTGAATATATTTGTGCGTTGAAGTTATAGTAGCAATTTGGTTAAGTTTTGGGGGTGGAGTTGCTAGCACCACGCCCCAACCCTCCCTCTTTATCCGGGCTTGGGACCGGCTAGAATACTAGCGACCTAGTAATCTAGGCGAGGTTGAAGAAGACAGAAGCAAGTGGAGGCGTGCAGTTGAAGCCCTATGTTCCACTAGGAACCCAAGGGAACAATAATAATAATAATCACTAGTGACTGCCTGGCTACAGGAAGAAGTTGCCTAGAGTTCTGGTGAGAAGTCGTGGCCAACGAGATCCATCTGGTTGGGAGTGAAGACAAATACTTGCCGATGAAACTGGCTGGTGGTCGAGCTAATATCACGAATTGATAGAAGTTAGGATTCATGGGCTGGTCATTCAGCAGGGTACCAGTGGCTGATTGGTCTACAAGCTTTCCTTATAACCGGAAGGTCCTGGGTTCGAACCCATTTGGGTGACTACTGGTGATCAGTCCAAAACTAGGATGATAGAAACAGCTGTGCAGTACTCTCAGCTGGTTCTCAATGGTTCTCCAAATGGTATCAACCCATAGCCAGACTCGTTGTTATTCCACTTAATTTGGTAACGAAAGGACAGAAATTGAAGTTGATAATAATTTTCAACTAGAAATAAAAGTTTGAAGGCGTGAATACAGAGCACAAGTAGAGAATAGAAACAAAATTGCGTAGGATTAGAAAATAGTTGCGTAATATACAAAATAATGATTCTAACGAAGATAGGTGTGGATGGGATGTGCACAGAAACCAATGAACAAAATAAAGGGATTATAAATACAAATAAATGGTAACTAAGGTATCAAACAGAACTAGGTCCACTAAAAATGTATAAGTTGGTTCTTTTGAACACATATCTATGGCTTATTGATGCACACGGTGAGAATTTCTGTTATACAAAGATGTTGGAAACACATTGTCTTTGGTAGATTTTTGTTTACTTCGTAAACTACTCTCAGTGATGAGTCCCTCAAGGTACTATGACAGGTGTTGACGGGGAGTTCAGGTATAGCTCTTCTGTGGCTGAACCAGTGCCTTCTATATGAAGCTATAGTGGGTAATATTATCTAACATATTTTCAAAGGACCCTAATAGAACCATCTGTGTATCCAGCTCTATAGAAGCAAATGAACACTATACAGCCTGGATAGTAAAAGGAGAACAAAAACGTGTATATAGCTCTGTGATAGAACATCTGGTCAATTCAGGACATTGAGCGCCATTCGAAAAATCCTTCAAGATTCGATCAAACCTATCAAAGGCAGTAAAAGTAAGATATCTGAGCAAAGCTGAGGCACTAGCCATCCAGAAGCTCGAACACACACTATGTTTCCAAAAGAAATATGTTCAACCCTTGTCCCTGCCATGGCCATCATAAACAGGTAGTTCTTTTAATAGTGACTATCCCATTGCCTTTCTTATGCAAACTTCTTGTTTATTCATGTTATTCTTAAGTTTTTCTTAATCCCTATTTACACTACCATACTTTCATACTCGAAATACCTGTCTGTTGTGTCATTTTATTATTTCTATATATTTAATCCTTGGTTGCATAAACAATTATTCGTCACATTAGTTATGATCCCACTAGATTTTTTTATCCAAACATCCTGTCTATTCTTTGTTATTTCTACATTTCTAACCCCTAATTGCACAATATGTTAATCTTCACAATAATTATGATGCTACTTTGTTTGAGTTTTATCCGTCCCCCTGTTTATTATGACATTTTAATTCCTAATTGTAATTTTATTGATCTGGCCCTTGACAGGAAATAATTCTGGAACTTTCCCATCCATTTATTATAAATACACGAATGTACAGCCTAGTTGATGGCTTCGTCGAAATGAAAATTTTCTTCGCCACAACTGTCTTTTTATTATTCTCTATGATCAAATGTGTATATCTCGTGATTAGAAGCGGATAAATTGATATACGCACATTGGAGTGGTCATAGACGGAAGTTTATCCTTCACCTTGCTTAGAGGCAGTGAGTGGCCAGAGAATATCACTCCTGGAGTTGCTGCAGCAAAAGTCTTGTGAAGGGATTCCCCTCTTAACCAAATCTTTCAGCGATTCTCTGCTGAAGTTTAGATTCATATACAGTATTTTCTTTGGTACTGAACTACATTCTACTCCTTTCGGCTTTGGTTTCCACTTCTCCATTTTAAGCTGGGATATTTTCGAGAAATGTGAGCAGTTCTTCTAAGTAGTCAATGATACGGATTTTTCTGATAAGGTAGGCCAATGAAATGAACTTGAAATCAGCCATAACACTATAAACAAACACTTGAAATTGATTCTAGCACTCACTAGTGGCAGACTAAAGGATGAAATCGTCCGAAGATTTTTTTGTGAAACTGTTATCAGCTGGATCCACCATGTTGTATATGTGGAGAGATACTTGATGATAACATCATCCGGCGGTTATGCTGTATATATCTGAAATGACAGAAGTTAGAACTGATGGGCGATTGGATTCCTTCCCAGAGGCTGAATGGTTAACAGGCTCACATCGAAACCTGGGTTGGATCTGTCATCAGGTTGTGGGTGCGTACTAATGAGGATTTCCAGACAGGGACGAAGCCAGTTCGTCATGAAACTTGATGATAACATTTAGCTGAATAAGATTTCCAACGGTTATATTTATTGACTCTTATTCAATAATGAGGTCATACTGGTCTGCGAGTGATTCGCTGGTAGAACGCTCGCTGGCCAAGTACTCAAGAAGTATGGGTTCGATTCCCGGTCAGTGTAATCCGATATCTAACCTGTTTTAGTTCGCCTACAGGAATCCCGAAAAAAAAGGGTAAGGTGGTGTGGAGTGATGATACAAACTTTTGATCCACAAGCAACCTTAACCTAATTTTTCATTTCATCCGTTGAATCCGTCTTGCTCAAACCAATGTAATGAGTGGAGATTGAGGGCGAAATGAGGATCTGTCTCGTGGCAGGATGAATGATAGTCTGCTAATTCAAGGCTATTGCATATATACTCTCACAATCAGTGAACAGACAGTTCCTCTTCCTTCCAAGCTTCTAATTTAGTATAACTGGGATTAACAAAAGGAAACTCTTCCGGAACAGATAGAGTGATGATGTATGGACGTTAGCACATCAGTCTGTTGTAATGGGGTACTAGTGATTTGTTGGTTCTTGTCTAACTTGACCACAGTGCTTCTCCAGACGACCTATCACTCGGAAAAATTTCCCACACTGGGTAGACACATGGAAGTCAGATTTAACTGAGACAACTGTAACAACTACACCGACAATTTTATTATTCACAATACAGAGTAAATCATTCTTTACACATCAACGGAAATTTAAATCACAAATCATCACTATTTAATTGATTGCACCAATCATAAATTGGTCCGGGGTTCGATCCCCGGCCGACGCACTCCTTTACCTCGCTAAGCCAGAAATAATGCTGGTGAAGAGGAAAGGTTGGTCATGAGGCTAGCAACCCAATTCTGTAAAAATTAGACACTGCTACAGAAACTTCAAGCCACTAGCTTGAAGCCCTATGTTCCACTGGGAACGTGAAGGAAAAAAAATCATAAATTTATGGCTAACAGTATTATGTCATCCGTCCTAACACATTCATATAACATACACATGGGTATTACACGTGACGACTAAAGTGAAATAATGACCTGAGTTGACTGCTTGGGCTGCATAACTCGCCTAGTAGGTAACGGAATTAGTTATTTAAAGGTATTTCATGAACCAGGTCTCTATTCCACCTTCGATCATTCCTCACATTATATTTAGATTCTTTATCTGCATTCTTTTGTGATTAGTAATGAAGTTGAAAGATTGCTGGCAGTTCGCCTGTGGAATGCCACATTCAGGTCCCAGCTAATGTATTCCAAAACCTCATTTAGTTCACCGGCCAGTAGAAAACAGGGAAGATTATGCTTGAAGCTATTTACTGTGTGGCGTCTGCTACTGTTAATATTTATCTTCAAGACTTTTTCACGCACCTGTTTTATCTCACCACTTCCTACTTTTGACCCAACAGCGTAACACTCCGTTTGGCTATCTGATATTTTCGTTGTTGATGCGCAATCCAAAGTCCCAGTGGCTTAATGGTCTACGAGTCAGCTCGCCTTGTAACCAGAACGTCCTGGGTTCGAACCCCGGTGGATGGAAGAGTCCCAAACTATGACGAAACAGCTGCCCAGTACTACTTGCGGGCTTTCCAATGGTTCTATAACCAATGTCAGCTCATGATGAAATCCTGTAACCAATCCAAAGTCATCAGTGCACCTTAAAACTGCCTCTTCATGTTCCACATGATCGTTTTCATTCTTCGTTGTATGTGACGAGGTCACCACAGTACACTTTCACCTTCTTCAAGTTTCTCAGTCAAAGTTGTTATCATAACTCATGAAATATCTGAAAGTTTGAATTTAGAATCAGTATTCCATTAGATTATGTCTCATTGACTGGATGATCACCAGTCACCTCACCTCGTAACCTGAAAAGATTTGATCCTTGATTTTATTGATCAAAACCTGTAACCGGTCAAATTCCTGTAATTCATGGAAAATGCCGATCCAGAAATGGATGTAAGAACAACAAAGTTCGGCGAAGGGTCTCTTTTCGGCGGTGAATTCACTCACTTAGCTGTACAATCGCATTTATGCATAATTATTTTGTGTGAGTGTGGGTGTACATTAGGACTGTCAAACAAAAATAATTAAAAAAAAACAAACAGTTAGTTAGGGTTACTGTTTACGTCATCAAAATGTCTCAAAAATGTGATGAATAATCAAAACTGTAACTAGGGGGTGGGGATGAAGATTGATAAGTAATGACAAAGGTTGCGCAATATGAAGTGGGATATTAATAGAGACACATGTTCGAAAATCAGATTTAAAACTGAGGCCGAAACTGGGGAGACAATCTTATTTCTGGACGTCCGACTAAAAAAGATGAATAATGGGACTCTAAAGAGATTGATATACTTAAAGCATACGTGGAACGTCCAGCTGGCAAACGTTTACAGTTGGGTACCCATCAATCGCAAACGAAACTGACAATATATTTTGCAAGTAAAATTCGTAGGCATAGGCAACCACGATTCAGTAGAAGAGATCACTCTTTTGAGAAAGACACTACTGGAGAATGGCTACCCACTGCGCTCTATAGATAAACAAATAAAGCCAAAAATCAAAGAACGGCAACCAATTTCTGTGACAATAAAAATGTCATACGTCAATGTGGCATTCAGAGGCGACTTTGTGGACGACATCCTAAATGGAAGAATACCTAACGCCCTGAAAACAATATTCTCTGCTGCTACATTACGACTGGTATTCTCAAGCCAACCACTATTCTTCATTAACTCTAATGATAAACTGTAGCATTTAACCACTTCTACGTGTATCTACCAATTTACTTCCTCATGTGGAGTGAGACATAGAGGTCGATTGATGCTTGTTTTATCTGCAAGAATCGAAGAACATTATCCCATCTAGTCTAAAAAAAGACAACATTGGATCAATGAGGAGTGTTACAACTGGACATATATATATTCAATATTGGTCATTCAATATGCAAACAGAATTCATTCTAGGTTATCTACAAAGTCAAAAGAAGCCTCCCGAAAGCGTCAAGCTTTCTCATACTTTCCAATGCTTAGTGAAGCCTTGGCGATCCGGATAGAAAACTGTGATTTATGTACACACCTCTTCTTTCTACCTTGGATATAATTCTTTTGAATTTCTGTTTGACGTTTCAGTAGCATCTTCTTCTCAAACCATCCTTTATTTAGTCTTTCCACCTATCGCTCAATTTATTTTGGACACTTGTCTTCATGCTCTTTCATTTACACCCTACTTTTCTGGGTGTCTTTCATATTGCGCAACCCTTGTCACTACTTACCAATCTTCACCCTTCTCCTAGGTACACTTTGAATATTAATCAAATTTTTGAGACATTTTGATGACGTTAACAGCAATAACCTTAACTAATTTCTTATTTTCGTTTGACAATCCTAATGTACACACACACGCATATAAAATAATTATGTATAAATGCGATTGTGCAAATAAGTGAATGAATTCACCGCCGAAAAGAGACTCTTCGCTGAACTTTGTTGTTCTTAAACTGCTGCAAACCAACAATTGGTGATGAACCTTAATGGTCACCAGACACCCATTACGTAATCAATCTCAACAACAAAATCTACCACCGAAGAAACTTGGTGCATTGTCAGATTTAATTGGTGGATGGTGACCCGCAGTGAAATCCAAGATGCGAATTTCGTCCTATCTGAGACTTGTCATCTGAATGTACCTGCATTCCTCAGTGAGTGACCATGCTCCCACCGAGGCTCGAAACCCGTGCCCATAGTTTCAAACACCAGTTAACCCGTCGCACAAGAGGTAGTGGCTGTCGTGGCCCAAGTGGTCTAGTGGATAACGCTTTGGCATTTGAAACTATGAGCACTGAGTTCGAGCCTCAGTGGGAACACATAATCACTCGATGCGAAATGTAAGTGAATCCAGATGATAAGTCCCACATAGGACGAAATGCGTATTATCCTGGATTCCACCGCCAGTCACCATCCATCAAGCCGACAGACATGTCAACCTGAGACGGAGCACTTCGGTCCAACCATCAATCGACGGGAAATCTAAAGTTCCATTAAATTCTCAAATTTTCCTCTATTTTTACTCCATTTTCTAGTTTTGCCGGTAGTTATGAATTTTCGCAAAACCTAGATAATAATTCTATAGCAGTGAACAGGATTAACAATGGAATGAATAATAAACATCTCAAAAGACACACACAGACTCACATACACACACAAATGCAACATACACACTCATTAACACACGCACACACACGCAGTACAGAAATACCTATGTTTACCTATAGACAACATGAATTTGTACTGTAGTAGTAGTAGTAGTAGTAGTAGTACGTGAGAAGACGATCGATTTATATCTATGCAAAATAAATGACAATGAGAATATCTAAGTTCGCCCAGTAAAGTGATAAACATCGTAGGGTATTACTGACTTTTTTTGAGCATGTGTGTGTGCGTGTGGGGGGGGCTGGTGGTGGTGGTGGTGGTTGGTGGTGGTGGAGTGTGTCTCAACTCAGCTTCAACAAAACGTACTCAGATTTAGATCTACATGGTAAGTTAATAATAAATCATTCATAGACAAGGAATTTCCTTTAGACTAGTAAAAGTTATACATTAAAAATACTAAACATCTCTCTCTACCTCTGTTATTTGTTTGTCATTGTGTTTTTCTACTCTATTGTAGATTGGAAAAAAAAAATTATTCAGTAGAAATTTTTCTATATATAGTTGAGTAGTTTTTCAGGTGATTCTTCAGTATAGTTAGTGAATAATACTACTTGCAAATTATCACGATTAGTATATGCACAGAATGTTTTTTGAAGATTTGTACTAATCAGTTTGAGTCACTATTCGCATTGATCTTAGTAGTTTCTAGTGACAATAAAGAGGGTCTGTAGCTGAACTGGATGATTTTGATTTTTGGTTGAGTTCTCTGAGGTGATGGATTTAATTAAGACGCTTTCGGTGTTCCCTTATTTGAATTCTCTCTCCATGAATGATGATATAAGTGTATCTCCTGAAAACTGCTATCGTGATTGGTTGTTGATTTACATCTCTACTTTCTTGTCATGTAGATTATTCTTTATTAGTCGGCAAATTTTGGTCAGTCGTAATGTGTTTGTTAATCACTGGCTGGTTCATCTAAGTACAAACCAGACTTCCAGAAATTCCCTGGTATTACGTAACTTGTTTCCACTGTGTTTAAAAATTCTACATTCTCCCAGTCAAATTGATGTCTGTAATTATCTACATGTATTGATATGAGAGAATACATATCGTGTCTTTTCACAGCTGATTTGTCATCTTGGATTCGGGTTCGTATGGGACACCTAGTTTGACCGATGTAGTTCTGGTTGCAATTCATGCAGTTTATTTTATAAATGGTATTGATCTTTTCTTCTTTCGCTATGGAAATTTTGCATAGAGAAAACACCAAAAGTAATACCACAGAATTTCTGGAAGCCTGGTTTGTACTCAGATGAATCAGCAATTAACAAACGATCAGTAGCAATGTAAATTAACAACCAGTCACAACAACGGTTGTCAGCAGATATACTTATATTGTAACGACAGAAGACAATGGTTAGGCAACAGCTTGTTTATTGAGAAAATCAATAAGGTATTAATAGATTTCTACGTACAATGGTGTTAGCGGAGAAGCAGCCTCTTCTGATTGGTTGTTTTCTTGCTAAAGGTTATCACTGCTATCGTTTTGTGCCTGTTTCTCAGAAAATCAAGCCATATATCTGCGAATCATATTACCACACATCAACAACGCTGTGATTGGCTGGTGACTTTCTGAAGGTTAAGCCTTGTTATTGTCTTCCTCATGACCTTGATTCAGGACGTGAACATTGACGTAAATTGTTGTCTGCAATTTTGGCTTGCAGCCAGCTGTCACCACAATATCATCACTCATGAAGTATTAAAATAAGTTCATTTCACACTTATACCTGTGCTGAAGATGTTGTCTAGAAGGAGGACAACGAAAGCTTCGGAAATAAATCAGTCATTCCAGAGAATACAACTAAATCAAAAGTTTCCAGTAATGCTCATTATATGTGCTTTTGATTGGTTGGTGTGAGTAGCCAGTAATCCTAGCTAGCTGGTAAAATCCGAGTGATCTGAACAGGGAATACCTATTTCACTACCTTGGATCAGTGTTATCAGCGGCGTACTCGATACGACTCAAATCAGAGTACTGAATACATTCAAACTAGTTGTGATATGAGCCGTATTCAAAATAAGGAGAGTACATGGTTCACCTTGAGAATAACAAAGTCCCTGTATATCAACAAAAAATCGTTTGGAAAACCCCTCCTCGATAATGTAATTCGGTGTTACAACTAACCTTGTAATTATTATCCGTTTTCCCTCCTAGAATGTGTATTTCATTACTTTGACATTTGCATGTTACATATTGATTTTTTTTTATTCGACTTTATTCCCGTTTAATCTCTAATTTGAAGGCTTCCCTTTCTGATTGTGTGATAATACTGATCATGTGCTGTTTAACGATATGATCTCGTTTGAATAAATGATGGTTATTTCTGAACTAGGAATGTCTGTGTCAAATGTTTGTTGTGGGATTCCTGCTGACTGAATATTTGATACCATCTTGTTGGGAATATTCGTCTTACGAGTTGATCACGGACTGATATCAGTTGGAGAACCATTGAGAACCAGAGAGTACTGGACAGCTGCTGTCTCATCCTACTTTGGGAATCATCGGCAGTACGCACCCACTGGGATTCGAACCCAGGACCTTCCGGTTACAAGGCAAGCTCGTATACCATTCAGCCAGTTCATGAATTCTAACTTCTACCAATTCGTGATTTAGCGCGACCCCAACCATTGTCGTTGGTAGGACATCCATCCACGCACGTGACATTTAAATGAACCTCACTGGTCACGACTTCTCACTAGAACTCCAGGAAGATCCATCCTGTAGCAAGTCACTAGCGAGCATCAGATTAATTTTCCGGAGTTCTAGTGAGAAGTCGTGACCAGTGAGGTCCAATTAGATGTCACGTGTGTGGATGGATGTCCCACCAACAACAATGGTTGGGGTTGCGCTAAATCACGAATTGGTAGAAGTTAGAATTCATGAGCCATTGAATCGGGTCCCAGTGGCTGAATGGTATACGAGCTTGCCTTGTGACCGGAAGGTCCTGGGTTCGAATCCCAGTGGGTGCGTACTGCCTATGATTCCCAAAGTAGGATGAGATAGCAGCTGTCCAGTACTCCATGGTTTTCAATGAATCTAAGGTTGTATGAAATGCAGGCCTCCTAGATTCTACTGTTTACCAGCATTAGCCATATAGCATCATGGTAAAAGGTTATTTGTTCAAGCTTGTGTGTGTAGTGCATCCCAATATCAATCGAGAATACTAATCAGCGCTTCTTGACACTTTTGTACTTCATAACCAAATGCGTAGTGAAATAAATTACATAAAATATCTACTTAATTTGCTTCTGCTTCATTGTATACCGAAATTCCCTCAAATATGTCTTCCTATTTTTCTCATGCGGAATTGCTGTGAAGAAAAAGTAGGATAATTTAAAGAAAATTGACGGTATTACTATTTTCTCTCTCCCCCAGAATCAATCAGATATCATTGGGAATATGAGATAATAATAATACCCATACAATTCTTCTTTTGACTCTGTATTTTTTCAACCTTATTTGTTACTTTCAAATTGAGATGAAAAGAAACCATAGGTTTCTTTCTATTCTGTCCCTATCTCAGTTTCTGTCTCTCTAACAGAAACAAATGTGTCTGGAGTCTTTCTCCGTAGAACTTCCATCACTGTCGCTCTTGTCATACTTCCCAGAGTCCTACAATCGTCATATTTCTCGACGTGAAAGCGAAACTCAATTCCGTCAACTGAGAGTTACTGTGGCAGTGTTTTCCAAGAAGGGAATGCCAAGAAAATACATTGCTCTGATCAAGTCACCCTACTCGAACCCATGCAGTCAGATAGGTGACAGCCTATGGAGAGTTGTCGCCTGAAGTGATGACGACCAGTGGTGTCCGTCAGTCAGGCATGCCCACTGTCCCCATTTCTGTTTAACTTCATCACAGATGCACTAGTGGACTCAATCCTAACTGACTTCAGAGACTTACGGATTGACTTGTCACCAGCATCAGAGGATAATATAGTTGACTTAGAATATGCAGATGATATAGTCCTTCTAGGTGAAGACACTGTCAAAATAAAGCAGAGTCTTCTGTACACCTTGAGGAGCAGCAATACTCGAATGTTTGGCAAGCGATTAACTCCTGTTGCGAAATGTGGGATGATGCTGCAGGACTGGACTACATCGGCTAACTCCCTAGCCTAGAGATAGGGAGCGAAGCAATAGAAAGTGTTGGCCACTTCACTTACTTGAAGAGTTGCATTAGCCAACACCACAGGGTTGATTGATGACGAAATCTCAGCGCGGATACAGAAGGTTTGTTTGGTATTTTTCAGCAAACTAACACCATCTCTGGCTAAGTAGACATGATATCAGACTGGCTATCGACCAAACGGCGTGTACATTGCACATCAGTAGTTCGCTCTGTCCTCTTTTGTGGCTGTGAACGAGATATGGCCATTGAAAGTGAAAGACACGAAGATGCTTGCTAGCTGCCTTTGATCATAGGTGTCTGTAGTCTATCTCTCATGTTAGGTGGCATTATGAAGAAATAAATACTGAGGTTAGATGTAGGTCGAGTGTTAGGTAAGGACGGAAAATCTGTCCAAGAGGTTATGAAGCTGCATCGAATGAGATGGTTAGGACACTTGTTGCGTACGCCAAGACGTTGCCTTCCTAGACGACGTCAGCAATATCGGCTGACATGCAACTAAGTTGGAAAAGAGCTAATGGTGACCAAACTAAAACATAACATCAGTTCGTGAAATCTTTCATTGTTGATTCGAGGACATGTAGTTAGGTATAGGCTGCCTGGTTGTGGTTCTCAGGATGGTAAGAACCAATTACTGGCGACAGTTGACAATGCAGCTAAAATTCGTTCTTAATGGATTGCGCAAATGTATTCAATCTCTGTGATTAGTTATATCCAATAAAACGCTATGGTTTTTCATATTACTATTGTTTTTCCCTAATTTTTCTGTTTATTATCTGTCCTTCTAACCTTCCTTTACCCTTCTTTCTTGCTTTCTGTGCTAATTGGAGGGAAAGTGGCAACTTGAACTGTTGGAAATGTATGCGGAGTTCTGTGTTGAAACCAGTCAAACAGTCAGTCAGTCAAGCACGTTTGTAATCCCACTTGCAGTGGAGGTATTTTTACATAGAGTAAAGATTTTAGGCTCAAAGCCAACCTTCCTTTTTCTCCTAGCTTACTGCTTGCCAGGAAACCAGACGAGGTTTAAAAGAGATACCAAGACTATCTGCCGTGCATCCAGTTTCAATCAACTTGATCAGCTGGTTGATAATATGATATGTGATATCCAACTACTTATTTCAACAAGTTAGTAGTATTAAGCAAAGTCACTTGTACATAGCTTCTTGGTTGAAATTTACGATATTAAACGAATGACATATTGTGTGTTATGATTTCGATTTCTTCAGGAAACTGTGTAGTAAAATTTCACCACTTCAAATTGTGTAAATTACGAATATGATTTAATGGTGAGTATGACATCGTGAACACTTTTTAATAATAATGATAATAATAATTATCTTTATTCCATAAACAGTACTGGTGGTACAGTGTGGAATTTTCAGCACATGTCTACAATATTTGCATCTAATTTTACCAAACATTTAAAAGGAGTATTTCCAAAAAAATAAATATAAAGACAACAACAGCAAAAAAAGCATACACAAAAAAAAACACAAAATAATTTTTTTTAATGCGAAAAAATACCAAGAAGTAGAAGGGAAAATAAACAGCACATAATAATATCTCAGTATTGGCCAGTGGAAGCTATGATATGATTATGCATGGTGACAGTAAGGCTATAGTCATACAAGAAGTTATGAAATGATATTTAAGAATGTTTATCGCCAAGATGATCAGTTAATTTGGTTGAAACAACACTAAACAGTCATAAAATAACATTTCAGGGTTGTTTTATTCTTGTCAGGTTCAATATGGAGTTTGTAGTGGCATTGTGAGTAATCCTGCATAATACAAAATTTTAAGGGTGACAACGACGTTCACAACCAATGATTGTCAGTTAATATTGCCGAAATAAATAAAAAATAAGAAAAAACAACCACAAAACTAATAATTACCTGATGGTTAATGACAGGACAATTTTGTACTACTCATAGTGCTAATATAGTCGGAACCAGTAGATACACAAAAGAAGGAATAGAGTAAAGTACAAAAAAGTAAGTCAATGTGAATAATTTAGGTAGCTAAGTATGTTTAAGAAGGAGTTCACCATAGAATACAAAATATGAGAGAAATAAAAGAGCCTAAAATTATGTTATTAACAACAAAGCAAGTCATAGGTTTCACGCCTAACATTGTCTCTGTCGCTTAGAACACTTGTACACTTCTCCTGCATTCGTCGGTAGTGTAGTTAAATATTCGTCAGGGTACAACTTACTCAATGCTTAGTACTGATTGCCTGCACTCCAACTGGAAGTATAGGACTTCAGTAGAAAATCTACATTCCACTAGATTCTTCGCCATCACTTTTAAACTGGTCTCACGATTACCTATAAGCGTTCATTCCTGCTATACATGATCTCCTGCCTATGATCCTTGAATCGATTGTGCCTCTCCACTAGATGGCTTGGCGTGTTATGTCAGCTGATGGTCTCCTCAGTTTATGTCTACCACAGCATCTGCATTTCCTTGTACATATTTGTCTGTTGGTTGATTGGCTGTCAAATCTACGACGAAATAACCTATATGAAATATGCATATACATTCTTTCTGCTTCACTGTATACACACAGCCGACGAAATTGCTGTAAAGAAGGAGGTAGGATAATTTGAAGAAAATTGAAAGATATTACTGTTTTCTCTTCTTCTCTCTCTTTCCTCCAAATCAATCAGATATCTTTGGGAATATGATGTAATAATAATTATGCAATTCTTCTTTTGGATTTTTTTATTTTCAGTCTTGCTTGTTACTTTCAAAGTGAGATGAAAAGTAGTCATATGTTTCTCTCTGTTCCGCCTTTATCCATCCCAAACGAAATAGACATGCCTGGAGTGTTTTTTCAAACTAGCTTCACACTCAACCTTCCCTCTTTTAGTGTGGACTAGTAAAAATTAAAATTAACTTTCTTAGTGCAGTGAGCGGGAATTGAAGCCACAAATCCGTGTGGTGACTGATGAGTATCTTACCATCGACTCATCGACCTCTATGACTAAGGCTGTTTTTGCGGTTTTAAAAGTCTTAGTAGAGTTTAGTGTATAAACTAATTACTGGGGATGGTTTGACAGTTGTCTCGTCCTAATTTTGAAGATGATAAATACAGAATACTGCTAGTCACCATCCACCAATTGAATTCTAATTACATGCCCAGACGTCGTCGAAGCATCTGCACTAAAAGTCTACGTGTCAACCTGAGACCGAGCACTTCGGTCCAATCAATCGACGGGAAAATCAAATTAATATGACCCGTTGCACGAGAGGTGGCTCTCATGGCCCAAGTGGTCTAGTGGATGACGCTTTGGCGTTTGAAACTATGGCCACCGGAGTCGAGCCTCAGTGGGAATATCATCACTCACTGGGGAATGCAGGTACATGCAGTGACGAGTCCCAAATAGGACAAAATATGCACCCTGGATTCCTCTGCTAGTCATCATCCAGCAATTAGATTTTTTTTGTTTCACATGAAAGATTGATACAAAATAGTGGTTGGAAGAAAGCAGTTACGTTAATCAGTTTTTAATACCAGACAGATGGATTCTGCTTGAGTTAGAGTTTAAGCTTTTCAGCACTGTACCCAAATAAACTCACTTGATAAATCAAAATTATTCATCCGATTCTCTGAGGCCTTGGAAATGCATAGTACCTGAAAGCTAACTGTTTTTGAGAGGCTTCTTTTGACTTTGTAGATAAATTAGAATGAATTCTGTTTGCATGTTAAGTGACCAGTATTGAATATATTTTTACATTTATGGCACTTTTTATTGATCCACTGTTGTCCATTTTGTAGCCGAGTAGGATATTGTTATTTGACTCTTTTAGAATAAACACCCATAGAACGACACCTACATGTCTCGCTGTACATGAGCAAGGGAATGGGTACATACACATAGAAATGGTCAGATGCAATAGTTTGTCTTCAGGCTAATTAAAGGACGTTGGGCAGGAAGAGAATATTAATCATAATGTAGAGGCAAACAATGTTTATTTCATGACATTTGATATTCTCTTCAATATGGTATCAGCCAGAAGGTGGTCGTCTTTGGACAAGCAGCTGCGACGTTCGTTGATAATTTTGGTCTTTGTGTGTTTATCACTAAGGCGCCGCTGGGGTTCGCTATTCTTAAGTGGTGTCTTCCTCAAAAGATTGATTTCTTCATCTACTGATTCAGGACTTCAGCTTCCCCAAATACTGCTCGCGACAGTTTAGACAAACCAAGTCCTTGCTGGCTATTTGAATTAATAGGTATTACATAGAATCGAACTTATCATGTGTAAACCACGCAGTTTCAGGTGAGAAATCACTACCTTTTTCGACCTTAGTTTCTGCACTGTTAACCTCCGGCCACATCTTCAAGGAGACATCAGTTCTCATGACGTTGTGGATACATCCTTAGTGACACATGTCAATAAGCACGAAGCCTAGATTCATAGATTCAAGCTTACCGACATTTCCACATCTCTTCCTCCTATTCAGTGCGGTTATCTTAAGCTGTTTCGACGATTGCCTGTAAGCACTCATCTCCTCACATCACCTCCTCCATGTCGTCCTCTGACCAACGCCCAACGCGTCATTTTCCGTTCGGCTTCCACTAGGGCGATGACATAGTGGACTATGTCATTCGATGGTCTCCTCAGTGTATGCCCAATCTGTCTCCATTTTCTGCTGCATATCTGTTGAGAAATAGGTTGTTGGTTTATTCGTTCCCAGAATTTCTTATTGCTAATTCTTCCTTGCCTGTTATCTGACCTTCACTATGGAGTCAGCAAAGGCAGCTGGTGATAAAAGCCTGCAGTAGCCCGTTGGAAAAGTTGTCCACAATGCGCACGTTTCTGACTCGTATAGAAGAAGCGATTGACTTGACAGTGATGTTGAAAATCTGAAACTTGTTCTTTATGTTGAGTTTGAGAGATTTTCACACAGACGAAGGTCTCTCTTGCCTTTCGGAGACTGGTTTTGACATCCTCATTCAGGTCTCCGGCAGCTGAAACGATGAAAAACTCAAAACACACATGATGGTTTAAACATGAGCTAATTGAGCTAACTCAGAACACTATGGAGATGAAGGATAAGTTACCAAAGGTGGCCATCTCAACGTGCATTTATAAATTTACCTGTTCTCTTAGGGACATTTACATAATCAGAACAACTCGGAAAGCTCAATGTCACCTTCTTGAGCAATGTCGGACATGGTTTAATAAAAGAATTGTAAATTCACTCAGGAGTTTCATATTGTCACATCTCATAGATACGAAGCACACAACTAATAAAAATTCAGCCTTTCCAATTCTTCACAAAGTACCACATGAATTGATTATATTTGTACGACTCTGAATGCCAAGTATGGCTAAGGCAGTCGCCGTAAAATATTTCAACGTATTCTTCGTGGTCAGTAAAGGGTTTGTTCAATCTCAATACCGTCCCCCTCTTAGACGGCCTTCAAACCCAGCCTACAGTAGTTATCTCTCCCAATGATACCGTACTAGGAGACGACATGCCTACATAGAGATTGAACATCTTGATCCAGAATAACTATTCATCGGGGAATACAAAATTAACCTGATGACGTTTCGAGCACAATTTATTGCTCATAATCATATCAAGTTAATCACACGACTTCCTAAATTCATTTATATAGTTCCTTTGTTTTTCACTTGATTTTCACTTGATTTGATTGGTAGTATTATTTTCCATATTTCAGGGATGAGTGATGATTCATTCCTATTGCATGTGTTGGGTGTAGATTCGATGAACAAAGATTCAGTAATCAACCTCTCTCACCACCTACACCTTGTAAAGTAGTTAAATGAAGATATAACTGTAGTCATATAGGTTGTTCAAATGGTGTGTGTGTTTGTGTGTGATTCTGGTTACAAATTACTTTGACTACGAGTTACATCACTAACTGATATCAGTTCAAGATTAACTAAGAACAAAAGAATAATAGACACGTGTTTCGTCCCAGTCTGCAAATCTTCAACAATACTTATACTCGTCCAACATTAGGGATTCACTCCAGAACATTTAGGTTGTGAGGAGAGTCCTTCAACCATTCAGCTACTGGAATGACTGGAATCCAGTGGATGAACCATGAAGTCTAACTTCTGACAATTTGTGAAGTATACAGCACTACTGCAAGTCAAATTTCATTTACGAGTATTTATCCTGACAGAAAAAATACTTGACCCTCCACTTCTCACAACTCTTCGAAATAGCTCCAAGTAACTCTATCCCGTAGTTTCGCATAGTTGAACAGTTGAACAAGACAGCTCTTTCAGGAGAACTGGTAATGATAAAGGTCAGGTACTGGTTTGCGGCGATTTGACTGGAACCGTTTGGAGAAACATTAGAAAACCATCTAAGAGTACTGAACAGCTGTCCTTTCCTAATACGGGGTTCCTCAGTAGTACGCACCCAATGCGAGAGTTCGAACCCGGGGTTTCCCGGTTACAGGGTGAGCTTGTAAACCAATCAGCCAATGGGACACAACTCAGTGGTGAGTATTAATACGACACCAACAATAAGGAATCTAAATCATCAGTAGTAATTCCATACAAGGAAGGAACCTCGGAAACCAAGTGCAGTCAGACTAGCCGAGCACAAAAACCTAGCGAAATCTAGTTCATTTGACACAAATAAGATAAGAAATCTAGAGAATAGTTCAGCTATAGCACTACATGCAATTACATACAATCATATAATAGGATGATGGGATATGATGACAGTTTTAAAATCTAATATAACAGTGTGGAGGGAGAGATTGAAAGCACAATCTTCCTTTATCGAATCAACTGCAAATACATGTAATAGGAATGATTCAACACCTGTCCACCCAGATATCTGGAAAATTCTACTTCCCCTGCGACGACAAATTGAAGAAAACAAAGAAAACCATAAAACTCAAGTTTCAAAGTCGTGTGATTAAAATTGATATGTTTATGAACAATAAATTTTGTTCGAAACTGTGCCATCCAGTAAATAATACCGTTACACTCACTGTGTGATACATCGAATAAACAAACTAGTGTGGAATCAGTGGTGAGTAACTCAAAATTGGTATGGTATACACCACACTATGGCATATATGTATTTTGTGAATGCGTATAATGCTAATTGTTCGTAGTAGCCGAATTAGGCTGACTATTATTCGGACGAGTAATCCATTTAATTGAATATCGAAATCTCACATCAAATACCTGGCGTTCTTCAGCGACGGTGGAAGCAATAAAAGCGGTAACAATAAAACGAAGTCACAAGTTATGATGACGTTTCACTTATTGATTAAATCAACATTTCAGAATTCCATATTCTAGTTCTGTAATAGCCTTTTTATTGTTGTTTGAAATGGCTCATCAATATTTCCTCTGCTGTCAGTTTCTAGTGTCGAAAAAGCACGAAGATATAAAAGAGGAAACCAACAAGTTGCCGGAATAGCTGACGAAGGTAGGACTTCAAATAGACACAGAGGTCACAGAAGGTATTCAGTGACCACTCTTCACTATCTACGGGAGAAATTTGATGGAAGTAGTTTCGCTCACTCTTTTTCTATTCCTTTACGTTCCAAGTTCAACATATGGCTTCAGACTGGAGGCTTGAGGTTTCAGTGGCGCTGGTATTTATTTTTACAGGATGGTGTTGCTAGCCTCATGTCCAACCTTCCCTCTTTACCAGTCTTATTACTGACTTAGTGAGGTAGAGGAGTGCGTTGGTGGCCGGTGATTGAACCCTGGACCACATGCATGGTCGGCGAGTATACTACTACTGTACCACTGACGTTTACTCTGGGAAACATTATTTCAACTGCAGGTGACCGCACTGATGAGGATGTTGAAAGCGGTCATAAGCAGCGAAGTAAAGAGAGACAGACAGATATAAGTGTAAAACGTGGGCACTGTGGTAGAGTATAACTCGATTATAGATAAAATTTTATTTTGATAAATCACACAGTGGTGTTATACAGGAATATTAACTGATGACCGCTTTTCGAGCACAAGTTATTGCTGCCCATAATCATATCAAGTCACTCATACAACTTTTTACTTCATTTATATACCTGAAGATCAGATGACCAAGAGGAGAGAATAGGTAGCGCCGACCTCCCTAGGGAAAGTAACCAACAGTCTAACGTGTAACAAAGATGAAGAATAAGAAGGCGGAGATGCATTTCACGCAAGCTGAAGACACTCATGAGTGACTTCACGCACCGGCCAGGTCTCTGGGCTGAACCCTAATAGGAAACGATCAGATGGTCATAGGCTCGAGTGTCACCTAGAGAAGATTGTGTGAAGAGGGGATACAACCTTATGTGCAGTCGCTAAGCTTTTGTTTTACCACTTCAGTGATTAATTTTCAAATCACAATGAACCAAAACTGAAAATGTCCATATTTCAAAATTTCCTCGTAAAAACTGTCGCAAAGAAAAATAAACAGAAAGACAAAAACAGGAATCAAGATGAAAAAGAAATTAGAAAAAAATTAATCTTAAAAAGATAAGATTCTTTTCAGGAAAACAAAAGCGTTGGATAAAACTGATTAATTAATTAATTAATTAATTAATTAATTAATGAATTACCAGGTTAAATTGTGAATTTATGAAAAGATTTATTTTTGTTGAAATTTATCAATTACCAGTTTTGTTCAGTTTTAATATCACACCATCACCATCACCACCACCACCCCTTCATTTCATTTTCTTAACAAACAATCAATCACCTCTGAATTGTACTCATTCCTCTCTCTCTCTCTCACCCTGCCTCTCTTATCTTCGTAAATTTATATATTTTCCTATCGATACAATGAATTGTCTAAATGTTGATGATTTATGAGTGATGTCGTGTAAACATCTGAGTCTGTGTTTTTCGCTAGATGTGTGTGTAGGTGTAGTGGGTGTCTGTGTGTGCATGCGTTAGTGCGTGCGTGCGTGCATGAATCTATTTTTACGAAAAGTGCGGTCATTTCACACATCTCTCTGTAATTCAAAATTTTGAACATCATCAAGGTTGATTCAATGTTTCAATATATATATGTTTTGATGCAATTAAACAAAAGAAAATTAGTATAAGAATAGAATTTGGGAACTTTGGTTGAGTATACAATTGTATTATGGAGAAAATTTCATTTTGGTAAAGTCTCAGAGTGTTATTAAAGTAATACTGCTTACTGATGACCGCCTTTCGAGTACAATTTATTGCTGCTGATAATCACATCAAAGTAGCAATCACACAACATAGCAGGAGAAAATCACCACCACCACCAACAACAATGGTACTCTTAAATCTCTATAACTCACAATTGGAGGATGGTGTTATATCTTGTGTTTGAATGATATGGTTTTCAAACTGCATCTCTGTCTCTAAATGATCAATATTAACAATTTTATTGCAAGATTTAGGATCCAGTGACAACAATTCCATTTCAGTCTTATCTAAGGCGGCACTCAGGGACATTGAGAAGAAGCAATTCAGATATCTGAGAATCTAATTCTTTATTAATATATGTGTAAAACTTGGGCACTGTGGTAGTAAGGAATTCCATATTAGTTTGTTTATTAGATATATCACACAGTGAAGCAGTATTATTTACTGGATAACACAGTTTCGAACAAAATTTATTGTTCATAATCATATCAGTTATAATCACGCGACTTTGAAACTTGAGTTTTATAGTTTTCTTTGTCCTCTCCTATTTGTCGTCGTTGGGGTAGTAGAATTTTCCAGATATCTGGCTGGACAGGTGTTGAATCATTCCTATTACACGTATTCTCCTCATTTGATTCGATAAACAAAGCTTCTGTTATCAATCTCTCTCCCCACCCTGTGACATTAGATTTTAAAACTGTCGTCCTAACCCATCATCCTATTGTATGGTTGTGTGTAATTTCATGTAGTGCTACAGCTGAACTATTCTCTAGATTTCTTATCTTATTTGGGTCAACCAATCTAGATTTTACTAGATTTTTATGTTCAGCTAGTCTGACTGCCCCTGTTCTACTAGTTTGACTTATGTATTTGACCTGACAATCATTCAGGCAGGGTATCAGATAAACTAAATTGTTTTGTTTTAAAGGCTCCACAGCAGGATCCTTTAACCGACAAAGCTTGTTTCTAATTGAGTTTGTGGGTAGTTTGAATGCCAGCCACTTCTATTCCTTCCTTGTTAAGAATTCTGCATAAGGTTTCCGAGGTTCTTTCCTTGTATGGAATTACTATTGATGATTTAGATTCCTTATTGTTGGTGTCGTCATTAATATTATTATTATCATCACTATTATTATTATCATTATTATTGTTATCATTATAATTGTTATTATCACTCTCACTACTATCATTATTTATTTCATTTTTACATTTCCTTACATATTTCCTGACTAATTTATCCGGGTAATTATTAAGTTTCAAGGCTTCTGTTATTTGACTTACTACCTGTCTTAGATTTTCCTTGGTAGTGCTAAGATTTTGTGCTCTGTCATTTAAACATTTCGCCAATCCTATTTTTACTGACATAGGATGTGATATCTGGAAAATTCTACTACCTCAACCACAACAAATAGGCGAAAGCAAAGAAAATTATAAAACTCAAGTTTCAAAGTCGTGTGATTACAATTGATATGATTATGAACAATAGATTGTGTTCGAAACCTTGTCATCCAGTGAACAATGCTATTTCATTCACTGTGTGATACATCTAATAAACAAACTAATATGGAATCTAATTCTCTGGTTAGTTGGATTCGTTTGTTTGGTTTCTCTAGCTTCAGAGACTTCATGGACGTAATCCATAGATAATTTCGTTAAATGTATGCAAAGTTCATCAGCAGCGCACTGTCTCTGTGATATATATCTTTCTACTGAGGATCCCAGATTGAATTTCTACAATCCTAATTTACAAAGAAATATGCCACAAAGAAAATATGCTGTTGATGAACTTCGCATGCATTTAACGAGATTATCTATGGATGACGTCCATGAAGTCTCTAAAACTTGAGAAACCGAAAAACGAATCCAACTGACCAAAGGATTAGATACACTGTTATCTGAATCCCATTTGCCCAATAATCTAAGAAGGACTGAAATCGAAGTGTTGTCACTCGGTCCTAAATTTTACAATCAAAAGGTTAATATTGATCATTTAGAGACAGAGATGGAGTTTGAAAACCATCTCATTCAAATACAAGATATAACACCATCCTCCAATTGTGAGTTATAGAGATTTAAGAGTACCATTGTTGTTGTTGTTGTTGGTGGTGTTGATTTTCTTCTGCTAAGTTGTGTGAGTACTACCTTGATATGACTATAAGCAGCAATAAATTGTGTTCGAAACATGGTCATCAGTAGGCAGTATTACTTACTGTATAACACTGTGAGACTTTATCAGAATATAATTTCTTCATAAACGCAACAGATTCAAGCTAATCACACATGGATTCATACATGCATATTCTCATACTGAACACAAAAAAAACCATGATACACTATTAATAATAAAAGTGAACGATCCCACAGTGGTTGGGACTCTCGCCAACCATGCTCATGGTCCGGGGTTCGATCCGTTGCCGACGCACACCTGATATCTATGGTAGGCCAGCAAAATTTGGCCTACCGATATCATATGCTGAAAATTCCATACTTGTACCAAAAAGTATGGTGTGGAATCAAGCTGTAATAAAAAAATATATATATTCCAAACAATAAGTTAACATATTGTACACAGTTTTCACCTTATCTGAATTTGAAAATATCTACTTATTGTACAAGTAAAGCAGTACTCGATAGTATAACTGAAGTGAACCTATATTGTACCATTTGTAGAAAAATTCAATCACCTATGGTGGTTCATTTTCTACATTTCCACCTAAGAAGTGTACAGAATTACATCGAAAGCTGATTGTCAGGGTGTACAAGTTCATCTAGTGTGACTCAAAGATATAACTGGCTGATTAAAAATCGATGAGAAATAGTGAAGAATTTATGCATATTATGTGTGCGTTGGTGGCATAGCGGTTAGTACGCTCGCCGACCATGTACATGGTTCGAGGTTCGATCCCCGGTCGACGCACTCCTTTACCTCGCTAAACCAGTAATAATGCTGCTGAAGAGGAAAGGTTGGGCATGAGGCTAGCAACCCCATCCTCTAAAATAAACACTGCTACAGAAGCTTCAAGCCACTAGCTTGAAGCCCTATGTTCCACTGGGGAACGTGAAGGAAAATAAATGTGTAGATGGAAATTTAGGTAACTTAGTGATTTAAATGCGCCTCCAGGAACTGTCCATTTCTATATACCCTTAGTGTATCTATCAATTTTCCTAAATTTCATAGATCTAATTACACAGAATATCCGGTTAGACCACATCACAGTTATTTGTTTAATGATAGATAGCAGTAGAATCTGAGGTTTGCATTTCGGTCTATTCGGGACTCCTCAAATGGATGCAACTACGTCTCCAGTGACTGATAGTGTCCTCAATAATACTCACACCAACCAACTATTGTTTCAGACTTCAAAGTGTAGTTGGAACTGATATTTCAGCCGTATAAATATCAATCAATGGGGAATAACAGCTGATATCCGTTGCACAAAAGTTGACTCCTGTTACCCAGTGGAGTAGTGAATAATGCTTAGGTGTTTGACACAATGGATGCTGCACTTCGGTTCCAGAGACATCACTGTCAACTCCTTGGGATGTAGGTACACTCAGCTAAGAAGTTTTAAGTAGGATTAAATGCGTGTCCAAGGCTTCACTGATAGTTAACACCATTCGAAAGACATCATGTCAAAATTTAAACAAAGTAGGTACTTGCAGCATATATGTCAGAAGAGACACAGCATCCCAGTTTACTAAAATCCAGTCAACACTTGATCTTTGGAAGCTGGCTATCTGATTTACAAATGTGAGCGAGTAAAAATCGACATTTATATATATTTGATTACAGCTTGGTTCCACACTGTATTTTTGGTACAAGTATGGAATTTTTAGCATGTGATATCGGTAGCCCAAATTTTGCAGACCGACCATTGATATAAGGTGTGTGCCAGCAGAGGATCGAACCTGGGACCATGTGCATAACCGGCGAGACTCCTAACCGCTGTGCCACCGGCGCACACTATTTACACATAGTTTCTCGAGAACCTGATAAGCTTCGAGTTTGATCACGAATTGATATCACTTAGAGAATCATTGGAAACCAGGCAGTACTGGATAGCTGCTTCGTCCTAGAATGGGACAGTCCGGAAGTACGCCTTCAAAGGGTTTCGAACAGAGGACCTACCATTCACAAGTCGAGATCGTAATCCCCCCAGCCAAAGTCATCATTGAATTTTTATCCTCACTACCTACTAGATGGACGCCAATGCTCACGACTTCTTACTAGAATTCCAGGCAACTCCATTCTCTAGCCAGTCACTAGGTCTAGTAAGAAGTTATGACCAGTGGGGTCCATCAGGCAGTTGGGAGTGAGAACAAACACTCGTTGATGACATCTACTGGTGGTTGCGCTAAAATCACGAATTGGTAGAAGTTGGAATTCACATGCCAGTAAATCGCATCCCATTGGCTGGATGGATTACAAGCATTCCGTGTAGAGTGGAAGTGGGCAGATTCTGATAAAGAGTCTCAGAGCAGAGCGAAACAACTGTCTAGTACTCTCAGCTTTCTAACTGATGTCGATTCGTGGTCATCCTTGAAAAGAAATCAAAGCCAAACAAAATATTTGAACAAAGCAAGAACTACAGTTTTAGCAGGATAAAATGATACCATCATTGTTTATTTCGTTGTCTTCTCGTCAGCTGCTTACAGGGCAAAGACATTATTAAATGTATCTACAAAAACAATTTTAACATACTTGCACAGAGTTAATTTTAAACAAAAATCAATCGATCAATGTACACATACACTAATAATATATACATATATATATGCAAAAT
Organism: Trichobilharzia szidati; assembly: GCA_944472155.2. Classification (NCBI taxonomy): domain Eukaryota; kingdom Metazoa; phylum Platyhelminthes; class Trematoda; order Strigeidida; family Schistosomatidae; genus Trichobilharzia; species Trichobilharzia szidati. Next base: position 48,603,017 of record OX235275.1, on the reverse strand, counting down.
TAAACACTATTCCGAACAATAATCATCATACACAATGAAAACTTTTCAGCATCTCGCATTCGGATGAAAAATATCCAGTTACCAGGGCCGAAAAAGACTGATAACTGCTTCTTTCTGAACGCACAAATCAGGTTTCAGGCGCTTGATGGAAATGGCTTCAGCAGACTTAAGGAGAATTGAGCTCTTTTGCTTATTGATAATTTTGAACGACTTTTCGACGTCCACCTCATGACCCGTGTCAAGGAGATGCCTGGCGATGGCACTGTTTAAATCATTTGTTCCCTTTAGACGTAAGCTTTTTGGTACATATTCAGAAAATCGTAGATATGCCCTTCTTTCTGTTCTTCCAATGTAACTGCTCCCGCAGATACATGTAAATTTGTATATACATTTGGAGTTAACATGAGAAGGATATCGATCGATTTTTGATTACATCAAAGAGCAAGTTGTTCGATAGACGGGAACAAGCTTAGCTGCAGGATATGCTATGTCTAGTGATGTGCTCAGCCTTCTGTTGACCATCGCTGCAATGCTTTCACCTTTATAATCAAGCTGAAAGTAGATTGGCTCTTTTCCTACTGTGATTTATTTTTCATTTGTGACTTCAGATCTTCCATACTTGTTGATGAACCTTTGAGGGTACCCATTGCTCTTCAGTGTCTTTTCAAGAAATTCAAATTCTTTCTCTAATTTCTCTACAGAGCATGTTCTCTTCGCTCTATAGTACAGAGTCTTGACTAGACCACGTTTAAAGCCATTTGGACGAAAGCTATTGAAATGTAAGTATTGTCCTTTCCATGTGGACTTTCGATAAATTGACTTTTGAAGACTTCCGTCTTCTAGGCGTTCCATACAGAATTACTCTTGAAAATTTGTTAAGCATTAGTTTGACGTTAAGTCATACGTGCATACAACTGAATTCATTCAGTCTTCACTAATGTAAATCATACAGCAATAAGGTAATGACTTTTCTAATCTAAATAACTAAATGAAACGTTCTCTTTCATCTTATTAAACTTTCAAGTCTGCTTTCATTTTCAATGTAATTAAACTTTTTTTGCAATATATGATTATTAGGCAAGAGATTTCATTCTTTCCCATTTTATTATACATTGTATAATTAGTAGATAAAAGAACATTCTATGCAATACAGTCATGATGCCTTCATAAATTCTTATCTCATCCTTTGTTTCCCGAGAAAAAAAAGACAACATTGTAAGCTTTGAAGTCTCAGCAGAGATGATGGTGAAGCTAGCTAACCCCACCTTCAACTTTACCTCTTTTTATGGCTTTCTAAAAAAACGTAGGTGAAGTTTCGAGGTGAGTCGATTGCCCAGGAATCGAACACTCTAACCACTTCAGTGGCTGGAGAATACCGAATCGTTGAATCATCGATGGACACCACTAGTAAGTAGGTGGATAGATTAAGTGAATACATACCTTTATTAGAGCTTGTTATTCAATAAAATAACCTTACAAAGACCGATAAGAAGGCTCTGGAGGATTTGGATTTCGCTCGTGGATGATTTCAGTATAATATCACATAAACTGGAAGACATGCAGGCAAAAACCAACAAACAGGCTGAAGAAGAAGGTGGTGAAGACAGGACTCCAGATGAACATACAGAAGATGGAAGCAATGAAGATAACCAACCAACAACAAGCAATAATATGCTTCGGTTATAGCTTGATTGCACACAGTATTTTTGGTACAAGTATGGAATTTTCATCATGTGGTATCGGTAGGCCAAATTTTGCAGGCCGACCATTGATATCAGGCGTGTGTCGGCAGGGGATCGAACCTGGGACCATGTGAATGACCGGCGAGAGTACTAAGTACTGTGCACACTATCAATGGGTGAAATTTGAAAGAGGTGAATTCTTTTGCCTATCTAGAAAACATCATTTCAGATGTAGGCTGAATGAATGAAGATGAAAAAGCGAGAATCGGAAAGGCAAGACAAATCTTCATCAGTGTGAAATCATTACGGAAGTCTACTGCATTCAGCATGAAGAAAAGGATTCGGATTTTTAAAACTAATGTTAATTTATTTTTTCTAGAAGGGTCAGAAACATGCAGCGCGTGTCAGGGAAAGCATTTCCACCAGGCTACCGAAGACGTTTAACAACAGGTGGGTGAGCTGCAAAATAAAGATCAGATGGCTCACCAGAAAGAATTAGAGGCAAGAAATTCTGGCAACAAACCAACCAAGAACCTATTGACTAACAAATGTGTAGAAGAAAGTGGAGATAGATTGGGCGCATGCTGATGAGACTATCGAGTGACATCGTGTGCCATGCCGTCGCTTGTGTGGAACAAGAATGGAAAACGACAAGTGGGGTGTTCAACTGTGACACTGAGGAGATCGTGTTGTGGAGGAGGAGATGAGAGACTATGGGCAGTCGTGAAGCGATCTAAAGAGGCGCGCAGAGAAGAAAACGAAGAGATGTAGAGACATGCTGTTGAAGCTCTTCAATCTACTTGGAACCCGAGAGAACAATAATAACGATACAAGGAGAAAGATAAGTATATGATTAATGATAATCAGGAATCATCTCTGTTGGTATGCATCATCAGAACATGTTTTAAATCTTCAGATAAAAGATTGTTCCTATTCAAACAGTCACCTATATACAGTTTAAAAGACATCAACAGTAAGCTATGGAATTCGAATATCTTAGTGGAAAGTATCAGTCTTACATGGACTGAACATTTAGCCTTACTGACCACATGAGAGGAACATACTATGGTGAGAGCTGTCTGCTAGCCAAAATTGGTAGACAGCAATTTACGTCAATGCTTACTTTCCAAATCTTTGTGATGAGAGAAACAAGAACAAAGACTTTGCGTGGGGGGATACAATTGTCAGATATATAGTCTGACCTTCAAAGAAACTGCCACAAAGAGATGACAGAATAACTTCCAGTGAGAAAACGACCAATCAGAAGACGCTGTTTCTCTGCTAATAATAACGAATAAATATGTACATAAAAATCTATAAATATCTCTTGATTTCCTCAATAAACGATCTGTCGCCTGGCACTTGCCTTCTGTCATTACAATACTACTTAATTTGAACTGCGCAACCTGTCTTTGACAAATTCAAATTTATGGATAACCAGTTCAAGCAGGTCGACAATACAGCCAGTAGAGAGCCTGAAGTCTGAAGCTCGATACTCTACTCAGGACGCAAAAGAAAAGAAAAAGCGTTCGTGCAAATAGCTAGTTAGCTAGCTAGGTAGCCAGAATTTAGTTCGGTTTGTATTGACTGAGCTCTCTTAGCTGAGGTAACCCAGATTCATTGATGGCGAATTCTGTTCCGAAAAATCAATGTGGCTATTCAATGTTTACATCACTTTGATAATCTGGCTAGCAAGCACTATTTGTTTATATGAGTGTTGGTATCCAACTACTCATAATGACTGGTAAGTAGTATATAACACTATGTTAATCGGAAGGCAATTTCAAGCTGTTCCACTTCGGAATAAACCTTGTCAGCAGTGCTCATACACAGTGTTACACACAGACACACACAGGAAGATGTTATGAAGTTATTAATAACTTGTAGCCAAGTCATTCTCTTCTATTTCAATATTAATTTGTTAACTAGATGTATCAAACAGTGAAACTGTCTTATTTTCTGGATAACAAAAGTTTGGAACATAATTTATTGTTCACAGTCATATCCCATGGAATTTGAATACTGTAGAAGTCATGTGTAGCTGTACTGATGACAGCACTGTGTCTTCTGGTGGCACTTTTGTTGTAAATTCAAGTTCTTGGTCAGAAATGATTTCGTTTCTGTAATTAAATTCCAAAGGAAAATATCCACACAAACTGAGGGAGTTGCCATGGGGTCAAATAAACATCCTCGATATTGGCGGATACATTCATAGAGAGAAGGGAAAACTTAGCGACTGTAACGTTCGCTAATGAATTGGACAGTCGGAAAGGGGAATTTCCAATGTAAGATTTTAGAATAAAAAGGAAAGAAGATGGGAAGTTAAACACTTGTGGGCTTACAGGAAACCTGCATATTCAAACCGATATCTGGATTTCGCACCAGTCCACCCAATGTCAGTAAAAATAAATTTGGTGAAATTTTTAAGTAATAAGGCAGGAAAACCAAATAGTACCAAGGAAAATCCAAGACAGGAAGTGAGGCACATAAGTGAAGACTTAAAAGTTAATAATTATCCTGATGAATTAATCAGGGTGTATGAAAGAAAACGTAAAAATAAAATCAGTAATAATAGTAGTAATATTGCTAATAATAGTAATAATGAAGGCGTGCATGCCAAACATGCACAGGATAATGGCAACACCAACAACAGGTAATATAAATCATCAGTAGTACTTCCATTCAAAGAAGGAACCTCGGAAACCTTACTCAGAATTCTTAACAAGGCAGGCAGGAATAAAAGTGACTGGCATTCAAACCACCCACAAACTCAATTAGAAACAAGCTTTGTCGGTTAAATGCTGGGTCCTGTGGAGCGGCCCATTAAACAAAACAATTTAGTTTAGCTAATACCCTGCTGGAATGATTTTCAGGTCAAATACATACGTCAAAGTAGTAAAACAAGAGCAGTCAGACTAGCCAAGCATTAAAACTTAGCAAAGTCTAGATTGGTTGATCCAAATAAGATAAGAAATCTAGAGAATAGTTCAGCTATAGCACTCACTACATGCAATTACACACAACCACACAATAGGATGACAGTTTTAAAATCTAATGTCACAGGGTGAATGGAGGGAGAGATTGATAACAGAATCTTCGTTTATGGAATCAACTGTAAATACATGTAATAGGAATGATTCATCACCTGTCCCAGATATCTGGAAAATTATACTACCCGTACGACAAATAGGAGAGAACAAAGAAAACTATAAAACTGAAGTTTCGAAGTCGTGTGATTACAATTGATATGACTATGAACAATAAATTTTGTTCGAAATTGTGTCATCCAGTAAATAATACTGTTTCCTTGTGTGTGTGATATATTTAATAAACAAATTGAATTATAGAATAACACACTACCACAGTGTCCCAGTTTTGCACCTATATTACTGAGTCACTTTTGGTTGATAAGCGTTATTGAATGTTATCACTCAGTTTCCCTACTGACTTCTGAAAAATAAGGAGAATGTATTGATAGCTGGGACTAATTAACGATGGTTGTATTCAATGGATAGGTGGATAACCTTAAACAATAGGTCAGACCGATGTTATCAGGCTCGATCACCCTGTTAATGATAACTGCTGCTTGTAAGAGTATCTTGAAGTGGTCTTCTTCACGAACAAATATCATTTAGATAACTATCAGAAACTACAAAGCACTAGACTGATATCTCGTTTTAATTAGCGATATCTTAACAGTGTACACTGATGACTTCATGAACAGATCAAACTCGGAGATCACTGGACCTCTGTTTTGTCCTCTAGGTCTGGAACTCTCCATCAGTACACAGTCAGTGGGTGTGAACACAGGTACTTTTGGTTGCAAGGTGACATCATACACTAGCCATCCATAGAGACAACAAAAGTCGGCAGTACTGGGCGTTTTCACTTGGTCACCCACACAAGTATGAACCTGACCCGTTGCTGCCGTTTTGATGACAAATGATGTTTTCAAGGCAGTATATTCTCCCACATGTTAATTTGCGTTATACTTCTCTTGATGTCTAGCGCCAATGATGAGCTTCTATCCTAACATCCATTAGTTACGGCTTCATGACATCTATCATGAAGCTGGTTACTAACCAGGTGGAGGTTGATATTTAAATGTTTGATTTCAGGATATTCAACTAATTTCATCACAAACCGAAACCTATTATAGGCCTAGCGGTTAATTTTCAGTACACTCGGTTCCTTATCCTCACATTCAATTGACTTCAGCATTGTCTACAAGCTATATTTCCATCGTCACATCATCTCTATGTCACAACCAGGCGCTGAATTCTTCATCTCCTGTTCATGTTCTACTCGGCAACCTGGTTTCTGATGTTCAGATAGTCTCCATTTCCTTCTCCATACACCTATTTTTCACTGGACTGTTGTCTGATGTGCTGTTTGGTGGAGTACCTTGTTACTATTTATCCATTCTGGCCAGCCAACCCCCAGATCATCAGTATTGGCAAGAAGGAGAGAGCTGTCAATGGAAAGGCCTTCCTTGATGTTTCATGTTTCTGAACTGGAAAGGAGCATTACTCATATTTGCATGTTTATAGAAGAAATGAACAGATTCATCACACTACTTTTCTGACATTCTTTTCAGTTTTCAAGAAACAGTAATTAAACATTAGCAGGAACGAAATTCTATTCCAGTCTTCAATATATTACTTTTCATATACTACTAACAAGGTATTATGAAAAGATACTTTCATGTATATGTGTGCGTGCAATGGACACACCTGTGTGTTTTGTCTCTCCGATTTTGACGCCTTGGAGACAATGGATTGTTTGTTTACTTACCGTCTTTTTTTTCCTCTATTCTATGCTATTTTCTTTCTGTGTCATTCATATTGATATTATAACTGGAAGGCGTTATTATTCAGAAACGCGGGGATTATTTACTTTTGTAAATAAAAGTGGGAGAATAAGCAATGCAGATAGAACAGAAGAGAAGAGGAAGAAGGAGGAGCGGGACGGAAATGATCCAGTTTACAACAATGAATGTGAACCATTTGTTTTTAGTAGAAAGTGTATAATTTGACGATATTTATAATTTCTTACTTATTCAAGTGTGTTGATTAGCAGGGATTTCATTGGTTTGGAGTTTGATGGAAAAACTGACCTCGATCAGTCAACCATTGGGAAACAGGGAGGACTGGGCAGCTGTTCCAATTTTCCGTATATCTCTTCAGCGTCTACAGTCCAGTTAGGAGTCTTGCTGATGCAGAGTTGCAGACTGAGATTAAACAGCGTTGCTGTATTTCCTGGTGATTTTCAATGGTTCCTAAACTGATGCCGATCAGTTCGTGGGCAAATTTGAAATCTCTGATCATTGATTGAGTTCCTGGACAACAATGATATATATTATTATTGTTCCCGCGGGTTCCAAGTGGAACATAGGGCTTCAGCAGCAAGTATCAGTTATGTCCTGTTCTCTTAGGTCCTCTTTAGCTGGCCTCACGTTCGCCCATAGAATCTTATATTCACCTCCCATGATCTCCTTCATGTCACCGTAGAACGCACCAGTCATCGTGTCCCGTTCAGGTTCCACTCGAGCGATGGCCAGCACTTCACGCAATGTCATTCGATGACCCCTTCAACGTACGCCCAGTCAGTCCATCTCCATTTTCTCATACAGTCTTTTGGGCGGTAGGCTCTCGCCTGTTGGTTTTTACATCGCCGACTTTTATTGTTGCTAATTCTTTATGGCCAGCAGGCCGATCAGCCATTTGATCTTCAGTATGGAGCCAGTCAGCGAAGGAGGCAGCTGTTGATAAAAGTCTGTAACAAGCTGTTGGAAATCCTTTTCGTGACACACTGGCCAAGTTTCTGACCCATATAGAAGAAATTTCTTAATAACTTCACATTTGTGTTGAAGAGAGTCCGAATCTTGTTCTTTATGCTGACTGAGTCAGTGGAGACGATTTCCAAACTGAGCTGTACAATCGCATATATATACAATTTTGTTTGTGTGTGTACATTAGATTTATAAAGTTTAGATAATTATGTAATATAAGTATTATTTGGCTTGGAAACAAACTCTTAAGATAGAAAATAAAATAGAATTGATTAAGTGAATTGGGTGACGTAATACAATTGAGTAGAACTCAGAGTAGATCAGGTTGGCAACAGTGTTAATGAGTGGTGGTTAAAATTATATAAAGGTGGGGGTAGAGAGTAATACAGTTGAAAATAAGTAAGTTAACCGGATGACGTAACATAGTTGACTAGAAATTGGACGTGGATCAAGTTAGCAATATTGTTAATGAGGGTAGAGATTACAAAAGGATGGGGTACAGAATAATATAAATGAAGAGTGAAATAATAAAATGCAAAAGACAAAATAATACAATTAGTAAGACTGAAATTAAGAAAGATTATGTCCATTGTAGATTTAATGAATGAACGAATTTCTTTTGCATGCAGAGTTCAGGATTTAGCAGATGAATTGTCATTGCTTCTGCGATGTGGAGAAGTTTGATCCGTACACTTTTAGCAAGATTGCCTTGTATTCTGTAGATAACTTTGAGGTGTATTTCTGGTTTGACTTGGTGTCCAGAGTCGATCAAATGTTTAAGGATCGAGCTGCGGGGGCTTCCGTTTTCTCCTTTATAAAACCATGAAGGTAAATGTTCGTTGACGCGTTTGGATAGCGAACGCTGAGTACGGTCGATATACCTGGCTCCACACGAGCAGGTGAATTGGTAGATGCACATAGATGAGGCCAACAGCGGTAGCTTATCCTTCACGTTCATACGAATCATTGGTCTCGTGGAGAACGTCAGTCGTAATTCAGCTGCAAAGAGGGTTTTCTTCAATGAGCGAGAGAGCCGATTTCTCAATGTTTCTGTAGACTGGTCTCCAATGAAATGTAGGTTGATATAGGGAAGTATTTTTGAAGCACTGGGTGTGGGCGGCTTCTCTGGTCTGGGTTTCATTGATTTTGTGATAAATCTTTCTGGATAACCATTTTCAAGGAGTATTTTCTTAAGAGTGTTCATTTCATCTTCTATGGCGTCCAGGCTGCAAATTCTACGTATTCTGTGGCTTAGTGAACGGATTAGGTTTCGTTTAGTATATAGAGGCACCCAACTGTGGAAATTAGTGAGCTGTCCGTTCCACGTTGACTTTCTGTAGATGGATCTTTTTAATGTTCCGAACTGTTTTCAGACTGATAAAGGCCTATCTTGTCTTTCCGATTCTGACTGGCTGGCTTTGACATCTTTATCTGTGCTGTCCGACTGTCTGTTGTTGAAACAAAGCTTCCTAGATAACGGAAGGTAGAAAGTAATCTTTGTCAAATCTCTCGCTTTGTGTATGGTTAGCTCTAATATTTTAATTTTGAATATTTCCTTCTAGAAGTTCGGACCAGCATGTCGAATGAAACGTTTGGATTATTTACTTCACTTTCAATGAGATTTTTCAAACATAATTCTTACATTTGTCTACGTTTTCAATTGGCCTTAAAATACTGTTGAACTGTTCGGCCAAATTTTGTTTAGAGTTTTCATAAATTAATTTAGTCATACATTTTTTATTGAAACCTAAGCAGTAAATAACTAGTGTCATGCTTCTAGTCTCCATTGTTTGGTGCAAATTCACTTCGACCATTTTCTAGCTACCAATCTATGTGACTTGGATTGTAATCTCAGAAGCGGCATGAACTCTTTCAAGATTTCAGATACGCCTTCGTGATTGATGAGCACCAACATGTACAAAACTTAGGTCCAGTGCTTCCTACCGATTTTCTCTAACCATCTAACAGTTACGCATTTATTGAGTTATATTTCTAGGATACTCCATGTCTGCATACAATGAGTTTCCAGTGTCAAGAATAGATTCGTTCTCATTGAATAAGACCAATCTGTTTTCTGTCTTGTATTCTGTGGCTTAGAGGTGATTTGAAAGTAGTGCTGCTATTTGACTTACAGCTGACTTTCTCCTACTGTCTTCTTAAATTGAATACCAGTCACATGAATATTATTGATACTGGCTATACCAGCACATGGGGCATCATTGAACTCAAAGTGTAGTACCGTCATCATTCATGTGATGAAATAGAATGCAGTCATTTCAGTGTTCGACAGAAGAAAAACAATTGGTCATTACCACAAAATTTAGTGGTGATAATTTTGTTACTTAATTTCATTTCAGTAGCTTAAATAATACCTAAATGACAGATAAGTATCGAACAATAACTTCTTTAATTTTTTGAACTAAGTCCTTTTATTCAGGAATATTCATCGACTTATCTTATAAGTATTCGCTCCTTTTAACTCTTGATAATTTAACAACGCACATCATCGGATAGTTATGTAACTTATAGTTCAGTTACTCCTTGTCATCGTGTAAAAATAGTGTTTTTAAATCTTTTATGTAATTTATATATTTTTTAATTCATAGAAAATTCCCATTGTAACATATGGAAAATCAACAGAAGTGATTCAGGGAAGAGATTCTTTTTGGCGAATTTATTATCAAGTTGTACAATCATTTATATATAAATATATATATTAAAAGTCAATCTGAACGAAGAATATTCTTTTCAATAATTTCTCCTATCAGGTTCTTACAATTATAAAATTTTATATTTGTTGTCGTTACAATAATGACATCCAGTTATTCGGCGGATAAATTTTCGACGTAGAATAACAGATTAGTTATGTGGTGTCAAAATAGATAGTCGTATTTGTGTGACAAATGTGCTAGGTGAAATCAATTACAAAATATTGTGAAATGGGAGACAGTGATGGTGATTAGTCGTAACAGATTTGTAGAGTGTGGGGTAGGAAAATTGACAAGTCAGTTAAAAGTTACCAAAGATGTCAGGGGTGATTGGCTAGTATAAAATAGTAGGAGGAGATAGTAAGACTGTAATGAGAGGTTCATAATGAAATAAAGAATGTGTGAAATGAAACAGTTGGAGGTATATATTGATAAAAGAGATAATGTCACTTATAATAATCCCAGACGGTATAAATGGAAAATTCAATAGTATTGAGAGAGCGTTTGAATGAAGGGTATAAATTATGACGAATAATAATAATAACTGTAATAATAAGCAAAGAAAGAAAAAGAAACCAAGAAGGTTGAGGGGAAGAAGCACTCTCGGTGCGTAGGAGTATCATCAATCCAAGTTTGGCCACGGTAGAAACAACGTTTGGACGTGTTCTCTTTTGTGGATACAAAGTTCCAGTTTATTCGATCTTATTGCAACAGCTTCAGCTATGTGTGGGAGGCGTAAGCGAACTGTACGTGATAACGACTTCGGAATTCTGTATATAACCATGAAAGCTGTGTTGACATCGATGCTATGTTCAGTATCGACCAAGTGTGACAGGATCGAGCTTTTTATCTGTTATTATAAGTAAAAGATGTATCCGCCACATAACTGGCCAATATTGTAACCACAACAAATATTATATTTTATGATGATAAGAACCTGAAGAGGAGAAATTATTGAAAAGAATATTCTTCGATCAGATTGACTTTTAATTCATGATATGGGAATATTTCACACTATTGATTCACATATATATATATATATATATATATATGGTTTTAAGAAATTATATCTGGTGAGGGAATTTAACCATAGATGCGAATACTTCAAATAATAATAGTACGAAATGCAATTGAATGTTTGTGATTATAATCATAGTTAAAAGTCAAATAGCAAAACAATTGATGTCATATATGGAATAATTCATAGGATGTATAGAACTTGGGAGGGATGTGCATTTATAGGATTATTAGGCAAATCGAATAAAATAAAAACGTTACATAATATTGTGTGGAATTTGATACCATAGAATTTAACGCTGCAAAACAGAATTGATTTGGAATGACAAGTGGAACAAGTGAAATAATACCAGGGACAATTCAAAGTGAGAATAGTAAGGTAATAAAAGAAGTGTTTACAAATTGAATAAACAAAACGAAAAATAGGTAGGGCAAAAATATGAATAGGGATTATCATACTTTAGCATAGAGCGATTAAGATCACGAAAGTTAGAGTGGTTGAATGAACTTTTTCTGCTTACAGAGATCTGGCTTTTCTTCATCGATGGTGAAGGCTTCAACAATGCAAATGAATCCGACACGTATAGATTTGGGCACATTACTTTTCGTCTTGTAGATGACTTTAAAGGCGGAGGCTTTAGAGACAGGGTGATGATTATCGACCAAATGTTCAATGATCGCGCTTCTTACTGCTTTACTTCCACCTGCTGGTAACCGTACAGGATAGTCTTCTTCCACCCGCTCAGAAAACGTTCGAGTCAAATGACCGATATACCTAGCTCTACATGAACAGGTGAATTGATAAACGCAAACAGATGATACATTTGTCTTATTTAACGCTGAGAATGTAAACACAAACGAATTGCTCATAAAATTTAATAAAGGATAGAGAAAAATCATACGTAGCTCCCTTTTGTCGCATTTAGCTGACAGGAGTCATTTAATGGAGAAAACGAAAGCATTCGTTGTGATTCTTCACATTTCACAGAATCTTTCCAGTGGTCTCCGTATTGGCCTGTTACTTGTAGTCGAGGCGATAAGCATTCGAACAACTATTAAGCCTAAGCTATGCATTCAAAAGAAGTTCGTACACAATCATTATCCCTCACTTGTTGGCCAATTAAGACCTAACCAACTGGTGATACAACCACCACCCTCACTTATGTGTTTTAGTCCCTCTTTTATCATCCCTTAATCTTATCATATCTTCAGTAACAGAGTTTATTTACTTACCTTACAATCTAGCATTACGTAATCGAATCATTTGTGTTTATGAACCCTCATCGACTACTGTGTCTATCTGGATATTTGTTTGTTTAATCATGCTGTTTCTCGTTATTCTTGTTATCACAGATTGCTTCATCCTTGTTGTTGATAGAACCATTATTATTATCATTATTACGACTAAATGCACATCTTATATGCACAATCTTATTATTGGATGGAGGATTTCATCATGAGCTGACATCAGTTAGAGAACCACTGGAAAACCGCTCAGAGAGTACTGGACAGCTGTTTCGTCCTGCTTTGGGACTCTTCATAAGTTCGCACCTACATCACGGGATTCGAACCCAGGACCTTCTAGTTACAAGTCGAGTTCGTAGGCCATTGAGCCACTGGGACCCGATCCAATGGCCAGTCCATGAATTCTAACTTCTGCCAATTCACCACTTGGCATGATCATTTCGCAATGTTTTTTTCGATGAGTTAATGTTTCACTTTCAACCTACTGCACCCTACTGGTCACGGCTTCCCACGACGAGCTCGGCTTGTTACCAGAAGGTCCTGGGATCTAACCCCATGGTGTGGGTGCATACTTCTGAAGAGTCTCAAACTAGGACGAAATAGCTGTCCAGTACTCCCAGGAATTCCAGTGGTCCTCAAACTGATATTAGCTCATGATGAAATTCTCCATCCAATCAAACAAAATCCCTATTAAAACCAATATTTGAAAATTAATCTTATTATTATCTTATTGACAAAACACCGTGACTGGTTTATCTTAAATATTCCTCAGTAAAGTTACGTGTATTAGGGTTAAATCTGATGAAATCTAATCGAAAGTACAGTAGTGTCTACTGAAACGCGTTGTTCTAACTTCATTTAGTAAGTTTAATCACCAATGTAGTATTAAGTTCACTAATGCCTCCTTTTTATATATAGACTGGATTTAAACCATTCAGTAGAGGTTGATTCAACAAAATGCAGCAGATCAGGGCTTCTTTTGCCTATTGTTTGTTATGCGCATCAAATAGACTGTCGATAATATGACTAGCGTCTAATAGATGACTTGCAATCTCATTGTTCAAAGGCGATATATCCAGCGATATATTAAACCGTAGATTAACGAGATCAGTTGAAAGAACTTTCAGTGCCGCAAAACTGCATGTCACTTTCTCAACCAAACCGATATTGACACTGTGCATTAAAGATGGATTACCCAAAATGGTGACATCTATATGTGTATATAAATTCAACTGCTCCTGTGGAGCTAGTTATATAGGTCGTACCCAAAGGAATTTATATTTACGCACTCGTGAACATATTCCGGTCTGGTTTGGGAAAAGAGTGACCAAATAATTAAATAGTGCAATTCTGGCTCATCTAGTGGATAGCGAACACAGCATCAAAGTAGATGAGTCATTTACAGTTGTGTATCGAGTACCGAACAATCTCCTCAAAGGCACACGATTACGCCTCCTAGCCACAGCTGAGGCTATAGTGATTAATAGAGAAAGACCAGACTTATGTGTACAGAAAAAACTTATTCACTCTCTCTGTCTGCCCTGGCCCACTATAAGGTCACCAGGGTCACAATTTTCCGTATTATTATTACCATTATTAGCATTCTGTGATATCATGTCTTTATTATCCATTTCTTCACCCAGTTTATTTCACCCCATCGTTACCCTTAATTTTGTCAACCTTTGTGATTTTATACTAAGCCTACCAACTCTGTAACATCTTATTACAATTTACAATTTAGCCTCTTTATTTTTTCATTTGTAAAAAATTATATTTGTAATATCTCAGCGATATTGAAATGAATAATTCCAACGTTTCGTTCGGCAATCTGGTCCGAACTTCTTCAGGGAAATTAATCAAAATTAACATAACACAGGTTTATATATAAAAGGCACATCTTTTGTTTTTAAAAACTTTGTCCAATCATGATTCATAAACACAAGTATTAACAAGTATAATAAACAAAATTGTATGAGCTGTGATCAAAATTTGACCTCGGACTTACAAATATTGGTCTACCTTTGTTAAACACTTTAAACAGTGTGTGCATGCGTGTGTGTGGGTAAACAGTTGTAAAATGTTTCTTAACGTCTCCATAGGAAGATATAGACAGTCAGGAATTTGACCAAGTATTATTAATTAATCAGGCGTGAGGCCAGCAACCCCACCCTGTAAACAAACCTGCTACAGAAACTTCACCATGAGCAATCTCCTTGCGACAAAAGAAAAAGTCTGTGTGGGGTCATGGAATGTTCGCACTATGTACGAGACTGGCAAAGCTGCCCAGATCGCCAGCGAGATGAAAAGATACAGAATCCAAGTGCTGGGAATATGTGAAAGCAGATGGAATGGAAGTGGACTCACCAAATTATCAACGGGAGAGTCAGTGATCTACTCCGGTCACCCAGAAGATAACCACACGCACACCGAGGGCGTGGCTATCATGATGTCACCAACGGCAACGAAAGCCCTGATGCAATGGGAAGCGATCTCGTCCAGGATAATGACCGCCAGATTCAACTCCAAAGGAAAAAAAGTGTCAATAATCCAATGTTATGCACCCACCAACAACGCAGACCTCGAAACGAAAGAAGAATTTTACAGACAACTACAGGCAGCAATAGACAATACTCCAGCTGGCGACATTAAAATACTAATGGGAGACGTGAACGCCAAACTGGGACCAGACAATACAGGAAGAGAACTCATCATGGGTAGAGAAGCTCTTGGAGAAATGAATGAAAACGGAGAACTCTTCGCCGACTTCTGCGCCTTCAACGAACTAGTGATTGGTGGCAGTGTTTACAAGCACAGAGATATCCACAAGGCTACATGGGTGTCACCAGACGGGCGAACCAAAAACCAAATTGACTTTATCACAATATCGAGGAAGTGGAGACGCAGCCTACTGGACACAAGAGCAAGAAGAGGAGCAGACGTTGGCTCAGACCACTACCTCGTACAAGGGACAATCCAAATCAAATTAAAAGCTTTCAGGGAAACAGGAGCTGCAGATAGTCCACAAGCCAAGTTCAACACTCAAAAGCTGAAGGACCAGGCTACAAAGGACATCTTCATTGCAAACATAAGGGAAAAAGCCGAGACACAAATCAACACCAACGAAAAGGTCAGCGTCGAAAAGCACTGGAGCAAATTGAAAACGGTGTGGAGTCAAACCTGCATGGAAGTCCTAGGCAGAAAAAAGAGACAGGACAAACAGTGGCTCTCTACGGACACTTGGAAACTAATAGAAGAGAGAAGGGTGGCGAAACAAAAGATTATCCAGTGCACCGACGAGCAACAGAAACAGGAGTTGAATGCAAGCTACAATGCACTGAACAAAAGAGTGAAGAAAAGTGCCAGGGAAGACAACAGAAAATATTGTGAAACCATGGCAAACGAAGCAGAAGAAGCTGCAGGCAAAGGAGACCTCGCTACACTATACCAAACAACTAGGCACCTTTCGGGCAAAAGTTCGACACAGATTAAGCCAATAAAGGACGACAATGGAAAGTCAATCACCAAAGAGGTGGAACAGAGGAAGCACTGGGCTGAACACTTCAAAAGACTTCTAAATCGTCCGCCACCTACAACGCGTCCAACAATACCAACAACGGAAGCAGAACTACCAATGAACATCGACCCTCCGACGAAATCCGAAGTCCTGAATGCCATCAAGATGCTAAAAGCTGGGAAAGCGCCAGGACCAGATGGAATCCCAGCAGAAGCTTTGAAAATAGACCCAGAGACAACAGCGGACTTGATGATGCCACTACTAGAGAAGGTGTGGAAAGAGGGCAAAGTACATGAGGATTGGAAGAACGGATACTTATTCAAACTGCCAAAGAAAGGAGATTTGAGTCAATGTAAAAACTGGCGTGGAATTATGCTTCTGTCCATTCCAAGCAAGATACTATGTCGCATCATTCTGGAGAGAATTAAACAAGCCCTAGATGAAAAACTTCGTCCGGAACAGGCCGGATTCAGGAGGAACAAGTCATGCATTGACCAAATCGCCACCCTACGGATTATCATTGAACAAAGTTTGGAATGGCAGTCACCTCTCTATCTCAACTTCATCGATTTTGAGAAAGCCTTCGACAGCGTCGATCGAGAGGTGATTTGGCAACTACTTCGCTACTATGGGGTGCCGCCGACAATTATACATCTCATCCAACAGCTGTATGACAACGCTGCATGCCAAGTAATCCACAACGGGAGGCTCACGGAATCATTCGAAGTGAGGACGGGAGTGAGACAAGGCTGTCTACTGTCACCAATGATCTTCCTGATTGCAGTTGATTGGATAGTGCGGCAGACAACGGCAACCAACGAGGGAACAGGCATAAAATGGACCGACACAAAAGCCTTGGAGGATTTGGATTTCGCCGATGATATATGTCTGATTTCCCACAAACTGGAAGATATGCAAGTGAAAAGCAACAAATTGGCAGAAGAAGCAGCAAAGATAGGACTTCAAGTGAACATAGACAAAACAGAGGTAATGAAGATTCCTGGCCAACATCAACAGCAACAACCGACAACAATCAGCATAAATGGGAGGAACCTGAAGGAAACAACTTCTTTCACCTACCTGGGAAGCATCGTCTCAACTACAGGAGGAACTGACGAGGATATCAAAGCCAGAATCGGAAAAGCGAGACAAGTTTTCATTTCTCTCAAGTCTATGTGGAGGTCAACAGCATTCAGCGTCAAAAATAAGATCCGTAATTTCAACTCCAATGTGAAGGCAGTACTACTATACGGATCAGAGACTTGGCGTGTCACAAAGAGCAGCTCAAACAAGCTACGGACCTTCATTAACAAATGCCTTCGCTCAATACTCAAGATCAAATGGCCGGAGAGGATCAGCAACAAAGATCTCTGGGAGCGAACCAACCAGGAACCGATCGTGAAACAAATAGGCAGGAAGAAATGGAGATGGATTGGCTACATACTCTGAGGAAACCATCAAGTGACATCATTAGACAAGCCATTGCTCGAGTGGAACCCGAAAGGGAAGCGACGAGTTGGCCGTCCAAGGGTGACCTGGAGGAGATCATGTGAAGAGGAATTGAAAGCGTGTGGGCAGACTTGGAGCCAGGTGAAAACTACAGCAGAGAACCGAACGCAATGGAGACGCATGGCTGAAGCCCTATGTTCCTCTAGGAATTAAAGGAAATAATAATAATTATTATTATTAATTAATTAGTGATACACTCGGCGCCCAAATATTTTAGAACTATTCGGTCAAATCTTGACGACAGTTCATTTGAATTTATTTTTTCATTAGACATTATCGGTCAGCCCTCACATTCAGTCTCCCCTTTTGTTAATGTGTGTTTGTATGTATTTTGTGGTTATCGCATTTCTCTCACCCCAGTGACACTTCTATTCTGTTGACTATAAAACAGCAAAATATCGCCCAATTGTTCATTCACACCTCATCACATTTTTTTGCTGACTATACACCCTATACACATTTGATTGACTATGTTAACTAATGGACTATCATCTCGACTTACACATGCACCCCGATACAGTTTCTGATATTATTTTCATTTGCCTTTATTGGCCATATGTACTCTATTATTCATGGATTTATAACTGTAGAGCCTGAAGAAGAAGAAGTTATCGAAAACAATTGTTCGCTCAAAATCTTGTTTTGATTTCAATATGGGGATATTTCATTCACTGTTTGATGCCATTTATTTAGTTGTTGATAGCCAGCCGGGGGGAATTTATGAGATCCATTTTGGATATATATTAGGCAGATGTACTCGAATCTCACTGAGTAATGGTATTCACACTGAAATCATTCTGAAATTATTCATTTGAAGTTTTCAAAAGAATGCACGAATTAGTTAATTAACCGCCTGATTATGAAGTAATTTAGCTAATGTAAATCGAAAATACTCATCTCAGTTATTGAGCGTAGGTGTTACATAATAAGAAACGAAAAAAAGGCCTTATAAATATAAGTGATTACTCTTCGTACTTCTGATTTACAGAAAGAAGTTTCTCTTTTTTCTCGTCAAGACTAGATGAAACATCATTTTTTTCATTAGTAATTATATTAAATGGTTTTACTCTGAACAACGGATTTATATGCAGAGTACAGAAATTTCAGCGTGATACTGTCTAATTCTTGCACAGAATCTTCTAGTAGTAGCCAGTGGTAATCTACAGTGTATCATTGGATGGGATTTCATTCTGTCTGCAGCATGTTCCTATTCCACGACCAAGCGATATATATTGAATGTCAAGATAAGATGGCTAAAGGCCATCGGTAGGAACCCTGGACGCCGATTTCATATATCCAATACAATCCTATAGGAGGTCAGTCGCAGGCAGAGACAGCTCAGTGGTAGCTTGTGTGACTGTGGAAGTTGGTGACACGAGTTCGAGCCTAGAGTGGGGTATGAGTGTTCCTTCATGATTTCAGATGTGTCTTGCCAACAATTGCCAACAAAGATAAAACCTGTACGAGAGGCCTTCTGCCGACTACCTCCTACCATTTAAAAAAAATTAGTCGGTTGTAGAAATTTAGATAGTGTTATTACAAGACGGAGATTATCTGAAAACTAATGTGAGATGTATTTGCGCTATACACTTCGAACAATCTGACCACACATTTACTTGTCAAGCTGATATATATGAAAAGAAATTAAGTGCAATTAAATTAGACAAAGTGACAAAAAAGATTTAAGAATAATTAACACAATGTTTGGTACTCCAATCAAATAAGGAATGACAAGGTATATAAGGGTAATAATAAACTGCTTTTGAAAACTTGAGGGGGGGGGGCTTAAGTTTAAAAATAGCTATATAGCATCACCGTATTTCAATATGCGCCCTATCGACCATTTTTACAGACGACCTTAAAGGCTGGGTTAACATCAGTCTTATGGTCCATGTCGACTAGATGTTTGGCTATCGACGAAGCTGGTAGTCTGTCACCTGCGTCTTTTGATTCTCCACAATTCATTTATCTTTCTAACCATTTCGGAAGATGCTTGCTCTTCCACACTCACATGCAAAGCACGATTACTCTTCCCTATGTATGTGTGTTCACACACACACACTGGAAAATTGGTAAATAGTGTTGGAAGTGACATAATCACCTGTGCACTTTTGAGGTTTGCAGTGGAACATATTTTTGGCCTTCTCGATAATTACAAGCTGGGCTGCATAACAGGTTCTACGGATGATCGAATTCAACCTTTGTCTTGAAATCCTACTGTTTATTTCCCCATTATATGGTAATTTGAAGAAGACATTTTTTATGGACAGTATAGACTGTATGTTTAAAGACTAGTTGACTTCTACACCTGTTTAAAAATTTTAAAGGATGTCCGTTTTCAACAAAGGTATTCATCAATATTTAATTCTCTTCAAGGTTGCAGATACGCCTTGCTGACGAGTGCCAACTAGCACGAAACCTAGGTCCAAGGCTTCCTGCCGATTGCCTCCAACCATCTAATATTAATTTTCTTTCTCTATGACACCAGGCATACAAATACTCTGAATCCTGTTAAATAAGCATTTTACCAAGTCTCTCTCATACTGTAATGGAGAGAAACTGTGAAAATTAAGGTATTACACTGTCCCAATAGGTTTTCTATAAGTTGATCGTCTTATTGAACCACCATCTTTTCGACTCAGAAGTATGTCTAAAAATGCAAGCTGATTGCGACTTTCTTCTTAGCAAGCTAGGCTTATATGATTCTGTACAGAATTAAGTCTATCTAATAGACGACTCCCATTTTTATGATTGTCACATATTAAAATAATATCATCTACATAACTCCTGCAAAAAGGACACATTAGAAATTAAATCAAGAGACAATTTCTTAACATAACACATGTAAACGTCAGTTAACAAAAGTCCTAATGGACTCCACATAGCAACAATATCCACTTGTCGAAAATGTTTACCTTCAAACGTCAAATGGACGTTTTCAGTACATAATAGTAATAAATCTTTCAAATAAGTTAAAGGAAAAGGGAATTAATGAATGACAATGTCCAATTGACGTTTGAAGGTGAACATCTCCGACAAGTGGATGGTGTTGCTATGGGGAGTCCATTAGGACCTCTGGTAACAGACATTTATATGTCTTATGCAAACCTCAAAAGTGCACAGGTGATTATGTCACTTCCAACACTATTTACCAATTTTCCAGTGTGTATGGATACACATGCATAGGGAGGAGTAATTGGCCTTTGCATGCGACTGTGGGAGAGCGTGCATCTTCCCAAATGATTAGCAAGACAAATGAATTGTGGAGAATGAATAGACGCAGGCGGCAGACTACCAACTTCGTCGATAGCCAAACATCTAATCGACATGGACCATAAGACTGATGTTAACCCAGCCTTTAAGGTCATCCTACCATTTAACAACAACAATTTGAAGTGCACTATGATGGCTAGTCAGCTACCACAGTGGGCACTTTGCAAACTTTACTGATAGAATTCAGTCTGAAGTAAAGAAAGGATTAGACATATGTTATTATTATTGTTTCCTTTAATTCATAGAAGAACATAGGGCTTCAGCCATGCGTCCTCACTGTGTTCGGTTCTCTGCTAGTATCTTCACCTGGCTCCAAGTCCGCCCACGCGCTTTCATCTCCTCTTCACATAACCTCCTCCAAGTCACCCTTGCACTGACGGCCAACTCCCCGCTTCCCTTTCGGGTTCCACTCGAGTAATGGCTTGTCTAGTGCTATCACTTGATGGTTTCCACAGGGTATGGCCAATCTATCTCCATTTCTTCCTGCCTATTTGTTTCACAATCGGTTCCTGCTGTGTTGGTTCGTTCATTGCCAGAGATCTCTGTTGCTGATCGATTCTGGCCGGCCATCTGATCTTGAGTAGTATTGAGCGAAGGTAGCTGTTAATGAAGGTCTGTAGCTTGTTTGAGATGCCTTTTATGATGTGCCAAGTCTCTGATCCATGCAGCGAGTAGCACTGACTTCACATTGGAGTCGAAAATCCGGATGATATTTTTGATGCTGAGTACTGAGTGTTGACCTCCACACAGACTTGAGAGTAGTGAAAGATTGTCTTGCTTTGACATCCTCACTAATTCCGTCCGCCTGTAGTTGAAACGATGCTTCCCAGGTAGGTGGGTAGGTGAAGGAGGTAGTTTCTTTCAGGTTCCTCCCATTTATGCTGATTGTTGTCTGTTGTTGTTGTTGCTGTTTCTGTTGGTCAGGAATCTTGATCACCTCTGTTTTCTCTATGTTCACCTGAAGTCCTATCTTTGATGCTTCTTCTGCCATCAGGAAAATCACTGGCGATAGTAGGCAGCCTTGTCTTACTCCTGTCCTTACTTCGAAGGATTCTGTAAGTTTCCAGTTGTGGATTACTTGGCATGCAGCATTGTCGTACAGCTGTTGACAACAGTTATAATTATTGTTCAATCAAAATATTGCAAGTCACTCCAAAATACACGTGAATACAGATTTTTGTTCATGGACGCATTGATAGGTGGTTGAAATAAAGAATAATTGAGCAGACTTAACCCACTGTCCTCTGTGAAAAATTTAAACATGCTGTCTTGCGTAGTCTGATGAATAACCCTCAGGATAATGAATTATTTCAATTAGTTATCCTAAGATCCGTACTCTGATCATAGATAATTGTGAAGCACACTTTTTAAGATGGTGACTACAAGGCAAAAAAGATGAAGATAACCAACCAACAAAACCAATAATGGTAAGAACCACTAATCACTACTAACTGAAGAAATTTCAAAGAGGTCGCCTCTTTCCCTTATTGAGGTAGCGGCATTTCGACTACACGTGAACGACATGGATGACAATATCAAAGCCACCTAGAATCAAAGAGGTGAGGTACACCTTCGACATTAATGAAATCAGTTTGGAAATCTTCTGTACTTAAAAAAAAGGGACAAAATTTGGATTTTCAACACCAATGTGAAGTCGGTCACTTCTTCTACATAAATCAGAAACTTCGTACATCATTAAAGGCACTTCAGGTTACCTGTTGGAGAATTTCATCAACAGCTGTCTCCCCTGACTCCTACTGGGAAGGCAGAAAGGATAAGCAAAAGTGAAGTCTGACTGCGAACCGACCAAGAACCTATTGACCAAGGAATATGCTGAAGAAAATGCAGGTGGATAGAACATACACTGAGGATATTGTCGGGTGGTATTGCTCGTCAGGAAAACCCTCGAGTCCTATTTGAAAGGGAAGTAATGAGTTGGACGGCCAAGGGTAACATAGAAGATATGACAGCATATGGGCGATCATCTGGCCGGCTAAAGAGGACTCGCTAGGAAAGGATGAATTGTAGATGTGCTGCTAAGGACTGATGTTCCTTTCGGTACCCAAAAGTATAATACTAATAACCTCCAGTCTTTGCCTCTCGGAGAGAGCATGTGGCTTCCAGCTCTACTGAAGTTTCAGTAGCCACGGTGTAACATCGTGGTTTGAACACAGGAAACTGATCTTTGCGTTCTACTCTACAGCTGACTGAAACTGCTTCGAGGTATGCGCAGTACCAAAATGTTCCGGTGATAGTAAAAAGACGGTTATTCACATTCCAGTTCAGTAATCATAACATTTCAAGACTCAGAATTAACTCAACAATGCCGTTAGTTTTCGAGTGCAAGACAAGCATTTAACAACACAATGTGTTAACTAAAATTCACCTATTTGAAGTGCCTAAGAATCAAGAAGTGGAGATGGATTGAACACTCACTGAGGAGACCGCTGGGTGACATCGCGCGTCAGGCCGGTGCTCGAGTGGAACCCGAAAGGGAAGTGGCGAGCGAGACGTCAGTGCAAGGGTGACATGGAGGAGATCGTGCGAAGAGGAGCTGAAACAGTATGGATTAACATGGATGCAGGTGAAAAGTACGGCAGAAGACAGAAGCAAGTGAAGACGTGCAGTTGAAGCCCTATGTTCCACTAGGAACCCAAGGGAACAATAATAATAAGAAGAATCAAGGAGAATGTTCCCAACAAGGTGGGATCAAAACTTTGTCAGCGAGAATCGCACACCAAACAACTTTCACACTCACTTCAAGTTCAAAGTGACCTTCGTTCACTCAGACAAAATCAGAGTCGTATAACAACATATTATCAATATCATTACGCAACCACAAAGATAAAGCATTAAGATTAGAGATTAAACAGTGACAAGGACAAATAATTAGGATCAAGTCAAAATATTATGGGCAAACGTCAGAAAAATGACCTGTGGTCTGGGAGAAAAAAGGACAATAACTGTGGAGTTAGTTGAAACATTCGAATAAGTATCCATAATGTAATTCGATCATTGAAGAGGGATTTTCGAAGCAATCATAAGCATTTCTTGAATTCTTGAATGTAAGGTAAAAAGATCAATTAACATGGTTCGTGCCCACAAACCTCTATGCCCTGTTTGTTCTATCTGTTTCATACAATATTTTCTTCTTTCTTTGCCTAACAATTGGAGAACTCGGCTTCGGATTCTTCAGAAGTTTTTGTAGCGGCTATATGTATTTATTGTTGTATTCCCTTACATTCCGAATGAAACATAGGGCTTCAAGCTATAGCTTTGCAGTTACGGTGGCAATTATAATACTTTAACAGAATGAAGTTTTTAGTCTCATGCCCAACCTTCTCTCTTTTCTGGACTCAGTAGTACTGACTAAGCAAGGTTTAGGGCTGCTTCTACTGACATTCAAACCCAGGCCACAAACATGGTTGGAAAGCATCTTACACCCACCGAACCACTAACGTTTTCAGTAGAAATACAACATTGAACTGTAGAACACGACTTAAACAAGCAAATACGTAAATTATTATCAGGATTCACTGTTACATAATAAAGTACCATCTGGAGACATCTGAAACAATGTGGATCAGTAGAATCAAAGACACAATCAAGAAGAATGTAAGTGGAACAGTAATAATAATCATCAACTGTGAAATTATTGAGCTTAAAGTATGCAACTAGACTACATTATGATATTGATAAGGAAGTTAGCAGTACAGATAAAAATAATATTTACAGTTACTGCGTGTCATTGGGAGAGATACTTATTCTGGGTCTAGTATTCTAGATCTTGTGGATAAATTATGACTAGTATCAGACAAACTGGAAGATTTTCAGGATAGTGGCGAAGACAGGACTTCAAGTGATTACAGATGACATGAAGGTGATGAAGATACCTAACAAAGAACAATAACAACAACAAGCATCAGTCATTATCAATGGGAGATCTACGATGGAAGTCACATCTTTCACTTATTTAGACAGCCAGCATTGTCCTAACTACAGGCGATACGTTGGAGGATGTCAAAGCCTGCCAGGATCGGGAAGGCAAGACAGACACTCACTACTTTGAAATCAGTTTGGAAATCTTCTGCTTCAATCAGCCAGCATACAGAACAAGATTCGAATTTTGAACACTAATGTCGATTCAGACACTTCTTCTGAACAGGTCAGAAACTTAGTGACACTAACGACTTTTATCAACGGCTGCCTCCTTCGCTGCCTGGCTCCATGCTGAACATCGAATGGACACCCAGAAACAATTAGCACCAAGGAACTCTTGTAAATGACTAACCAATAAAGAACCCATAGCCCAAAGAATGCGATGGAGAAAATGAAGATGGATTGAGAATACACTAAGAAGACAGTTGAGTGAAATCTTGCGCCTGATTGGGGAACGGTGAGTTAGGCACCTTGGGGTGGTAATGACAGCTTATGTGTGATTGTGAAGCCAGGCAAGAAGGATACGGAAAACAGAATAAACTGGAGATGTTCCACTCAAAACTCATAGGAATAATAATAATAATAGCCCTAGCCATTAGAATAACACACCATTTACTCATAAATGAATTGTATTCATAAGTTTAGGCTTAAAACATGAATTATTTATTTGAAATAATAATTAACACCTTGATTAACTGTCCAACCAACAAGAGAAGATGAAAATATAGCAGAGTGTAAGAGAAAGAAAGAAAGAATAGAAAGGATGAGGGGAGAGGTGAGAGACACAGTGAGAAGAAATACTATTGAGTAGTGAATTATTAATTTTGAACACACTGGAATTGTTTTTAATTGCGTTAAACTGTTAAATTGTCGAAAATATGCATCAGGAAAAATAACAAGAAGCTCAGCAAAAAGATGAATTTTCGAAGACTTCAATCTGAAAAGCAGCTATTCCAGGGCCTCTGTTTTATACATAAGTTTACATAGCTGCAACTTTTATAATTTACTCAACATAGTAACTAAGAGAGAGAGATTAAGGGAGTCCCAGGAGTTTCTGCCCTAGATTGTTCTTACATGAAGTTAACAACTGTTTTAATCTAAATGGTCTTAAACTAAATCCATCTAAATCTCATACTGCTGATTTTAGTTTTATTTGCAAATAAGACTTGCATGGACTGATTCAGTCCTCATGATGTTTGTAATATTAACGGCACGGTGATAGGGAGTAAACAGAATATATCTTATCTTGGCGCCAGTTTCTCTTCAAATCTCTGTCGGTCGTCTCACATCCTGTTGATTTCGAAGAAAATTTTTCGTTTAATTTACTACGTAAAGAAGCTGAGACTTTCTACTGGCAAAGCTCAACCTCTTATCTTGCAGTTTGTTAATTAATGTATTCTATTTATTCTCCTTTATTGTTCGCCATTATTCTTTCTTGGACTTCTCAAAATGTCTGTATCGTATTACGTAGAACAATAAAGATTGCAAGTAGGGTTAGTGGTGTGTGTTTGATTCAGCTAACTAACATTGTTGTTAATAGGCACATTGTTTGATAGTAAACATCCTCTCTACTTATTCTAAACTTTCTTCGGATAAAACCAGAGGAAACTTCATAAGTTACTCAATATAAAAATTCCGGCAAGGGCTTTGTGTGAAGACAGAGTCAGATGTCAGTAAAGAACTTATAAACTTTTTAAATCAGTAACTGAACTGCAAAGTATAAGCAAAGATTATTATTGAAATAATAGAGAAGATTTGTAGCTCAGGTGGACGATTTGCAATTAACAGTGTTCTCTGAGCTGGTTGATTTGGTTGCGGAGCGTCTGGACAACATCTTCAGAGCAATATTTAGCATAAACTCTAGCAACCAGCTAACTTGGAAAACATTGTTTCACAAGTATACAGCACAGCAAGATGGATTGGACCCACGCTCAGGAGACCGTCGAATAACATCGTGCCCCAGGTCATCGCTTAAGTGAAACTCGGGTGGAAAATGACGAGTCGAGAGTTGCTTAGAAGGTGACATGGAGATGATAGTGCAACGAGGAGATGGGAGACTATGGGTAATCGTGGAGCCACCTAAAGATGACGGCAGAAAGCAGGATGGAAGGGACCTGTGCTGCTGGGATCCTATGTTCCTCTTTAAAACCTTATGGAATAATAATTTTAGAATACATCAAATTATGCTTTCGCTGAAACCTTATCTCAACTGTGATTATCGGATTTCTAGGTTCTGTTGAGAAAAAACGATCAACAGACATATACTGTTTTCTGGACCATTTAAAAAATGCCAATCTTACTAACAAAAGGAGCAATAAATAAATTACGCATTAACTGTTTTTGTAGAAATGCAGGGAAAGAATTGGGAGTCAGAGACTTTTTATCAATTAAATTAATTTGCAATAAATTCTCAACTTTATTACTTCGTTTGATTCAATTAAACAAGTTTTACAGAAAGTTTTACTTCAATGAGATAATCTGATCTTATCGTATGATCGCCAAATGATCACACCATACAGGTGACAGAAGCGAACGGCTGACTTCTTCCTAGACAGATGCCTTGATCGGCCAACGGTAGAATGTTAACTAGTCAATCAGAACGTCCAGTTTTTGGTTCCTGGTAGACGTAGTGCTTATAACGACCAATAACCAATGGGTTACAGTTTAAAGGTTTACTGTATAACTTGCCAAACTTCTGAGAATCACACACACTGTCGAAAATGATGCTCTAACAACATGAAAAAACACTGTGATATTTGCAGGATAACATGAGCTCGCTTTATTTTGTGAATTCTCTTCTACTGCATACAGCCTAAATATATCAATTATATGTTACAAAATTGTGTCTGAACATATTTTCTCCAAGGTGACTTCAAGTTACAGATGGAAAGTATGAGCGACATAATTTCAAAGATGATGTAAGTGAACAGTTGTTCATTGTTAAAAGAGTAACTATTTATATAGTAATTAGACAAAGGGAGCAGACTTCAAATTTCGCCTGGAAACTAGGATGGAACACAGGGCTTCAACAAAACCTGCTTACTTCCTTTTATTTTCTGGTGTCCTCTGCAGCTTGGTCCACGACTGCTCATAATCTGTTATCTTCCCTCCCCACACGATCTCCTACATGTCACCCTAACACCGACGACCCACTCGTCGCCTTGCATTGAGATTACATTCGAGCGACGGCCTGCATTGTACACTGTGTCATTCGATGGCCTCCTCAACGTATGCTCAACCCATCTCCATTTTCTCCTACATATTTGTTGAGCAATTAGCTCTCGCCTATTGGTTTTTGTTCTAATGCAGAGTTTCTTGCTGCTAATTCATTTTGGCTGGCCGGTAGGCCAGATATTTGATCTTCAGTATGGAGCCAGCCAGGGAAGGTGGCAGCTGTTGATAAAAGTCTGTCAGGCTGTTGGAAATCCTTTTTGTGACACGTTAGCCAAGTTTCAGACCCATATAGAAGAAATCACTGACTGACTTCAAATTTGTGTTGAATAGAATTCGAATCTTGTTGTTTATGCTGACTGAGTCGGTGGAGAAGATTTGCAAACTGGTTTCAGACTGACGAAGGCTTATCTTGTCTTTCCGATTCTGACTAGCTGGCTTTGAAATCTTCAGTGGTCCCATTCGTAGTTGAAATGATGCTTCGTGGATAAATGAATAGCACTGGAACACATAGAGGACGTTTATTTCGTCAAATTTGGTACTCGTCATATGGATGTACTTGCATTTCCAATGTGTGATGAAGATCTTAATGAGGCTGGAACTCTGCACTCATTGTTTCTTGGATCTTTTGGCCTAGTGTCTCATAAGGAAGAGCAGCACTCATTAGGAATGAGAGTATATCTAGGTATTGACGAGTCTAAAATAAGGTGTAATGCACATCCTGGACTACCCTGCTGTCTGGTCACCACCAGGCAAAATAATATTCTGATTGGGAGAGTGTTGAATGAGGTTGTAGCTGCTCACATTGTCTGAATTGTGATTTAATTTGCCTCAATTTTAGGTGTGATTAATTGGTGATCCTACCATAATACATGGTGTGGTGAAACAGGCTGAAATCTTAGCGAGATAATAAATGAAGTCGTTTGGCGAAGAGGCATTTTGCTGAAACATAATTTACTCCAGTTGTACATTCACATTCACATATATATATACATATGTGAAATACTGTCTCGCCCCGTTTGCGTCGCTGTAGCTCTAGTCATCCGGATACAGAAACCAAAAATAGATGCTCATTAGTGGCTAGACCTATTCCAGTAGGGGTTCCAGTGGGAAGCCATGACTAATAGTGTGCAGAAATTCGAGTGTGAGGACAAATACTCGCCGGAAACATTGGCTAGAGGTCGCCCAATGTTGCTAATTGGCAGAAGTTGAAATTCATAGGGCATTGGATTGGGTCCCAGTGGCTTAACCCGGAGGTCCGTGATGTGTGTTCGTACCGATGAAGAGTTGTTTTCCAATGGTTGTCTAGCCGATGTCAGCACATAATGAAATCCTGTAACCGAAAAGAGAGTTCTTCAACCACTTCTGCTGTCATTATAATGATCTTGTTGTTTATTGTTCTACGATACTGTAGTAGGACGAATCTAAATTAGATATTTGAAAATTCCACATGATAACAGCTAACAGTTGAATGCATGTACATAGAATGTAAAGCATCTACGGCTTTACCACATAAGGAGGGGACATCTGAGATCCTACGTGGAATTCTTAATAAAGCAGGAATTAGGATGACATTCAAACCTACATACTCAGACAAACTCTATTGGCTAAATGACCCTGTAGTTTGACATAATTAGACAAAATAAAATAATTTATAAAATATCTTGCAATGATTATGAGTGAGGTCAGCTATATAGGTCAGTCAAACTAGTAGGTCGGGGAAAGTCAGAGTGTCGGAAGATAAGAATTTAGCTTAGGCTAAAATGATTGACCCCGCGAAGCAATCGCACTGTATGTACTAACACACAACCACACAATGGCATGAGTGGGAGAGGTTTTAAAATTCTAAGAAGTAACATGGGTAGGTAAGTGGAAAGAGAGATTGACAACTGAACCCTGCCTGGTTCATCGAGTCTACACCCAGCACATGCAACAGAAGTAACTCAACGCAAATACCAGAGATGTAGAAGATATTGTTACACCAGTCAAATCAGAGGATAATGAATAACGTTAGAATGTATTTCAATTCACATTATGACGTTCTAACAAGTTATTTATTTATTTTACTGTAAAGACGTCTTATTTCCTTCCGATCTTACTGACTGACAACACTTGTGTTATTTTCCCTCCTATTTTATTTCATTGATAAGACTAATATTATTTCCGAATGTACTTTATCTTCCTTTCTGTTTCGCTTATGTCTATTTCACTTTAACTGATTTTTTCATATGTCCAATCCATTTTTCACTCATGGATAAAGCCGAAGTTGGAAAGTTTTGTGAGGGTAGCTTCATATGATTACGAGCAGCAATAAATTGTGCTCAAAAGGTGGTCATCAGTAAATATTACTGTATAACAACACTGTGTGACTTTACCAAAATAAAATTTTGTCCATAATGGAATTATACTCTACCACAGTACCCAAGTATTATCCTTATATATGTACAAGACTTTTCCGACGCTTTAAATCTGCAAAATCTATTTCTCTAAGTCACATTTATGCTCAAGAGAAACATAAGCTGTTCAGTTGTCTGGCTGTTATAAAGCCTGATAAATCAATTCAAATGAATGCCTATTAAATTAATTCTAGATTCATTATACAATTGTTCTTTTTTGTTTCTTTCTTCCTTCTGGGACAGGACATAGAATTTCAGTCTCTTTAGAAGTCTCTAATTTGCGATAGTTTTGTCTACTTATTGTCGGTTGAGGCTGCTAGCTTAACACTGGCCAAACCATCCCGAAATCCCAGATTCGGGGACGGAGCATTCTGTCACTGATTCACTGACGGATAGAGATAGGCAATCAATACTCTACAGTTGTTTCTTTCTTGTTTACCACTACTCTCTACCAGTATGCACTTAACATCCTACTGTGAAGTGAAGCCAAGACCTTCAGGTATCCAGTCAAGCTCATTGACTATTCAGCCACTGGAACAAAAATGAATTCATCGACGTATATCATCACACTGAGTTACATTGTCTTCTGTATTATTGACACCGTCATCACTTTCTTCATAATGTATATTTATAATGTAAATTGAAATGTGATTAGTAATTGTATAATTACTTGATTAATGGGTGCTAACAGTCGAACCCAAGAGGCACTTCACTTCCTCTTATATGGGACTCTTCAATAGGATGTACTTTATTTCAAATACCAAAGCGAGTACACCTAGAAGATGAGTCCCAGAGTGGATTAAATTTACTATGCCTGGGTTTATGAAGCGTCTTTACTAGGAGCTAGCATATCAACAGAGATCTAACATTTTGTACAAATATGAAACAATAAAAATGAAATTTACAAAACTACCTACAATGCTGGTGTAACACGGGTGATTGGATCATATAGCTGTCAGTTTCATCCAAGATTTTTTAGATTAATTCCCAACATAAACAGTTCAAGGAGGTGTTATTTCACCACAGTTTCCCATAGAAACTGGTCTACTTGATGCCATAAATGCTAAGCGAGAAACAGAGTGCATACGTTAAATGCTGTATACTACTACTGATTGACTTGTTTAAGTAGTTGTGCACCACTTACACTGACTAATAATGTTTGCTAGCCACACTCGAATTTTATGAACTTCACACTGCAAATTAGCTGGCAGAGGAAAGATCAGATTCAGTGTTTTACCTTCTGGCTCGAGTAGGTAACTCTCTGAGGTGAGCTGAATGACGTACACCTATGATCAACTTGGCTCCAAGATGAGCGGTACAGTTGTCCAATGTTTAGATCACTTCGGTGATACTCCAATTCTGTCTGGGAAAAAAGGAGGCATATAAATACGGAGGTGAACTAAAAATTCCTTCAGGATTTGTCTATTGGTCATATCAATAAGGAATGGTGGGGGAAAAGGCTGAATCAGGGATCATATGTCATGGGCTCACAGGCTCTGTCTTTGTGGCCGACTGGTCGGTGAGCTCCACTTGTTACGTGAAGGTTATGAAATCGATTCCCAACGGGTGTGGTCGTGGGTGCACATTGCTGAAGAGTGCCAAAGTAGGCTGAGTCACCTCCACTGTAATTTCTAGCCTTTTTCAGTAATTTTGTAACCGATATCAGTGAGCTCTCGCATAACAAACCTGAAACACATCAGAATAGGAGATGACTATATGGAAAGTGAAGACTTCAGCGTAGCAGAACGCCCCTCCTGAACCAATTTAGACATTCAGAAGACAACAAATGGGAGGATGAACGCTCTCCTGCGCGGTTAAGTGAGTGGTAAACTACGTCTGTTTGTGGCTCTATGTTAACAAATCGTGTAGATGCTGACTATAAAGTGGGTGCTAGCAGGCGTTTAGAGTTATCAATCGTATGTCAACAAGTCAGTTGGCAGAAGAAGCATCAAAGATAGGACTTCAGGTGGACATAGAGAAAACAGAGGTGATGAAGATTCCTGCCCAACGCCAACAACAGCAACATCAAAACAGACAACAATCAGCATAAATGGGAGGAACCTGAAAGAAACAACCTCTTTTACCTACCTCAGAAGCATCGTTTCAACTACAAGCGGAACTGACGAGGATGTCAAAGCGAGAATCAAGAAAGCAAGACAAGCTTTCACTACTCCTAAGTCTGTGTGGAGGTCAACACTCGGCACGCAGCATCAAAAATAACATCCGGATTTTCAACTCCAATGTGAAGTCAGTCGGTGCTACTTTATGGATCAGAGACTTGCACTGCGCGTCATGAAGAGCATCTCAAACAAACTACAGACCTTCATTAACAGTTGTCTTCGCTCAATACTCAAGATCAGATGTCCGACCAGAAAATATCAGCAACAGAGATCTCTGGGAACGAACCAACCAGGAACCGATTGTACAGCAAATAGGCAGGAACAAATGGAGATGGATTGGCCATACTTTGAGGAAACAAGCCATCAAGTGACATCACTAGACAAGCCATTGCTTGAGTTGAACCCGAAAGGGAAGTGGCGAGTTGGTCGTCAGTGCAAGGGTGACTTGGGGGAGGTCATATGAAGAGGAGATGAAAACGTGTTGGCAAACTTGGAGCCAGGTGAAGACTCTAGCAGAGAACAGAACGCAATGGAGACGCATGGCTGAAGCCCTATGTTCCTCTAGGAATTAAAGGAAACAATAATATAATAATAATAATAATAATAAATAATGTCAACCAGTCTTCTACATATAGCTGAAGCTATAGGTAATCACTATAGGTAGCTGAACTGATGTGTTGAGAATAAATCTGTACGGTCATTATCCTTATTGAATGATTGCAAAATTCGAATCACTTCTCCTCCCCTTAAATCGAGGTTACTGGTCCTTAGTGATTTAACTATCTGATTGTTCCGTCTACTTACACATTCGAATCGAACACTCATTTGCTCGAGAATTACACGATTGTCTAATCACTTGTTTTAATTTAATTTAATTGTTGTTATATTAAATCTCTTGGTTAATCATCACCCTCTTGACAGTCTGGTATTGTCTCATTATTTTAAACAAAACTAATCACCACAAGATTGGTAAATTTCTGTATTTTCAAGTATAGACGTAAGCCCATTGTTGATACAACTCTGTAACCTGTTCATAACGCTCTATTTTATATGTAAAATTTCTGACCTTTACTGAAGAACTGACTGACTGAATTAATATTTTTGAAAATCCAAATTTTGTTGTTTTTAATAAATACAGAAAATTTGCAAACTGATTTCAGAGTGTCGCCTTGCCATTCGAAATCTGGTTTTGACATTCCCATCCATTCGGCTTATGGTTGAAACAATTTTAATACAATACAGAAATTTCCTCATGAGCTGACATTGGTTAGAGAACCATTGAAAATCCCGCAAGGAGTACTGGGCAGCTGCTTCGTCAGCCTAGTTTGGGACTCTTCATCAGTACTCACCCACCAGGGTTCGAACCTAGGACCTTCTAGTTACAGTCCAACCTCGTAGATCTGACGCTTACAAGCGACTGGCTCTATTCAGGCAGTAACACAGGGTTATAGTGGGAAGCCGTGACCAGTAGAGTACAGCCGGTTGAGGATGAGGGGGATTACTCATCCAAGATGACATTGCGAAGCTAGATATCATGGGCCGTGGGATCGGATCGGTGACTTAATGGTCTAAGAGCTTGCCTAGTAACCAGAAGCTTCGGGGTTAGAACCCTGAGGGCTGCGTACTGATGAAGATTCGCAAACTAGGATGAAACAGTTGTCCAGTTCTCCAGTGCTGGCTTTCAGTAGTTCTCTAATTGATATCAATTGGTGGTCAAACTCGTAAAAATAAAGATCTAGGTGACATATGATATACAAATCTCAGGAGGACGACAAGCAGTCTTGGAGTAAAATGGATAAGAATACAGAGTTAGTCGAAACATGCAAAAATAATTATCAATATTGTAATTAAATCATTCAGGAGGGATTGATTTTCCAGAAAAAGGACTCCTTTACAGAAAGACACAATTTCCAGTTAGATTCTTCTCATTATAATAGTTTTAGTTTCCTTAATAATATTAACCTGATAACTAAGGCTTCTATCCCGAAAAAAAAATCTGCCTGTTTGTTTTAAATATCTAGAATGGAAGCGAAAAAGATGCAGTTTAAAATTATAAGCGAATATCTCATTCTAACCATAGTAACGAAGTAAGATAAAACAAAACGAGACAGAAACCGGGTCATTTAAATAATAATGATAATAAATAAATAAATAAATTTGAAAAGTAATAAATCTTAAAAAAGGTTTTCTGTTTTATATTTGAGAATAAAAGCAGAAACTTAATAAAATAATTCTCTTGATTACGATTTATAATAACTGACACTTGAACCAATTCAGTACGATACATGATGACATAAAATAAACTCCGTTTTATGTTGCGCGCGAAAAATGTAACATTGAACAAGTATATAAGTGTTACAAGTAATAATGAATTACCACTACTCTTGTTCATATTATTATGATTAGTAAAGTAACAAAGTATCTATTTTACTAGTTTATATTTGTATCCTTTCAACCTCTGTTATATAAGAGACTGATTTGATGGAGATTGCAAAGTGGTGTGCAGTTTAAAACATTGTACTGTTACATTGTGTTCAATGTGAAAATGTTGAACATTTTCAAAAATGACATATGTACATATATTGTACTTCGAATTATCCCTTTCATTAATTCCTTGTTTTGAAGTTTCAGTGGCAATGGTGTTGTTTATCTTTAGTGAGCCATGTTACTAACTCACGTCAAGGCCTCCTTTTATCGGGTCTTCTGTCTGCAAGCAAAGTAGGTAGGATCTGAAAATGCACTAGCCAGGAACCATACCCGGTGGTTTATGTACACTACCCTACTAACAAGGAACAGTCAACCATATGGAATGTGCTGTTACCAGACAATCTAAGGTATATTAATAAAGATTAGGTGCGTTGGTGGAATACTCAGGTACAGCACACTTGGTCTGCAGTTCGATTCCTGTCTGACGCACTCCAAAACTTTACCTAACCTGTCGTAAATTCGGAAAATAGAGAAAGTTGAGCTTTTAATGAACAGGTCTACCTCCATGGAAACTGACACCACAGATACTGAAACTGTCAGGCCTCAAACCTAAGGCCCTATACTCCAAATGGAATGCAAGGAAATAATAAAAAAAGAATTCTAGCTACACTGCAGAAGGAATGAAGGGGTATGATCTAGGAGTGCAACGAATCTATGGGAGTAAATGAAATGGAACTGGGTTCATAAAATGTTTAAATGGAGGGTCAGCAATCACCTTTGGTCATTCAAACGACACCCAGGAACGTGTTTAGTATATAGACATTACGGATAACTTCACAAAAAGCTATGAAGGCTGTCAAGCAGTAGGAATCAATCTCCTCCAGGATAACTTTTTTCATTCATTCACATTCCCAGTGGATCATAGGGCTTCAAACTAGAGGCTTGAAGTTTCTATAGCAGTGGTGATTATTTTTACAGGATAGGGTTGCTAGCCGAATGCCCGACATTCCCTCTTTATCAGTCTTACTACTGACTAAGCGAGGTAAAAGAGTGCGTCGGTAGCCAGGGATGGAATCCCGGATTACCTGCGTGATCGGCGAGCATTCTACCTCTGTGTCACCAACGCATACCAGGATAACTTTGGAAAGATCTAACAAAAGTGAATGGAGATCTCTGATCAGGAACAGACATCAACAACCATCACTGGGGAAATTCGCAGAAAGTCATTTATTTCAAATACCTACTTGGGCATCAACGTTCCAACTAAAGGTAATACGTATAAAAATGTAAAGCTAGGATCAAAAAAGCAAGATAAGCCCCTATTACAGCACACTCTACAAGTAACTAGATCCCGAATTTTGACATTATTGTCAAGTTAATCAATGTTCCCATATGCTTGGTAGACTTTGCATGAGTGTCGCTGAAAGCATTCGCAACATGCGGCTGCACTTTTGGCATAAGATGTCCATCATTGCCTCAAATCTTCACTAAAAACCATATGATAAGTCTGCTAGAAATCAGAGGTACCGAGGAATCCCTTCAGACCTTCACGCAGCCAATAACCTTTTATCTAACTGGTGTGCAGAAGGAAAGGCAAGACACACAATCATCACAGTGAAATCCATTTAGAAATCTTCTGTAATCAGCATAAAGAACAAGTCTCGAGTTTTCAACACCAGTGTCAAGTCAATACTTTTATAAGGGTCAGAGCATCACTAAAAGCATGTCTAACCGACTACAGACTTTTATCGACAGTCGCCTTCGCTCCCTACTGAACATGAGATGGCCGAAAAGAATTAGCAACATGAAGCTTTGAGGACGAACCTCTAAGGAACCTATTCCTCAAGAATTATTCCTACGAAGATGGAGGGGGATTGAACACATTCTATGGAGACCATCGGGTGGTGTCTCATGGCAGGCCACTGAGTGTAACCTGGCTGGCATTGGTTCGAGATTGAAATGGAGGAAATTGTATGAAGAGGAGTTGGAGTCTTATTGCAAATCGTAGGATCGGCTGAAGAGGACTGTTGAGAACAGGGCAGTTGTGTGGTCAACCAAATGTAATGGTAGAGTTTCGGTTGGTGTACAGATGTTCTACTGAGGCCCTATGTTCCTCTCAGATTGTAAGGGATAAATGCTGATGGTAAGGATAATAATGATATTCTTATTGGTCTGTTTGTTATTCTCTGTCTCTCCTCACACACAAATTGTTCTCACACGCAAATTAGAAAGCACAGCTTGTCATGACTACTCAGTAGAACTTCAAGCAACACCCTATAGTCAGACACTTGTGAACATTCACTAGATTAATTTTCAAGTTAACAAGCTTGCGTCGTAACCTGAATGTCCTCAGCTCGATGCCTGATAAGTGGGGTGATAAATCTATACAGATGAAGAGTCTAAAACAACGACAAAATATCTGTCCAGTAGTACTCCCTGGCTTCTAATGTTTCTCCAAATCAAGTCATTGCGTGGACAATCTTGAAATCAGTCAAACTTCCTGCAAAATCAACACTTCAGAAAGGATTCTTTGATTTCTGAAATGAAAGTAAACTGACATCACACATCATATCATGTCACTTTGTATGAAATTTTAAATAGAAACACGAATGTAAAGCTCCACACTTAACTTGACTTTAAAAACTAATCGATAATAGATTGATTGACTAATCCCATACAGACAAATACATTCAATCACACATACAAATGCATAAGAATACCTCAGTAGTACAACTACCAGTTGTACTATTTCGCAATTTTATTCACGACATACTCACACACACGGAGACAAACACTGACACAAACATCCATGAGAGGAAACATCAAACTTCACATCAACTGGATAGATTACAAAATTGTCAGACCACATTTCATGAAAATAAAAACGAGGTAAGGCAAGCTTTTATTTGATGACTATTCACACTGTAAGAGAAGATGAATATCAAATACACAATCCAGTACTTCCTCACTCCTCCATTCAGTCATTGATCTATTCATTGAATTTTGAAGTTTGACTTTCTTCTCTAATGTGTCTGGTGTATTCATCACAGTCACTCACAAACACACACGCGCACGCACATGCACACACAAGTACTCACAGTCACACCTTCCTCTTTGTTGCCAATGTTAACTGATGAGATGACGATGGCGGATTGTAAGTTTATTGTGACGTAAAACATCGAATTTCCGTATTTTCCCTTCTATCTGTTTTACGTTTTTTCCATTCCACTACTGCTATTCTGCCTTCCTCACCCACCTCCTACTTCCTTCCCTACCTTCTTCTCATACTACTTCCTTTCCTCCCTCCCTCGCTCTTTGTGTCTAACTTCAGTTGTCCATAACGACCGAAAAATTCATTTGCATAATTGAAAAACCATTTGTCATGGATTCTTTGGTAAGAGGTGAAGTAGTTCTTCTTCGTCTTCTTCCTCTCCTCCTTCCATCTTTGGCCTAGAGTGTCGCGTATTTGTTATGAATGGATGTACTTTTGTCAGCTCGGTGTTAGCATAAGTTATTGGAACGATGGATTTCTGTGGGTGTCTGTCTGGTGTCTTTCAAATCATACAGCAGTGAAATGCACACGTTGGGATTCTATCGTCATACAGAATTTCATCTCATCTTCATTGCCCATCCACTATGTCAAATGATAGTCTGACAACCTAAGAGGATCTCCGACAGTCCCAGCACCATGTTGTAGTAAGCAATGAAATTGTCTGAAGGTTAGACGGTGTAGTTTTTTGTTCAGTTTTCGAAAGGCTATCCAGCCAAGTAAAAGAATAGCGACCTCGGAGTGCGAACGCACCATTCACCTTGAACGCATACTGTTCATTGGATAACGGGACCTACCATTATTGTAGCGACACTAGGGAAGGCTGTGCACGAATTCAGTTGAAAGCATTTAAGTACTCTTTGGGTAGCGGATTGATAGCTCGATAGGGTTTGGGTTTAATGTTAAGGATGGGATTAGGGTTGAGTTTGGCATTAGGATGCTTGTTTTGTATAAATCTGTATTTTTCTGTTGATGGAAAGTCGTGGATGATGTTGATTCGGCTGTGTTCTCTGAGCTTGTCGTTGTCCATCTGTCTACAAAACATCTTCATTACAGTCTCTATTGATATAAAGTGAACTTGTTTGAATTCGCCATGAATGATGAAATATAATTGTATCTCCTGACAACTGTTGTTGTTATTGATTTTCAATTCATATTGGCCATCTTTATCGACTTGCAATTCAAACTTTGTTGTCATATGATTTAATTTTTATCAGTTGGTAAATTTCGTTTATACTAATGCGCTTATTAATCGTAGACTCATCTGATTACATGCCAGGCTTCCAGAAATTCCCTGGCATTATAATTGGTGTTTCCACTGTGTTTAAAATATCTACATCTCCCCAGTTAACGTCGTGTATGTAATTTTCTACAAGCTACAGACAGAAAGGGTGCGTCGGTGGCATAGCAGTTAGGACGCTCGCCAACCATACACATGATCCGGTGTTCGATCCCCGGCCGACGCACTC
Source organism: Trichobilharzia szidati (assembly GCA_944472155.2). Lineage (NCBI taxonomy): Eukaryota > Metazoa > Platyhelminthes > Trematoda > Strigeidida > Schistosomatidae > Trichobilharzia > Trichobilharzia szidati. Next base: position 48,563,707 of record OX235275.1, on the reverse strand, counting down.
CTTTACCTCGCTAAGCCAGAAATAATGCTGGTGAAGAGGAACGGTTGAGCATGAGGCTAGCAAACCATCCTGTAAAATAAACGCTGCTACAGAAACTGCAAGCCACAAGCTTGAAGCTCTATGTTCCACTGGTGAACGTGAAGGGAAAAAGAAGAAAAATAGATCAGGATGTTCACAAACGAAATAAATGAAATCTTTGCATACACAACATTCAAAAGTTAATCTGTGTGATCATTATGGACTATCTACCGATTATTTCCACCAAACAGTTGATGCTCGACAATCATCCTGGTTCCCTATGGTTGTAATCAGTTGACTGCAGGGTGAAGCATTCAACTGGTAATCATAACTTCCTAAATTCTATATCAAATTTTACAGGCCACTAGGTCAATAGGTCCATGAAGATATTTCTTAATGAAAAGAACAAGAAACTCAGCAAAGATGGCGATCTTTTCGTCAAGTTCACTCTCAAAAGCATTTGTACGAAAGCATTTATATAGATTAATTTTTATTGGATACAACTATCATTTGTTTAATTCAACATAGTAACGGAGGAGAGAATAATTTTCAACTCGATATGAAAGTTTGAAGGTACGAATACAGATTACAAGGGGCTAAGAGACAAGATTGCATAGGATTAGAAAACAGTTACAACACATGCAAAATAAATATTTGATAACACGAGAAATATTAGTTTTAAAGGAGAATAAAAGGTGAAAATTATTTTCAACTTGATATGAACTACAAGAGGCCTAGAGACAAAAATTACACAGGATTAGAATATGACTGTAAAATGGTTATTCTAAACGGATTACAAGTGTGATCAGCAGGAGGAGGAGCATGGAAACAGACTTAAAACAGCCGATTTTATAACTGAAAAATATGGAATGAATTGAACGAATACAAAGAGAGACAATTACACACACACAGAGAACAAAACCAAAAACGAAACTGAAGGATAAGGGAACATACCAAACTAGGTCGATGGTAGTTGTAAAGGCTGGACTAGTTTCTTGTGAACACATAGCTCCGGCTTTTCGATGCACATGGCGAGAGCTTCCGCAGTACAAAGAAGTCGGAAACACACTGCCTTTGGTAGATTTTTGTTTACTTTGTAAGTGACTCTGAATGATGAGTCAGTTGAGATCCTGTGACAGGTATTGACGAGGTGTTCAGTTATTGCGCATCTGATTGAACCAGTGCCTCCTTTTTGCAGTCATGATGGATGATGTTCTCTAACAGGTTTTGATAAGACCCGCATAGAACGACCTATGTAGCTAGCTCCGCGAGATCAGGTGAACTGATATATGCACACTGAAGTGGTCATATGCGGAAGTCAAGGGGAGAGCCCATAGCAGTCTTGTCTGTCTGTCTATAGATGACGTCATTGAATATATATTGCACGTTGAGTGTGCACCGTAATAACAACTCTTTCAGATATGAGGTTGGTATTCCGATACTCAGAATTTGTCATCCACATATTTGCGAAGGAAATAAATTGTGCACATTCGTAAATACAGATTCCACGTCCAGTGATAACATTCGTTTGCCATTTACATTCAAGTCTTTTATGCACTCAATAAATTCAAAAATATCCCGTAAAGAGTAATTATAGAGTTGCTGTCTTTCTGGCTCTAGCATTTTGGACAACCATTTGGCAGTCGGATGATACGGTGATCCCTCCGTGTCTAAAATTGGTCGAAGTGGCAGACCTGCATTGTGCACCGTTTGAAGACCGAAGAGTTGAGGGATAATTGATGCCGTTGATCTCAGACGTTCAAATAGGTCCTCAGTTATGAGGCAGTCGTTCTTCATTCTCCAAAGAACATCTCTCACTTGGTGTTCCATCTGTTATGCCTTAATCTTCTAAATTTCTGGTTTTGTAAATTTATTATCAGCAGAGTTTAGAGCTGTTAACCTATGGATATACACATCTCTGTCCATAAAGACCACTCCCGAACCGTTGTCTGGATGTGTTTTGATAAGTTCTTTGTTGTTTCTCAAGACTTTTCCGGCAGCAACACTGAGAGTGATATTCTCAAGCCACCCACTACTTCGGAGCAGCAGAAAGGACAGACTTCCGCATATGACCACTTCAGTGTGCATATATCAGTTCACCTGATCTCGCGGAGCTAGCTACATAGGTCGTTCTATGCGGGTCTTATCAAAACCTGTTAGAGAACATCATCCATCATGACTGCAAAAAGGAGGCACTGGTTCAATCAGATGCGCAATAACTGAACACCTCGTCAATACCTGTCACAGGATCTCAACTGACTCATCATTCAGAGTCACTTACAAAGTAAACAAAAATCTACCAAAGGCAGTGTGTTTCCGACTTCTTTGTACTGCGGAAGCTCTCGCCATGTGCATCGAAAAGCCGGAGCTATGTGTTCACAAGAAACTAGTCCAGCCTTTACAACTACCATCGACCTAGTTTGGTATGTTCCCTTATCCTTCAGTTTCGTTTTTGGTTTTGTTCTCTGTGTGTGTGTAGTTTTCTGTCTTTGTCTTCATTCAATTCATCCCATTTGGTTTTTTCAGTTATAAAATTAGTTGTTTTAAGTTTGTTTCCATGCTCCTCCTCCTGCTGATCACACTTGTAATCCGTTTAGAATAACCATTTTACAGTCATATTCTAATCCTGTGTAATTTTTGTCTCTAGGCCTCTTGTAATTCACATCAATTTGAAAATAATTATCACCTTTTATTCTCCTTTAAAACTAATATTTCTCGTGTTATCAAATATTTATTTTGCATGTGTTGTAACTGTTTTCTAATCCTATGCAATCTTGTCTCTAAGCCCCTTGTAATCTGTATTCGTGCCTTCAAACTTTCATATCAAGTTGAAAATTATTATCTCCTTTTTTACTATGTTGAATTAAACAAATAACAATTGTATCCAATGAAAGCTAATCTATACAAATGCGATTGTACAGCAGCTTTTGAGAATGAAATCGACGAAATGATAGCCATCTTTGCTGAACTTCATGTTCTTTTCATTAAAAAATAACTTTATGGACTTGTTGACCTAGTGGCCTGTAAAATGGAATATGGAATGCAGGAAGTTAAGATTACCAGTTACATGCTTTACCCTTCAGTCAATTGATTGCAACCATAGCCAACCAGAATGATCAGTGAGCATCAACTGTCTGGTGGAAATAATCGGTAGGTAGTCTCTAATGATAAAACAGGTTAATTTTTGAATGTTATGTATGCAAAGATTTGATTTATTTCGTTTGTGGAGATCCTGATCTATTGAGTTAATCATAGTGCAGTTCCTTGATAATCTATTCCTGATAGAGTGCTGGAGGAATACTGACGAAGAGTCGCAAACGCTGAATACGATTGCTGTCCTTAAGGTCATTTAAATCGACTATTTTTCATTGCTTCTCGTTAGCGCACAAGCCAACGAGCCAATCACTTCATTCAATATTGTACAGACTGAAGGATCTCACATCAAATGAAGATAAAATCATTACCAATTACGAAATGAGCTGCATAAAGTGTTATAAATACTACACTGGTGAAAGTGGGCATCTCCTTCGAATCAGAATCCAAGAACAAAACTGTTTGGCTGTGATACTGCACGACGTTTATTCTTTCATACTGATTTTTTTTCCTTCTTTTTCCCCAGTGGAACGTTGGGCTTGAAGCTTGTGGCTTGAAGTTTCTGTAGCAGTGTTTATTTTACAGGATGGGGTTGCCATTCTCATACCTAACCTTTCCTTTTCACCAGCATTATTTCTGGTTTAGCGAGGTAAAGGAGTGCTTCAGTAGCCGGGGATCGAATCCTGCACCATATGCATAGTCTGCGAGCGCCCTAACCACTATGCAACCGACGCAAACTTTCATACTAATAATTTTATCCAATGAAATCTAATCTATATGAATGCGATTGTACAGCTTTTCAGAAAAAAATCACCGAATATACATTTCTAATGCTTTATACCTATGAAGATTCTCTGACTGATGTCTGTTTATGATGAAATCTTCACTGAAGTCATAGTCGAGTTTTATATAATCTTGACATTTCACAGTGGTGAATGTCTTAATTCAAGTCTTCAGTGTTTTAATGCTCACTGACTGAATTCTATCACCGATGATATTCCTGACTGTAGTGAACTGTGCATCATTTAAAAGACCACAGGTAGCGAGACAATAAGCATACACTCGACCAACGAGCAGACTCTGGAAGATATGAGCTCTGCAAACAATTTATATATAATTATAAATTATTTAAATTAATCCCAGCGTGTTAACAAAATCAAAACACTATAGGGGAGAGCAGTAGACAGGTGAAGGTTAGAGTGAATGAACATAGATTATGCACGAAACGTCTACCTCGAAATGAAGTAGAGCTAAAAAGTCTAGAAAAAAGATCGGCTTTAGCAATGCATGCGATAAACAGAGGACGTAAGATTGACTTCGACAATGTCGAAATTCTTGGAGGAGGATTTCATTCACATAAGAAAGCCTTGCACATTTTAACCACATCGAATGCAGTGACTAGGAAAGAAGGGATAGACATTTGTAAAAAATCATATTTGTAAAATCTCAGCGATATTGAAATGAGTAATTCCAACGTTTCGTTCAGCAATCTGGTCCGAACTTTTTCACAGCTCATACAATTTTGTTGATTCTACTTGTTAATACTTGTTTTATGAATCATGATTGGACAAAGTTTTTAAAAACAAAAGATGTGTCTTTTATATATTAACCTCTGTTATGTTAATTTTGATTAATTTCCCTGAAGAAGTTCGGATCAGATTGCCGAAAGAAACGTTGGAATTACTCATTTTAATATCGCTGAGATTTTACAAATGTAATTTTTTACAAATATCTACTTCTCACTCGGCGCCCAAATATTTTAGAACTATTCTGTCAAGTCTTGACGACAGTTCATTTGAAGAAGGGATAGACTTATCACCTATATTGCAGACTCTTATGAAGCAAGACACATGAAAAAACGAAAGTATTCCTATTTCGTATTATTAAATATAAGATAACTATCTATTTAAAAAACTCAAATATCTGAGCAGTCCTCATCATCTACGAAATTTTCTTATACATAATTTATAAAAATCTCTCTCTATTCCTCTAGTTAACTAGATGACATAAGTTGATTCTAGAAACATAAACCAGAATGAAAGAGTGAAGACAGGTGGTGGGGTGGAAGGTTGATAAAAGCATGAAGTAAAGTTCGTGGGTGTGCAAGGGAGTGGTGTGTGTCTGTGTGTGATGTGATGTGGAGTGGAGTGGAGTGAGGTAGGAGTGAGTAGGAGACTTCTTCAACTGGTAAGTTAACTCGTACTACAAGAGAAATGAGATTCTGTTAAAGGGGGTATTATTAAAAATGACCTCCACTTTACTCCCTTCTACTTGGATCTATCTATTTAATAGGTGAATGGATAAATTAAATAATCATATATATATCATAATAATAATTTCCATTTGTCAGTTGTAATTAATTATTCAACAAATCACATTTCTGATAAGAATAGAGTAATCCTCACTAATTCTTCAATTCATCTTCCAATTTATTTGCATTGATTTCACCAAATAGATCTTATACTCTTAATAACTCACCCTTTCTCTATCTCTGTCTCTCTACTCCTCTCCACTTACTCACATTTGTAGTTCATTTGATTACTGACAAAATGAAAAACAACCAACATTCTGTCATTAATTAATCAATTCTAAATTCCCGTTTGATAGTCTAATGAATTCAGTTAGAAAACCACTGCAAACCACAAAGTACAGGAGAGCTGTCTCCCTGAGAATCGAACCCAGGATCTTTAGGGTACAGGGTGAGTTCGCTGATATTATTCATTCACTGAGATGAGATCCAATAGTCAGCCCACTTAGGAAGCAGAATCAGACGTCGGTGAACTACCATTTCTAGACTGCCTAGTTAAGGGAAGGGAAAACGGACATTTTAGTATATCCATATTCAGGAAGAAAACCCACTCCAATAAATATTTAGACTTCAAATCATCACACCCCATCAGAGCAAAGATTTCAGTTGTTTCAAGTCTTCTTAGACGAGCACACTCTCTGTTAACGGACAAGAAAGAAAAAGAAGAAGAAATATCAAACATTACTGAAACTCTCAAGCAAAACAACTACCCATGGAACTTCATTAACAAAATCAACACAGACATTAAGTATGACCGAAAACGCATTCCGAAAACATGGACATCAACAGTCGTCATTCCATACAGAGAAGAGTCGTCAGACGACATCAAAAGAGTACTGAATCAGCTCGACATTAGAGTTTTCTTCAAAACATCAGACAAACTACGAAACAACCTTGTCGACATAAAAGACCAAATCCCTAAAGATTCTCTATCTTACTGAGTCTATAAAATAAAGTTCTTGGAATGTGCTGCGATATACATCCGACAAACATCTCGAGAAATCAAAATCAGAAGAAATGAACACCATAGAGCATCTCTTCGACCACCGAGAAATCCGGATGAACTAGAAAAACTTGAAAAAGTATCAGCTATAGGTCTACACGCTATAGAATCAGGCCACAAAACTGATTTTGACAATATTGAAATCGTCATCCAGAAAAAGGTTTTCAGAAATCACAAAGAACGTCTAATATCATCAAAAGCACTTCATATCATCAAATGGAATCCAAATTGTCTAAAGAGGAATGATGGAATAAAGCAGAATTTGACCTGGTTATAACACACCCCTTCCCCATGAAGTGACAAAATCAACACGAATGTGATAAGCAATATCATTAGGTAAACACACACTGCCTTTATAATTTTAAACACTGATCAAATCCAACAATCTATACTTGGCTTTGTTATCTTTGCCAATTGACCAACTTGACAACGAAAAATGACCCCAGACTGACGAACGATGATCAAGTTAGTAAACCTTATTTTGACATCATAACAGACGTACTATTGCCTTTGTTATTTGGTTTAGTGATCTTCATTGGTATTTGACTTTCAATATGTCCCTTTAACTTGACCTTAGTCTATTTTCTCACCCCTCAACTCTTTAATATATATATATGCTGAGATTTTGTAAATTCCGGTTTAATAATACTTTGATAAAGCTATTAGCATTAAATAGCGAAACGTCAGTAAAAACAATATCGTTTTGTTTTTCATTCATTGGGAAATACAAAAACCTTTATTATAATGAGCCAGTCCATCTGTTCTTATTTTCTACCGATTCATTCGTTCTCTGCGTTCAGAAGTTCTCTATTGAAATTGCTTCTCGCTCCCCTCCCACCTTCACCCAGCTCTGTAACTATATTCAAGCTTTCGCTTTCTCGACACATCATATTCACCGTGTCACTGTCTAAACGATGACCAAGTCTTTATTTGCCACTGGAGTTCAACTCGAAGATCTGATGTGTAATGGTACTTGAGGGTCTCCACAGAGAATTTCCAATTCACCTTTATTTCTTTCTGCTCTTTTTTGTTGAGCAATAGGATATTGGCTGCTTCGCTTTCGATTACATTTACTCATTGCCCATCTTTCGTGATCAGCCGTCTGATCTAAACTATCAAGCGGAGGAGACAACTGTTGATGAAAGTGTGTCTGTCTTTGGTGGCGCATCAAGTCTCTTAATCACCATAATATAAGGATTCAGTTGACACTAGTGATGACATTTCCGAACCTAATTCAGAATAATGAACTCCCCTCTTGCTTCACCTGGTGAGGTCATGAATGAGTTCTGCTAGAGCGTCTTAAATTAGAACGAAGCGGCTGTCCAATACTCTCTGGTTTTGATTGTATTTAGTCCCAATAGTTATCAGATCCTCCTCTGTCTAAATTTTGTTCTCTTTCGTTACTACTGATTGGACATTAGGCCAAAGTAACTGGTGTCGTGTTTGTTAAGTCCTTCGTTTGGTACAAACTGAATTTTATTGGTCAAGTTTGCAATATGGCCAACAAGCTGAGTGACTCGACATCATGAGGCACTCCAAGTGTTTATCAGATGGCTAGAGACAATTTGCAGGAAGCCCTGAAGCTAAGTCTAATGGCCACTGGAACTAGTCATAAAGGCGTATACACAATTTTGACGTCTAAAGCTTCCCTTTTTACTTCACTGACTACCAGTTAAGTGAAGTTTAGGAGTGCGCCGGCCTGGTATTGAACTGAGACCACATTCATGCTTGGTAGAAATTCTACTACTGCACCACTGAAGATCGATTCAGAGGCCAACTTCTTGGCAAGTACTTCTAAATGGCCTGGGAAATATACCCTTTATTTAGACTGAACAGTCAACAATACGTAAATAAAGCAGCTGAGGTTTTGAGAAGTATTAAACATCAGTGTTCAGAATACCAACATGAATTTAGACAGTAAAAGCGCAAATAAAAGTGTGAAACCAAAAACCCCTTAAGTGATAGTTATTTTCTTGAGGAAATAGACTGTCTATAGGGCCATGATGAAGACAGTGGCTGAACGTACTTCTGTTGGATACACGTCGTTCGCTTCATCTTTTGGCCAATAATGTTCCGGCAATTCGCACATGTCTTGATCTCACTCCATTTTAAAAGTTTCATCAAATCCTGCATAGAACATTGAAAAATTTTTCAAATGATGCTGAGTGTTCCGAGTTCATAAAATGTTCTGTTTTCGAGTTAAAGACACTAACATACTACCTGTCTATGCTATCGAGTCTCAGCTCTATTAATATAATTAATCATAATAATCATAATCATAATAATAAAAGATGAGCTGATATTATCCTGGTACAATTGTTGTTCTTGCTTTGTTCAAGTTTAATCATAATAGCTAGTCCATATGATAAAAGAACCAAATTTGCTCTCTTATCTCAGTTTTGACCCTTCAAACATAAAACATAATAACATGCATAAAGGAGTATTTTAATGAACATAAATTTTTCTAAATGTTACTCTGACTAGCTTCAGCCTCAATCGTTTTGGGTAAATTGCAGATTCTACTTAAATGGATAAATCAGTAGTATAAAATCTTACACTAAAATGAAACATTGTAGTTAATGTCATTAGGTAACCAGAAGAATTATAAAAGGTCCATGCTGAGGTTATTGATCGAATGGTGATACAATACATTTGGGACCTTAAACTCTTGAGAACTAATGGACAACTATCTATCAGAAACAATGGCTACAATAACACATAAAACTGGAAAAGTGAGCAACGTGGGAGCAGATGAAGAGACATCCTTCTGATGACATTTTGCGTGTTGTTTGTCCATTGCTTAAATGGAATTCAAAGATAGGCATTACAGTACAGTATGCAGAAGTTAGTTATAACATCCAATACTGATCGCCAATGCATCCACTATGAATCAACTGGTATTATGATATAAACTGTCTTTCAGAGCATGATCACTATCTCTGAATTCATAACAAGTGATAATTTTCTTTCTATTACTTTCAATCCGAGTGGAACAAAGTTTTTCAAAATACTAAATATACTACTGATTGACTGAGTTGAGTAGTTGTACACCAGTCATTTCAACTAGCAGTGTTTGATAGCCAGTCAAATGGAGGTGCTCTAAACACCTGATGGGCGTTTCACTCATTTGGGTGGAGCTCTTCATCAGTGGTCTACCCGGTTTTCACTCTCTCTTCACTGCAAATTGCTAACTAATTCGATGGGGCTTGAAGCTTTGAAGCTGGCATATTGGTTGTGTTGTTCTTAAAGGGTGGATTTTCTAGCCTCACTCCACACCTTCTGTCTTTCCAAGAATAATTCAGCGGTTAGTAAAATAGATGATGTCTATGGAGTATTTCAGCAGGAAATCAAGCTCAGATCATTCGTGTGACTGAAAAGCATTTTATTACTGACATAAATTGATACTTACGAAAGCCTCGTGAAAAAGAAATACAACTGACCAATATATACCATTTCATTTTCAGTCTAAAGCACCCATGTGGGTTCAAACGCAACACCTTCCGTTTAAAAGACGACCTCGTAAACCATTTAGTCACCGGTCCAATGGTCCATGAACTCTTATTTCTGGCTTATAGGCTCGCTCAGTAGCCGGAAGGTCCTTGGCCAAAACCCCAATTTGTGTGTACTGTCGAATAGCTCCATAATTCGACAAAATAGCTGTCCACTACTGCGTGGTTTCCCTGTGGTTCTCCGACTGATTTCACTGGCTAGAATTAGTTACACAACCACTTAGAATCAATGAGTGTTGCACAGCTGCTTATTCCTTGCTTGAATTTCTTCAGCATCCATAGAGATTTTGAGCCCAGAAGCTTCTGATTGAAAGCGAAATCCGTTGACCATTAAGCCACTGGGACTGTATACAGTGGCCCACGAGTTCCCACCCGGAATGCTCTGGATTCGAACCCCTTTAGGTGCTAACTGGCCAAGAGTTTCAGACTTTGTGACTAAATAGCTGTGGTTCCCCAGTATTGCTCCAACTGATTTCACCCCATGACCAGACATGCAACCTATCGAGTTTCTGCAAGTTTGAATTCATCAGAATCAGGGAATTTAGAGAGATAAAGAGACAGTTTTAGCAATCCATCATTCCAATAAGTTATGCTGACACCGAGCTGACAATAGTCTATCCATTCATAACAAATATGCAACAATCTAGACAAAAGATGGAAGCAAGACAGGGAGAAGAAGAAGAACTACTTCACCTCTTACTAAAGAATCCATGACAAATGGTTTTTCAATTATGCAAATGAATCTTTTGGTCGTTATGGACAACTGAATTGAGACACAAAGGGGGAGGGAGGTAGGGAAGGAAGCAGGAAGTGGGTGAGGAAGGCAGAATAATAGTAGTATTAAGTAGTAGTAGTAGTATTGGAATGGAAAAAACATAAAACGTACAACAGAGAGAAGGGAAAAAACAGAACTTCGATGTTTTACATCACAATAAACTTACAATCCGCCATCGTCATCTCATCAGTTAACATTTGCAGCAAAGAGGATGGTGTGATTGTGAGTACGTGCATGTGAGTGACTGTGATAAATACACCAGACACATTAGAGAAGAAAGCCAAAGTTAAACTACAAAATTCAATGAATAGATCAATGACTGAATGAAGGAGTGAAGGAGAATTGGATTGTGTATTTGATATTCATCTTCTCTTACAGTGTGAATAGTCATCACATACAAGCTCTCTGTGTCCCTCCTTTCCCTTACTTAAATCTTTCATCTATGCAGAATAGCGTCTTCCTTGCCTCGTTTTTATTTTCATTAAATGTGGTCTGACAATAGTACAACTGGTAGTTGTACTACTGATGCGTTCTAATGCATTTGTATGTGTGATTGAGTGTATTTGTCTTTGTGGGATTAGTAAATCAATCTATTATCGATTAGTTTTTATAGTCAAGTTAAGTGTGCAGCTTTACGTTCGTATTTCTACATAAAATTTCTCCAAGAGTAACGTGCTATAGTTTCTGATATCAGTTTAATTTCTTTTAAAGTAAGCTAAGAATTTGACAGAGAGCACGTAGGTAAATATAGAAAGCCAGGGATTAGTACCAGAATATATATGTTAGGAATTAACAGAATACAGAACACAATGGTTGACCGATCGACTCCAAACTGGTTTCGAAGCGATCAAAGACCTCCATTCGTAACTCAAAAGCCCTAGGGTTAAACTTCATCTGGATACGATCATAAATAAATGTAAAATAATCTGGTTAAAGACAAAGACAGGAGTAGATGTCAGATAAAGAAGAAGAGGAAAACGAACAGGAAGTATAAGAACGATGCATCGTACCAGTTTCAGAATCTTCAGCAGTACGTAGCCATTGAGATTCGAGTTCAGGACGTTCCAGTTACAAACTAACAATTTTGACCATTGAGCCACTGGCACCTTATCCAATAGCCCAAGAATTCCAACTTCTGCCCATTCTTGATATGTACAGCGCAACCACAAGCCAGTGTCACACGCGAGTAATTATTCTCCTACCAGACGTGTTGCGCCCCAGTGGTCACGACTTCTCACTAGACTTATCACTCAGCCAGAAGTGAGGAAACATACTCACCGATGACACTGGTTGGTTGTCACGCTGAAATCATGAACTGGTAGAATTTAGATTTCGTCGGAGGGCTTTGAGTCGAGTCCCAGTGGCTGAATGGTTTACGAGATCGCCTTGTAACTGGAAGGTCCTGGCTTCGAATACCGTGGGTGGGTGCATACTATCGACGAGTTCCGAACTAGGCTGACGAAACAGCTAACCAGCACTCACAACTGGTTTTCAATGCTTCTCTAACAGATATCGATCTGTGATGAAAGCTGTGACAATTCAAATCCCTACAAAATAACTCCTGAGAACTACTGGTTGATGGTGGTGCCGTCGAAGTACTCCGAAACTCCAGTTGGTAATATATATACCACCATGTATTTATGAGGGCCTTTTTGATTGCCACCTGTCGTATCAAGCAGACGACTTATTGTGAAATGGAAACCATGGTGAAAATTAATCTCCTCGAACGGTGTAATTTGCAAGTAACGAGTTAATTTGGATATTGCAAAGAAGATCAACTTTTAGTAACTCCTGTAGTAGGTTTCTTCTGCATTTTCCTTCGAGATGTGTATGGCAGTTTAGACTGAAAACTATTTGAACAAGTCATAAGCTTAAATCCCAATTCAACGAAGGATGTAATCGAATCAATAAGACAAAATGAAGTTGGAATACAGGAAACTTATAATTATGGATAGATAATTAGGTGACCCAATAATTTAAGCAACTCATCAACAGAATCATTCCCTTGGTAAATTCCATAAGCATATAAAGTGATGGTGACTTAAAACACTTTCGTTGTTGTATATATCATGTCCGAATGTATATTGTGTGGTTGTAAATTTTGATTAAAACTTTCAACTACTGTTAAAGATATAAGTAGCTAAAAGGTTTTGAAATAATAGAGAAGATTTGTAGCTCAGGTGGATGATTTGCAATTAATAGTGTTCTCTCAGCTGGTTGGTTTAGTTGCGAAGCTTTCTCCGTCCTTCTGGACAACATCTTCAGCGCAATTTTTAGCACAAAGTGAAATGATTTAATTTGTCCTTATGCATTGATACTAAAGAATACATACCGTGTCTTTTCAAGACTGATTTGTGTTCTTGGATTCTGATTCGAAGGGGACGCCCACTTTGGCCGATGTAATGCTTGTTGCAGTTCATACAATTGATATTGTAAATGGCTTTAATTTTACCCCCTTCTCCTGTTGGATCTCTTGGTTTGCATAATATCGAATTAAGCGATTTTACTGGCTTGTGTCCTATATCTATATCAAACGGTTTCAGTATTCTAGCTGTTATTTCAGAGATATTCCTCGTGTATGGTAGAATGAATTTTCTTGTGGTCTTTGATGATGGTTTCTTGTTGGTGTTTTGATTCGACTTTAAACACTTTTTGATGAAATTTTGTGGATAACCATTCTTTTTGAAGACCGTTTTTAGATACTTTTCTTCCATTCTTTTCAATTCTGGAGTGCTACAATGTGTCTGAAGTCTTTTAAACAATGTCTGCACACAGTTTCGTCTGTGAGTAATTGGATTATTGCTAGTATAGTTGAGTATTTGATCTGTGTGTTATGATTTTCTATATACTTGTGTTTCTAAATTTCCTGTGTTGGTTCTCCTGATTAAGGCATCTAAAAATGGGATTTTGTTATCTAATTCTTCTTCTCTTGTGAATTTGATGTCTTCAAATATGTTGTTTATTAATTTATGAATATATTCCAAATCACTTCTCTTGATTATTACAAATGTGTCGTCAACGTAGCGTATCCAGATTTTCGGTTTAATTATAGGTAGAGCTATTAATTATAATCTTTGCATAACGGCTTCAGCTACTAATCCTGATATGGGCGATCCCATTGGTGTTCCTCTTATTTGTTCATATAATCCAGTCGCTCACAGACAAAAGCCAATATTCTGAAAGAAATTGAGTTGTAGAGGCTGGTCGCTGAGGAGGTCAGTGGCCCTTAGTGCACACAAGGTCATCACTCAAGTGGAACCTGGATGGGAAAGGATTGGCCGAGTGTCAACATGAAGGTGACGTGAAAAAGATCGTGTGGTGGGGAGATGGGGAGTAATGGTCGATTCTGGAAACAGTTAGAAACGACAACAGGGGACAGAGTGATGTCGAGATGTACTATCGAAGTCTTATGTTCTAATTGAAAACCATGAGAACAATAATGACAGTAATCACTCTTCAACTCCTTCAAAAATCCTTCAAAAATGAGAAACAATGAGCACAACTTACCTATACGGCCTGACAAAGTGCACAAAGTATAATACGATCTCGTAAAAGAGAGATAGTTGTTATAACGTCACGTCGGTTGTGTTACTTTTCATCGCATTAGTCATATTACACTTGTCGATCTATTCTGTGTGCCTCCTGATTACAACAGCTTTGTTCATTTATTCATTGAGCTGATTGCACAACTCGAACACACCAGTTCAACTTCTCTACTGTGTTGAATGATATTAGCAATTGTGATTATGACAACTTGTCTCTTCCGCTACTATCCTGTTTCGTGAAAATGGTGATTGTACATGAATGTTGAGGAGGCAAATAATTTCGCCGAACTGCTTGTCTTCTTCTTTTCATTACTGCCTGAATGGCGATTATTCAGGAAACATTATGCTTGCTAAGACTAAATAATACATAAGGAGAGATGAAAAATGGAGTTGTGCTTGATTTGTTTGTCACTATATCGCCGTGCATATTTATTTTGAATGAGGATTACCTTCAGAAGGTGTAATAGTGCGCCTCAGGCATGAGACCTGCAGATGAGTGGGACAACAGCAGCCAGGGAGAGCATTCTTCAGCTACTGACAGTATCATGGTAGTGACTTTTTCTAGCCGTTCTCTTTCTCTCAGACTGTCACGTAATACCAAATTTCTCCTCTTCTCTGTATGCATCTCTATCACCAATCACTTATCAAATGAATTGAGTGATAACTTAACCACGTAACCCTTGTTCAACTGGGCCAGTTTAATTTTTCGGTAGACTTCTAGCTGATTGAAGGCCCGGAGAAGAAGGAAGGTAGGGCATAGGGCAAGCAACTCTACTCATTTGGACATTTGAAAGTGGTTGCTCACTTCCTCCACTTTTATAGGCAGACAGCAACGTTTCAACCTCAGACGACGCGACCTCAAAACCCATATCTTTCCGCTCGGATTCCATTTAAGAGAT
Source organism: Trichobilharzia szidati (assembly GCA_944472155.2). Classification (NCBI taxonomy): domain Eukaryota; kingdom Metazoa; phylum Platyhelminthes; class Trematoda; order Strigeidida; family Schistosomatidae; genus Trichobilharzia; species Trichobilharzia szidati. Next base: position 48,548,557 of record OX235275.1, on the reverse strand, counting down.
AGAGAGGCATGTAACATGACTTGAAGAGTCAATTAGCCTGATAAAGTTTCCTATCGCTTGCCTATTCTCTCTGGCTCTACAGCCATCCGATCTTCGGTATAAAGTGAAGGCAGCCATTCATGCAATGAAAACTGCAACAAGTTCTTGTAGATAATTTCAACGACTCAAAATAAAAAGGTGATTCATGAATCAAGACAAGAATTCGAATGAAACAAATTGATTAGCAAACGATGAGAATACGCATAGTGTATATTCGGTGACCAGTCTTATACGATATATGATCATATCATGAAAAGAGCTAATCGAAATGACGGAAAGTACACATGATAAGAGATTCTGGTAGCGAATTTAAAGTCAATTAATAGGATATCGCATTTCCCAATAAATTCAAACTACAAAGCACACAAATAATCAACAGGTACAACTCCCAGTGGCAATTCACCAATTTCCGTGGAAACATACAGCATCAATTCTACAAGACCAGGAAGACAACTTTCTATCTGCTTAACCAAACACACATTTTCAAAGCCTCGACTTTCAGTGTGTGTTGACATATAATGAGTATTTCAAGGAGAATGTATCATGGCAAGAAATCAGTTGGAGAATCTCTGAATAACAGCGATCATTTGATCATAAGTGTCTTCTGGTAGTTGTAAACAATATAGCATTGCTCGTCTCCAACCATCCAGAGACTTCAGGAATTCATCAGCAGCTACCCTTGCTACAGGAAGGATAGCTGACCGACATGGAAATCAGACATGCAGCAAACCAAACAGCTGAAGGAAATCGAGTTGTGTTGGACCCGAGTTGAAGAGACCCCCGAATAGTATCACTTGCCGAGTACTTGAGTGAAACGTGGGTAGAAGGCGACTAGTTAGAGAGACTGAGGCGAGGGTGAGGAGTATCATGCTCGGAGAAGCCAACTGAAAATGTTGTTAGAGAAGCCAGTGAAATGGAGATATTCAAATAAGGACCTCATATTTCACTCGGAACGGAAGAAATCAGAAGTTAGCAGTTGGGGAGAAATATTGTTTCTAATATCTGGACACACTTATCCACAAAACTACTGTTGAATACTCGGTCGATGAAAGCTTTCAGCGGAAGCTAGGATGGGTGATTTCTCCTACTTGAGACTCCTGAACTGTATGCTGACTATGGACCTTCTAGAAGAAACAGTGCCTTATATACTGCGGAAATGATTTCCATATCTTCAATGGATGTATTAATTCGATGTCGTACTCGGAAGGAGGTCTTTCCACCAAGATGTAAATTGTTTTAATCCCCATCGTTATTACTAAAGCCTTACTCATCACACGAAATCATTCAACGGAATAACGCGACACAATCAATATTATTCCTAGAGACCAAAACGATGTGGATGTGAAAATCTGTGAACTGAAATTCATACACCGATAGAGTTTTAGAATCTGATCAGTAAATGCAGTGAATGAATCTCGATGGTTCGATAGTTAACTGAAGTATCCTGTGGCCTTAATCACACAACACCAAGACACCTCCAATGTGCAGAGCAATCAGGCGTAGTAAACAGTCAGGTTCAATTTTCCAACAAAATATCTCACACAAACCAATCCACTTCAAATCCAATGGCAGTAAATGATTCGGTGAAAACGAAAGCAAATAGCCAGCCACCACAAGCCACTACCGACTAAACACAACAAAATTCCTACTTCAAAAGAAGGTCAAAAACTGAATGGGTTTCAACTAAATATACGTGTCGTCTGATAAATGACAACCGCCGCTGCCAGTGCAATCTATATAAAATATTAATATGTACTCTATATATTATTCTTCGTTCTCTAATTAGCAAATCTTTGTATATTCTGTGAAATCTTTTTTGTGTAAAACTAGAGGAATTTGTAAATTTGTGCATTTTTTCACATTTTAGTCAGTTTTTTTTCTAAAAAATATAATAGAAAGAAAAAAATTGTCTGGCTGAAAAAAATGAGATAGAACCAGAAGTATATTAGAGTTCAGTATGCTCTCTTTAATTATACAGTCAAAAGATACGAATTCATCTATTGTAACGACCAGAACCGACTGAGTTGTTGTATTCAAGCAGGGAACTGATATTTGCGTCCTACTGTTCAGCTGTCAGAAACTCCGTTACAATATATGCAATGAAAGAACGCTTCAAAGACAACTTAAGGATAATTGTTCATCGAAGAATCTATTTGTCGTTCTACTTAGCCATAGTAAGACTAAAATTTGAAAATCGCCTCCACAGTGCCGCTGGACAGCTACACATAGACAAGGTAACCAACTAAGTAGTCACAGAGCGCGGACTGTAGAACAAAATTAGTTAACCACGATTCCTCTGTATGAATAAGCCTTAGAATCGAGTAGAATATTTCCAGCAAGGTAGCATCGAAGACGCTTTTCATAAAAATCGCATACCAGCGCTTCACGCAAACAGTCCAAAGTCACAATAACATCGATCAACTCAGACGAAATCACACCGCATGGAAACACATAATCCATGTACTGCACAATCACAGAGAGAAGCATTCGAATCAGAGATTGAACACTGACTGACACAACTGATAAGGCTCAAGTCAACACGCAACAACACAAATATCAGAACAATGACACAGAGTCTAGGAGAGAAAAAAGGGATGGTAATCACTAAGCTATTTGAAACATCCTAATAGGGCATCGATATTGTATTAGATCTCCCATGAGAGATTTGTCACACGGCTATTCCGTTACATCTGTATTCACCTCATGTAAATATAAACCTATGCAAATTTATTTGAACATAGATAAAGTGAGGATAACCTCCTTGATTCGGATTATTAATCCCATACAAAACACCTCCTAAATGTGTGCAGTTATTTTGCAGTAGAATAAGAGATTAGACAAGCTTCTGCTGTACAGAGACCTCCGGGTAATATTGACGAATTACCTGAGCCTCCACCATTTACAATGTATTCACCTCACGTCCTGCGATGACTTTCAATCTCACCTTGTAGATAATCTCATAGGATGACTCTGATGGGACTGAGTGGCTTGAGTTCACTGAGTGCTCGTGAATTGAGCTACAACTGGTTTTAAATTTTCTTCTTGCCAACTACGCCAGAAAACTCTCAGAGTTTTCCTTTGATAGTTTGTGCTTTGACTTAATTGAGTAAGAACATTTCTTGGCTCAGGTGTCTTTCATTTACGTCCACAATAATTCCACCTGTATTTAATTCTAGCAGTTGCATAATCTGAATAAAGCAGAAGCAAAATTTTAGCAGAATGAAATGGAACCATCATTCATTCTGTTGGCTTCTCCAATCAACCGCTTGCAGGCCTAAGTCATTATCAAGTATATCTACAGAAACAATTTTAACATATTTGCACAGAGTTCGTTCTAAACAAAAATCAATAAAATCAACTTATGCACACAATAATTATACATATATATTAATGAACACTTTATCCCGAGCAGTCATGATCGTACACAATGGAAACGTTCTACTTTACGCAATCAGATGAAAGAGAGGGTGAAAACAAACAGGAACCACGAAGAGTAAGGAATGATTGATAACCACTTCATCTTGGACACATAAATTAGGTTTCAGGTGCTTGACGGAAATTGCTTCGCCAAACTTGAGTAGAAATGAATTCTTTTGTCTATTGATAATTTTGAACGATCTTGTGGCATCCAACTAATAACGCGTGTCAAGGAGATGCCTGACGATGGCACTGTTTAAAGCATTTGTCCCCTTTAGACATAGGCTTTTTGGTACATGTTCAGAAAATCGTAGGTATGCCCTTCTTCCTGTTCTTCCAATGCAACTGCTCCTGCAGAAATACGTAAATTTGTGAACGCAGTTGAAGTTAACATGAGAAGGATATTTATCGACTTTTGATTGCAACAAATAGAAAGTTGTTAGAAAGACGCAAACAAGCTTAGCTGCTGGATAAGCTCTGCCCAGTAACGTCCTCAATCTTCTGTTGACAAACGCTGTAATACTAACATCATAAAAATCATATGGAAATGGCCTTTTTTTACTGTGATTCGCTTGACAAATGACCCTTGATATGTTCTGTATTTGTTAATCGGCCCCTGCGAGTGACCGTTGCTATTTGACATCTTTTCGAGGAACAGAATTTCCCCCTATAATTTCTCTGCAGAGCATATTCTCCCAGCTATGCATTTTGAGTCTTGACTTGTCTTCTTGTAAAGCCATTTGAACAAAACTACTGAAATGCCGGTATTGTCCTTTCCACGTAGGCTTTCGGAAAATTGACCACCATCTTCCAGGCGTTGCATGACAATGTTGACGAGATGCAACTTTCCATCATTCTCATTCCGCATAGTAAACACAATATCGGTATGCTCGTCGTTCAGTAATCTGAGTAGGTTGGAAGCATGACATTCATTGTTGCACACTACAAATATGTTATCAACATATCGACAATAAGAATTCGTTTCGTCGACTACCCTGGTTACTGCATACTTTTGAACAGCGTTGAAGCATGCAATCGACGAAACAACTTCTTGTTGTCGATATGTCGATGGCCCATTTTTTCATGTGCAATCAACTTGTTCTGTCCAGAATTATGCCATGAATGTTGAACCAGTCGTCTAGAAAATTTTTCAGGAAGATTCTGAACAGTGAATAATTTCTTCCCACTAATTCACACCTCAACATCGCTGGTGAAGCAGTATATTCACTGTGAGAATATTGAGAATATTCTTCTCAGTCCTCAGTACCAAGTTTACAACTGAGGAAGAACTAGATCCGTACAGCTGTCTAACGGAATTGCTGAACACCACAGATTTCATCGCAAATAATTATCATTTCGCTGTCCTTCCGGGAACTTTGTGACTGCGAGCAACTCAAAGACACTATGGTGAGCTACACAGTAGAACTCACGGATTGCTTTTCTGAATTCAAACCACAACACGTCATTTTCAGTCGTTACAGCTTTGTAATTCTCTTGTCATGTCGATCAATGCGATTGCATGTCACCTTCTGAAGTCATTGTAGCAAACATACAACGTGTGAAGCTTCTGATTGAACACTGTAATCCAGGCGGGGAATATACACATGCAGATATACCATCATGCAAACATCCACAAAAACTCAATTCCCTTCACTAAATGACTCGTTTTGTCTCAGTGGAGATCAGTTGAGTTCAGTGAGTTGACCGAAGGACTCCTAAGCAGAAGAAGCATCAAAAGTAGTAATTCAGTTGAACACAGAGAAAACAGAGGTGGGTGATGAAAATTCCTGGCCAACAGCAACGGCAACAACAACAGACAACAATCAGCATAAACAGGAGAAATGTAAAAGAAGCAACCTCCTTTACTTACCCTCCGTGGGAAGCATCTTTTCAACTACAGTCGGAATTGATGAGGATAGCAAAGTGAGGATAGGGAAAGCATGACAGGCTTTCATTACTCCCAAGTCTGTGTGGAGAATGGAACATATAACCAAGATTCTCAAATGCAATTTGACGTCAGTGCCACAATACGGATGAGAGACTTGGTGCGTCACGAAGGGCACTTCGAACAAAATGCGGACCTTTATAAACAGCTGCATTCGATCAATAATGAAAATAAGATGGTCAGAAAAGATGAAAAACTGGGATCTTCGGCGAGCGAAGAAACCGAGGTACTCTTTGGGCTTCAGTGCCACATCTCTATTTCTATGTCCGCCTTGCAGTCCTCTTTAATTAGTGCCACGACTGGCCGTGAGCATTCATTTCATCCTAACAATATTCTACTCCATGTCACTCTAGAAATGGCCTTCAAATGGTCGTTCCATTGCTCAAGCCTCTCTGGAATTTCTGACGTTGAGAAGCAAATATGTCACTGTCCTGCAATCCTTACTCATCATTTGAAACAGTACGATTTTATGCAGACGATAGAAGTCTACCCCAATATGCGTATTTTACATTGTTGATTAAATGTGTGTATGTATGTTGAGTAAAACTTCTCACAGTCTGTTTACTTTTCTGGATGACCGGATCATTAACTTCCCTTAATGTTCACAGTGTGCCTTTTATCTATTGGGTCAGAAAATAGAGTCTTACTCTGTTAAGAGTGCTTCAGTCATCTCACTGAACTCAACTGATCTCCACTGAGACAAAACGAGTCATTTAGTGAAGAGAATTGAGTTTTTGTGGATGTTTGTATGATGGTATATCTACGTGTATATATTCCCCGCCTGGATTACAGTGTTCAATCAGAAGCTTCAGACGTTGTATGTTTGCTACAATGACTTCAGAAGGTGACATGCAATCGCATTGATCGACATGACAAGAGAATTACAAAGCTGTAACGACTGAAAATGACGTGTTGTGGTTTGAATTCAGAAAACCGATCCGTGAGTTCTACTGTGCAACTCATCATAGTGTCTTTGAGTTGCTCGCATTCTCAAATTTCCCGGAAGGATATCGAAATGATAATTATTTGCAATGAAATCTGTGGTGTTCAGCGATTCCGTTAGACAGCTGTACGGATCTAGTTCTTCCTCAGTTGTAAACTTGGTACTGAGGACTGAGAAGAATATTCTCAATATTGTCACAGTGAATATACTGCTCACCAGTGATGTTCAGATGTGAATTTTTTGGAATAAATTATTCACTGTTCAGAATCTTCCTGAAAAGTTCTAGACGACTGGTTCAACATTCATGGCATAATTCTGGACTGAACAAGTTGATTGCACATGACAAATGTGTCCATCGACATATCGACAATAAGAAGTTGTTTCGTTGATTGCATGCTTCAACGTTGTTCAAAAGTATGCAGTAACCAGGGTAGTCGACGAAACGAATTCTTATTGTCGATATGTTGATAACATATTTGTAGTGTGCAACAATGAATGTCATGCTTCCAACCTACTCAGATTACTGAACGACGAGCATACCGATATTGTGTTTACTATGGGACATGAAAATGATGGAAAGTTGCATCTCGTCAACGTTGCCATGCAACGCCCGGAAGATGGTGGTCAATTTTCCGAAAGCCTACATGGAAAGGACAATACCGGCATTTCAGTAGTTTTGTTCAAATGGCTTTACAAGAGGACTAGTCAAGACTAAAAATATATTGCTATTGGAGACTATGCTCTACATAGAAATTACAAGGGGAATTTATGTTCCTCGAAAAGATGTCGAAAAGCAAGGGTCACTCTCAGGGGCTGATTAACTAATACAGGAAATCTCAAGGCTCAACTGTGAAGCAAATCAGAGTAGAAAAAGGCCATCAACATCCAATGTGACTTTGAAGGTGTAAATATTACAGCGTTTGTCAACAGAAGATTGAGGACCTCACTGGGCAGAGCTTATCCAGCAGCTAAGCTTGTTCCCGTCTATCGAACAACTTTCTCTTTGGTGCAATCAAAAATCGATAGATATCCTTCTCATGTTAACTTCAACTGCGTTCACAAATTTACATATTTCTGCAGGAGCAGTTGCATTGGAAGAACAGGAAGAAGGGCATATCTACGATTTTCTGAACATGTACGAAAAAGCCTGTGTCTGAAGGGGACAAATGCTTTAAACTCTGACAACGTTAGGCATCTTCTTGACACAAGTCATTAGTTGGATGTCACCAGATCGTTTAAACTTTCTTAGAGATTTCCAAATCAATCTCCGTTAAGCACCTGAAACCCAATTTATGTGCTCAAGGAGAAGTGGTTATCAGTCTTTCCTTGCCCTGCCTGGTTCCTGGATTTTTTCACCCTCCCTTTCATCTTATTACGTGAAGTCAAATGTTTCCATTGTGTATGATCATGATTGTTCATGATAAATTGTTCATTAATATATATGAATAATTATTGTGGGCAACGTTTGATTTTATTGATTTTTGTTTAGAACGAACTCTGTGCAAATATGTTAAAATTCTTTCTGTAGATATACTTGATAATGACTTAGGCCTGCAAGTTGCTGGTTGGAGAAGCCAAAAGAATAAATGATGGTTCCATTTCATTCCACGAAATTTTTTGTTTTTGCATTATTCAGATTATGCAACTGCTGGAATTAAATACAGGCGGAATTATTGTGGACGTAAATGAAAGACACCTGAGCCAAGAAAATTTTCTTACTCAATGAAGTCATTTCAACAGGCTTTACAGACCAACTGATATTCACCAGGAGACCTACAGTAGTCTATTATTGAGGAACAAGAGTGTTCTGAGCCTTATTGTCGGAGGAATGGGATTGTCGATATATTTACTCATAAGTGACTTGTAAGCTAGAATTCAAAATGTATGCCATAGTCATCGGTACAGTGGAAGAAATAGTTTGCAATTTGATAAGTTTGAAACTGTTACTGAATGGAGGAAAGGTTCTTGTTGATGTTGTTGTTGATATAATATTGTCCACTTGAAAAGTGTGAAAATGGTGCAAAAATGTACGCAAAGACCTTGCACGTTTGATAACATTGAATCAGTTATTTCGAAATAAAAGCGAATGAATAGGCAAAAGATTAGACTCATAGTCGAAATCGAGACTGAATGAACTTTCTCTGTACTCAGAGTTCGAAGTTGTTTTGACGAATCACCAGTGTGACTCTAAGCACACACTTTCAAAACACGACTCTGAACGTTATCCGGCGTAGCTAGCAAGAGGACAATGTAAAACTAGTAGTAGCTCAATTCACGAGCACTCAGTGAACTCAAGTCACTCAGTCCCATCAGAGTCATCCTATGAGATTATCTACTATGTGAGATCGAAAGTACAGGTATTTCGTCAATATTACCCGGAGGTCTCTGTACAGCAGAAGCTTGTCTAATCTCTTATTCTACTGCAAAATAACTACACACATTTAGGAGGTGTTTTGTATAGGATTAATAATCCGAATCAAGGAGGTTATCCTCACTTTATCTATGTTCAAATAAATTTGCATAGGTTTATGTTTACATGAGGTGAATACAGATGTAACGGAATAACCGTTTGAGTAATATCTCATGTGAGATCTTATACAATATCGATGTCCTATGAGGATATTTCAAATATCTTAGTGATTACCATCCCTCTTTTTCACTCGTAGACTCTGTTTCATTGTTCTGATATTTGTGTAGTTACGTGTTGACTTGAGCCTTATTAGTTGTCTCTGTCGGTGCTCAATCTCTGATCCGAATGATTCTCTCTGTGATTGTGCAATACATGGATGATGTGTTGCCTTACGATGTGATTTCGTCTGAGTGAATCGATGTCATTGTGACGTTGGACTGTTTGCGGGAAGCGTTGGAGGAGCGATTTTTATGAAAAGCGTCTTCGATGCTGCCTTGCTAGAATTATTCGACTCGATTCTAAGGCTTATTCATACAGTTGAATTGTGGTTAACTAATTTGGTTCTACAGTCCTCGCTGTGTGCCTACCTAGTTGGTTACCTTGTCTACGTGTAGCTGTTCAGCGGCATTGGGGTGGCAATTTTGAGTTTACAGTCTTTCTACGTTGAGTAGAACGACAAATAGATTCTTCGATGGACAATCGTCCTTTAGTTGTCTCTGAAGCATTTTATCTTTGCATATCTTTCAGAGGAGTTTCTGACAGCTAAACAGTAGGACGCAAATATCAGTTCCCTGCTTGAGGACAACAACTCAGTCGGTTCTCGTCGTTACAATAGATGAATTCATATCTTTTGACTGCATAATTAAAGAGAGCATACTGAACTCTAATACCCTGCTGGTTCTATCTCAGTCTTGTCAGCTAGACAATATTTTGTTCTTTCTTTTTTTTCAGAAAAAAATTAACTGACTAAAAGGTGAAAAAATGCACAAATTTACAAATTCCTCTGGTTTTACACAAAAAGATTTCACAAAATATACAAAGATTTGCTAATTAGAGAACAAAGAATAATTAATATATACAATACATATAAATATATTTTATATAGATTGTACTGGCAGCCGCGGTGTCATTTATCAGACGACCCGTATAATTAGTTGAAAATCATCCAATTTTTGAGCTTCTTTTGAAGTAGGAATTTTTTGTGTTTAGTCGGTAGTGGCTTGTGGTGGCTGGCTATTTGCTTTCGTTTTCATCGAATCATTTACTGCCATTGGATTTGAAGTGGATTGGTTTGTGTGAGATATTTTGTTGGATAATTGAACATGACTGTTTACTACGCCTGATTGCTCTTCATATTGGAGGTATCTTGGTGTTGTGTGATTAAGGCCACAAGATACTTCAGTTAACTATCGAACCATCGAGATTCATTCACTGCATTTACTGATCAGATTCTAAAACTCTATCGGTGTATGAATTTCACTTCACAGTTCTTCACATCCACATCGCTTTGGTCTCTAGGAATAATATTGATTGCGTCGGGTTATTCCGGTGGAAGGATTTTGTGTGATGAGTATGGCTTCAGTACTAACGAAGGGGAGTTAAAACAGTTGACAGTTTGGTGGAAAGACCCTCTCTGAGTACGAAGTCAAATAAATACATTCATTGAAGTTATGGAAATCATTTCCGCAGTATAAAACGTACTGTTTCTTCTAGAAGGTCCATAGTCAGCATACAGTTCAGGAGTCTCAAGTAGGAGAAATCACCCATCCTAGCTTCCCCTGAAAGCCGTCATCGACGGAGTATTCAACAGTTATTATGTGGATATATGTGTCCAGTTATTAAAAACAATATTTCTCCAGAATCCACGTGTTCTGATTTCTTCCGTTCCGAGTGAGATATGGGGTCCTTATTTGAATATCTCCATTTCACTGGCTTCTCTAACAGCATTTTCAATTGGCTTCTCCAAGCATGATACTCCTCATGCTAGCCTTAGTCTCTCAAACTAGTCGCCTCCTACTCAGGTTTCACTCAAGTACTTGACAAGTGATACTATTCGAGGATCTCTTCAACTCGAGTCCAGCACAGCTCGAATTCCTTCAGCTGTTTACTTCGCTGCATGTCTGATTTCCATGTCGACCGGTTATTCTTCTGTAGCAAGGGCAGATTCTGATGAATGCCTGCAATGTCTGAATGGTTGGAGACGAGCAATGCTACATTGTTTACAACTACCACAAGACAGTTATGATCAAATGATCGTTGTTATTCAGAGATTCTCCAAGTAATTTCTCCCCGTGATACATTCTCCTTCAATTACTCATGATATGTCAACACACACTGAAAGTCGAGGCTTTGAATGCATGTTTGGTGAAGCACATAGAAAGTCGTCATCCTGGTCTCATAGAATTCATGCTTCTATGTTTCCACAGAAATCGCTGAATTGCCACTGGTCGTTATATCTGTTGAGCATTTTTGTGCTTTATAGTTTGAATTTATTGGGAAATGCGATATCCTAGAAATGGACTTTAAATTCGCTACCGGAATCCTTCATCGTGTGTACTTTCTATCATTTCGATTAGCTGTTTTCATGATATGATCATATATCGTCGTATAAGACTGGTAACCGAATATACACTATCCATATTCTCATCGTTTCCTAATCAATTTGTTTCATTGGAGTTCTTCTCTTGATCCATGAATCACCCTTTTTACTATGAGTCGTTAAAATTATCTACAAGAACTTGTCGCAGTTTTAATTCCATCGATGGCTGCCTTCACTTTATACCGAAGATCTGATGACTGGAGAGCCACAAAGGATAGGCAAGCGATAGGAAATTCTATCAGACAAAAACGTGTCCAGATGTATACCCCCTAGGAAATTGAGATGGGTTGGACACATGTTAAGTGACTCTTCAATTCATTTCACATGCCAGTCTCTCTCTCTAAATGTAATCCGAGCGGATAACTACGGGTTGTGGTGTCTGAGTGTGACACAGAGTAGAGGATGATATGAAGAGTGAGAGTGAAAGGTGATTATATCCAGTCGCATAGCCTGTTGAATGAAGATATGCCAGTGAGTTATTATGTTTCACTCCGGATTCAAAGGAAGAATATTAATGATGGTGATGATTATAATAGTGAGTAAGCCTTACTTTCACTCCTGTATCATGCATTTCCTTAGACTTAATTCAACCGAATTTCGAGTGATTATTATATTTTGCAAGCAATCCTCACAACTTTATCCTATTATGTGTTGAGTGAGTTGTGAAATTCATCATTCAGCTTACTTACAAATCGCACTTCGCTCGACTTTGATACATTGAACATGGGAATCGGAAACAGTTCTGGGTTCGATGCGCATCTGGACGATATGGTGTACACAAACTAAAATGAATCCACTTCCTACCACAATATTCGCTTGGCCTTCTTGACATTACAAGGATGTATTCATAATCTCATTTTAAGGAGGACCAGATCAGCCTAACTCTCTCTTCGGATCTGATCAAGTTTAATATGGTTCTTCTATGTACGAAGTGATATTGAGCACAGAACTACCAGAACTCTAAGAGTATCTAGTATTTGACTTGCTCCACTTTAAAACTCCTCATAGATGCTATCTCAGGTTGAAACTCAGCACCATTCAGTATTCCGTATCTCTCAACTTCTGCCTGTCCGACACAAACCGCTACTCAATTGTCGTCCCCTTTGTATAATCATCACTACACAGACATGGTGGAATAGACAAATCACATCCTTCTTCGCCTCCCTCACAACGTGTCGTCTGCACTCGGTTAGCTCAATACGGCTGTATCCAAATTATATTGGAGTGAAGAGTTGTCACGGACAGACAAATGGAGAAATGACAGACAAACAACGTAGGGATACCATTGTGTAACACGAAGGTTTCTTCTTCTCCGTATAAGCAGTTTTGTAAATTAGTATGTCTTGATTTCCGACCATTCAATAGGTTAGAACACTGACACTATTCTCACCAATGAAATGTTGACACACAATCACACACACCATGGGGGATTTTATTTTCATACGATACTGTCATTTGAAAAAAGTATAAAAGGAGTCAGTGTTCTTCTGTAGAATTAACCAACCATCACAGGAAAATCAAACATGAAGGCTGTTTTCTGCTGCATTCTGTTCATATTCATCAGCTTGGTGATCAATTCGGAAACACGTAAGTGATACACAAAGACTGTTTATGTAATTTTGCTGATATCATATGATTGTGTTGAACATTTAAACATTTCGTTGTCATGTTGGTGAAGATTTTGGTGTTTTGAGATTCACGGAGGAAATTTTAGTTGTGAAGAGAGTGCTTCAGACCTATGTGAATTCATTTTCGAAGAATTATTGATGTTGTGTATCTAACCGCTTTGTTGATGGAGTGGAATGAGGGCGAAGACACCACTTCTGCTGGATGTCTGTTACAATCATTTGTGACTCAGTGATAGGATGAGTATTCCGCTGTATTGTAGTTATTTTTTGGTCTGTGAACTATCATTCTCTCTCCTCCGAGATGCCTCGATCTGTCGGAAAGAGAAATAATAGATGCATCAGGTTCATGCTTATTTCTCAAAGTTTTGAGCGTTGTTATTGGATCTCCTCACTCTTTCCCTATGCCCATAATGTGATAACGAGAAGAGATTTCATTGTTGAGGTTACTCCTCGTATTGCAGATTGGTCAAACTGCGGATAATACATGTAGCCTTCAATAAGAATGTCTTCAGCATAACTTAATCCAGTTTTAGCCAAGTACTGGTTGACTTGATGTACTACTGTAGCAATAAACATTCACTGCTGACTCCACCCAAACTCTTGAGGATTTACTGCCAGTGAGCACCTGAACCTGCGCGCTAACACTGTATGACAATATTCCATTCTGTTTATTTGATGACTTACACTTGAGATAGAGATGGTGTCATTCCTCTTATGTCATTTGCACTGACACTTGCATTTTTGATATGCATGGTCGTGCACTTCGCAACGTTAATGGGCAGTATCCATTCCTTGTGCGGGTCGGAGAGATTGTTCCGATTTGCTTGCAACGGAGACATATTTCTTTCATCTTTGAGCTGTTTCCCGACTTACAGGTTACTTACGTGGAGAACCATAGGCTATTTTATGACATCAGATAATCTGTTAATATATAAGGACAAACACAGGGGATTGGGTGAACACAGCACCTCATGGTACACCAATGGCTAGCGTTCACCAGGAGAAGATTTTTTAATTTGAACGGGATATTGTTGATTCCAAATCTTCTCAAGCTTATGAGTAGCCTTGTTTGACTCCTTGAAATCTCCACTGAGATCTGTAAGAGCAATATCAGTAGGTGTTTTGTTTTCTCCAGACTTGATCTAGCTTCTTCCTGCTGTGATGCGGATTTTCTGATACAAGCCGTTTCCTCTCGAACACGTATCTGTGCCTTAGATAATAAGTTGTCCTTGCTTTTATAAATACATCATGATTATTCTTTCCTGTGTCTTGAGTAAACAGAGTGGAGTTTTAATAACAGTGCTTAGATTTTCTCATATCAATGGGGGTTAATACTGCATCGTTTCGATCACGCAGCAACATATGATTATACTCGTAAATGTTAGTATATCAGTAATGTCATGGGTGTTTGATAATTGAGACCTGTGTAAATATGCGTCGTTACCTCAGCCGTTTCTAAGCAGACATTTAATGGAGTGATGACTTATCGAATACTTCAGTTAGTTAATAAGTGTTCTTTTACCATTTTAAGTCTCATAGCTGATATTTGCATTAGTTGCTACTATTACTATTATTCCTCATTGTTTGTGTGCTGAGTAGAACATGGGGCGACAGTGGGATATCTGCATTGCAGTCGGTTCTTTGATATCACTCCTAACTAACTTAACTACTGCCCACTATCTCTTATTTGATTCCCACATCATTTTCTTGGTGTCACATTCGGACGGCTTACGCGTTACTTTCAGTGCTGATTGGATTCGAGGATCTGGTGTGTGATGTCACTTGAATGTCTCCCAGTGTCTTTTCAATCTGTCCACTTATTCTTCTGCATATATATTGGGCAACAGGCTTTTGATTGCTTTGCTGCATGCCAAGGTATTTCGTGTTGCTTGTTCATCCTCTCTCTCACCGACTAGGCATTGAATTTTCAGTATCGAATGAGGGCAGCCATCGTAGTATGCTGGAAGTCCCACGCATAATCTTTGATATGTAGTCACAATTGCTCTTATCAATCTGCCAGTCTATCTGTCCATCGTCTCATGATATATACTTCAGCCATTTAGAATACAGCATGCGTTTAACGGCTACTCGTCAAGCTTCGTGACTCGATCACTATGTGTCATGCGTTTTTGTACTCTTGGTCACTTCCTCACTTGCCTGTTTTGGAAATACACTTTCCCAACCCTACTCTGTGATTCTCCTGGTATTTGCGGGTTTTGGGTCGGAGAATATTAAACTAGGAAATTGTCAAGTGCTTGTTATAGACAGCCAACTATTCGTATTCACACGACGTGACGCTATAGCAACCATCTCTCTTTTACGAGATTGTATTATACTTTGTTCGCTTTGTCAGGTAGTATAGGTAAGTTGTATTCATTGTTTCCCATTTTCGATGGATTTTTGAAAGAGGTGAAGAGTGATGACTGTCATTATTATTCTCATGGTTTCCAAAGAGAACATAAGGCTTCGATAGTACGTCTTGACATCACTCTGTCCCCTGTTGTCGTTTCTAACTGTTTCCAGAATCGACCATTACTTTCCATCTCCCCACCACACGATCTTCTTCACGTCACCTTCGTGTCGACACGCGGGCTGTGCTTTCCCATCCAGGTTCCACTTGAGTGATGGCCGGGTGTGCCCTAACGGCCAATGAACTCCTCAGAGTCTAGCCTCTACAACTAAATTTCCTTTAGAATATTGGCTAACCAACACGTTTGCTAATGATTCCTTTGCAGAGTTGATTGTGTTCAATTCCTTCTGGCTGGCTCTTTCATCTTCAGTATCGAGTGAATGCGGCTGTTGGATAAAAGTTTTAGGCTAGTTAGAAATGCTTTTCGTGGTATGTCGCGTGTCTTACATCTATAGAATAACCGTCAAAGCAGTAGATTTCCAAACTGATTTCTGGTTAACGAAGGTCTCTCTTGCTCTTC
Source organism: Trichobilharzia szidati (assembly GCA_944472155.2). Lineage (NCBI taxonomy): Eukaryota > Metazoa > Platyhelminthes > Trematoda > Strigeidida > Schistosomatidae > Trichobilharzia > Trichobilharzia szidati. The sequence goes on along the minus strand of OX235275.1, from coordinate 48,532,646 downwards.
ATATTCTGGTGTCGACAGTCCCATTCGCGTCGTCTGAGGTTGAAATGGTGCTGTCTGCCTATATAACTGGAGGAAGTGAGCAACCACTTTCAAATGTCCAAATGAGTAGAGTTGCTTGCCCAATGCCCTACCTTCCTTCTTCTCCGGGCCTTCAATCAGCTAGAAGTCTACTGAAAAATTAAACTGGACCAGTTGAACAAGAGTTACGGGGTTAAGTTATCACTCAGTTCATTTGATGAGTGATTGGTGATAGAGATACATAGAGAGAAGGGGGGAAATGTGATATTACGTGACAGTCCGAGAGAAAAAGAAGAGCTGGAAAAATTCACTGCCATGATAGTGTTAGTAGCTGAAGAATACTCTCCTTCGCTGCTGTTGTCCCACCCATCTGCAGGTCTGATAACTGAGGCGCACTATTACACCTTCTGAAGGTAATCCTCATTCAAAATGAATATTCCCGGTGATATAGTAACAAGGAAATCAAGCACAACTCCATTTTGCATCTCTCCTTATGTATTATTTAGTCTTAGCAAGCATAATTATTTCTGAATCATCGCCATTCAGGCAGTAATGAAAAGAAGAAGACAAGCAGTTCGGCGAATTCATTTGCCTCCTCAACATTCATGTACAATCACCATTTTCACGATAGAGGGTAGCGGCGGAAGAGACAAGTTGTCATGATCACAGTTGCTAATATCATTCAACACAGTAGAGAAGTTGAACTGGGTGGTTAGAGTTGTGCAGTCAGCACAATGAATAAATGAACAAAGCTGTTGTTATCAGGAGGCACACAGAATAGATCGCCAAGTGTAATATGACTTATGCGATGAAAAGAGTAACGCAACCGGTATAGCGAGAAGGTTATCACTGGTCGGTTGTCATTGCAAACACCTTCCACTTAATCATTTTCACACCCAAAAGAGAAAATCTTGTGAAATGTTCTCTTCTTCTGTTTGTGTTTTTCTATAATTCTAAGAAAATCCGGTCCGACAAGTAAGTCAGTATTGGATGCAATTATTGTTTCAGTGTTTGGTGAAGTCCTCTCTAAAACCAGCATTTTGTTTATGTTTTGAGGCTGGAATGAAAAATATTGATGCTTTGTGTAGAGATGAATGACACGAGACACACTACAGACTGTTGGTTGAGATGAGTAATGAGATACTCCTCACATTTAGCTGTGATCACTACTTACCAATTCGAATAATTTATTCGGAAGATTTGAAATTAGGACAAGAGATCTACCATTCCAATATCCCCTCGTTTGAAGTTGTGTCCCAGGATATGCATCATTTCTCTGACCAGTAGTCTTACGAGCGAGTGGTGGACTTATCTACGCTGTTTCCATCCATCCATTGTTTAGATCCCATTTCAACTAGGCTTTTGTAGCACTACATTTTGGTGCGGGTTTCCAAGTATTTATACTGAATAGATAGTAATATATTCGAATTTGCTAGAATGCATAATGTTATTTCGAATTCACACTATCCTTGACAGACGTGATTTCGTTATATTTGGATTTCCATAGACAACCGTGCTCATTAGTCTGATGAGTCTGTCCCATCTACACCAAAGTTCATCGTCATTGTGTTTGAACAATCATATCTCTCCAAATCTGACTGGCTGTTTCGCCAAAACGGAAGTCAGTATAAGCTGGGCTGAATTGTATTACTCCCTTCGGAGGACATAAACAAACAGCTTTTGGAATATTCACAAGTGAGTTCTATTGACTTACTTAAACATTTCCACCTCAACACGTGACCACCTCAATACTCTCAATTAGTGATGAGTGCCAGTGACTGACATAAACACATCACAACAGGAAATACAGGCTTCAAGAAGACTTGAAATGAAATTATAGCAATCTCTTTGACAAGTGTAAGAATGTGAGACTGTCAGTTCACGCCATTTTTCTCCCCGACAGCTAACTAACTTTACATCTGACAACATCAATAATGAGTGTCCCACTTTCATTCCTTACTTTCCGAGTCTAATATAAATTTTCCACTGTTCTTTTTGTCTCTTAGTCAAATACAGTAAGTTGATGACATTCATATTTGTAGTCATCGTTCGAAGTGAGCAGATAAAACTGGCCTACACAGTTAATTGGCTGATGAGGTTGAGACCTTATGTCGAACTTGATTAGACAATATCAGACGCTGAACATTGTGCGACCAATCAGATTCGTTGTAGGTAGTAGACATATGATGTATTATGAGGATAAAGTTCTCAAGGATATAAACCTATCTTGTCTACTTAAGTTTCTGTGTGCTCAGAGCGTTACCAGAGCGTTTAACACGTAGAATAGTCGTGTTCAGCATTCAGTTGATTCTCCTCTTGCATTTCACTATCCAACTCTAATCAACAGTACTGTTCAGTCAACTGGCATGTGAATCCCACACATTACTGTCTCACATTTGACGCGATATTCTGACAATTTTCAACCAAGTACTTCACATAAATTGCACAATATCAGTCTGGAGTTAATTTAACTGCAACACTGTTTAAATCGCCTGTATATTACTTTGGGGGCGAATGGTCCATTAGATCGGCTGAACTGGACTGTCGGCTGTTCTGGTTGACGGTCTTCTTGGCGGGTAATTTTTCACACAGAGCAGCATTATTCATACAAGTTTCGTTCTCTCTGGCTATTTCAACCGATCACTTCAGAATGCTGCAGAAATATGAAACAATGCATATATCCCCACCCAGTTGTCGAATGTTCAGCAGTGAGCCACTGGTTTATCTCTAATGCATTGAATCGTGGGTATGTGTGAAATTGATGAGTCCCAGGCTAAGATAAAATGGCTTCTAATACACCTTAGTTTTCAGTGGATTTCTAACTGATGTTAATTCGTGTGTGCATCATGAAGGCGCTTCTCTTGTGGATATTAAATTATCATCCTTATAGAGAAATAGGACGTAGGTAATATGCGTATGGAATATGCAGGAGACAAGAAATGATCATCCAGAAATGATTCAAAACGTCTTCATTGGCAGGGAATGACCTATTGGTGTTCTGTGTGAGGCTAAGTTGCTGTGGCACCTTGATAATATACAAAAAATTACACAGTTCTTCATCACATTTGAGCTCCACCAAGACAGATGTAGCGAGAAATTCCGTTGACATTGTTGCACACACTGTCTTATTGTCATAGAGAATTTAGTCAAAATTATAAAATACTTAATCTTGTGTGCTTTTCTGATTCTGTGAAAACATTTACAGGCCTGCAATGTAAGTCACATTTCCTGTTGTTTTCCATTACAAACAGTCATCCAGAGCTTGCCCTAACTGAAATTTCTGGAGTTGTTCGGGCATTTTCCAATGTCAGACTAATTTGAGCTAATTAATGTGAAGAAGATGCATGTCACTTAAAAAACCATGTGCCTGTCTCCTCACATGACATGGTAGGTGCTTAAAAGCGTTTTGAGAAGACCTTGAAACGAATCCTGGGATAGAGGATTTCAAAAGCCTAAAATCTATAGCCTTTTATTGTTCTACTAGAAGCAATTTCTGGGAGCGAGATATTTCTTCTTACGCTGGAAGTGGACTTCCTGGGAGTAGAATCTAGGGCCTCCCATGCATTGCTGGCTAGCATTCTATCATTGAACAACCGAAGCAGAGTCCACAATTAATGTCACTACAAACAACAGTTCTCGGCTTTCTCAGCTGAGTCATACCATCTTATTTAATTTCATTGTGCATGGTCAAGATATTCTCAAATGACTAATAATGTGACATTCAATCCACATGAGAAACACACACTCATAAGCATCCCCCTCTTGTCTTAACATAAATGCATGCAGTTAGTGCACTTGCAATAAAATAGTGGAGGACGAAATTCGCAGTGTAAAATAACGTGATCACTTCGTCTCACATGTCCTCATCAGTTGCAGTCTAACTTCGTCAAATTACAATGACTCTGAAGGAATAAATAAGGAAAACATACTCCAATGTTGGAGTGATAACAGAGAAAATACTGCAAAATTAGGGCATCAGAATTATAAATAAACATCACAGTTTGTTTCTCTAGCTGAAGTCATCAAGAATTCATCTGCACTTCATAGATGACAGTGATGAGGAGGGATGAGAAATTGTAAAATGGACTGGACAAGTCTAATAGACAGAGTTAGTTTATAGGGTTGTACAACAACTCATGAGATAGAAATCAGCTCAGTGAGCTGAAATCACAACTGTGGATGATTACGCAATCAGTGTTGTCAAAATCGAAACGCATTTTCCAAAGGAGGAGTGAGAGATTGATCATACTGCCTTCCCGTCTGACTAATTCTCTTTGAAAAGCTTTTATTACGATCGCATTATGGAGTCGACGGTGAATTTGGTGTCCTGAGTACATTTATTATTTTCAATGATTCGAATATCTTGACGAAATGCTTGACATACACAAGGTGTCTGCTGATTGAGCCTTCTGATAATTTCAAGTGCTATGTAGCAGGAATTGGATTGTCTGAATGACTGGTAAACTGCCCATAGTGCCTGTCATGGGTCAGAACATGTCCAGCAGCTAGCAGTTCTCGAATTCTTGTCATTTTCAACTTTTGTCTATCCATTCAATCAAACACAGTATCTTCACAAATATTACAAAACTCACCAGATAGTTTTTTTTTCTTGCTCACTTCAACAGCTACCTCGGGTGAGAATAACTGACTCATTGATATTTTATATGCTTGGTTTGCCATATTCATTTACTTTATCGATATACAGATAAGACAAAATATGAGAATGCAAAACACTCATTTAATGTGAAGCATAATTTACTGGAATTAGCAAATCGGAGTACTCCTTTGCTGGACTCCTCAGCAAATATATACAGTTAAATGGTATTTCTCTACTGGATCATATAAAATCGAGTACTGACGTCGAGTACGCCTGTCAATATCACAGTCAGTAATGAAACATGCTCCTATTTGGATAAGATCAGAAAAAGGCAACTGGTGAACTGTGAAACACTGACTGATCTGACTGATCTGTGATCTGAATGCCTTCAGTGATGCATAGCCTTAGTTGTTCAGATAAAACAACTAAAAATGGGGAGGTGAGCAATCAGAAATGAGGAATATCATTCACAAGTAAAGATGTATATTCGAATGATGTGTAGCGCTCATTTTTAAGGATGTCGAGAGTTGAATGAATGAAATGAAAACGGTGCCTAGAAGGACAGAGTCATTGATAGGACCAAGTGAATATTTAGACTCAGATATTACCATCATCAAACAAAATATACTGCATTCAAATAGCTTCAGGAATACGCACAAGCCTTCATTTTATCGTCACACCATCTTTCCATATCACACTAGGGCACAAAACTCTTCGCTTCTCATTCTAGTTTTTGTCAAATATGTGTCATGTTATGTCACCTGAAGATCTCCTCAACATATCTTCAGTCTGTCTCAGTTTTCTCCTGCATATTTGTTCGGTAGCATATTGTTGACTGTGTTGTTGCCGGGTGGATTTTCGCGTTCCTTAATCTTTCCGCCTCGTCATATTATCTTCAGCACTAATCGAAGACAGGTGCTTATGAATGCCTTCAGTACCCAATGTCATAGGTCTCCACAGAGTAACGAATGAACGTCTTCCCTTTGAAATCTCGACTGGTTTTACCATTCTCATCAATGCTGCTTGCAGCTGAAATGACACTCACTGACCAGGTGAGTGGAAGCAGTGAATCCCTGAAGAGTTCTCACACAGCTGATGCTTGGTATTTGCTGTAGTTAGTTGAGTCTCTCAATCAACTCTGTCTGATCGATTTCCGTAGCAATTTATGTCAGTTTATAAGCTCTCTCCTCTTAATCTTCGTTTGCTTTTAAGCCAGAGGAGACACAAATCATCGGTGAAATCTACGTTTTATAGGGTCTTATTATTATGACCTAATGTAAATTGGTAGATATCCATCTATCTATCTGCTTATCTATCCACCACTCTACTTTAACTTGCTGTCTGTTTTCTCCTACGTATTTTACGTATTGTTCATCTACTTGCCATTACTTGTAAATGCTTAATATATATTGAATCTTTATGCATGTAAACAAATTCTCTGCATGTCTTTTAAAGGCCTCAAGGGTAAGTGATAAACACAACTCTGAACTAACACACAATGACAATTGTATGCACGTTTTGTTTTGGTTACAAGTAATTAATGCCAGTCTGTGAATAATAAAACCACGTCTGATTTGAAAGTCATAGTGAAATTTCACCCTAAGTTGGGGTGTTGTTCGTTTTATTGAGACAGACATCATACTGCCTGCACGTCTTGTTTATAAACTCTTTTCATCAAACATGAAATAGAAGAGTATTATCTCGGTTGATGACGACTGGCACTGAAATGTAGAAGATGTACATTTTATCCTGGTTGGGAGTCATCAAATGGAAGTATCGGCATTCACAGTGAGTGGAGGTGTCTCCATTGAAACTCGCTCGCAAACTACACCCAGCGTTCCAAACACCAAAGCCTTGACCAATAGGCCAGCTGACAAGTACTGAACACGACAAAATGTGCATCATGGAGTCCACTGCTGGTCGTCATCAACAAAAGTAGCATCCTGTTGATATTCATACATCGTTGAAGCATGTTTACTAGAAGTCAACATGTCAGGAGAGACCAAGAATTTCAGTTGAGTATGAGAATCAATCAACGGGGAATGCATATGGGTGTAACAACAAACAAGAATACTTCTGCTGTTATTCCTGTGGGTTCTGAGTGGAACACAGGAATTCAAGAGCACATCTCCATTTCCTTCTGCTCTCTTCAGTCCTCTTTAGCTACTAAAAGATTTCTCATAGAATTTCATCTCCTCTATATCACTCTCGTGTGACGTCCAACTTGTCACCTCAACTCTCTATTCAGGTTTCCCCCGAAGGTTCGCCTGACGAGTGATGTTATTCAACTCTCCTCTGAGCGTAGGTCCAATCTCGCTCCAATTCCGTCTATACTTCTGTTAGACAGTAGGTTCTTGTTCGGTGCATTGTCAGAGTCCATTGCTGCTAATTCTTTCCAGCTGGACATCTGATCTGCAATGTGGTGCAAAAGCAGCTACTGACAGCAAGTCTCTGAACTGAAATGATGAAGTTGCTATCTCGACACAAATGGTGAAAATCCGAATCCTTCCTCATTACGCTGATTTCAGTGGACTAGAATTCATGATGATTATATCTGTCAATGACAGGAATATATGACGTAATCATATGACAATTACGTAATAACCACCAGTTTGGTAACCTGAATAGAAGAAAGTCACTCACTAGCAGAAGAGACTGGTTCCATATAATCATTCACCTCAATACAATGACTTCATTTAGCTGGTGTTGTCTAGAAGTGGAATTCGGGAGAGGCGGATTTCGTAAAGTTTGTGACCTGTCGCCTGAATATACCTACGCACTCACAATAAGTGATGGTATTACCACTGAAACTTAACTGAAAATGACTTTAACAAATAACTCTAATATTAATAATATTGGTAATTTGTTGCCTCTCTTTCTCTCCCTATATACATGTATGAATTACCTTCAGTTTAAAAATGTAAGTAAATAACCATCGAAGTATACAGGTTTGATTATTCTTTTATATCTGAAGTGTGACAGAAGCTGACGGTCGAGGACGACGAGATGTCAGCAGTTGGTTTTAATCACTTCGAAACGCCTTCGGCGTATTTAACAGCACGAAACTGTTTGGCTAGATCTCGAATTAGTCAACTGTATCGAGGTTTAAGAGTGAATGTGGAACAATAGATGATGACTGAACATAATACTAATCTTAAGATTAGCACTTCTTAGATTGCATTGGTGACTTTGGAAAGAGGTTTGAAGACCCGTGACAGAAATAATAATGTCACCAAACGTTGGTTCACAAATATTTCATTGGATGAAGGTATGATCACGATCTGACATCAGTTTGAGAAACATTGTCATGGAGAGCTATCTCGGCATAATTCCTCAATTAAAGGTGAGTTACTGGCTCATGAAATTGACTGAGGGTTGAGCCATGTATCTCGCTAAATGGCAGGAGTTGTGAATAATGTACTGGCCATTGGATTCAGTGCCAGCGGTTGGATGGTGTACTAGCTTGTCTTGTAACTGAAAGATCCTCAGTTAGAAATGCACTGGTTTCGTAAGGCCTAAAGTTCTCAAACTATGACGAAACAGCTGTCCGATACTCTTTGCTGATTTCCCGCAGCTTCTTCAACGAAAATCAGCTCGTAGTCGAACCCTTGAATAAACGACAATCTGTTTGTATCGATAATTGATAATGTTGAATCTTCAAGTGTCATCAGGTAGATTTCCAGTTGGCCAGATTTTCATCACCTCCCTACACACTGTGCGTGTTTGTGAGCTTGTCTATAATCGAAGTGAAATTCACTGGTTAACATAAATGTCCTAATACAATTTGAATTCTTCTCATTTCAGCTCTGTCCTGTAAGTAGTCGTAGTAGTAGTATTGGTAGTATCATAACTGTTTCTTTGTTATATTGAACTCCAACTACAACTAAACTATGTCACCAGTCTGACGGCCTGTTGGAGTTCCAGCTATACTGATCTGATGAGTGAATGGAAAATGCCATTTTCTCGTGTTGTCCGATAGGCATTTCATTGATTTCAGTGTTGATAACGAACTGACTTCATTTAGAGAATCACTGAGAGATGAAGGCATAGTAGACAAATTACTGCTTGTTGCTAAGACTGACAGATAAGGAGGAATTAGCTGCCAATTACTTCTTGGTTTCAACATGTGTCGGTGATTTAGTTGTAGGATGCTCACCAACCACACGTCTCGTCGCCTGGAATTCGATTTCAGGCTGACGCACTCCTTAACATCTCCCAGATCACTGGTTGATAGTAGGCCAGAGAAAGAAGGATGAGAGTCTGATCGTGTGGCTATTAGCCTCACTATGTGTAAAGAAACTACAAGGCTTCCAGTTCGAAGGACTGCGATCTACTTCGGACACCTAGGAATGAAATAATGGATCTCCATGGTCTCCAATGGTTGTCTTAATGAAGAAGGTTCGTGACCAACTTTGGAAACCACTCTAATAGTTAGTCGTCAAGTCAACCACAACAGCACTTGTAATGCCGTTGACACGCGAAAAGGAGTGAGATGGCCAGCACTTAACAAAAGTGCCTCCACTGACTCAAACAACAATCAGAACAGTTCCTAGAAGCAGTATATATATACGTTTTGAATGACCTCAAAACTCGTTAAATTCACTATTAGTTTGAAGCCTCGTCAACCGATTAGAGTTTAGTCCACACAGAAGAGTGTGAATACCAAATACGCGATGCTGGAAACACTAGATTTCAGCCTCAGACATATCATAGCTTTCTAATTCTTAATATAAGTGAATGCATTCTCCTCCAGTGGTTTACTCCATAAAATGATCTACAACGTGATATTCCACAATTTTCAAAGTCTACGTTTCACGCCATTCATGTATCGCCATTCATGTTATCAAGAAGATCGTACATATTGTGATCCGAATAGTTTCGATTTCTGAAGGGAAAGCAGGTGACATTTTTACTCTTCGAACTGTACGATATTCAAAAGGCGAATTTATCAGCTAATATCATTTAGACAGTAGTATATGGTAGCATGTAGATCTACAGTTTCTCCAAATTATTGCTTATTACTACATTCCACAAACTTTAACGGCTACGACGATCATGGATATCTCCAATTCCCTATCAAAATACTTCCTCTGAACAAATGCTAGTGCGTAATTACCTCTAGAATACCAATCTAATACTATTTACAAAATGTAGTAAAGCACGAATGTTGATGAATGTGATCTTATCCGTACAGAAAATGCCCAATATTGATTGCGAATCAAGGTATTTATAATGTTGTTCAACGGGAGAAACTGATAACCATTAGGATCAAATGAGACAAATGTGTCTTCTCAGCCAGTGGTGAAAGCAAACCAATGAATTGATGGTAACGTGATTATCGACCAGATTGAGGACCAATAACCTTGCGTTCGTTTTATAAACTGCGGCATCGCCTAGTCTTAACGGCATTGAGTGGTGGTTTCTTCAAAAATTCCCCTTTTATTTGACTGCTTGATTGGTGATTCAATGAGTTTTAATGAATCTTTTTACAAAATCACTATCAATTTAGCCCGAAACCGTGAGAAGACGCGAACCTCGGTGAGTTTTTGAGTAATTTTTCATCAGTGAAATATTGAGAGAATGAGTTGGAATTCACAGATGCTGAGGTGGGATTCACGTTACAATACTTGTCAGATTTTCGAGTAGAATCCGAATAGAGGAACCAACGACTCGGTCATCAGAGTATGACATACAGGAGATCGTGTGCTCAGGTGGCTTAGTGATGAGTAGTCGTTCGAGGGAAATGTCAGAGAGTCGATTTTGCAATTTAGGCGCTTCGATAACGTAGTGTGTTCTACTAGGAAGGCAAACAAGACATGATGACTGTCTGAAATCCAGAGAGAGTTGGAGCAATCCTCAAATCTGTGATCATTACCACTTCGACTACTACCACTATTAGTATTAGTAGTAGTAGTAATATTTGAAGGATGAAAGCTCCCCTGTCTAGGAAAATTGATTCTCACAGACCGACTAATATGAAGACTTCCCCGATCTAATTTGAAACTATTGATTTCGATTTCCATTGGTTATCATGGTAATTTTCTTGGGAACACCTCCATGACAATGTTTCGTCCACAGTCCTCATTGTTATCTGGGTCCATGACTGCCGGTAAGCTTCCAGTTCCTCCTCACACCACGATGTCTTCCATATACCCTTAGATGTCCGACTCGCCATTTCGTGTTTGCTTTCCTCCCAGAGCCTGGAGTGTATCGTCGTTCAACGGTCTCTTAAGCTTCTGTCCAATCCAATAGGGATCATTTAGCCACGTCTCACAACAAGCTATTAATCAATTCCGGATTAACTAAGACAAATACTGGTGATTAGCTTGATTATATGATTTCATACAATTTCAGACTTCCCGTAAGTTGAGCATTTTTAATATTATGACAGGGGTAATTTTATCATCCTGCAAAACCAATTCAATTTCATCCACTAGTGAAGTCTGACGCCAGTGAGACACTTTCTGGATTTTATCGTGTTTAACTGATGAATTGCTTAGCTGACGAGTATTCTCTCACTACTCACATCAACCAGTAGTATGTTTGGTACGGTATGGAGTCAAAATTCGCCTGTTTGAGAAAATTCCTCAGTTCGTGGTGTTGAAAAGTTGCCACAGTTTCCTTGAGAAATCAAGAATATTCAGATCACGATGTATGACTGAGCTCAAACAGCCGAACTAGTCGCAGACACCTGAATTCTGGCTATCTATTTTCGTGAACAGATGATACACAGAATCTAATTTATTACACTTAGAAATGAGAAATCACTGCTGTTCGACGGCAGTGGTCTCCGACATATTCTCACATATCAATCAATCAAACAATGAATCAGCAGTGTATTATGTAGTATCACTCTAGCGTGATTGACGTTTCTGGAAGGCAGTTAAATAGTATTACTGTTATTATTGATTTGTACTTCTGATTCCATTTTGGAATTTCCGGACTGAATTGATGGATCCCATTCTCGTTCAAGGAGTTCTTCGAACTCGTGTGTCAACACAAGACTGGTTATGTAACTGACAAATCCCTACATATCACAAGATATGTGTAGTAAATTTTCATGTTAACCGCCAATCAAATGTGCAAGTTTTAATCAACAATAGACTCAGCATTTATTCGTGTATATTTGTCACAAAATTCCTCACTTCTCTTGATATCATACTCCGTGAACTGATATCACCTAGGGTACCAATGGAAGTGGGAAATACTGAAAACCTGATCCAAGCCAGTTCACCACTCTCCATAAGCCATCCAACAGCCACAGAATACACAGTGTGTAGATTAAAAGATATGTCCTTTTACATGAACATTTACCACACATATCACAAGATATGTGTGGTAAATGTTCAGGTTTACCTCTATCGAAAAACTGCTCCATGCCAGTATAGGACTCTCCAGAAATACAGTTTCATGAAGCCATCCATCCAACAGCCACAGAATACACAGTGTGTAGATCACAAAATATGTCCTTTGTGTTTCCAGTGGCTGATGAATACTGTCGAAGTCTAATGTAGTGTTTAACCGATCGACGGACTTGTAGGTAAACTTGAAGTTTGTGGCTTAACTCTGCATTGGGAGGGAGTCATGCGTGCGCACTGTCAGAGAGTCTAAAAAACTGAGACGAAACAGCTGTTCACTACTGCATCGTCGTTACCAATGGTTGTCTAACAGATGTCAGTTTGTGACCAGTCAAACGCCTGCGAACTGACGATCACCTAAGGTAATATGCAGAAGTGAAATGTGAATCAAGGGGAATTTATCAATTCGCTTTCTACATCGAGACATTTGCTTCACAGGTTGTAATCAGTTGAGTCATTAATCATTAAAATACCCCTCCTGTGAATTATAAGGATTTCGAGGCATTATCACTGAGCAGAATGCATCAGTAGAATTTGACTTTAAAGTACACACAACTGGCTCATTTTTACACAGAGATTGCCGTAAGTGATTATCATTATTATCAATAATTATAACAATCAATACTACTTTTATGCAAAAATAACCATTGGACATATCTGGAATAATTCACCACCAGTAAAAATGACGGGACAGGAGAATTCAAAAACTGAAGGCGTGACTATGAATGTTATATCGTTATTGCCATTGTGACTAGTGCTTGCAAATTGTGCCTGATACATCATCTACTGAATAATACTCAATCACTGCCCCATACACTTATTTGTAAGCAAGGCAACTTGGCATTTTCAAGTGGTGGTTTGTAGAGATTCTATCGATCTCAAGTTAGATCATGAAATGACATCAGTTATGGAGAATCATCGAAAGTTATAGAGTGGTGGGTAGTTACTACACCCGACTTTGGGACTCCTAGGCAGAAGGTACCGGTGAACACACTGAAGATAGAAACGGGGTCCTTCATGTAATGAGGTCGACCCACTAACTACTCAGTCACTGGGACAGAAACAACGCCTTGGGAATTTCAACTTGTGCCCATCATTACCCAGTATCATTGCCGAGTGTTTGTCCTTCCAATAAACTTGGTAGAACTCACTGGTTACTACTGCATAGCAGAACGACCGGCGATTTCATTCCACAGTCAGTTACCGGAAAGCTTCCGATTAACTGTCTTGTGTTGATTTGAAGAGCTCAAACCTCTGAAGTATCACAGAGGAGGAAGAAATAACAGCTGAGTACTCTCCGAATGAAATGCTTCTTTAACTGAAGTCACTTCATTATCCAACTTAATATGAACTTGATTTTTGAAGTCTACCAATCAAGGGTGTACGTCGGTGGCACAGCGGTTAGGACGCTCGCCGACCATGCACATGGTCCGAAATTCGATCCCCGACCAACACACTACTTTACCTCGGTAATCTAGTAATATGGCTTGTAAAGAGGGAAGGTTAGGCATGAGGCCAGCAACCCCATCCAGTAAAAATAAACACCACTGCTACTGAAACTTCAAGCCTCTAACTTGAAGCCCTATGTTCCACTGGGAATGTTTAGGAATAAAAAAATCATGAGTACAACAGAATCATTAGGGCAGATGCAAAAGTTGCCTAGTAGTATAGTCTGATGTCAGATTATCAGTCAGTCACTTAGTAGGTCAGTAAATCTGTCAGTCACTCAGGCACACTTCTCACATGTCCTCACTTCACTTAAACTACAGAATTCACTGTCCTCTAATCATACTGTGTTCGTGAATTAGGCTGTATTTAACACCATTTGTCAAAAATTATTCTCAACTTTTATTCATTGAGAAGATGCACACTACAAATATTTCTTCTTATGCACTCTCTTTTGGCTTTTTTTACAGTAGGCGATCATAAGTGAAGACCTTCAATTACCGATTACAAAGAGACTGCACGTTCGAATCGCAATGGATATATAGATATGCATTTTTGTTTGTTTGTGTATCTGCGTGTGTCTTCCTGTGTGTGTGTGTGTGTGTGTGTGTGTGTGTGTAAGTGACTGAACATGATTATGTTAATAAACTATACACTGCTCTTTGTACAGCCATAATAAATGAAGGATTTCTGGTAAATATTCTGTGTTCATTCTCTGTGGTTCATTCTCTCAGCTGAATTGAAGGTGTCAAGGTATATATCCAACAAAAAGTAGTTACAAGTCTCATTCAGTAATATAAAGCCTCGACATTGCTTACTTACAAAGCCAGATAAATGTGTTGACTGAGTCCAGTGTAATGAAGATATACACAACCGATGGTCTATACTCAATTCAAAATGCCACTAATGAACATTGGTGATAATACTGTTTGTGATGAACTACCGCCTAGAAAGACTAGTCAAATCACTGGTCAAATCACCGGGTCGCGTTCGCCATCCGGAGAGTAGTGATCTAACCATCAGATGTCTGTTTTTTCGCTTTCGGATCGAGCTCCCGAATCAGACCAAACCACTTGAATTTCGGCTAGCTTCTTGAGTGGACTTATCTGAATAATCTTTGTTCCTGAGGGGATTTGTGGTGAAATTTCATCTCGAACCGTGTAAACTGCGAATCGTAAACATCATTTAGCAACATCCTGAATCTACAAATATTATCCAAGTTACTCGGTGATATGAGCGACAAACATCACCCTGACAGCAACGCGGAAATAAGGCATAAGCCGATATGCTAATAATATCAATAATAACAATGATTATTAATGTGGCGGAGATACAATCAAGGAAGACAAACAATAAGTCATCCGAATGACGAGTACCGAGATACTGATTTCAAATCACAAACCTGCCTAATGGTAAACCTTAAAGTGACTCAAGGTAACATGAGGAGCTAACATCAGGTGAAACATCTCTAAGTGTCAGGGTCAACATAAGATGTCTCACGAAAGGCAGAAACAGATGTCCAGGCTAGAAAGCCGTCTGTACTGTCCTAATCAGATTTCGAGATAGACTCTCCATAGAAGTATCTCCTTTGAGTTGGTAACACCAAAGGAATAGCTTTCTCTCACACCTTGTCGATTCCTGCTCTAAACTGCTGTATTTCATGTCACCATTTATAATCTACTCTGGGTATTCATTTTCGCTCATTCCAGCAGCAATTAGCGGTAGAGGTTACGCTCACTGAGCACTACACAGTTATCGCCTTTAGACCAATAGTTCTCGGAGGTGGCTGAATCCTATCAATGATGTTTGCAATGCGTCCCTTAAACCAGGAAATGCTCCATATTGGTTCAACCAATGATGGTGCCTCATGGGTTATTGTCAAATACTGCAGACTGTATAGTTCACAGTCCTTTTGTAACAGCGAGACACAAAAGAATTTAGTAATGGAATTGTATGTTCGCAAATTGAAACAAACGTTCGGCGAAAACACGCTCACCATACTACAAAATCATTTCTCTGACATTGTGCTACTTTTGTCCTCCGTCTCGTGCTTCTTTGTCTTCCTTCCTTGTCATCCGTGTTGTTTCACAAGCATCATCCAGTAAATCCACTTCTCCGCTATTCAATATTCTCGCTGATGATATACACATACACGTATATCTGCATCTGTATACTATCCATAAGTCGCGTCAGTAGCAGATGCCACACCATAACAGCAGGTATTGTACTTGTCAAAGGCGTTCGCCAGAATACTGGAAGTATGGTGGTGATTCAATCACAGAAAACACACGTTGTTATTAAATCAGGGAGCGGTGATTACTTAAAGGGTGAACCAGTATTGTTTAGAGAGAGATAAGAGAGAGATGACATACCATTACGACCACAATTTTCGTCATGCATGTCATGCACTCACTGTTCTGTCGCTATCCATTTTCACGTGCTACCATGTAAATTATTTGAATATTCTTGACCTGAATTGTCTTACCATGGTAACCGCCATAGAGCCACGTGAACAAAACTATCTCCTGCTTAATCAGCCTTCTTCACTGCAGCTTCACACGAACTTCCTCAACTGAAATAAACATCAATATCTTAATCAGATTCAAACAAATGCCTCTAAAATCCTACTAGAGCAGGTCCGAATTTTCAATCATAGTTAACATAATAGTAATAATATGTTTATTCCTATCTTTGTGGGACAAACCAGTTTTACAGGCATGGATAAGTATTTTTTTAAAATACATCAATTTGATTTATGATGAAATTACAATGTTGCTGTCCTTTTTGACATTAGTTTGTGGGTACAATCTACTAACTAGTCATTCAATGGAGCACATTAGGAAATATAGAAATACTGTCTTCGCATTCACAAAAAACCCAAGTATGTGTTGGCTGGATTATAATACTTGGGAAAGAAAGTAAATCTTGAAGTCAGTTCCTCCACATAATTTTGGTGTGTTGCATCGGCGTTGCATCGTATTCTTGATTTATATTCAAATTGGGCATTAATTTAAAATAAGTAACGTATTTGTATAATTTTGTCAGTATTTTTATCGTTAGTAACACCAGAAGTGAATTGTACTCAATGCAGATCAATTTGGGCTACCGATATCACATGCTGAAAATTTCATACTTGTACCAAAATACTGTGTGGAATCAAGCTATAATAAAATATCAAATAAAAATAAAAATATTGGTTATTGTTAGGCAGGTTTGTTTTACTGCGCCCACGTCAGACGAAATCGTCATTTGTTGCTGAATGATTTCTACTAACGAGTAAGTTGATTAACACGTAGAAAGCTATTTGTAAGCCATTTTAGATCACTGATACTGCTTGTGTATAGGATGCTGTACAGCGTTCTGTTATGGTGACAGTGGATTTTGTCAAGGATGTTGAGTCATTACTAGCCGAAACTCTGAAGGATGATATGATGATGAGTAAGTGACTTCAACTCTTCCTCAGCTTCAGTCTAGCTGTAGATCTATCTGTGTAACTTCCACTACAAGGCAAATAGAAGAGAAGAGGCGAGCAGCAAAGTACCAGAGAGGAATGAAAAATTATGTGGGCACGAATAGGACATTAATGTTTGTACATATTTGTTCATATTCGTCGTACATTGCCATCTAGTAAATATATATATATATCTATTTCTTCACAGTCTTTTTATGCGTTTATGTGACTAGTTTATTTATTGTTTTTAGAGTAGTTAGGATAATCATGTTCATTTTTTAGGTGCTGTAGTAAACTAATAATCGATTCGTTCTAAGAATAAATGGTTTATCAATATCATCAGCAGAGTGAAACAGTCTGCTCAGAGAGCGTTTGAAACTTATAAACGAGGTGCAAGTTCTGACTTCTAGGGGCAGACGGTTCCATATTTTATAATACGTGACTGTGAAGAAGTTTTCGCGGAGTGTTGATTTAAAGGCTTTTATTGTCACTTTGCAAGTTTGGTTACGCCGATCATAAGAGCCTTCCGGTGGGAGTTGTATGTCTCCCCCATTGTCTGGGAATGATATTTTGTGTAGGATCTTAAAGAAGAATACTAGGTATATAATAAGTCAAGATTAAGAATCATGCACCGTGAGATGTAGCCTTTCCTACAGTCGTGACCAAGTAGTTTGAACGTGAAATATCGTTGAATACTTTCTATCTTCAGCTTGTTACGTATGCGAGTGCTGCAAATAATAAATGGACAGTATTCTTGTATTGGTCTTACACATGTTTTGTGTAGAATGAGCTTTGCTTCATTGTCATGAACGTTCCTGAGTATGCATCTTAAGAGCATCCTTGACTTTCGAGTCTGTGATGCCACTTGCTCAGAGAATGTCAGGTCACCAGAGTACCTCAGGCCTAAGTCAACGACACTTTGGAGTCTGGGTAGGCTAGCAGATTGAAGCGTTAATTTCATGTCGATTGAGTGTGCGCCGAAGCAGATCCAATCACATTTGTTCAGATTAAATTGTAGATTCCACAAAGACGACCAAGCAGTTACTTTGTCTAATTATTTCTGCACAAGATTCTCGAAGTACCCTAGGACATCACATTGTAATGTATAAGCTACGTTTTGGTCATCTGCAAAGATGATTGGTTTCCCATGTGAGAAGCAAGCTCATACATCGTCGGTATAAAGTTTAAATAGGAGGGGCCCAATGACACTACCTTGAACTACACCAGAAGTGATTTGGCTAGGTTTGGAAGTTACAGACCCAAGTTTAACTATTTGAACCTGTTGTTGAGGAATGATTTAAGCCATACTAATAATGAGTCACGTATTCCTAAGGAGTTCAGCTTATTTATTAGCAGTAAATGGTCGACATGGTCAAATGCCTTAGAAATGTCAAAGTAGATGAGAAGTGCTAGTTGTCGTCTGTCACGACTGCTGGTGACAAAATTAAAGAAGTCTAGGTGGCATGTTAAACATGATCTGGATTTGAGGAATCCATGTTGGTTCGGACTTAAAATGTTGCAACAAGCATATGCATAAGTAGGTTATCTTTAACTAGTCTCTCCATGATTCTAGATGCTATAGGTGTGATATTGATCGGCCTGTAGTTGCTGACTTCTGTTTTTGAGCCACATTTGTGTTTAGGCATAATAAATGTTTTCCACATGTCCGGGTAAGTTTGAGTTTCTAAGGACATTGTGAAGACTTTAAGCAGTAGTAAGTGGATGTCAGGGCCACCATATTCATAAAAATATGATGATATACCGTCAGTGCCAAAACCTTTCGAGCTTTCGAGTGTTCTAATGGTTTGGTTAATGTTAGTGTAAGTGAATTCAACGGCACTTATTTGTTTTGGTGTGGGTGGAGATGGAAGTTGTGCCATATTAGTAGCAGGGTGTATACCGAGTAACTTGACTGTGGGCTTAAGGTAGTTAGCTGCAAATTCTTTGTTGAATAATTCACACATGTCTGCAGAATCGGTGCATAGCCTACCTCTGTCTATGAGGATAAAAATGTTGTGATTTTCGCGATTTAATCGCGTCTTTAGGATTTCTGTAAGAGCAAACACACTAGCAGGACTGACCGCTGTGCTGCGTTCTTCGTTTCTCATACGCGAATCTCGAGCTTGTGAGATTGAGTCAAGGGTTTTAAGTGTTGACCCTAGTGTGCCAATGTCGTGGTGTTTGAAGTAACTTGTCGAGAATCTGTTCAGTTTCGTACGATCCTTTCATTTTATGAATGACTTTCTATTTTGGGAAACCTTTGGTGTTTGGAGTGGAATGACAGCGTCTAAGCATGTGTTTGAGTTCTGGTAGAAGATGCTCATAGCTCTCCAGAGGTCATCAGTAGTCAATTATTCGCCCCATTCACGGGATCCTAGCATCGATTCTACGACAGCCCAGTTTTGCCCTACAATAGTTCCTATATATTACTTGTTGGGAAGTGGAGGTATGAGCTGCATTGCCACTCAGTGGAATTGTCAATGTACACATCACTGTTTTGTAGTCACTACCTGAAAACTTAGAACCAACTTAGATTAAGAAAGGACTTAAATCGTGACAGAATATTAAATCCACTACGTTGTCATCTCTTGTATGGATATTGACAGTTTGTTTCCTGCCGAAAATGTCCAGTGTACCTAAGAGCTTGTCAAACTTAGCTGGGCGTGTTAATAAATCCCAGCTGATTTCGGGTGGGTTGAAGTCTCCACATACGATCTTATGCTCGTATGGAAGAGTGGATACTTGCTCCAGTGCATTTATAAGTTGAGTCTCGTAATCACTAAAGGTGCCAGGTGCTCTGTAGTTACATCCTATTAGTAGTGTAGCACTTTCGAAGTGTACGTTGACTCATAGGGTGTCGTGCATGTCATTGAGTTCCCAATTTTCCAGCAGTTATACAGTAAGTGTGTTCAGAAAGTACATTAGGCGCATTAAGCAGCCTCCTCCCTAACCACTGTTCCTGTCACATCGAAAGTGTGTGTACCCATCGATGCTTATCTCTTCGTCTGGTGTATTGGAGTGACACCAGGATTCAGTAATAATGATTATTCGGGGTTTATATACCAGCGTGTGTGCCCTGAGCATCGACAGTTTGTTTAGGATAGATCTAGCATTAATAAGGATTAAATAAAGAATTTGGGAGTTGTAGTAGTGTTTGAAGTATTTAAGCTCGTCAACCAAGCTCAAGTGTGGATCGGCATCCACTGGTTCCGCGTGGCATAACAACCCTGTGTTGCAGTCAGTGTGAGTACCATGTTAACCTATGTCTATCGAGTTACTATCGATTTCTTTTAGTGAATAATGAGTTTTATTATTGGATTCACTATAGGATGAGGTAGTTCTAGGCTTGGGTAGGTTGAAGAATTGGGTTGGAGCTTTTATTTGGCCTATACTTGTACAGATATTGGATGTGATTATTAATTCCATGTGCACTAGCTTATGTCTGTTCTCTTCCCGATAGGGAGTGGACATTAGTGGTACGGGTTCAGAAGAGTTAACATCCCCACCAGTTGTTTGGTTAACGCTGACAGGGATGTGGTGGATAAAAAATCTTTGGTACTTTGTGATGCCCAAAACTTACTAATCTGCTTATTGTGTGGGGATATTCTAAGAGAACTTACATGGGTTTCGTTATATGTATAGCTGCACTGTGGTTTGATTTCCAGAAGACTTGTTCCATATAATCTGTCAAAGTTAGGTAATGCGTTATATTTGAAGACCAAGAGTGGTTAGTGGCTGAAATCTGAGTGTTGTCTCTTATGCTAATTTTCGTGATGGTGTCACTACACCAACTAATAGTGTGACTTGGCACAGTATGCCAGCAAGTTGTGTCGTTATTTTTCGAAAACCCAATGGCCTCATTTGTGTTTTTAATTTGGTTGCTAGCATAGTTTTGTATATTATTTACCTTAAAGCGTGGGTTATTCTTGGGGGTTTGAAAATGTTGGGGAGTTCTCGTAACAAGTGGTGTAATTCGGCATGTTTTGTTGCCGAATTCCATTTGAGTTCTAACGTTTTGGCTAGAAGAGGATGTTATCGACTTGCAAGAGGTATTGAGGGAGGAATGAAGGCAACTGGTGAAGGAGGTAGGGAAGAAGGAGTGGAGTGAGTGAGGAAGGCAGAATAATAAGTGGTAGTGAAATGGAAAAGACACAAATGTAAAAAAGAAAGGAGAAAGCAGACAGAAATTCGATGTTTTACGTCGCAACAAACTTACAATACACCATCATCATCTCATCAGTTAACATTGGCAACAAAGAGGAAGGTGTGACGGTGAGTATGTGAGTGTGAGTGAGCATGTGAAAGACTGTGATGAATACACCAGACACATGAGAGAAGAAAGTCACAGTCAAACTACAAAATTCAATGAATAGATCAATGACTGAATGAAGGAGTGAAGGAGAATTGGATTGTGTATTTGATATTCATCTTCTCTTACAGTGTGAATAGTCATCGCAAAAAAGCTTGCCTTGCCTCGTTCTTTTATTTTCATGAAATATGTTCTGACAGTTTTGTAATCTATCCAGTTGATGTCATGTGTAATGTTTCCTTTCATGGATGTTTGTGTCAGTGTGTGTCTGTTTGTGTGCGTGAGTAAGTCGTGAATAGAATTACGAAATAGTGCAACTGGTAGTTGTACTGATGACGTATTCTTATGCGTTTGTATGTGTGACTGAGTGTCTTTGTCTGTATGGGATTAGTCAATCAATCTATTATCGATTAGTTTTTATGGTCAAGTTAAGTGTGGAGCTTTACATTCGTGTTTATACATAAAATTTCTCCAAGAGTAACGTGCTATAGTTTCTGGCATCAGTTTAACTTCTTTCAAAGTTAGCTGAGAATTTGACAGTCAGCACCTAGGGAAATATAGACAACCAGGTATTAGTACCAGACTATGTATGTTGAGAATTAACAGAATATAGAACACAATGGTTGACCAAGCGACTCCAAACTGGTTTCCAAGCGATCAAAAACCTCAACTCGTTACCTAGGAGCCTAGCGTTCAACCATATCTGGATCCGATCATACATGTGTAAAATAATCTGGATACAAACACAGACACGAATAGGTATCAGAAGAAGAAGGAGAGGAAAACAAACTGGAAGTATAGGAACGATACGTCGTAAAAGTTTCAGAATCTTCAGCAGTACGTAGCCATTGAGGTTCGAGTTCAGGACGTTCCAGTTACAAACTTACAATGTTGACCATTCAGCAACTGGCACCTTATCCAATGGCCCACGAATTCCAACTTCTGCCCATTCTTGATATATACAGCGCAACCGCTAGCCAGTGTCACACCCGAGTAATTGTTCTCTTACCAGACTTGTTATACCCTAATGGTCATGACTTCTCACTGGATTCACTCAGCCAGAAGTGATGAAACATACTCACCGATGACACTGGTTGGTGGTCACACTGAAATCACAAACTGGTAGAATTTAGATTTCGTGGGAGGTCGTTGAGTCGAGTCGCAGTGGCTGAATGGTTTACGAGCTCGCCTTGTACCTGGAAGGTCCTGGCTTCCATTACTGTAGGTGGGTGCATACTATCGACAAGTTCAGAGCTAGGCTGACGAAACAGCTGTCCAGTACTCACAACTGGCCTTCAATGGTTCTCTAACAGATATCGATCCGTGATGAAACTTGTGACAATTCAAATCCCTACAAAATAACTCCTGAGAACTACTGGTTGATGACGGTGCCGTAGAATTACTCCTAACCTCCAGTTGGTAATATATATACCACCATGCATTCATGAGGGCTATTCTGATAGCCAATTGTCGCATCAGGCAGATGGCTTATTGTGAAATGGAAACCATGGTGAAATTTAATCTCCTCAAACGGTGCAATTTGTAAGTGACGAGTTAATTTGGATATTGCAAAGAAGATCAACTTTTAGTAACTCCTGCACTATGTTTTTTCTGCATTTTCCTTCGAAATGTGTATAGCAGTTTGGACAGAAAATTATTTGAACAAGTCATAAGTTTAAATCACAATTCAACGAAGGATGTAATCGAATCAATAAGACAATATGAAGTCGGAATGCAGGAAACTTATAATTATGGATAGATAATTAGGTGAACCAATAATTTAAGCAAGTCATCAACAAAATCACTCTCTTGGCAAATTCCGAAAGCATATAAACTGATGGTAACTTTGTTTGATATATCATATCCGAAAGTATATTGTGTGGTTATAGATTTTGCTATAAAATGTCAACTACTGTTTAGGGATATAAGTAGCCAAAAGATTTGTACAATTTTCTCGAAAGGTGAAGTTTGTGGTCATTGTGTTCTCTATACGAAAAATATGTAAGTTAAAACTGATAGCTTTCAGAATCAGATCCTGACGAACTAACTGATGTAGGTTGGACAAAATCCGTAGTTACATTCAGTGATTTATATGTATCTGACAAGCGCAATTAAATTATCATTTAATCTTCTTTGTGAAAGGTTTATGCTTCCGAATGGATGATTCGCCTAAAACAACCGCTATTCTGTGTATCAAGGAAACAGGTCCAACCACTCTGACTTCCCTGGTCTTTAGTCGAACCTTTGAATTCATCTATTAATGTCAATCCAGCCAACTCAATCTCTTCAAAGCGACTGTTGCAAATCCTTCTCCACAAACATCGATTGTTTGTTGCTTCTTATTTGTCTCTAAGTGAATTTTGATTTTGCAGTTAACTCATCCAATTGACTCAACCGAAATACACGTCTCCTCAACAAAGTCTGAGGATTAACTTGATGTAATTTGGTGGAGGGTGTTTAGTATTGGAATTCGTGAGACGAGCACTATTTTCTATTTTTTTCTTATCACCTGAATGCGCTGCATTTTGGTGAGACTTTTTGTTCCTACAGGTAATTGAAGTTACCACCCATCTCTTAAATCGCCAAAGCAGTGGATACTTGGTTCAAGTCTGAATGAGAGTACTATCACTCACTGGTTGTATTGGTGTGAAAGAATATCACTTGAGTTTTGTAATATTTGTGAAGAAACTGTGTTTGATTCAATGAATATACAAAGGTTGAACCACAAAATGACAAGAATTCGAGAACTGCTAGCTGCTGGACATGTCCTATCTTATGACAGGCACTGTTGGCAGTTTACAAGTCATTCAAACAATCCAATTCCTGCTAAATAGCACTTGAAATTATCAGAAGGCTCAATCAGCAGACATCTTGTGTATGTCAAGCATTTCGTCAAGATATTCGAATCATTGAAAATTTTAAATGCACTCAGGATATCAAATCTACCGTCGACTCCATAATGCGAACGAAATAAAAGCTTTTCAAAGAGAGTTAGTCAGACGGGAAGGCAGTGTGATCAATCTCTCACTCCTCCTTTGGAAAATGCGTTTTGATTTTGACAACACTGATTGCGTAATCATCCACAGTTGTGATTTCAGTTCACTGAGCTGATTTCTATCTCATGAGTTGTTGTACAACCCTATAAAATAACTCTGTCTATTAGACTTGTCCATTTTACAATTTCTCATCACTCCACATCACTGTCATCTATGAAGTGCAGATGAATTCTTGATGAATTCAGCTAGAAAAACAAACTGTGATGTTTATTTATAATTCTGATGCCCTAATTTTGCAGTATTTTCTCTGTTACCACTCCAACATTGAAGTATGTTTTCCTCATTCATTCCTTCATAGTCATTGTAATTTGACGAAGTTGGACTGCAACTGATGAGGACATGTGAGATGAAGCGATCACGTCATTTTACACTGCGAATTTCGTCCTCCACTGTTTTATTGCAAATGCATTAACTGGGTGCATTTGTGTTAAGACAAGAGGCGAATGCTCAGGAGTCCATGTTTCTCATGTGGATTGAATGTCACATTATTCGTCGTTTGAGAATATCTTGACCATGCACAATGTATTTAAATAAGATGGTACGACTCAGCTGAGAAAGCCGACAACTGTTGTTTTTAGCTATATTAATAGTGGACTCTGCTTCGGTTGTTCAATGATAGAATGCTACCCAGCAACGCGTGGGAGGCCCTAAATTCGACTCACAGGAAGTCCACTTCCAGCGTAAGCAGAAATATCTCTACCAGGGATCGCTTCTATTAAAAGTGAGTAGGTACAATCTGATAAGAGTCAGTGGCATTCAAATTGAGTTGCACCATCCTTGTATACGAACAATACAAGGCTATTGATTTGAAGCTTTTAACATCCTCTATCCCTGGATTTGTTTCAAGGTCTAAAGTTAGACTTCTCAAAACGGTTTTAGGCATGTACCGGTACTGTCATGTGAGGAGACAGATACAAATAGCCACCGAGTGCGGCATTGTTCCCATAGGTTTTCTAAGTGACATGCATCCTCTACACACCTTTATGCTCAAATTAGTCTGACCTTCGAAAATGCTCAAACGACTCTAGAAATTTCAGTTAAGACAAGCTCTGGATGACTGTTTGTAACAGAATAATAACAGGAAATGTGACTTACATTGCAGGCCTGTAAATGTTTTCACAGAATCAGAAAAGCACACAAGATTAACTATTTTAAAATTCTGACTAAATTCTCTATGAAAATGAGACAGAAATTCTATTGATGTTCTCAAATTAAATCACAGTGTGTGCAACAATGTCAACGGAGTTTGAAAACCAAAACAGCGAGTCGAGATTGATCGACTGCCCCAAACCTGTCTGATTGATGGATGACACTGACAATTTATGATAGGCATCAATTCACTACCATCACCACCATTGAAGGAGAGTTACATAGTCTTACAACTTCACAGGATGGGACGTACATTTAAAGCCGACAAATTTTGCAGAAATATTTTAGTGCATGTTGGTTTGCAGTGATTTGATTGACTTGAAGTTTGACAGTGAGCTTAAGAGTGTTGGAGAATCAGTGGAAAAGAGAATGAACTGTATCATTATAGTTTGAGGTCCTTTGGCGTCACCATTGGCCAACGTGTCTGTTCAGTATTTCTCCCTACATCTGTCTTTGTGGAGCACTCATGTGATGAAGAACTGCGTAATTAGTTGTACATTATATAGGTGGCGCAGCAACTTAGCCTCACATATAACACCAATAGGTCATTCCCTGCCAATAAAGATTCTTTGAATCATTTCCGGATGATCATTTCTTGTCTCCTGCATATTCCATACGCATATTACTTACGTCACATTTCTCTATTTGGATAATAATTTAATACCCACAAGAGAAGTGCATCCATGATGCACACAGGAACTAACATCAGTTAGAAATCCACTGAAAGCTAAGGTGTATTACACGCCGTTTCATCTTAGCCTCGGGTTTATCAATTTCACACATACACACGGTGCAATGCATTAGAGATGAACCAGTGGCTCAATGCTAATCATTTGACAACTGGGTGGGGATGTATGCATTGTCTCATATTTCTTCAGCATTCCGAAGTGATCGGTTGAAACAGACAGAGAAAGGGAAGCTTGTATGAATAATTCTGCTCTCTGTGAAAAGGTATCAGTCAGGAAGACCGTCAACCAGAACAGCCGACAGTTGAATTAGCATCAGTTCAGTTCAGCCAATCTAATGGATTAAATAAACAGTCATTTGCACCAAAAGTAATCTACAGGCGATTTAAGCAGTGTTGCAGTTACATTAACTCCAGACTAATATTATGGAATTTATGTGAAGTACTCGGTTGAAAATTGTCAGAATATCTCGTCAAATGTGAGACAGAAATGTGTGAAAATCACATGCCAGTTGACTGAACAGTACTGCTGATTAGAGGTTGATAGTGAAATGCAAGAGGAGACTCAACTGAATGCTGAACACAATTATTCTCCGTGTTACACGCTATGGAACTCTGATCACACAGAAATTTTAGTAGGCAAGATAGGTTTATGTCGGTGAGAACTTTATCCTCATAATACGTCATATATCTACCTCCTACAACGAATCTGATTGGTTGCACATTGTTCAGCGTCTGATATTAACTAATCAAATTCGACATAAAGTCTCAACCTCATAAGCCAATTGTGTCGGACAGTTTTATGACTTTTTCAGCCCTTCTGTTTCTCTCTGACTGCCACGTAATATCACATTTTCCCTCTTCTCTGCATGCACCTCTATCGCCAGTCACTTAGCAAGTGAATTGAGTCATAACATAACCCCGTAACCCTTGTACAACTCGTCTAATTTACTTGTTCGCTAGATTTCTGGCTGATTGAAGGAAGGTAGGGCGTAGGGTAATCAAACCTACCCGGGAGGACATTTGAAAGAGGTCGCTCACTTCCTCCACTTATCTAAGCAAACAGCACCGTTTCAACCTCAGACGACACGAATGGAGCTGTCGACATCAGACTGTGAAGGGTGAGAGAGACCTTCGTTAACCAGAAATCAGTTCGGATATCCACGGCACTCAGTATGAAGATCCGAATAAAGATGTTCAACAGTGATGTCAAGAGGGAACCGCCTCCGTCCTTTTCTTTCAACAGGCTGTGCAAATGACCACAATCAACTTTTGCTGTCATTCTTAACATCATTCTCTATTCTGTGTCACACTCAGACAACACAATTCGTAGCTTTCCGCTAGGATTCCATTCAAGAGAGAGACTGGCACGTCACATTAATTGAAGAGTCACTTAGAATGTGTCCAACCCATCTCAATTTCCTCGTGTATACATCGTAACAAGATTTTGCCTGATAGATTTTCCTATCGCTTGCCTGTCCTTCCTGGCTCTCCAGCCATCAGATCTTCGGTATAAAGTGAACGCAACCATTCATGCAATGAAAAATGCAACAAGTCCTTGTAGATAATTTTAACGATTCATAATAAAAAGGCTGATTCATGGATCAAGATAAGAATTCGAATGAAACAATTCGATTAGGAAACGATGAGAATATGGATAGTGTATATTCGGTTACCAGTCTTATACGACGATACATGATCATATCATGAAAACAGCTAACTGAAATGACGGAAAGTACACACGATAAGATAAGTGCGTTGGTGGCACAGTGGTTAGGACTCTCGCCGACCATGCACATGGTCCGGGGTTCGATCCCCTGCGGGCGCACACCCGATATCTATGGTCGGCCTGAATTTGGGCTACCGATATCCATGCTGAAAATTCCACACTTGTACTAGAAATACGGTGTGGAATCAAGCTGTAAATCAAAATAAAAAAAATAAGATTCCGGTAGCGAATTTAAAGTCGATTTTTCGTATATCGCATTTCCCAATAAATTCAAACTATGAAGCACAAAAATGCTCAACAGATATAACGCCCAGTGGCGATTCACCGATTTCTGTGGATACATAGAAGCATGAATTTTATAAGACCAGGAAGACCACTTTCTATCTGCTTCACCAAACACATTTTCAAAGCCTCGACTTTCACTGTGTATTGACATTTCATGGGTATTTGAAGGAGAATGTATCATGGAGAGAAATCAGTTGGAGAATCTCTGAATAACAACAATCATTTGATCATAACTGTCTTGTGGTAGTTGTGAACAATGTAGCTTTCTCGTCCCCAACCAGTCAGAGACGTCAGGCATTCATCAGCAGCTGCCCTCGCTACAGGAAGGATAACCGACATGGAAATCAGACATGCAGCAAACCAAACACCTGAAGAAAATCGAGTTGTGCTGGACCCGAGTTGAAGAGAACCCTGAACAGTATCACTTGCTAAGTACTTGAGAGAAACCAGAGTAGGAGGCGACTAGTTAGAGAGACTTAGGCTAGCGTGAGGAGTATTATGCTTGGAGAAGCCAATTGAAAATGTTGTTAGAGAAGCCAGTGCAACGGAGATATTCAAATGAGGACCCCATATTTCACTCGGAACAGAAGAAATCATAACAAATGAATTGTAGAGAAATATTGTTTCTAATATCTGGACACATTTATCCACATAATAACTGTTGAATACTCAGTCGATGACGGCTTTCAGGGGAAACTAGGATGAGTGACGTCTCCTACTTGAGACTCCTGAACTGTATGCTAACTATGGACCTTCTAGAAGAAACAGTACGTTTTATACTGCGGAAATGATTTCCATATCTTCAATGGATGTATTTATTCGACGTCGTACTCAGCGGGAGGTCTCTCCACTAAACGTGGCCTCAATCACACAACACCAAGATACCTCCAATATGAAGAGCAATCAGGCGTAGTAAACAGTCATGTTCAATTATCCAAAAAAATATCTCACACAAACCAATCCACTTCAAATCCAATGGAAGGAAGTACAAGTTTCGATGAAAACGAAAGCAAACAGCCAGCCAACACAAGCCACTACCAAGTAAACACAACAAAATTCCTACTTGAAAAGAAGGTGAAAAATTGAATGATTTACAACTAAATATACGGGTCGTTTGATAAATGACACCGCGGCTGCCAGTGCAATCTATATAAAATATATTTCTGTGTATTGTTTATATTAATTATTCTTTGTTCTCTAATTAGCAAATCTTTGTATATTCTGTGAAATCTTTTGTGTGTGTTGAACCAGAGGAATTTGTAAATTTGTGCATTTTTTCACGTTTTAACTAGTTTTCTTTTAAAAAATATATTATAGAAAGAACAAAATATTGTCTAGCTGACAAGACTGAGATCGAACAAGCAGGGTATTAGAGTTCAGTGTGCTCCCTTTAGGTATACAGTCAAAAGATACGAATTCATCTATTGTAAGGACCAGAACCGACTGAGTTGTTGTATTCAATGAGGGAACTGATATTTGCGTCCTACTGTTTAGCTGTCAGAAACTCATCTGAAACATGTACAATGATAAAACGCTTGAAAGACAACTGAAGGATGATTGTTCATCCAAGAACCCATTTGTCGTTCTACTCAACCATAATAAGACTCAAAACTCAAAATCACCTCCACAGTGGTGTTGGATAGCTACAAATAGACAAGGAAACCAACAAATTAGGCACAGAGCGAGAACAAAATTAGTTAATCAAATTTAAACTGTATGAATGAGCCTTAGAATCGAGTAAATATTTCCAGCAAGTGAGCTTCGAAGACGCATTTCATAGGAATCACACAACAAACGCTTCTTGCACACAGTCCAGCGTCAGAATGACATTGTTCCACTCAGACGAAATCACACCGTAAGGCAACACATTATCCATGTATTGCACAATCACAGAGAGAAGCATTCGAATCAAAGATTAAACATCAACAGAGACAACTGATAAGGATCAAGTCAACACGCAACAACACAAATATCACCACAATGACACAGAGTCTAGGAGAAAAGAAGGGATGGTAATCACTAAGCTATTTGAAACATCCTAATAGGGCATCGATATTGCACCAGACCTCCCATCAGAGATTTCTCAAACGGTTATTCCGTTACATCTGTATTCACCTCATGTAAACATAAACCTATGCAAATATACTTGAACATAGATAAAGTGGGGATAACCTCCTTGATTCGGATTAGTAATCCTATACAAAACACCTCCTAAATGTGTGTAGTTATTTTGCAGTAGAACAAAAGATTACACAAGCTTCTGCTGTACAGAGACCTCCGAGTAATATTGACGAATTACCTGAACCTCCACCAGTTGCAATGTATTGTTCTCTGTCCTCTAGCTACACCGGATAACGTTCGGAGTCGTGGTTTGAAAGTGTGGACTTTGTTTCACACTGGCGATTCGTCAAAACAACCTCGATCTCTGAGTACAGAGAAAGTTCATTCAGTCTTATGTTATCAAACATGCAAGGTCTTTGCGTACATGTTTTCAACATCTTCACAATTGTCAAGTGGACACTATTACATCAACAACAATAACAAGAACCTCTTAGCGATTTGGATGGAAAAGCCTGAGTTATGCACACAGAAGAAACTTCTCCACCCCCTCCTACTACCGTGGGTTTAATTTCAAGTTTATTTGTCATCAACATTTTGTTATCAAATTTTTTGCAATTTTTCGTATAACATTTTTTGTAACTAACCCATTCAATCTCTTCACCTATTATCTAGTTTATTTTCATAATTGTCTCCAAACTCCTTCACTAGCATCTAATCTTTCTAAACATGTCTACATTACGTAACCCTACTCACATCTTAACAATCTTCACCCCACTTAGTTACAACTTTGATTATTAATCACACATTTTAACTTCTTCATTATCTTGATGATATAATCAACAACCCACACTAACTGTTATTTTGATTTTGACAAACCTAATGTACACACACACACACAAAATAATTGTATATATATTTGCGACTGTAAAGCTAAGTGAATGAATTTGCCGAAAAGAGACTCTTCGCTGAACTAATTTGTTCTTATTTCAATGTCTTAATGGGTATATTTCGTGAATATCAGTTAGTCTGTAAAGCCTGTTGAAATGACTTCATTGAGTAAGAAAATTTTCTTGAATCAGGCGGCTTTCATTTACATCCACGATAATTCCGCCTGTATTTAATTCTAGCAGTTGCATAATCTGAATAAAGCAGAAGCAAACTAATTAGCAGAATGAAATTGAACCATCATTGCTTATTCCGTCGGCTTTGTAGTGACCCATTTTATTATTCATCATCGTAGTATACTTTCACTATGTAATTGGACTTTCAGTTGTTTATCACTCTAAAGATTGCGTGTTAACAATTGATACTTTTGTACTCGCTCAACTTTTGAATTTTGATTACTGCGATAAGACACGATCGTATTCCTTCGTAAGTGCCTTTTGATTTACTTTGTGGATGTCGAGTAACCACAACGTTAGGACACAATTATAAACGCGAAGAAGTACTAGTTTGGTGAAATAGAGCAACAAAACAATTGATGAGCCCGACATAGCTGATCGATCGACTACATCATTTCGAACTACACACACAGTGGATTTAATCATCACTGCTGTCGTAATAACTTTTATAACTGCATAACCTTTGGATATATATTTAGTGACAATTTTGCTAAAAGTACCTCCGGTAAGTAGACCATTTTTGGACATTTTTGAGCTTACCCATATTCTGTTCTCTTTGTGCTCACTTTTTGTATACTTGCTATCACTTGTATATATTATTATCTATACTTTTGTTATGTCATTTAATACTGATAACGACACTTCAAGTACAAGGTTCGTAGCTGCAGTTACCACATCCATGCAACCTTTTAAACCTAATGATCCATGTTTGTGTTTCACTGGCCTAGAATACTACTTCCTAGCTAACCATCTTACTTCTCAGACTACGAAATTTGGCTATGCATGCTCCATATTACCGGACGCTGATAAATCCAGATCCAGAAACTCCCTACGATGTTTTAAAGCAGAAGGTTATTAAGGTTGCTTCATTATCAGATCAGAAAGCTATTGATCAGCTACTCAGCAATGTTAGCCTGGGTGATAGGACACCTCCTCAGCTCAAAAGCCATATGTGTAACATTTTAGGAGATCGGAAGGTAGACACCAGGTTCTCTTATCAATTGTGGCTAAGGCGATTACCCCACAACATTCAGCAAGTAATGGCATTTGGAGATGAAGACATGGATATTGACAAGTTAGCAGAAATCGCTGATAGAATGTATGAACGGATGTCTCCACAAGTAACGTCTGTAGTCGACAAATCGTCAAACAAACGCGTAGGAGCTTTAGAACGTAAAATAGACGTTATGACCTAGCAATTATTGACGATGAGGATTAATAGATAGTCTATTACAACATACAGAAGACAGCGTAGCCACTCACGCAATATGCATAAATATAGCTTACAACAGACTATATGCTGGTATCATCGCAAATTTGGTGTACACACTAAATGGTGCACACAGCCATGTGCTTTTCAACAGCCTATGGGAAACGAAAAAGCCGGCTGTCGGTGACGATTGCGGTCGCTGGCCAACACCTGTCCCACAGTCGTCTCTTCAGGGTGACAGATAAAATAACGGGGGCACAATTCCTGGCAGATACCGATGCAGAAATTTGTGTAGTTCCCCCAACACCCAGCGAACGCTTACAACCAAATCCAGCATTAGTTCTTAGGGCTGCAATCAATTATACCATAAAAACTCTTGGAACTCGAAGACAAAAACTTAATTTTTGTTGCAATACACCATCTGAGTGGGAGTTCGTAATCGCCGATATAACCTTTCCTATCATTGGGATGGATTTTCTTCAGCACTACGAATTGCTAGTCGACTCTAGTCACCACGGATTGATAAATAGCGGTCGTAAACTATCGATTTCAGGCATCTCCACAGATGTCAAGAGTATCCGCTTGATGGTAGCCACAGCAGATCAATTATCCACGTACGATATTTTGCTAAAGAAATATCCTGAACTGACAAAGAGCGATTACTCCACAGCCTCTCTCAAACACAAAGTAACACACCAAATTGTAACTAAAGTTCCACCTGTCGCAGCAAAATCACGTCGTTTAGATCCAGCTAAAATGCAAATAGAAAAAGGAGAGTTCAACAGATTGTTGCATCTAGGAATAATACGACCGTCAAACAGCCCATGGTCATCACCACTGCATGTGGTACCAAAGTTAAACTCAACAGAGATACGACCATGTGGAGATTATCGAGCTTTAAATAAGCAGACAGTAGCAGATAGATACCTGATTCCACATATCCACGATTTTCTTCATAATATGGCAGGTGCTGAGATATTTTCCAAAATTGACCTCGCTCGTGCATACTACCATATACCTGTCGAACCCAAGGACATCCCCAAAACTGCGGTAACCACTCCTTTTAGCTTATTCGAATTCGTCCGTCTGCCATTTGGCTTAACTAACACAGCTCAAACATTTCAGAGATTCATCGACCAGGTCTTGCACGGCCTCACATCCACTTACGCCTATATCGATGATATACTGGTCGCAAGCAAATCACCTGAAGAGCACCGACATCACTTAGAAACACTCTTTAAACGTCTGGCTGAATATGGGATTGTCATTAAACCAAGTAAATGTGAATTCGGTAGGAAAACTATAAAATTTTTGGGACATCAGGTAGACAATCAAGCCATTCGACTGATAGCAGAACAGCTTCAAGTCATAAAAGAATACCCCATCCCAGATTCTTTCAAAAAGTTACGCTGATTCCTTGGTCTCGTTAATTTTTATCGCCGTTTCATTCCTCACTGTGCACAGCTAGCCAAACCTCTGACAGATTTACTAAAAGGTCACACAAAATCACTGCACATGAATACTTCAGTAGTCGAAGCATTTGAAAAGCTGAAACAAACTCCAAGCTCAGAAACTTTACTGGTACATCGTGACGTCTACGCTCTTATAGCTATTAAAACAGATACACCAGACGTCACCGTCGAGGCAGTTATTCAGGAATTTTCTGCTGGGAAGTGGCAACCTCTCCCCTTTTTCTCCAAACGTCTAGACGCTCCTCAGTCAAGATGTAGTGCATTCAATAAGGAATTGTTAACAGTCTATCTTGCTGTTAAACATTTTCGTCTTGTGGTCGAAGGAACACCGTTTACCATAAACACAGACCACAAACCTTTAACCAAAGCCATGAATGCAAAGCACGATAAGTACTCACCAAAAGAGCTACGACACCTCGAGTTCATTTCTCACTTCACTTCAGATATTAGATTCACCAAAGGACATAAAAGCGAGGTTGCAGATGTGTTATCCTGCATCCATATAAATACCTTAGAAAAAGACCAGTTTGATCTTAAAAATATGGCTAGACTGCAAACTATGGACGAGGATCTGAAAAGACTGGAAAATAGCACGAGTACTGCTGTACGTTTGCAAGATGTTACGCTTGATGAAAGCCTAACTATTACGTATGATGTTTCCAAAGGTAAACCGCGTCCTTTCGTCCCACTAGAAATGCGAAGATCAGTTTTTTCCAAAATACATGGCATTTCTCACCCTGGCATCCGAGCAACAGTTAAACTGATAAGTAACAGACGTATATGGCCGAATATGAATCGCGAGATTAAACAGTGGACCAGAGCATGTTTCGCCTGCCAAAAGTCAAAAGTACAACGACATACAGTCTCATCTAATGGCCAGTTTCCAGAACCTGATGGTAGGTTCCAACACATACACATTGACATCGTTGGACCGTTACCACCATCTAATAGCTTTGCTTATACCTTAACGCTTATTGACAGATTTACGAGATGGCCAGTAGCTGGTCCCTTACCTGATATTTCTGCTGAAACTGTTGCAAAGAGCACTATACAAAATTGGATTTCCGACTTCTGAGTGCCCAGCATTATTACTACAGACAGGGGTGCCTAATTCGAAAGCCATTTATTCCAACAACTCACAGAACTACTGGGAATCAAGCGTATACGTACTACTGCTTATCATCCCAGTTCAAACGCCTTGGTGGAGAGATTTCATTGTCAACTGAATGCATCATTGATGGCAGTGAAGGATGATGATAAGTGGAGCGATAAATTACATCTTGTACTTCTTGGAATACGTTCGTCAATAAAACAAGATATTGAATGTTGTCCAGCAGAATTAGTTTATTGAGCTACATTACGACTGCTGGAGAATATTTCAACACAGCCACTGAAGTTCCAACTGATGAAACTACTTTTGCACAACAAGTGACACAACATATGAGCATTTTAAGATATCATCCGCCACGACATCAGCGCAACCAAGCATACATGCCTCAAACACTAGACGATTGTACTCACGTTTTTATACGACACGACGGTGTAAGGAAAACACTTCAACCACCTTATGACGGCCCATTTAAAGTAATAAGCAGAACAAACAAAATCATCACTGTCGAACGCGGAGGAAAACACGAGAATGTAAGCATCGATCGCGTATAACCAGCTTTCATGGAAATAGAGGTGACTGAATGTTTACCCAAATCAACATCACCTAAAGTTGAGTCACAAAGTGAGTCCTGCTCTCAAGATTCAAAATCTGATGATATTCCGGCTAACAAAACAGAAAGAATCCCAAGATCAGGCAAACGAGTACATCGGCTGCAAACATTTGTACAGAGAATTTATTTCTAATTCATTTCCATACTTCCTTATTATTGTACTATAAACTGCATGTAAGATATAAATCTATTCCGTAGCTCTTTACAATAACAACCGCATTATTATTCTAATAATTTTTCTGGTTTTATTGTTACATTTTGCACAACTTTCTAAACATTTTGGCTCGTTTCGAAGTTGTTAGCATTTTCGAATATATACAGTTATATCAGCGAACCTCAAAAAAATTAAAATCCTCAATTCGGTTTTCATACCAAAAACAGTTAAATATTTCTTCTGTCTTTATAATTTACAATAATATTCCGAATACAGCTGTACTTCATTTACCCGCACTCTACGGAAGGGCTATTGCAGTGACCCATTTTATTATTCATCATCGTAGTATACTTTCACTATGTAATTGGACTTTCAGTTGTTTATCACTCTAAAGATTGCGTGTTAACAATTGATACTTTTGTACTCGCTCAACTTTTGAATTTTGATTACTGCGATAAGACACGATCGTATTCCTTCGTAAGTGCCTTTTGATTTACTTTGTGGATGTCGAGTAACCACAACGTTAGGACACAATTATAAACGCGAAGAAGTACCAGGATATACATGTACGCTAATTTGGTCAAATAGAGCAATACAACAGTTGATGAGCCCGACATAGCTGATCGATCGACTACATCATTTCGAACTACACACACAGTGGATTTAATCATCACTGCTGTCGTAATAACTTTTATAACTGCATAACCTTTGGATATATATTTAGTGACAATTTTGCTAAAAGTACCTCCGGTAAGTAGACCATTTTTGGACATTTTTGAGCTTACCCATATTCTGTTCTCTTTGTGCTCACTTTTTGTATACTTGCTATCACTTGTATATATTATTATCTATACTTTTGTTATGTCATTTAATACTGATAACGACACTTCAAGTACAAGGTTCGTAGCTGCAGTTACCACATCCATGCAACCTTTTAAACCTAATGATCCATGTTTGTGTTTCACTGGCCTAGAATACTACTTCCTAGCTAACCATCTTACTTCTCAGACTACGAAATTTGGCTATGCATGCTCCATATTACCGGACGCTGATAAATCCAGATCCAGAAACTCCCTACGATGTTTTAAAGCAGAAGGTTATTAAGGTTGCTTCATTATCAGATCAGAAAGCTATTGATCAGCTACTCAGCAATGTTAGCCTGGGTGATAGGACACCTCCTCAGCTCAAAAGCCATATGTGTAACATTTTAGGAGATCGGAAGGTAGACACCAGGTTCTCTTATCAATTGTGGCTAAGGCGATTACCCCACAACATTCAGCAAGTAATGGCATTTGGAGATGAAGACATGGATATTGACAAGTTAGCAGAAATCGCTGATAGAATGTATGAACGGATGTCTCCACAAGTAACGTCTGTAGTCGACAAATCGTCAAACAAACGCGTAGGAGCTTTAGAACGTAAAATAGACGTTATGACCTAGCAATTATTGACGATGAGGATTAATAGATAGTCTATTACAACATACAGAAGACAGCGTAGCCACTCACGCAATATGCATAAATATAGCTTACAACAGACTATATGCTGGTATCATCGCAAATTTGGTGTACACACTAAATGGTGCACACAGCCATGTGCTTTTCAACAGCCTATGGGAAACGAAAAAGCCGGCTGTCGGTGACGATTGCGGTCGCTGGCCAACACCTGTCCCACAGTCGTCTCTTCAGGGTGACAGATAAAATAACGGGGGCACAATTCCTGGCAGATACCGATGCAGAAATTTGTGTAGTTCCCCCAACACCCAGCGAACGCTTACAACCAAATCCAGCATTAGTTCTTAGGGCTGCAATCAATTATACCATAAAAACTCTTGGAACTCGAAGACAAAAACTTAATTTTTGTTGCAATACACCATCTGAGTGGGAGTTCGTAATCGCCGATATAACCTTTCCTATCATTGGGATGGATTTTCTTCAGCACTACGAATTGCTAGTCGACTCTAGTCACCACGGATTGATAAATAGCGGTCGTAAACTATCGATTTCAGGCATCTCCACAGATGTCAAGAGTATCCGCTTGATGGTAGCCACAGCAGATCAATTATCCACGTACGATATTTTGCTAAAGAAATATCCTGAACTGACAAAGAGCGATTACTCCACAGCCTCTCTCAAACACAAAGTAACACACCAAATTGTAACTAAAGTTCCACCTGTCGCAGCAAAATCACGTCGTTTAGATCCAGCTAAAATGCAAATAGAAAAAGGAGAGTTCAACAGATTGTTGCATCTAGGAATAATACGACCGTCAAACAGCCCATGGTCATCACCACTGCATGTGGTACCAAAGTTAAACTCAACAGAGATACGACCATGTGGAGATTATCGAGCTTTAAATAAGCAGACAGTAGCAGATAGATACCTGATTCCACATATCCACGATTTTCTTCATAATATGGCAGGTGCTGAGATATTTTCCAAAATTGACCTCGCTCGTGCATACTACCATATACCTGTCGAACCCAAGGACATCCCCAAAACTGCGGTAACCACTCCTTTTAGCTTATTCGAATTCGTCCGTCTGCCATTTGGCTTAACTAACACAGCTCAAACATTTCAGAGATTCATCGACCAGGTCTTGCACGGCCTCACATCCACTTACGCCTATATCGATGATATACTGGTCGCAAGCAAATCACCTGAAGAGCACCGACATCACTTAGAAACACTCTTTAAACGTCTGGCTGAATATGGGATTGTCATTAAACCAAGTAAATGTGAATTCGGTAGGAAAACTATAAAATTTTTGGGACATCAGGTAGACAATCAAGCCATTCGACTGATAGCAGAACAGCTTCAAGTCATAAAAGAATACCCCATCCCAGATTCTTTCAAAAAGTTACGCTGATTCCTTGGTCTCGTTAATTTTTATCGCCGTTTCATTCCTCACTGTGCACAGCTAGCCAAACCTCTGACAGATTTACTAAAAGGTCACACAAAATCACTGCACATGAATACTTCAGTAGTCGAAGCATTTGAAAAGCTGAAACAAACTCCAAGCTCAGAAACTTTACTGGTACATCGTGACGTCTACGCTCTTATAGCTATTAAAACAGATACACCAGACGTCACCGTCGAGGCAGTTATTCAGGAATTTTCTGCTGGGAAGTGGCAACCTCTCCCCTTTTTCTCCAAACGTCTAGACGCTCCTCAGTCAAGATGTAGTGCATTCAATAAGGAATTGTTAACAGTCTATCTTGCTGTTAAACATTTTCGTCTTGTGGTCGAAGGAACACCGTTTACCATAAACACAGACCACAAACCTTTAACCAAAGCCATGAATGCAAAGCACGATAAGTACTCACCAAAAGAGCTACGACACCTCGAGTTCATTTCTCACTTCACTTCAGATATTAGATTCACCAAAGGACATAAAAGCGAGGTTGCAGATGTGTTATCCTGCATCCATATAAATACCTTAGAAAAAGACCAGTTTGATCTTAAAAATATGGCTAGACTGCAAACTATGGACGAGGATCTGAAAAGACTGGAAAATAGCACGAGTACTGCTGTACGTTTGCAAGATGTTACGCTTGATGAAAGCCTAACTATTACGTATGATGTTTCCAAAGGTAAACCGCGTCCTTTCGTCCCACTAGAAATGCGAAGATCAGTTTTTTCCAAAATACATGGCATTTCTCACCCTGGCATCCGAGCAACAGTTAAACTGATAAGTAACAGACGTATATGGCCGAATATGAATCGCGAGATTAAACAGTGGACCAGAGCATGTTTCGCCTGCCAAAAGTCAAAAGTACAACGACATACAGTCTCATCTAATGGCCAGTTTCCAGAACCTGATGGTAGGTTCCAACACATACACATTGACATCGTTGGACCGTTACCACCATCTAATAGCTTTGCTTATACCTTAACGCTTATTGACAGATTTACGAGATGGCCAGTAGCTG
This sequence comes from Trichobilharzia szidati, assembly GCA_944472155.2. Lineage (NCBI taxonomy): Eukaryota > Metazoa > Platyhelminthes > Trematoda > Strigeidida > Schistosomatidae > Trichobilharzia > Trichobilharzia szidati. The sequence continues at coordinate 48,492,893 of OX235275.1, read as the reverse complement.
GTCCCTTACCTGATATTTCTGCTGAAACTGTTGCAAAGAGCACTATACAAAATTGGATTTCCGACTTCTGAGTGCCCAGCATTATTACTACAGACAGGGGTGCCTAATTCGAAAGCCATTTATTCCAACAACTCACAGAACTACTGGGAATCAAGCGTATACGTACTACTGCTTATCATCCCAGTTCAAACGCCTTGGTGGAGAGATTTCATTGTCAACTGAATGCATCATTGATGGCAGTGAAGGATGATGATAAGTGGAGCGATAAATTACATCTTGTACTTCTTGGAATACGTTCGTCAATAAAACAAGATATTGAATGTTGTCCAGCAGAATTAGTTTATTGAGCTACATTACGACTGCTGGAGAATATTTCAACACAGCCACTGAAGTTCCAACTGATGAAACTACTTTTGCACAACAAGTGACACAACATATGAGCATTTTAAGATATCATCCGCCACGACATCAGCGCAACCAAGCATACATGCCTCAAACACTAGACGATTGTACTCACGTTTTTATACGACACGACGGTGTAAGGAAAACACTTCAACCACCTTATGACGGCCCATTTAAAGTAATAAGCAGAACAAACAAAATCATCACTGTCGAACGCGGAGGAAAACACGAGAATGTAAGCATCGATCGCGTATAACCAGCTTTCATGGAAATAGAGGTGACTGAATGTTTACCCAAATCAACATCACCTAAAGTTGAGTCACAAAGTGAGTCCTGCTCTCAAGATTCAAAATCTGATGATATTCCGGCTAACAAAACAGAAAGAATCCCAAGATCAGGCAAACGAGTACATCGGCTGCAAACATTTGTACAGAGAATTTATTTCTAATTCATTTCCATACTTCCTTATTATTGTACTATAAACTGCATGTAAGATATAAATCTATTCCGTAGCTCTTTACAATAACAACCGCATTATTATTCTAATAATTTTTCTGGTTTTATTGTTACATTTTGCACAACTTTCTAAACATTTTGGCTCGTTTCGAAGTTGTTAGCATTTTCGAATATATACAGTTATATCAGCGAACCTCAAAAAAATTAAAATCCTCAATTCGGTTTTCATACCAAAAACAGTTAAATATTTCTTCTGTCTTTATAATTTACAATAATATTCCGAATACAGCTGTACTTCATTTACCCGCACTCTACGGAAGGGCTATTGCAGTGACCCATTTTATTATTCATCATCGTAGTATACTTTCACTATGTAATTGGACTTTCAGTTGTTTATCACTCTAAAGATTGCGTGTTAACAATTGATACTTTTGTACTCGCTCAACTTTTGAATTTTGATTACTGCGATAAGACACGATCGTATTCCTTCGTAAGTGCCTTTTGATTTACTTTGTGGATGTCGAGTAACCACAACGTTAGGACACAATTATAAACGCGAAGAAGTACCAGGATATACATGTACGCTAATTTGGTCAAATAGAGCAATACAACAGTTGATGAGCCCGACATAGCTGATCGATCGACTACATCATTTCGAACTACACACACAGTGGATTTAATCATCACTGCTGTCGTAATAACTTTTATAACTGCATAACCTTTGGATATATATTTAGTGACAATTTTGCTAAAAGTACCTCCGGTAAGTAGACCATTTTTGGACATTTTTGAGCTTACCCATATTCTGTTCTCTTTGTGCTCACTTTTTGTATACTTGCTATCACTTGTATATATTATTATCTATACTTTTGTTATGTCATTTAATACTGATAACGACACTTCAAGTACAAGGTTCGTAGCTGCAGTTACCACATCCATGCAACCTTTTAAACCTAATGATCCATGTTTGTGTTTCACTGGCCTAGAATACTACTTCCTAGCTAACCATCTTACTTCTCAGACTACGAAATTTGGCTATGCATGCTCCATATTACCGGACGCTGATAAATCCAGATCCAGAAACTCCCTACGATGTTTTAAAGCAGAAGGTTATTAAGGTTGCTTCATTATCAGATCAGAAAGCTATTGATCAGCTACTCAGCAATGTTAGCCTGGGTGATAGGACACCTCCTCAGCTCAAAAGCCATATGTGTAACATTTTAGGAGATCGGAAGGTAGACACCAGGTTCTCTTATCAATTGTGGCTAAGGCGATTACCCCACAACATTCAGCAAGTAATGGCATTTGGAGATGAAGACATGGATATTGACAAGTTAGCAGAAATCGCTGATAGAATGTATGAACAGATGTCGGGCTCACCACCTGTTGTATTGCTCTATTTGACCAAATTAGCGTTCATGTATATCCTGGTACTTCTTCGCGTTTATAATTGTGCTCTAACGTTGTGGTTACTCGACATCCACAAAGTAAATCAAAAGGCACTTACGAAGGAATACGATCGTGTCTTATCGCAGTAATCAAAATTCAAAAGTTGAGCGAGTACAAAAGTATCAATTGTTAACACGCAATCTTTAGAGTGATAAACAACTGAAAGTCCAATTACATAGTGAAAGTATACTACGATGATGAATAATAAAATGGGTCACTACAAAGCCGACGGAATAAGCAATGACGGTTCAATTTCATACTGCTAATTAGTTTGCTTCTGCTTTATTCAGATTATGCAACTGCTAGAATTAAATACAGGCGGAATTATCGTGGATGTAAATGAAAGCCGCCTGACTCAAGAAAATTTTCTTACTCAATGAAGTCATTTCAACAGGCTTTACAGACTAACTGATGTTCATCAGAAGACCTACAGTAGTCTATTATTGAGAAACAAGAGTGTGCGGGGCTGGATTACTGGAGGAACGGGATTGTCGATATATTTACTGATAAGTGGCTTCTAAGCTAGAATTCAAAATATATGCCATAGTCATCGGTACAGTGGAAGAATTAGTTTGCAATTTGATAAGTTTAAAACTGTTACTGAATGGGAACAATGTTCTTGTTTTTGTTGTTTTTGCTGATATAAAAGCGTCCACTTGACAAGTGTGAAGATGGTGAAAAAATGTACGCAAAGACCTTGCACGTTTGATAACATTGAATCAGTTATTTGGAAGTAAAAGCGAATGAATAGGCAAACGATTAGACTCATAGTCGAACTCGAGACTGAATGAACTTTCTCTGTACTCAGAGATCGAGGTTGTTTTGACGAATCGTCAATGTGACACAAAGCACACACTTTCACAACACGACTATGAACGTTATCTGGCGTGGGTAGAGGACAGAGGACAATGTGAAACTAGTAGTAGCTCAATTCACGAGCACTCAGTGAACTCAAGCCACTCAGTCCCACCAGAGTCATCCTATGAGATTATCTACAGGGTGAGATCGAAAGTCATCACAGGACGTGAGGTGAATACATTGCAACTGGTGGAGGTTCAGGTAATTCGTCAATATTACTCGGAGGTCTCTGTACAGCAGAAGCTTGTGTAATCTTTTGTTCTACTGCAAAATAACTACACACATTTAGGAGGTGTTTTGTATAGGATTACTAATCCGAATCAAGGAGGTTATCCCCACTTTATCTATGTTCAAGTATATTTGCAGAGGTTTATGTTTACAGGAGGTGAATACTGATGTAACGGAATAACCGTTTGAGAGATATCTCACGGGAGATCGAAGACAATATCGATTCCCTATTAGGATGTTTGAAATTGCTCAGAGATTTCTATGCTTTTTTTCTCTCCTAGACTCTGTGTCATTGTTCTGATATTTGTGATGTTGAGTGTTGACTCTGTCCGTATCAGTTGTCTCTGTCAGTGTTCAATCTCTGATTCGAATGCTTCTCTCCTTCATTGTGCTATACATGGATAATGTGTCGCCTTACGATGCGATTTTGTCTAAGTGGATCAATGTTATTCAGACGTTGGACTGCGTTTTATCATTGCGCGTGTTTCAAGGGACTTCCTGACAGCTAAACAGTAGGACGCAAATATCAATTCCCTGCTTGAATACAACAACTCTCTCGGTTCTGGTCGTTACAATAGATGAATTCGTATCTTTTGACTGTATAATTAAAGAGAGCATACTGAACTCTAATATACTTCTGGTTCTATCTCATTTTTTTCAGCCAGACAATTTTCTTCTTTCTATTATATTTTTTAGAAAAAAAAACTGAATAAAATGTGAAAAAATGCACAAATTTACAAATTCCTCTAGTTTTACACAAAAAAGATTTCACAGAATATACCAAGATTTGCTAATTAGAGAACAAAGAATAATTAATATTTACAATACACATAAATATATTTTATATAGATTGCACTGGCAGCCGCGATGTCATTTATCAGACGACACGTATATTTAGTTGAAAACCATTCAGTTTTTGACCTTCTTTTGAAGTAGGAATTTTGTTGTGCTTAGTTGGCGGTGGCTTGTGTTGGCTGGCTGTTTGCTTTCGTTTTCATCGAAACTTTTACTGCCATTGAATTTGAAGTAGATTGGTTTGTGTGAGATGTTTTGTTGGATAATTGGACATGACTGTTTACTACGCCTGATTGCTCTTCATATTGGAGTTATCTTGGTGTTATGTGATTAAGGCCGCAAGATGCTTCAGTTAACTTTCAAACCATCGAGATTCATTCACCGCATTTACTGATCAGATTCTAAAACTCTATGGGTGTATGAATTTCAGTTCACAGTTTTACACATCCACATCGTTTCGGTCTCTAGGAATAATATTGATTGCGTTGCGCTATTCCGGTGGAATGATTTCGTTTGATGAGTAAGGCTTCAGTACTAATGAAGGGGGATTAAAACAGTTTACGTTTTTGTGGAAAGACCCTTCTCTGAGTACGACGTCGAATAAATACATTGATTAAAGATATCGAAATCATTTCCGCAGTATAATACGTAACGTTTCTTCTGGAAATTTCATAGTTAGCATACATTTCAGGAGTCTCAAGTGAGAGAAATCACCCATCCTTGCTTCCCTGAAAGCCATCATCGACCAAGTATTCAACAGTTATTCTGTGGATAAATGTGTCCAGATATTTAAAAACAATATTTCTCCACAATTCCTCTGTTCTGATTTCTTCTGTTCCGAGTGAAATATGGGGTCCTTATTTGAATATCTCCATTGCACTGGCTTCTCTAACAACATTTTCAATTGGCTTCTCCAAGCATGATACTCCTCACGCTAGCCTTAGTCTCTCTAACTAGTCACCTCTTACTCAGGTTTCAATCAAGTACTTGGCAAGTGATACTATTCGAGAATCTCTTCAACTCGGGTCCAGCATAACTCGATTTCCCTCAGCCGTTTTGTTTTGCTGCATGTCTAATTTCTATGCCGGTTATCCCTCCTGTAGCAATGGCAGCTGCTGATGAATGCCTGAAGTCTCTGAATCGTTGGAGAGGAGGAATGCTACATTGTTCACAACTACCACGAGACAGTTATGATCAAATGATCGTTGTTATTCAGAGATTCTCCAACTGATTTCTCTCCATGATTTATTCTCCTTCAAATACTCATGATATGTCAACACACACTGAAAGTCGAGGCTTTGAAAATGTGTTTGGTGAAGCACATAGAAAGTTGTCTTCCTGGTCTCATAGAATTCATGCTTCTATGTTTACACAGAAATTGGTGAGTTGCCACTGGGCGTTATATCTGTTGAGAATTTTTGTAATTTATAGTTTGGGAAATGCGATATCCTAGAAATCGACTTTGAATTCGGTACCGGAATCTATCATCGTGTGTACTTTCTGTAATTTCGATTCGCTCTTTTCATGATATGATCATATACCGTCGTACAAGACTGGTAACCGAATATACACTATCCATATTCTCATCGTTTCCTAATCAATTTGTTTCATTAGAATTCTTATCTTGATCCATGAATCACCCTTATTATTATGAGTCGTTAAAATTATCTACAAGAACTTGTTGCAGTTTTAATTGCATCAATGGCTGCCTTCATTTCATAGCGAAGATCTGATGTCTGGAGAGCCAGAAAGGATAGGCAATCGATAGCAAACCCCATCAGGCAAAAACTTGTTAAGATGTATACACGAGGAAATTGAGATGGGTTGGACACAACCTAAGTGACTCTTCAAGTCATGTCACATGCCAGTCTCTCTCCTGAATTGAATCCAAGCGGAAAGCTACGGGTTGTGGTGTCTGAGAGTGACACAGAGTAGAAATGATATGAAGAGTGAGAGTGAAAGGTGATTGCGGCCAGTGGCACAGCCTGTTGAAAGAAGATGACAGAGAACCATTTTCAATGAACATATGCCAATGAGTTATTATATTTCACTCCGGATGCAAAGGAAGTATATTAATGATGTTGATAATAGTGAGTAAGCATTACTTTCACCCCTGCATCATGCGTTTCCTTAGACTTTATCCAACGGAATTTCAAGTGATAATAATTTTGCAACCAATCGTCACAATCTTATCCTATTATGTGTTGACTGAGTTTACTGTGAAATTCATCATTCAGCTTACTTTCAAATCGCACTTCGCTCGACTTTGATATATTGAACATGGGAATCAGAAACAGTTCTGGGTTTGATGCGTATCTGCACGATGTGGTTTAAACAAACTAAAATGGATCCACTTCCTACCACAATATTCGCTTGACGTTCTTGACTTTTCAAGGATCTATTCAGAATCTTATTTTAAAGAGGACCAAATCAGCCTAACTCTTGCTTCGGAAATGATCAAGTTTCATATGGTTCTTCTATGAACGAGGTGATATTGAGCATAGAACTACCAGAACTCTAAGAGTATCTAGTATTTGCTTTGCTCCACTTTAAAACTCTTCATAGATGCTATCTCAGGTCGAAACTCAGCACCAGCTAGTATTCTGTAACTCTCAACTTCTGCCTCTTCAACACACACCACTACTCAATTCTCGTCCCCTATGAATAATCATCATTACACAGACATAGTGGAATAGACAAATCACATCCTTCTTCGCCTCCTACACAATCTGCCATCTGCACTCGATCAGCTCAATATGACTGTATCCAAATTACCTTAGAGTGAAGAGTTGTCACGGGCAGACATATAGAGAAGTGACATGCAAACGACACAGGGACACCACTCTGTATCACCAAGGTTTCTTCTTTTTCTTATAGGCAGTTTTGTATATACGTATGTCTTGATTTCCAACCATTCAATAGGGCAGAACACTGACACTATTCTCACCAATGAAATCTTCACACACAAACACACACACACACCACGGGGCTTTCATTTTCATACGATGCTGTCATTTGAAAAAAGTATAAAAGGAGTCAGTGTTCTTCTGTAGAATTAACCAACCATCACAGGAAAATCAAACATGAAGGCTGTTTTCTGCTGCATTCTCTTCGTATTCATCAGCTTGGTGATCAATTCGGAAACACGTAAGTGGTACACAAAGACTGTTTATGTAATTTTTCCGATATCATATGATTGTGCTGAACATTTAAACATTTCGTTGTCATGTTGGTGAAGATTTTTATTGTTTTGAGATTCAGAGCAGAGAGTTAGGTTGAGGAGAGAGTGCTACAGACCCATGTGAATTCATTTTCGAAGAATTATCGATGCTGTATATCTAATCGCTTTGTTGAAGCAGTGGAATGGGGGTGAAGACACCACTTCTGATGGATGTCTGTCCCAATCACTTGAGACTCAGTGATAAAATGAGTATTACATTGTAATGTAGTTACTTTTCGGTCTGTGAACTATCATTCTCTCTCCTCGGAGATGCCTCGACCTGTCAGAAAGAGAATTAATAGATACATCAGGTCCATGCTTATTTATTAAAATTTTGAGCGTTGTTATTGGATCTCCTCACTCTTTCTCTCTGTTCATAATATGATAACGAGAAGAGATTTCAATGTTGAGGTTACTCCTCGTTTTGCAGATTATTCAAACCACAGTTAATACATGTGGCCTTCATTAAGCCTGTCTTCACCTTAACTTAATCCCATTTTAGCCAAGTACTGGTTGACTTGATGTATCTCTGTGGCAATAAACATTTCACTGCTGACTCCACTCAAACTCTTGAGTAATGACTGCCAGTGAGCACCTGAACCTGTGCGCTAACACTGTATGACACTGTTCCATTCTGTTTATTTGATGACTTACACTTGCGATAGACATGGTGTCATTCCTCTTATGTCGTTTTCACTGACACTTGAATGTTTGATATACATGGTCGTGCACTTCGCAACGTTAGTGGGCAGTATCCATTCCTTGTGCGGGTCGGAGAGATTGTTGAGAATTGCCTGCAATTGAGACATATTTCTTTCATCTTTGAGCTGTTTCCCGACTTACAGGTTACTTACGTGGAGAACCATAGGATGTTTCATGACAGATAATCTGTTGATATATAAGGACAAACACAGGGGATTGGGTGAACACAGCACCTCATGGTACACCAATGGCTAGCGTTCACCAGGAGTAGATTTTTTAATTTGAACGGGATATTCTTGATTCCAAATCTTCTCAAGCTTATGAGTAGCCTAGTTTGGCTCATTGAAATCTCCACTGAGATCTGTAGGAGCAATATCAGTAGGTGTTTTCTTTTCTCCAGACTTGATCCAGCTTCCTCCTGCTGTGATGCGGCTTTTCTGATACAAGCCGTTTCCTCTCGAACACGTATCTGTGCCTTAGATAATAAGTTGTCCTTGCTTTTATAAATACATCATGATTATTCTTTCCTGTGTATTGAGTAAACACAGTGGAGCTTGAATAACAGTGCTTAGATTTTCTCATATCAATGGGGGTTAATACTGCATCGTTTCGATCACGCAGCAACATATGACTATACTCGTAAATGTTAGTATATCAGTAATGTCATGGGTGTTTGATAATTGAGACCTGTGTAAATATGCGTCGTTACCTCAGCCGTTTCTAAGCAGACATTTAATGGAGTGATGACTAATCGAATACTCCAGTTACTTAATAAGTGTTCTTTTACCATTTTGAGTCTCATAGTTCATATTTGCATTAGTTATACAAGCGTTGCTACTATTACTATTATTCCTCATTGCTTGTGTACTGAGTAGAGCATAGGGCAACAGTGAGATATCTGCATTGCGGTCGTTTCTATGATATCACTCCTAATTAGCCTAACTACTGCCCACTATCTCACATTTGCTGCCCACATCATTTTCTTCATGTCACATTAGGACGCCTTACGTGTTGCTTTCAATGCTGATTGGATTCGAGGATCTGGTGTGTGATGTTACTTGAATGTCTCTTAGTGTCTTTCCAATTCGTTCACTTATTCTTCTGCATATATACTGGGCAACAGGCTTTTGATTGCTTTGCTGCGTGCCAAAGTATTTCGCGTTGCTTGTTCATCCTCTCTCACTGGCTAGGCATTGAATTTTCATTATCGAATGAAGGCAGCAATCGTAGTATGATGGAAGTCCCACGCATAATCTTTGATATATAGTCACAGTTCGTCTCAGCAATCTTCCAGTCTATCTCCCTATCGTCTCATGATAGGTACTTCAACCAATTAGAATACAGCATGCGTTTAACGCCTACTGGTCAAGCTTCGGGATTCGTTCACTATGTGTCATGCGTTTTTGTACTCTTGGTCACTTCCTCACTTGCTTGTTTTGGAAAGACACTTTTCCAATTCCACTCTGTGATTCTCCTGGAGTTTGAGGGTTTCGGGTTGGAGAATATTCAACTAGGAAATTGTCAAGTGCTTGTTGTAGACAGCCAACGATTTTTTTTCACACGACGTAACGTTGTTACAACCATCTCTCTTTTACGAGATTGTATTATACTTTGTGCACTTTTTCAGGTCGTATAGGTAAGTTGCATTCATTGTTTCTCATTTTTGAAGGATTTTTGTAGGAGTTGAAGAGTGATGACTGTCATTATTATTCTCATGGTTTCTAAATAGAACATTAGGCTTCGATATTACATCTCGACATCACTCTCTCCCCTGTTATCCTTTCTAACTGCTTCCAGAATCGACCATTACTTTCTATTTCCCCACCACACGATCTTCTTCACGTCACCCTTTGTCGACACTCGGCCTGTCTTTTACCGTCCAGGCTCCTCTTGAGTGATAACCTGGTGTGCACTAACAGGCGTTGACCTCCTCAGCGTCTAGCCTCTGCAACTCAATTTCCTTCAGAATATTGGCTTACCAACACGTTCCCCGATGGTACGTTCGCAGATATCAATGTGTTCAGTTCATTTTGGCCTGCTTTGTCATCTTCAGTATCAAGTGAAGGCTATTGGATAAAAGTCTGAGGCCTATAAGAAATGCTTTTCGTGGTGTGTCAAGTTTCTTACCCCTACAGAAGTACCGTCAAGGCAGTAGATATCCGATTTCTGGTTAACGTAGGTCTCTCCCGCCCTTCACCTTCTGGTTTTGACGGCCCTATTCGTGTCGTCTGAGGTTGCGGTGCTGTCTGCCTAGATAAGCGGAGGAAGTGGGCGACCTCTTTCAAATGTCCACCTGAGTTGGGTTGATTGCCCTACGCCCTACCTTCTTTCTTCTGCGGGCCTTCAATCAGCTAGAAATCCACCAAACATTTAAACTAGACGACTTGAACAAGAGATACGGGTTACGTTATCACTCATTAAATTTGAAGAGTGACTGGCAACAGAGATGCACACATAGAAGAGAGGAAATGTGATATTACGTGACAGTCTGAGAGAAAACGATGGGCTGGAAAAAGTCACTGCCATGATACTGTTACTAGCTGAGGAATGCTCTCCTTCGCTGCTGTTGTCCCACTCATCTGCAGGTCTGATGCCTGAGGCGCACTATTACACCTTCTGAAGGTAATCCTCATTCAAAATGAATATGCACGGCGATGTAGTAACAAGCAGATCAAGCAAAACTCCACTTTTCATCTCCCCTTATGTATTATTTAGTCTTAGCAATCATAATTATTCCTGAATAATCGCCATTCAGGCAGTAATGAAATGAAGAAGATAAGCAGTTCAGTGAATTCATTTGCCTCCTTAACATTCATGTACAATCACCATTTTCACGAAAGAGGGTAGTGGCGGTAGAGACAAGTTGTCATAATCACAGTTGCTAATATCATTCAACACAGTAGATAAGTTGAACTGGGGTGTTAGAGTTGTGCAATCAGCTCAATGAATACATGAACAAAGCTGTTGTAATCAGGAGGCACACAGAATAGATCGCCAAGTGTAATATGACTTATGCGATGAAAAGAGTAACACAACCGGTATAGCGAGAAGGTTATCACTGGTCGGTTGTCATTGCAAACGCGTTCTCTGTTAATCATTTTCATACCCACAAGAGAAAATCTTATGAAATGTTCTCTTCTTTTGTTTGTGTTTTTCTATAATTCTAAGAAAATCCGGTCCGATCGGTAAGTCAGCATTTGATGCAATCATTGTTTCAATGTTTGATGAAGTGCCCTCTAAAACAAGCATATTGTTTATGTTTTGAGGCTGGAATGAAAAATATTGGTGCTCTGTGTAGAGATGAATGACACCGCAACTGACTGGTTGGCTGAGATGAGTATTGAGATACTCCTCACATTCAACTGTGACCACTGCTAGCCAATTCGATTAATTTCTTCGAAAGGTTTGAGATTTGGACAAGAGATCAACCATTCCAATATCCCCTCGGTTGAGGTTGTGTACCAGGATATGCATCATTTCTCTGATCAGTAGTCGTACGAGCAAGTGGTGGACTTATCCACGCTGTGGCCATCCACTGTTTAGATCCCATTTCAACTAGGCTACGTAGCACTACAATTTGGTATGGGTTTCCAAGTATATATACCGAACAGAGAGTAATATATTCAAATTTGCTAGAATTCATAATGCTACTTGGAATTCACACTATCCTTCACAGACGTGATTTCGTTACAGTCTAATTTCCATAGACAACCATAGTCATTTGTCTGATCAGTTTGTCCCATCTACACCAGATTTCATCTTCATTGTGTCTGAACAGTCATATCTCTCCAACTCTGACTGGCTATTTCGTCACAAGGGAAGTCAATGTAAGCTGGGCTGAATTATATCACTCCCTTAGGGCATAAGCAAAGAGATTTTAGAATATTCAAACGTGAGTTCTATTGACTTATTTGAACATTTCCACCTCAACACGTGACCACCGCGATACTCTCAATTAGTGATGAGTTCCAGTGACTGACATCAACATATCACAACAGGAAATACAGGCTTCAAGAAGACTTGAAATGAAATTATAGCAATCTCTATGACAAGTGTAAGACTGTGAGACTGTCAGTTCACACCATTTTTCTCCCCAACACCTAACTAACTTTGCATCTGACAACACCAACAATCAAGGTTCCACTTTCATTCCCTACTTTCCGAGTCTAATATAAACTTACCAATGTTCTTCAAGTGTTGGTTTGTTCTGTTCTGTTTATCTCCTAGTCAAATACAGTAAGTTGATGACATTTGCATTTGTAGTCATCGTTCTAAGTGAGCAGATAAAACTGGCCTACACAATTGGCTGATGAGGTTGAGACTTTATGTTGAACTAGATTAGACAATATCAGACGCTGAACATTGTGCAATCAATCAGATTCGTTGTAGGTGGTAGATATATGATGTATTATGATGATAAAGTTCTCACCGACATAAACCTATTGTCATCCGGAAATGATTCAAAAAGTCTTTATTGGCAGGGAATGACCTATTGGTGTTATATGTGAGGCTAATTTGTTATGCCACCTAGATAATATACAACTAATTGCACGGTTCCTCATCACATGAGTGCTGCACCAAGACAGATGAAGGGAGAAATACTGAACGAATACGTTGGCTAATAGGAATGCCGAAGGATCACAAACCACGCCGAAATAGTACATGCATTTTTCCACTGATTCTCCAACTCTCCCCTCTAATCTCATCACCCTACTTCACGTCAATCAAATCCCTGCAAACCAACATGCACGAAAATATTTCTGCAAAATTTGTCGTCTTTATATGTTCCTCCCCTCCCACGAAAGTACGAAACTGTCACTCGCCTTCAATGGTGGTGATGATAGTGACTTGACGCCTAACATAACTTGTCAGTGTTATTTAGTTGTCCATCAATCAGACAGGTTTTGTGCAGTTGATTTATCTGGCCTTGATGTTTCGATTTTTAAATTCCGTTGATATTGTTGCACACACTGTCACTTAATTTGAGAACATCAACAGAATTTCTGTCTCATTGTAATAGAGAATTTAGTCAACTTTTTAAAATAGTTAATCTTGTATGCTTTTCTGATTCTGTGGAAACATATACAGGCCTGCAATGTAAGTCACATTTCTTGTTGTATTCTATAACAAACAGTCATCCAGAGCTTGTCTTAACTGAAATTTCTAGAGTCGTTTGGGCATTTTCGAAGGTCAGACTAATTTGAGCATAAAGGTGCGTAAAGGATGCATGTCACTTAGAAAACCCATGTGAAAAATGGCGCACTCGGCGGCCATTTGTGCCTGTCTCCCCGTATGACAGTACCATTACATGCTTAAAACCGTTTTGAGAAGTCTAAATTTAGACCTTGAAACAAATCCAGGGATAGAGGATGTTAAAAGCTTCAAATCAATAGCCTTTTATTGTTCGTGCACAAGAATGGTGCAAATCAATTTGCTTGCCACTGACTCTTATCAGATTGTGGCTACCCACTTTAAATAGAAGCAATCCATGGGAGCGAGATATTTCTTCTTACCGTGGAAATGGTCTTCCTGGGATTGAAATCCAGGACCTCACATGTACTGCTGGCTAGCATTCTATCATTGAACGACCGAAGCAGAGTCCACAATTAATAGCGCTACAAACAACAGTTCTCGGCTTTCTGAGCTGAGTCATACTATCTTATTTGAATACATTGTGCATGGTCAAGATATTCTCAAATGACTAATAATGTGACATTCAATCCACATGAGAAACACGCACTCAAAAGCATTCTCCTCTTGTCTTAACACAAATTCATGCAGTTAGTGCACTTCCAAAAAATAGTGGAGAACGAAATTCGCAGTGAAAAATGATGTGATCACTTCATCTCACATGTCCTCATCAGTCGCAGTCTAACTTCGTGAAATTTCAATGACTACGAAGGAATGAATGAGGAAAACATACTCCAATGTTGGAATGATAACAGAGAAAATACTGCAAAATTAGGGCATCAGAATTATAAATAAACATCACAGTTTGTTCTTCTAGCTGAAGTCATCAAGAATTCATCTGCACTTCATAAATGACAGCGATGAGGAAGGATGAGAAATTGTAAAATGGACTGGACAAGTCTAATAGACAGAGTTAGTTTATAGGGTTGTACAACAACTCATGAGATAGAAATCAGCTCAGTGAGCTGAAATCACAACTGTGGATGAATACGCAATCAGTGTTGTCAAAATCAAAACGCATTTTCCAAAGGAGGAGTGAGAGATTGATCACATTGCCTTCCCGTGTGACTAATTATCTTTGAAAAGCTTTTATTATGGAGTCGACGGTGAATTTGGTGTCCTGAGTACATTTATTATTTTCAATGATTCGAATATCTCGACGAAGTGTTTGACATCCACAAGGAGTCTGGTGATTGAGCGTTCTGATAATTTGAAGTGCTATGTAGCAGGAATTGGATTGTCTGAATGACTTGCAAACTGCCCCGCAGTGCCTGTCATGAGTTAGGACATGTCCAGCAGCCAGCAGTTCTCGAATTCTCGTCATTTTGTGGTTCAACCTTTGTATATTCACTGAATCAAACACAGTATCTTCACAAATATTACAAAACTCACCAGATAGTTTTTTTTTCTTGCTCACTTCAACAGCTACCGCGGGTGAGAATAACTGACTCATTGATATTTTATATGCTTGGCTTGCCATATTCATTTACTTTATTGATATACAGATAAGACACAATATGAGAATGGAAAACACTCATTTATTGTGAAGCATAATTTACTGGAATTAGCAAATCGGAGTACTCCTTTGCTGGACTCCTCAGCAAATATATACAGTTAAATGGTATTTCTCTACTGGATCATATAAAATCGACTACTGACGTCGAGTACGTCTGTCAATATCACAGTCAGTAATGAAACATGCTCCTATTTGGATAAGATCAGAAAAAGGCAACTGGTGAACTGTGAAACACTGACTGATCTGACTGATCTGTGATCTGAATGCCTTCAGTGATGATGCATAGCCTTAGTTGTTCAGATAAAACAACTAAAAATGGGGGGGGTGAGCAATCAGAAATGAGGAATATCATTCACAAGTAAAGAAGTATATTCGAATGATGTGTAGAGCTCATTTTTAAGGATGTCGAGAGTTGAATGAATGAACTGAAAACGGTGCCTAGAAGGAAAGAGTCATTGATAGGACCAAGTGAATATTTAGACTGAGATATTACCATCATCAAACAAAATATACTGCATTCAAATAGCTTCAGGAATACGCACAAGCCTTCATTTTATCGTCACACCATCCTTCCATATCACACTAGGGCACAAAACTTTTCGCTTCTCATTCTAGTTTTTGTCAAATGTGTCATGTAATGTCACATGAAGATCTCCTCAACATATCTTCAGTCTGTCTCAGTTTTCTCCTGCATATTTGTTGGGTAGCATATTGTTGACTGTGTTGCTGCTGGGTGGATTTTCTTGTTGCTCAATCTTTCCGCCTCGTCCTATTACCTCCAGCACTAATTGAAGACAGGTGATTATGAATATCTTCAGTACCCAATGCTGTAGGTCTCCACAGAGTATCGAATGAACGTATTCCCTTTGAAACGTTGACTGATTTCGCCATTCTCATCAATGCCGTCTGCAGGTGAAATGACAATCACTGTGCAGATGAGTGGAAGCATTGAGTTCCGTAAGAATTCTAGCACAGCTGATGACTGGTGTTTGCTGAAGTTAGTTGAGTCTCTCAATCACCTTTGTCTGATCGCTGTTCGTTTCAATTTCTATCAGTTTATTGGCTTTCCTCTGTAAATCTTCGATTGCTTTTAAGTCATAGAAGACACAAATCATCGGTGAATTCCACGTTTTATAGGGTCTTATTATTTTGACCTAATGTAAATTGGTAGATATCCATCTATCTCTCTGTCTATCTATCCACCGATCTACTTTAACTTGGTGTCTGTTTCTCTTACGTATTTTGACGTATTGTTCGTTTACTTGCCATTACTTGTAAATGTTTAATATATATATTGAATCTTCATGCATTTAAACAAATTCTCTGTATGTCTTTTAAAAGGCCTCAAGGGTAAGAGATAAACACACCTCTGAACTAATTAACACACAATGACAATTGTATGCACGTTTTGTTTTGGTTACAAGTAACAAATGCCAGTCTGTGAATAATAAAGCCACGTCTGATTTGAAAGTCATGGTGAAATTTCACCCTAAGTTGGGATGTTGTTCGTTTTATTGAGACAACATACTGCCTTCACGTCTTGTCTATAAACTCTTTTCATCAAACATGAAATAGAAGAGTACTATTTCGGCTGATGACGACTGGCACTGAAATGTAGAAGATGTAAACTTTATCCTGGTTGAAAGTCGTCAAATGGAAGTATCGGCATCCACAGTGAGTGGAGGTGTCTCCACTGAAACTCGCTCGCAACCTACACCCAGCGTTCCGAACATCAAAGCCTTGACCAATAGGCCAGCTGACAAGTACTGAACACGACGAAATGTGCATCATGGAGTCCACTGCTGGTCGTCATCAACAAAAGTAGCATCGTGTTGACATTCAGACATCGTTGAATCATGTGTACTAGAGGTCAGCATGTCAAAAGAGACCAAGAATTTCGGTTCAATTTGAGAATCAATCAACGGAGACTGCAAATGTGTGTAGCAACAAATAAGACTATTTCCGTTGTTATTCCTTTGGGTTCTAAGTGGACGACAGGAATTCAGGAGCACATCTCCACTTCCTTCTGCTCTCTTCAGTCCTCTTCAGCTACTAAAAGATTTCTCATAGAATTTCGTCTCCTCTATGTCACTCTCCAGGTTATGTCCAACTTGTAACTCCTCATTCATGTTTCCCTTGGAGGTTCGCCTGACGAGTGATGTCATTCAACTCTCCCCTACGCGTAGGTCCAATCCATTTCAATTGCTCTTGTTCCATGCATTGTCAGAGTCCATCGTCGCTAATTCTTTCCAACTGGCCATCTGATCTGCAATGTGGTGCAAAATCAGCTGAGGACAGCAAGTCTTTGAACCACACTGAAGATGTTATGAGCTCGACACAAATGCTGAAATTCTGAATCCTTCCCATTACGCTGATTTCAGTGGACTAAAATTCGTGATGATTGTATCGATCAATCACAGGAATATATGACGTAATGATATGACAATTATGTAATAACCACCAGTTTGGTAACCTGAATAGAAGAAAGTCACTTACTAGTAGGAGAGACTAGTTCCACAGACTCACTCACCTCAATAAAATGATTTCATTTAGCTGATGTTGTCTAGAAGTGGAATTCAGGAGAGCCAGATTTCGTAAACTTTGTGACCTGTCACCTGAATATACCCACGCACTCCCAATAAATGATGGCATTACCACTGAAGCTAAACTGAAAATGACTTTCAAAAATAACTGTAATGTTATTATTAATGATTATTTGTTGTCTCTCTTTCTCTCCCTATATACATGTATGAATTACCTTCAGTTTAAAAATGTAAGTAAATAACCATCGAAGTATACGGGTTTGATTATTCTTTTATATCTGAAGTGCGACAGAAGTTGATGATCGAGGGGGAGGAGATGTCAGCAGTTGGTTTCAATCACTTCAAAACCCCTTGTGAGTATTTAACAGCACGAAACTGCTTGACAAGATCTCGAATTAGTCAACTGTATCGAGGTTTAAGAGTGAATGTGGAACAATAGGTGATGACTGAACATAATACTAATCTTAAGATTAGCACTTCCTAGATTGTACTGGTGACTTTGGTAGGAGGTTTGAAGACCCCTGACAGAAATAATAATGTCATCGAGCAGTGGTTATGAATGATTTCATTGGAAGAAGGTATGATCACCATCTGACATCATTTTGAGGAACATTGTCGCGGACAGCTATCTCGGCTTAATTTCTCACTTATAGGTGAGTTACTGGTCCATGAAATTGGAGGAAGGTTGAGTCATATATCTCGCTGAATGGCAGCAGTTGTGAATAGTGTACTGGCCATTTGATCGAGCGCCAGTGGTTGGATGCTCTACTAACTTGTCTCGTAACTGAAAGATCCTCGGTTAGAAATGCACTGGTTTTAAGTTTTCAAACTATGACGAAACAGCTGTCCGATACTCACTTCTGGTTTTCCAGCGGTTCTTCAACGAAAATCAGTTAGTAGTCGAACCCTTGAATAAACGACAATCTGTTTGTAAAGATAATTGATAATGTTGAATCTTCAAGTGTCATCAGGTAGATTTCCAGTTGGCCACATTTTCATCACCTCACCACACACTGTTTGTGTTTGTGAGCTTGTCTATAATCGATGTGAAATTCACTGGTTAACATAAATGTCCTAATACAATTTGAATTCTTCTCATTTCAGCTCTGTCCTGTAAGTAGTCGTAGTAGTAGCATTGGTAGTATCATAACTGTGTTCTTTGTTATATTGAACTCCAACTACAACTAAACTATGTCACCAGTCTTACTACGGCCTGTTGGAGTTCGAACTATACGGATCTGATGAGTGAATGGAAAATGCTCTATCCTCGTGTTTTCCGATAGGCATTTCATTGATTTCAGTGTTGATCACGAACTGACTTCAGTTAGAGAATCACTGAGAGCTGAAGGCATACTAGACAAATTACTGTCTGTTGCTGAAGTGTGCCCGATAAGGAGGAATTAGCTGCTAAGTAGAACAGCACTTGTAATGCCGCTGACACGTGAAAAGGAGTTAGATAACTGGCACTTAACAAAAGTGCTTTCACTATCTCAAACAACAATCAAAACAGTTCCTAGTAGCGGTATATTTACGTTTTGAATGACCTCAACACTCGTTAAATTCACTGTTGGTTAGAAGCCTCGTCAACCGATTAGAGTTTAGTCCACACAAATCAGTGTGAATACCAAATACGCGATACTGGAAACATTAGATTTCAGCCTCAGATATGTCATAGCTTTCTAATTCTTAATATCAGTGAATGCATTCTCCTCCAGTGATTTACTCCATAAAATGATCTACAACGTGAAACTCTACAATTTGCAAAGTCTACGTTTCACGCTATTCATGTGTCGCCATTTATGTTATCAAGAAGATCATACATGTTGTGATCAGAATAGTTTTGATTTCCGAAGGGAAAGCAGGTGACATTTTTTACCCTTCGAACTGTAGGAAATTCGAAAGGTGAATTTATCAGTCAATGTCAATTAGAAAGTAGTATATGGTAGCATGTAGATCTACAGTTTCTCCAAATTATTGCTTAATAGTAAATTCCACAAACTTCAACGGCTACGATAATCATGGATATCGCCAATTTACTATCGAAGCACTTCCGCTTAAGAAATGCTAGTGCGTAATTCCCCCTAGAATACCAATCTAATACTATTTAGAAGAAGCAGTAAAACACTAATGTTGATGAATGTGATCTAATCTGTTCAGAAAATGACCAATATTGATTGCAAATCATAATATTTGTATTGCTGTTCAACGGGATCAATCGATAACCATTAGGATACAGTGAGATAAATGTGTCTTCTCAGCCAATGGTGAAGGCAAACCAATGAATTGATGGTAACGTGATTATCGACTAGATTGAGAGCCGATAACCTTGTGTTCGTTTTCTAAACTGTGGCATTGCCAAGTCTTTACGACATTGAGTGGTGGGTTCCTCAAAAATTTCCCTTTTATTTGATTGCGTGGTTGGTAATTCAATGAGTTTTAATGAATCTTTCTACAAAATCACTATCAATTCAGCCGGAAACCGTGAGAAGACGCGAACCTCGGTGAGTAATTGAGTAATTTTTAATCAGTGGAATATTGAGAGAGAGTAGGAATTCACAGATGCTGAGGTGAGATTCACGTAACAGTACTCGTCAGATTGTCGAGTGGAGTCTGAATAGAGGAAGCTACGTCTCGGTCATCTGTGTATGACATACCGGTGGGTAAGTGATGGGTAACCGGCCGAGGGGAATGTCAGAGAGTCTACTGCGATTGAGGAGCTTCCATGAGGTAGTGTGGTCCACTCGGAAGATAAACAAGACATGATGATTGTCTGAAATCCAGAGAGAGTTGGAGCAATCCTCAAATCTGGCTTGAAGGATTAAAGCTCTCCTGTCTAGGGAAATTGACTCTTCGCAGACCGACTGGTGTGAAGACTTCCACGTCTAATTTGAAACTACTGATTTTGATTTCCATTGGTTATCATGGTAATTTTCTTGGGAACACCTCCATGACAATGTGTCCTCCACAGTCCTCATTGTTATCTGGCTCCATGACTGCCGGTAAGCTTCCAGTTCCTCCTCACACCAAGATGTCTTCTATGTCACCCTTAGATGTCCGAGTCGTCAATTCGTGTTTGCATTCCTTTCACAGCCTGGAGTGTATCGTCGTTCAGCGGTCACCTAAGCTTCTGTCCAATCCAATAGTGATCATTTAGGCACGTCTCACAACAAGCTATTAATCAATTCAGAATTAACTAAGACAACTACTGGTAATTAGCCTGGTTATATGATTTCATACAATTTCAGACTTCCCGTAAGTTGAACATTTTTAATATTAAGACAGGGGTAATTTTATCATCCTTCAAAACCAATTCAATTTCATCCATTACTGAAGTCTGACGTCAGTGAGAGACTTTCTGCATATTATGGTGTTTAACTGATGAGCGTTAGTCCGAAGGTGCTTAGCTGACGAGTATTCTCACACTACTCACATCAATCAGTAGTATGTTTGGTACGGTATGCAGTCCACATTCGCCTGTTTGAGAAAATTCCTCAGTTCGTGGTGTTGAAAAGTTGCCACAGTTTCCTTGAGAAATCAAGAATATTCAGATCACGATGTATGACTGAGCTCAAACAGCCGAACCAGTTCCAGACACCTGAATTCCGGCCTTCTAATTTCGCGAACAGATGATACACAGAATCTAATTTATTACACTTAGAAATGAGAAATCACTGCTGTTCGACGGCAGTGGTCTGCGACAAATACTCACATATCAATCAATCAAACAATCAGCAGTGTATTATGTAGTACCACTCTAGCGTGATTGGCGTTTCTGGAAGACACTTGAATATTATCGCTGTTATTATTGATTTGTACTTCTGATTCCATTTTGGAATTTCCGGACTGAATTGATGGATTCCATTCTCGTTTAGGAGTTCTTTGAACTCGTATCTCAACACAAGACTGGTTATGTAACTGACAAATCCCGACGTATCACTAGATATGTGTAGTAAATTTTCATGTTAACCGCCATCAAATGTGTAAGTTGTAATCAACAATAGACTCAGCATTTATTCGTGTCTATTTGTCACAAAATTCCTCACTTCTCTTAATGTCACACTCCGTGAACTGATATCACCTAGGAAACCAATGGAAGCGGGAAGTACTGAGAAACTGCTACAGTTAAGCAACTCTCCAGAAATACAGGTCCATGAAGCAATCCAACAGCCACAGAATACACAGTGTGTAGATTACAAGATATGTCCTTTGTGTGTCCAGTGGCTGATGAATACTCTCAAAGTCTAATGTAGTGTTCAATCGATCGACGGACTTCTAGGTAAACTTGAAGTTTGTTGCTTAAATCTGCAGTGGGGGGAGTCATGCATACACACTATCAGACAGTCTCAAACTGAGACGAAACAGCTGTTCACTACTACATCGTCGTTACCAATGATTGTCTAATAGATGTCAGTTTGTGACCAGTCAAAGGCCTGAGAACTAACGATTACCTAAGGTGATATGCAGAGGTGAAATGTGAATCAAGTGGAATTTGTCAATTCGCTTTCTACATCGAGACATTCGCTTCACAGGTCGTAATCAGTTGAGTCAATAATCATTGAAATACCCCTCCTGTGAATTATAAGGATGTTGAGGCATTATCACTGAGCGAAATGCATCAGTAGAATTTGACTTTAAAGTATACACAACTGGTTCATTTTTACACAGAGATTACCGTGAGTCTATATCATTATTATCATTATTTATTATTACTATCAATACTACTTTTATGCAAAAATAACCATTGAACATATCTGTAATAATTCACCACCACTAAAATTGACGAGGGAGGAGAATTCAGAAACCGAAAGCGTGACTATGAATGTCATATCGTTATTGTCATTGTGAATAGTGGTTACAAATTGTGTCTGATACGTCATCTATTGAATAATACTCAATCACTGCCCCATACATTAATTTGTAAGCAAGGCAACTTGGCATTTTCAAGTGGTGGTTTGTAGAGATTTTATCGATCTCAAGTTAGATCTTGAAGTGACATCAGTTATGGAGAATCATCGAAAGTCATAGATTGGAAAGCAGTTACTTCACCCGACTTTGGGACTCCTAGGCATTAGGTACCGGTGAACACACTGAAGATAGAACCGAGGACCTTCATGTGATAAGGTCAACTCACCAACCACTCAGTCACTGGGATAGAAACAATGGCCTGGGAGTTTCAACTTGTGTCCATCATTACCCAGTATCATCACCTAGTGTTTGTTCTTTCAATTTACTTGGTAGAACTCACTGGTTACTGCTGCATAGCAGAACGCCCGGCGATTTCATTCCTTAGTCAGCTACCAGAAAGCTTCCGATTGACTCTCTTGTATTTATATGAAGACCTTAAACCTCTGAAGTATCACAAAGGAGGAAGAAATGACAGCTGAGTACTCTCCGAATGAAATGCTTCTTTAAATGAAGTCACTTCATGATCTAACTCAATATCATCTTGCTTTTTGATGTCTACCATTCAAGAGTACAACAGAATCATTAGGACAGCTGAAAGGGTGGCCTAGTAGTATAGTCTGATGTCGGATTATGAGTCAGTCAGTCAGTAGGTCAGTCAATCTGTCAGTCACCCAGGCACACGTCTCAGATGTCCTCACTTCGCTTAAACTACACAATTTACTGTATTCTTATTATACTCTGTTCGTGAATTAGGCTGTATTTAACACCATTTGTGAAAAACTATTCTCAACTTTGATTCATTGAGAAGATGCACACTACAAATCAATCATTTCTTTTTATACACTTTCTTTCGGCTTCTTTTACAGTAGGCGATCATAAGTGAAGACCTTCAATTATCGATTACAAAGAGGCTGCACGTTTGAATCGCACTGGATATATACATATGCACTTTTCTTTGTTTGTGTGTATGTATGTATTTGCGTGTGTGTGTGT
This sequence comes from Trichobilharzia szidati, assembly GCA_944472155.2. Taxonomy (NCBI): domain Eukaryota; kingdom Metazoa; phylum Platyhelminthes; class Trematoda; order Strigeidida; family Schistosomatidae; genus Trichobilharzia; species Trichobilharzia szidati. Next base: position 48,469,636 of record OX235275.1, on the reverse strand, counting down.
GTAAGTGACTAAACATGATTATGTTAATAAACTATGCACTGCTCTTTGTAAAATCATAATAAATGGAGGATTTCTGGTAAATATTCTGTGTTCATTCTCTGTGGTTCATGCTCTCAGCTGAATTGAAGGTGTCAGGGTATATATCCAACAAGAAGTAGTTACAAGTCACATTCAGTAATATAAGGCCTTGACAGTGCTGGCTCACAATCTGCGCGTTACATCGGTCACACTGAACACACTCATCACTGGTAATTAACTGTCTCAGTGAATAATATATGACAACGCAAAATCTAATATTTTCCTCAATTTCATATGATTCTGCATTTCTATACACCTCACTACCGTCCAACTCCTACAGTCAAACATAATTCCTTATCCCTATGAAGATGGATTCGACACATATCGGGGAAACTTTCAAATGAGCTCACTTACGAGACACTGGAGGGGGGCCAGTTAAGCAACCGACATTGACGTGGAATTGATCTAGTGACGAATAAATGAAAATCCGTGAGTAGTTACAAAGCCAGGTGAATGAGTTGACTGAGAGTCAAGTGTAATGAAGATATACAACCGATGGACCATACTCAATTCAAAATGCAAATAACGAACAATGGTCATAATACTGCCTGTGATGAACTACCGCCTAGAGAGAACACACGTGGCGGCGTGACCGAGACTCCTTTTTATGTCCAGTTTCACAATACTCACTTCATGCACAAGCACATTATAAATCATCAAACAGCAACATCCTGTTTGATGCCATATATGAATTATTGATTAGGAAGTGTGATGAGTACACCTATCAAATCAGCCGGTTCCATTCCCTATGCAGAGAGTAGCAATCTAGCCGTCAGATGTTTGTTTCTTTTCGGTTCGGATCGAGCTCCCGAATCAGTACAAAACACCTGAATTTCGGCTGGCTACTTGAATGGACTTATCTAAATAATCTCGGTTTCTCAGAGAATCTGTGGTGAAATTTCATCTCTAACCGTGTAAACTGCAAATCGCAAATATCCTTGAGCAACATCCAGAAGCTTCAAATATTCTCCAAGTCAATTAGTGATATAAGTGACAAATATAATCCTGACAGAAACGCGGAAATAAGGCATACGCCAATATGCTAATAATACCAATCATAAAAATAATAATTATTTGGCTGAGATGCAATCATGGAAGGCAATCAATAAGTCGTCCAAATGGCGAATACTGGGATACTGATTTCAAATCACAAACCTGCCTATTGGTAAACATTATGTGACTCAAGGTAACATGAGGAGCATATATCAGGTGAAACATTACCAAGTATCTCGGTCAATATAAGATGTCTACCGAAAGGTAGCAACAGATGTCCAGGCTTGAAAGCCGTCTCTACCGTCCTAATCAGATTTCGAGATAGACTCTCCATAGAAGTATCTCCTTTGAGTTGGTAACACCGATGTAATAGCTTTCTCTCCCACCTTGTCGATTCCTGCTCTCAACTGTAGTATTTCATGTCACCCTTTATAATCTACCCTGGGTATTCATATTCGCTCACTCCAGCAGCAATTAACGGTAGCGGTTACGCTCACTGAGTACTACACAGTTATCGCCTTTAGACCAATAGTTCTCAGAGGTGGCTAAATCCTACCAATGATGTTTGCAATGTGTTCGCTGAACCAGGAAATGCTCCATATTGGATCAACCAAAGACGGCGCCTGATGGGTCATTGACAAATACTGCAGACTGTATAGTTCACAGTCCTGTTGTAACAGCAAAACACAAAAGAATTTAGTAATGGAATTGTATGTTCGCAAATTGAAATAGACACTCGGCGAAAAGACGTCCAACATACTACAAAATCATTTCTTCGACATTGTGCTACTTTTGTCTTCCATATCGTGCTTCTTTGTCTTCCTTCCATGTCATCCGTGTTGTTTCACAAGCATCATCCAGTAAATCCACTTCTCCGCTATTCAATATTCTCGCTGATGATATACACATACACGTATATCTGCATCTATATGCTATCCATAAGTCTCGTCAGTAGCAGATGCCACACCATAACAGCAGGTATTGTACTTGTCAAAGCTATCCGCATGAATATTGGAAATATGGCGTTGATTCAATCACAGAAAACACATATTGTTATTGAATCAGAGAGCAGTGATTCCTTAATGGGTGAACTAGCATTGTTTAGAGAGAGAAAGAGAGAGGTGAACTACCATTACGACCTCAATCTTCGTCATGTATGCCATGTACTCACTGTTCTGTCACTATCTATTCTCACGTACTGTCATGTAAATTATTTGAATATTCTTGACCTGTATTGTCTAACCATGGTACCCGCCATAGAGCCACATGAACTAAACTACCTCCTGCTTAATCAGCCTCCTTCACTGCAGCTTCACACGAACTTCCTCAGCTGAAATAAACATCATTATCTAAATCAGATTCAAATAAATGCCTCTAAAATGCTACAACAGCAGATCCGAATTTTTAATCACAGTTACCATAATAATAATATGTTTATTCCTGTCTTTGTGGGACAAACCAGTTTTACAGGCATGGATAATTATATTTTTAAATTACATCAATTTGATTTATGATGAAATTACAATGTTGCTGTCTTTTTTGACATCAATTTGTGGGTACTAACTAGTCATTCAACGGAGCACATTAAGAATTATAGAAATACCGCCTTCCCATTAACAAAAATCCCAAGTATGTGTTGGATGGATTATAATACTTGGGAAAGAAAGTAAATCTGGAAGTCAGTTCCTCCACATAACTTTGGTGTGTGTGTGTGTGGAGTTGCATCGTATTCTTGATTTATATTCAAATTGGGCATTAATTTAAAATAAGTGATCTACTTTTATAATTTTGTCAGTATTTTTATCATTAGTAACACCAGAAGTGAATTGTCCTCAATGCAGATCAATTTGGGCTACCGATATCACATGCTGAAAATGTCATACTTGTACCAAAATACTGTGTGGAATCAAGCTATAATAAAATATTAAATAAAAATATTGGTTATTGTTAGGCAGATTTGTTTTACTGCGCCCGCGTCAGCCAAAATCGCCTTTTTTTTGCTCTATGGTTTTTACGTATGAGTAAGTTGATTAACACGTAGAAAGCTATTTGTAAGCCGTTTTAGATCATTGACAGTGCTTGTGTATAGGATGCTCTACAGCGTTCTGTTATGGTGACAGTGGATTTTGTCAAGGATGCCGAGTCATTACTAGCCGAAACACTGAAGGATGATATGATGATGAGTAAGTGACTTTAATTCTTCCTCAGCCTCAGTCTAGCTGTAGATCTATCTGTGTGACTTCCACTACAAGGCAAATAGAAGAGAAGAGGCGAGCAGCAAAGTACCGGAGTGGAAAGAAAAATTATGTGAACACGAATAGGACCTTAATGTTTGTACATATATCTTCATATTCGTCGTACATTGCCATCTAGTAAATATGTATATATATTTTATTTCTACACAGTCTTTTTCTGCATCTATGCAACTAGTTCATTTATCGTTTTTAGAGTAGTTAGGGTATTTATGTTCGTTTTTTAGTGAACTAATAATTGATTCGTTCTAAGAATAAATAGTTTATCAATGTAATCAGTAGAGTGAAACAGTCTGCTCAGAGAGCGTTTGAAACTTATTACTGAGGTGCAAGTTCTGACTTCCAGGGGCAGACGGTTCCATATTTTATAATACCTGACTGTGAAGAAGTTTTCATGGAGTGTTGATTTAAAGGCTTTTGTTGTCACTGTGCAAGTTTGGTTATGCAGATCGTAAGAGCCTTCCGGTGGGAATTGTATGTCCCTATTGTCTGGGAATGATATTTTGTGTAGGAACTTATAGAAGAATACTAGGTTTATAATAAGTCGTCTCGTCCATAATTGGTCAATATTAGGAATCATGCACCGTGAGATGTAGTCTTTCTTACAGTCGTGCCGAAGTAGTTTGAACGTGAAATATCGTTGGCTACTTTCTATCTTTAGCTTGTTACGTATGCGAGTGCTGCAAAAAATAAAAAATAGACAGTATTCTAGTAGCGGTCTTACACATGTTTTGTGTAGAATGATCTTAGCTTCATTATCATGAACGTTCCTGAGTATGCAGCCTAAGAGCATCCTTGACTTATGAGTCTGTGATGCCACTTGCTCAGAGAATGTTAGGTCACCAGATTATCCCAGGCCCAACTCAAGGACACTTCGGAGTCTCGGAAGGCTAGCAGATTGAAGCGTTAATTTCATGTTGATTGAGCGTGCGCTGAAACAGATCCAACCACATTTGTTCAGGTTAAATTGTAGATTCCACAAAGACGACCAAGGAGTCACTTTGGCTAATTCTTTCTGCACAAGATTCTCGAAGTACCCTAGGTCATCACATTGTAATGTATAAGCTACGTTTTGGTCATCTGCAAAGATGAATGGTTTCTCATACGAGAAGCAAGCTCATACATCGTTGGTATAAAGTGTAAATAGGACGGGCGCAATGACACTACCCTGAACTACACCAGAAGTGATTTGGTTAGGTTTGGAAGTTACAGACCCAAGTTTAACTATTTGGAACCTGTTGTCGAGGAACGATTGCAGCCATACTAAGAGTGGGTCATGTATTTTTAAAGGAGTTCAGCTTATGTATTAGGAGTAAATGGTCGACATGGTCAAATGCCTTAGAAATGTCAAAGTAGATGGCAAGTACTAGTTGTCGTCTGTCACGACTGCTGGTGACAAAATTGAAGAAATCTAGGTGACATGTTAAACATGATTTGGATTTAGGGAATCCATTTTGGTTCGGACTTACAATGTTCCGAAAAAGCATATGCATAAGTAGGTTATCTTTAACTAGTCTCTCCATAATTCTAGATGCTATATGTGTGATATTGATCGGCCTGTAGTTGTTGACTTCTGTTTTTGAGGCACATTTGTGTTTAGGCATAATAATTGTTGTTTTCCATATATCCAGGTAAGTATGGGTTTCTAAGTACATTGTGAAGATTTTAAGCAGTAGTAAGGGGATATCAGGGCCACCATATTTATAAAAATAGGATGACGTACAGTCAGTGCCAAAACCTTTCGAGCATTTGAGAGTTCTAAAGGTTTGGTTAATATTAGTGCAAGTGAAATGGAAACCATTGTGGAATTCAATCTCCTCGAACTGTGTAATTTTTAAGTCACGAGTTAATTTGGATATTGCAAAGAAGATCAACTTTTAGTAACTCCTGTAGCATGTTTTTTCTGCATTTTCCTTTGAAATGTGTGTGGCAGTTTAGACTTAAAATTATTTGAACAAGTCATAAGTTCAAAATAACAATTCAACGAAGGATGTAATCGAATCAATAAGACAATATGAAGTCGGAATACAGAAAACTTATAATTATGGATAGATAATTAGGTGACCCAATAATTTAAGCAATTCATCAACAAAACCATTCCCTTGGTAAATTCCAAAAGCATACAAACTGATGGTAACTTAAACCACTTTTGTTGTATATATCATATCCGAAAGTACATTGTGTGGTTTTAAATTTTCCTTGATACTTTAACTACTATTAAAGATTTAAGTAGCCAAAATAATTGTACAATTTTTTCGAAAGGCAAAGTTTGGTGTCATTGTGTTCTCTACATGAAAACAATATGTAAGTTAAAACTGATAGCTTTCAGAATCACATCCGGATGAACTAACTGATGTAGGTTAGACAAAATCCGTAGTTACATTCAGTGATTTATGTGTATCTCACAAGCACAATTTAAATACCATTTACTTTTCTTTGGGAATGGTTTATGCTTCCGAATGGAAGATTCGCCTAAAACAACCCCTATTCTGTGTATTAAGGAAACAGGTACAACTACTGTGACTTTCCTGGTCTTAAGTCGAACCTTTGAATTCTTCTTCTTCTGTTGATGTCAATCCAACTAACTCAATCTCTGCAAACCTACAGTTGGAAATCCTTCTCCACTAACATCGATTGTTTGTTGCTACTTATTTGTTCCTAAGTGAATTCCAATTTTCCAGTTAACTCATCCCATTGACTGAACCGAAATACACGTCTCCTCAACAAATTCTGAGGATTAACTTGACGCAATTTGGTGCATGGTGTTTAGTGTTGCAATCCTTGAGACGCTGACTATTTTCTATTTCTTGCTTATCACCTGTATGCGCTGCATTTTTTGCGAGACTTAGTGTTCCTACAGGTAACTGAAGTTACCACCCATCTCTTAAATCACCAAAGCAGTGAATAGCTGGTTCAAGTTTGACTGAGACCACTATCACCAACTGGGTATAGTGGCAAGAAAGACTATCTGGTGAGTTTTGTAATTTTTGTGGAGATAGTGTGTTTGATTGAATGAATATACAAAGGTTGAACCACAAAATGACAAGAATTCGAGAACTGCTGGATGCCGGAGATGTCCTGGCACATAACAGCCACTGTGGACAGTTTACAAGTCATTCAAACAATCCAATTCCTGCTACATTGCACTTAAAATTATGAGAAGGCTCAATCCGCAGACATCTTGTGGATGTCAGGCATTTCGTTGAGATATTCGAATCATTGAAAATAATAAATGTACACCAAATTCACCGTCGACTCCATATTGCAATCGTAGTAAAAGCTTTTCAAAGAGAATTTGTCAAACGGGAAGGTAGTGTGATCAATCTCTCACTCCTCCTTTAGAAAATGCGTTTTGATTATGATAACATTGATCGCGTAATCATCCACAGTTGTGATTTCAGCTCACTGAGCTGATTTCTATCTCATGAGTTGTTGTACAACTCCATAAACTAACTCTGTCTATTAGACTTGTCCAGTCCACTTTACAATTTCTCATCACTCCCCATCCCTATCATCTATGAAGTGCAGATGAATTCTAGATGCCTTCAGCTAGAAAAACAAACTGTGATGTTTATTTATAATTCTGATGCCCTAATTTTGCAGTATTTTCTCTGCTACCATTCCAACACTGGAGTATGTTTTCCTCAATCATTCCTTCAGAGTCATTGTAATTTGACGAATTTGGACTGCAACTGATGAGGACATGTGAGATGAAGTGATCACGTCATTTTACACTGCGAATTTCGTCCTCCACTATTTTATTGCAAGTGTACTAATTGCATGCATTCGTGTTAAGAGAAGAGGATAATGTTTGTGAGTGCGTGTTTCTCATGTGGATTGAATGTCACATTATTCGTCATTTGAGAATAACTTGACCATGCACAATGTTCGTAGATAAGATGGTATGACTCAGCTCAGAAAGGCGAGAACTGTTGTTTGTAGCGATATTAACTGTGGACACTGATTCGGTCTTTCAGTGATAAAATGCTAGCCACCAAGGCGTGGGAGACCCTAGATTTGACTCCCAGGAAGTCCACTTCCACCGTAAGAAGAAATATTTTGCTCTCAGGGATTGCTCATATTAAAAATGATTAGCTACAATCTGAAAAGTGTCAGTGGCAAGCAAATTGAGTTGCGTCATCCTGGTGTACGAACAATAAAAGGTTATTGATTTGAAGCTTTTAACATCCTCTATACCTGGATTCGTTTCAAAGTTTAAAGTTAGACTTCTCAAAACGGTTTCAGGCATTTGCCGGTACTGTCATGTGAGGAGACAGGCGCGAACAGCCGCCGAATGCACCATAGTTCACATGGGTTTTCGAAGTGACATGCATCCTCTACACACCTTTATGCTGAAATTTGTCTGACCTTCGCAAATGCCCAAACGACTCTAGAAATTTCAGTTAGAGCAAGCTCAGGATGACTGTTTGTTATAGAATACAACAGGAAATGTGACTTACATTACAGCCCTGTAAATGTTTTCACAGAATCGGAAAAGCACACAAGATTAACTATTTTATAATTTTGACTAAATTCTCCGTGACAATGAGACAGAAAATCTATTGATGTTCTCAAATTAAGTAACAGTGTGTGCAACAATGTCAATGAAATTTGAAAATCAAAACACCGAGGCAAGATTGATCGACTGCCCAAAACCTGTCTGATTGATGTTCGGCTAAATGACACTGACAAGTTCTGTTAGGCGTCAAGTCACTGCCGTCATCACCATTGAAGGCTAGTGACAGTTTCGTAATTTCGTGGGAGGGGAGGAACAAAGAAAGCCGAAACATTTTGCAGAAATATTTTCGTGCATGTTGGTTTGCAGGGATTTGATTGACTTGAAGTTTGGTAGTGAGTTTACGAGAGCTGGAGAATCAGTGGAAAACAGAATGTACTGTTTCGTTGTAGTTTGAGGTCCTTCGACATCACCATTAGCCAACGTATTCGTTCAGTATTTCTCCATACATTTGTCATGATAGAGCACTCTTGTGATGAAGAGCTGTGTAATTAGTTGTATATTATCTAGGTGGTGCAGCGACTTAGCCTAACATAGAACACCAATAGGTCATTCCCTGCCAATAAAGACTTTTTGAATCATTTCCGGATGATCATTTCTTGTCTCCGCCATATTCCATTCGCATATTACCCTACGTCCTATTTCTCTATATCGATGATAATTTAATATCCACAAGAGAAGTGCATTCCTGTTGCACACAGGAAATAACATCAGTTAGAAATCCACTGAAAGCTAAGATGTACTACACGCCGTTTCATCTTAGCCTGTGACTCATCAGTTTTACAGATACACACGATTCAATGCATTAGAGATGAACCAGTGGCTCAATGCTGACCATTCGACAACTGAGTGGGGATATATGCATTGTCCCTTATTTCTTCAGCATTCTGAAGTGATCGGTTGAAATAGCCAGAGAGAGGGAAGCTTTTATGAATAATGCTGCTCTCTAAGAAAAGTTATCAGTCAGGAAGACCGTCAAACAGAACAGCCGTCAGTTGAATTAGCACCAGTCTAGTTGAGCCAATCTTGTGGATTAAATAGACAGTCACTTGCACCCAAAGTAAATTACAGGCCATTTAAGCAGTGTTGCAGTTAAATTAGCTGAAGAGTGATATTCTGAAATTTATGTGAATTACTTGGTTGAAAATTGACAGAATATCTCGCCATATGCGAGACAGTAATGTGTGGGATTCACATGGCAGTAGACCAAACAGTACTGTTGATTAGAGTTGGGTAGTGAAATGCAACAGAAGACTCAACTGATTGCTGGACACGACTATTCTCCATGTTACACACTCTGGTAACCTGAGCACACAGAAATTTTAGTAGACAAGATAGGTTAGGTTTATGTCGGTGAGAACTTTATCCTCATAATACATCCATCATATATCTACCACCTACAACGAATCTGATTGTTTGCACAATGTTCAGCGTCTGACATTTTCTTGTCAGGTTCGACATAAAGTCTGAACCTCATCGGCCAATTGTGTAGGCCAGTTTTATCTGCTCACTTCGAACGATGATTACAAATACAAATGTCATCAACTTACTGTATTTGACTAAGAGATAAACAGAACATTGGTAAGTTTATATTAGACTCGGAAAGTAAAGAATGAAATTGGAACCTTCATTGTTGGTGTTGTCAGATGCAAAGTTAGTTAGCTGTTGGGCAGCAACATGGCGTGAACTGACAGACTTAGAGTCCTAAACTTGTCATAGAGATTGCTATAATTTCATTTCAAATCTTCTTGAAGCCTGTATTTCCTGTTGTGATATGTTTATGTCAGTCACTGGCACTCATCACTAATTGAGAGTATCGCGGTGGTAACGTGTTGACGTGGAAATGTTCAAGTAAGTCAATAGAACTCACGTTTGAATATTCTAAAATCTCTTTGCTTATGCCCTAAGGGAGTGATATAATTCAGCCCAGCTTATATTGACTTCCCTTGTGACGAAATAGCCAGTCAGATTTGGAGAGATTTGACTGTTCAGACACAATGACGATGAACTTTGGTGTAGATGGGACAAACTCATCAGACAAATGAGTACGGTTGTCTATGAAAATTCGACTATAACGAAATCATGTCTGGGAAAAGATAGTGTGAATTCCAAGTAACATTATGCATTGTAGCAAATTCGAATATATATTACTCTCTGTTCGGTATGTGTACTTGGAAACAGGCACCAAAATATAGTGCTAAAAAGCCTAGTTGAAATGGGATCTAAACAATGGATGGCCACAGCGTAGATAAGTCCACCACTTGCTCGTACGACTACTGATCAGAGAAATGATGCATATCCTGGTACACAAGCTCATCCGAGGGGATATTAGAATAGTTGATCTCTTGTCTTAATTTCAAATCTTCCGAATAAATCAATCGAAATGGTTAGTAGTGATCACGGTTAAATGTGAGGAGTATTAATCATTTCAGCCAGCGGATCAGTAGTATGTGTGGTGTCGTTAATCTCTACACAAAGCATCAATATTTTTCATTCCAGCCTCAAAACATACACAATATGCCTGTTTTAGAGAGGACTTCACCAAACATTGAAACAATGATTGCATCCAATACTGACTTACCGATCGGACCGGATTTTCTTAGAAATGTAGAAAAACACAAACAGAAGAAGAAAACATTTAACAAGGTTTTATCTTTTGGCTATGGAAATGATTAGGTGGAAGGCATTTGCAATGACAACTGACCATTGATAACCTTCTCCCTATACCGGTTGTGTTTTACATTTCCTCGCATAAGTCATGTAACACTCGGCGATCTCTTCTGTGTGCCTCCTGATTACAACAGCTTTGTTCATTTATTCATTGAGCTGATTGCACTACTCTTACAACCCAGTTCAACTTCTCAAATGTGTTGAATGAAATTGGAAACTGTGATTATGACAACTTGTCTCTTCCGCTACTACCCTCTTTCGTGAAAATGGTGATTGTACATGAATAATGAGGAGGCAAGTGAATTCGTCGAAATGCTTGTCTTCTTCTTTTCATTACTGCTTGAATGGCGATTATTCAGGAATAATTATGCTTGCTAAGACTAAATAATACATAAGGAGAGATGAAAAATGGAGTTGTGCTTGATTTGCTTGTTACTATATCGCCGTATATATTCATTTTGAATGAGGATTCCCTTGAGAAGGTGTGATAGTGCGCCTTAGGCATCAGAAGTGAAGATGAGTGGGACAACAGCAGCGAAGGAGAGCATTCTTCAGCTACTAACAGTATCATGGTGGTGACTTTTTCCAGCTCTTCTGTTTCTCTCGGACTGTCACGTAATATCACATTTCTCCCCTTCTCTCTATGCATCTTTATCGCCAATCACTTATCAAATGAATTGAGTGATAACGTAATCCCGTAACCCTTGTTTAACTCGTCTAGTTTACATGTTCAGTAGGTTGATGGCTGATTGCAGGCCCGGAGAAGAAGGAAGGTAGTGCGTAGGGTGATCACCCCTACTTGAGAGTACATTTGAAATAGGTCGCTCACTTTCTCCACTTATCTACACAGACAGCACCGTTTCAACCTCAGACGGCATGAATGGGACCATCAAAACCAGAAATTGAAGGGCAAGAGAGGCCTTCGTTAACCAGAAATCAATTGGGATATGTACTGACTTGATGGTTCTTCTGTAGGGGAAAGACACGCGACATACCACGAAAATCATTTCTAACAGGCCTCACACTTTTATACAACAGCCTTCATTGGATACTGAAGTTGACAAAGCCAACCAGAAAGAACACAATGAACTCTGCAAACGAACCATCAAGGAACTTGTTGGTAAGCCAATATTCTAAAGGAAATTTAGTTGTAGAGGCTAGACTCTGAGGAGTTCAGTGGCCGTTAGGGCACACCAGGCCATCACTCAAGTGGGACTCGATTGGGAAAGGACAGACCGAATGTCGACACGAGGGTGACGTGAAGAAGATCGTGTGGTGGGGAGATGGAAAGTAATGGTGGATTCTGGAAACAGTTAGAAAGGACAACAGGGGACAGAGTGATGTCAAGACGTACTATCGAAGCCTTATGTTCTCTTTGGAAACCATGAGTATAATAATGACAGTCATCACTCTTCAACTCTTTCAAAAATCCTTCAAAAATAAGAAACAATGAATACAACTTACCTATGCTACCTGACAAAGTGCACAAAGTATAACACAATCTCGTAAAAGAGAGATGGTTTTTAAAACGTCACACTGTGTTAATATGAATCGTTGGCTGTCTATAACAAGCACTTGACAATTTCCTAGTTGAATATTCTCCCTCCCGAAACCCGCAAATTTCAATGGAATCACAGAGTAGGGTTGGAAAAGTGTATTTCCAAAACAGGTAAGTGAAGAAGTGACCAAGACTACAAAAACGCGTGACAGACAGTGATCGAGTACCGAGGCTTGACCAGTAGGTATTAAACGCATGCTGTATTCTAAATGGTTGAAGTATATATCATGAGACGATGGACAGAAAGACTGGCAGAATGATAAGAGGAATTGTGACTACATATCAAAGATTATGCGTGGGTCTTCCATCATACTACGTTGGCTGCCCTCATTCGATTCTGAAAATTCAATGCCTAGCCGGTGAGAGAGGATGAACAAGCAACGCGAAGTACTTTGGCACGCAGCAAAGCAATCAAAAGCCTGTTGCTCAATATATATGCAGAAGAATAAGTGGACAAATCGGAAAGACACTGGGAGACATTCAAGTAACATCACACACACCAGATCCTCGAATCCAATCAGCACTGAAAGCAACCCATCAGGCGTCCGAATGTGACACCAAGAAAATGATGTGGGCATCAAATAAGAGATAGTGGGCAGTAGTTTAGTTAGTTAGGAGTGATATCATAGAAACGACCGCAATGCAGATATCCCACTGTTGCCCCATGTTCTACTCAGCACACAAGCAATGAGGAATAATAGTAATAGTAACAACGCTTGGATACCCAATGCAAATATCAACTATGAAACTTAAAATGGTAAAAGGACACTTATTGAGTAACTGAAGTGTTCGATTAGTCATCAATCCATTAAATGTCTGCTTAGAAACGGCTGAGGTAACGACGCATATTTACCCAGGTCTCAATTATCAAACACCCATGACATTACTGATATACTAACATTTACGAGTATAGTCGTATGTTGCTGCGTGATTGAAACGATGAAGTATTAAACCTAATCGATAAGAGAAGATCTAAGCACTGCTTTTCAAACTCCCCTCAGTTTACTCAAGGTACTAGAAAGAATAATCATGATGTATTTATAAAAGAGAGGACAACTTATCACCTAACGCACAGGTACGTGTTTGAGAGAAAACGGCTTGTATGAGAAAATCCGCATCACAGCAGGAGGAAGCTGGATCAAGTCTGGAGAAAAGAAAACACCTACTGATATTGCTCTTACAGATCTCAGTGGAGATTTCAATGAGCCAAACTAGGCTACTCATAAGCTTGAGAAGATTTGGAATCAAGAATATCCCTGTTCAAATTAAAAAATCTACTCCTGGTGAACGCTAGCCATTGGTGTACCACGAAGTGTTGTGTTCACCCAATCCCCTGTGTTTGCCCTTATATATCAACAGATTATCTCATGTCATGAAATAGCCTATGGTTCTCCATGTAACCTGTAAGTCGGGAAACAGCTCAAGGATGAAAGAAATATGTCCCCACACAAAGAATGAATGCTCCCCATTAAAGTTGCGAAATGCACGAACATGCAGATCAAACATTCAAGTGTCAGGGCAAACGACATAAGAGGAATGACACCATGTCTATCGCAAGTGTAAGTCATCAAATAAACAGAATGGAATATTGTCATACAGTGTTAGCGCTCAGGTTCAGGTGCTCACTGGCAGTAAATACTCAAGAGTTTGAGTGGAGTCTGCAGTGAAATGTTTATTGCTACAGAGCTACATCAAGTCAGCCAGTATATGGCTAAAATGGGATTAAGTTATGGTGAAGACAACCTTAATGAAGGCCACATGTTTTATCCGTAGTTTGACTAATCTGCAATACGAGGAGTAACCTCAACAATGAAATCTCTTCTCGTTATCACATTATGGGCATAGGGAAAGAGTGAGGAGATCCAATAACAACGCTCAAAACTTTGAGAAATAAGCATGAACCTGATGCATCTATTATTTCTCTTTCCGACAGGTCGAGGCATCTCGGAGGAGAGAGAATGATAGTTCACAGACCAAAAAGAAACAACATTACAATGGAATACTTATTCTATCACTGAGTCACAAATTATTGGGACAGACATCCAGCAGAAGTGGTGTCTTCGCCCTCTTTCCTCTGCTTCAACAAAGCGATTAGATACAAAGCGTCGATAATTCTTCGAAAATGAATTCACATAGGTCTGTAGCACTCTCTCAACAACCGAAATTCCCCCTGTGAATCTCAAAACACCAATATCCTCACTAATATGACAACGAAATGTTTAAATGTTCAGCACAATCATATGATATCGGAAAAATTACATAAACAGTCTTTGTGTACCACTTACGTGTTTCCGAATTGATCACCAAACTGATGAATATGAACAGAATGCAGCAGAAAACAGCCTTCATGTTTGATTTTCCTGTGATGGTCGGTTAATTCCACAGAAGAACACTGACTCCTTTTATACTTTTTCCGAATGACAGTATCGTATGAAGATGAAACCCCCGAGGTGTGCACGTGTTTGTGTGTGAAGATTTGATTGGTGAGAATAGTGTCAGTGTTCTAAGCTATTGAATGGTTGGAAATCAAGACACACGTGTATACAAAACTACTTATAAGAAGCAGAAAAAACCTTGGTTTTACACACTGTTATCCCTACATCGTTTGTCTGTCATTTCTCTATCTGTCTGTCCGTGACAACTCTTCACTCTAATGTAATTTGGATACAGCCATATTGAGCTGACTGAGTGCAGACGACACATTGTGAGGGAGGCGAAGAAGGATGTGATTTGTCTATTCCACCATGTCTGTGTAATGATGATTATTCATAGGGGACGAGAATTGAGTAGTGGTGTGTGTTGAAGAGGCAGATGTTGGCTGTTACAGAACACACGATGGTGCTGAGTTCCGAACAGGGATGGCATCTATGATGAGTTTTAAAGTGGAACAATGCAAATACTAGATATCCTTAGAGTTCTGGTATTTCTATGCTCAATATCACTTCGTACATACAAGAACCATATGAAACTTGATCAGTTCCGAAGCAAGATTTAGGCTGATCTGGTCCACTTTAAAATGAGATTCTGAATACATCCTTGAAAAGTCGAGAATGTCAAGCGAATATTGTGGTAGGAAGTAGATTCATTTTAGTTTATGTACACCACATCGTGCAGATACGCATCAAACCCAGAACTGTTTCTGACTCCTATGCTCAATATATCAAAGTCGAGCGAAGTGCGATTTGAAAGTAGGCTGAAAGGTGAATTTCACAGTCAACTCAGTCAACACATAATAGGATAAAATTGTGACGATTGCTTGCAAAAATATGATCACTAGAAATTTGGTTGGATAAAGTCTAAGGAAACGCATGATACAAGGGTGAAAGTAATGCTTACTCACTATTTTCATCATCATCATCCGGACTGAAACATAATAACTCACTGGCATATCTTCATTCAACCTGGTTCTCCGTCATCTTCATTCAACAGGCTGTGCGACTGGTCACAATCATCTTCCACTCTCTTTCCCCATATCATCCTCTAGTCTGTGTCACACTCAGACACCACAACCCGTAGCTCTCCGCACGGATTCCATTTGAGAGAGAGACTGGCATGTGAAATGACTTGAAGAGTCACTTAGCATGTGTCCAACCAATCTCAATTTCTTCGTGTATACATCTTAGCAAGTTTTTACCTGATAGAGTTTCCTATCGCTTGCCTATCCTTTCTAGCACTCCAGACATCAGGTCTTCGCTATGAAGTGAAGGCAGCCATTGATGCAAGTAAAACTGCAACAACTTCTAGTAGATAAATTTAACGAATCATAGTAAAAAAAAGGATTCATGGATCAAGATAAGAACTCAAATGAAACAAATTGATTAGAAAACGATGAGAATATGGTTAGTGTATATATGGTTACCAGTCTTATACGACGATACATGATCATATCATGAAAACAGCTAATCGAAATGACGGAAAGTACACACGATAAGATAAGTGCGTCGGTGGCACAGTGGTTAGGACTCTCGCCGACCATGCACATGGTCCTGGGTTCGATCCGCTGCCGGCGTACACCCGATATCTATGGTCGGCCGGAATTTGGGCTACCGATATCCATGCTGAAAATTCCACACTTGTACTAGAAATACGGTGTGGAATCAAGCTGTAAATCAAAATTTAAAAAAATAAGATTCCGGTAGCGAATTTAAAGTCGATTTTTAGGATATCGCATTTCCCAATAAATAAAAACCAAGAAGCACAAAAATGCTCAACAGATATAACGCCCAGTGGCAATTCAGCAACTTTTGTGGAAATATAGAAGCATGAATTCTACAAGAACAGTAAGACAACATTATATGTGCTTCACCAAACACATTTTCAAAGCCCCGACTTTCAGTGTGTGTTGACATATCATGAGTATTTGAAAGATGATGTATCGCGGAAAGAAATTAGTTGGAGAATCTCTGAATAACAACGATCATTTGATCATAACTATCTTGTAAACAATGTAGCGATTCAGAGACTTCAGGCATTCATCAGCAACTTCCCTTGCTACAGGAAGGGTAACTGACCGACATGGAAATCAGACATGCAGCAAACCAAACAGCTGAAGGAAACTGAGTTGTGCTGGACCCGAGTTGACCAGAATCCCGAATAGTATCACTTGCCAACGACTTGAGTGAAACCTCAGTAGGAGGCGACTAGTTCGACAGACTCAGGCTGGCGTGAGGAGTATCATGCGAGGAGAAGCCAATTGAAAATGTTGTTAGAGAAGCCAGTGAAATGGAGATATTCAAATAAGGACAGCATATTTCACTCGGAATGGAGGAAATCAGAACAAAGGAATTGTGGAAAAATATTGTTTCTAATATCTGGACACATTTATCCACATAATAACTGTTGAATACTCGGTCGATGATGGCTTTCATGGGAAGCTAGGATGGGTGATTTCTCCTACTTGAGACTCCTGAACTGTATGCTGACTATGGACCTTCTAGAAGAAACAGTATGTTTTATCCTGCGAGAATGATTTCCATATCCTCAGTGGATGTATTTATTCGACGTCGAAATCAGAGAGACGTCTTTCAAACAAAATGTCGCGTTAACCACACAACACCAAGACACCTCCAATATGAAGAGCAATCAGGCGTGGTAAACAGTCATGTTGAATTATCCAACAAAATATCTCACACAAACCAATCCACTTCAAATTCAACGGCAGTAAAACTTGCGATGAAAACGAAAGCAAACAACCAGCCAACACAAGCCACAACCAACTAAACACAACAAAATTCCTACTTCAAAAGAAGCTCAAAAATTGAAAGATTTACAAATAAATATACGGGTCGTCTGATAAATGGCATCGCGGTTGCCAGTGCACTCTAAATTAATTATTTATATGTATTGTATATATTAATTATTCTTTGTTCTCTAATTAGCAAATCTTTGTATATTCTGTGAAATCTTTTGTGTGTAAAACCAGAGGAATTTGTAAATTTGTGCATTTTTTCACGTTTTAGTCAGTTAATTTTTTCTAAAAAATATTATACAAAGAACAAAATATTGTCTAGCTGACAAGACTGAGATAGAATCAGCAGGGTATTAGAGTTCAGTATGCTCTCTTTGAGTATACAGTAGGAAGATATGAATTGATCTATTGTAACGACCAGAACCGACCGAGTCGTTGTATTCAAGCAGGGAAGTGATATTTGAGTCCCACTGTAACAACAGAAGACAAGGGCCAGGCAACAGATCGTTTATTACGGAAAACAACACGTATTTATAGATTTTGATGTACATTATTGTGGGTTAATGTTAGTAGAAAATACAGTCCGTTGATTGGTTGTTTCTCACGCAAAGTTAACCTTGCATCTCTTGTGCCTGTGTCAGTTCACCTATATGTTAACTGTATCCGCCTATCCCTTTGACCTTTGACCTCAATTACTGTCAACCACACTCGTCCCCCGTCAAAGACTTGCGACTGAAGTTGGTTCGGTCTTTTCGGTTCTTGAGGCTTTGCTCTTTTGTCTTGCTGTCTGGAATCTCGGCGCTTGCGGATGTTCACTTGTTTCTCTGTGTTTACCATTGCGATTGTGTCTGCGTAACCCCATCTCAACGTGACCATATATGGTCCTTCCCACTTTGGAAAATGTTTGCCTGACCCTGCCGCACATTCGTAGGTATTTCGCCTCACACTTCCATATGCTGCTTTCTCCCGACCTCCCAGCAGCGTCCCAAGTAGCAGCCTCATCGCTGACAGATCTTGAACGCCACTCAACTGCGAAGAAGCCTCGAAGTCCTGCCCGAAGATCCATATGTCTCCATCAAAAACTGCAGGGCATAGGCTTTCCATTTGTTGGTAGGCAGCGACACCAAATGTAACAACAGAAAACAAGGGCCAGGCAACAGATCGTTTATTACGGAAAACAACACGTATTTATAGATTTTGATGTACATTATTGTGGGTTAATGTTAGTAGAAAATACAGTCCGTTGATTGGTTGTTTCTCACGCAAAGTTAACCTTGCATCTCTTGTGCCTGTGTCAGTTCACCTATATGTTAACTGTATCCGCCTATCCCTTTGACCTTTGACCTCAATTACTGTCAACCAATTTGGCTAGCAACCATCTCTCACCACACTACTATATAGCTGTCAGAAACTACCTTGAAACATGTGCAATGATAAAATGCTTCAAAGAAAACTAAAAGATGATTGTTCATCGAAGAATCTGTTTGTCGTTCTACTCAACCATAATAAGACTAAAAACACAAAATCGCTTCCACAGTGGCGTTGGACAGCTACAAATAGACTAGGAAACCAACAAAGTAGGCACAGAGCGAGAACAAAATTCGTTGACCAAAATTCAACTGTATGAATGAGCCTCAGAATCGAGTGGAATATTTCCAGCAGGGCAGCATCGAAGACGCTTTTCATAGGAATCACACAACAAAAGCTTCTTGCACACAGTCCAATGTCAGAATGACATCGACTCACTCAGACGAAATCACATCGTAAGGCAACACATTATCCATGTATTGCACAATCACAGAAAAAAGCATTCGTGTCAGTGATTGAACACCGACAGAGACAACTGATAAAGATCAATTCAATACGTTATAACAGAAATATCAGAACAATGACACATAATCTAGGAGACAAAAATAGGGATGGTAATCACTAAGCTATTTGAAACATCTTAAAAGCACATCGATATTGTATTAGATCTCCCATGAGAGATTTCTCAAACGGTTATTCCGTTACATCTGTATTCACCTCATGTAAACATAAACCTATGCAAATATATTTGAACATAGATAAAGTGGGGATAACCTCCTTGATTGCGATTACTAATCCTATACAAAACACCTCCTAAATGTCTGTAGTTATTTTGCAGTAGAATAAGAGATTAGACAACCTTCTGCTGTACAGAGACCTCCGAGTAATATTGACGAATTACCTGAGCCTCCACCATTTACAGTGTATTCACCTCACATCCTGTGATGACATTCGATCTCACCTTGTTGATAATCTCATTGGATGACTCTGATAGAAGTGAGTGACTTGAGTTCACTGAGTGCTCGTGAATTGAACTACTACTAGTTTTACATTGTCCTCTTGCTAGCTACGCCGGATAACCGTCAGAGTCGTGTTTTGAAAGTGTGTGCTTTGTGTCACACTGGTGATTCGTCGAAACAACCTCGAACTCTGAGTACAAAGAAAGTTCATTCAGTCTCGAGTTGCATTATCGGTCTAATCTTTTGCCTATTCATTCGCTTTTATTTCGAAATATCTGATTCAATGTTATCAAACGTGCAAGGTATTTGCGTACATGTTTTCTCCATTTCAAACTTGTCAAGTGGACACCATTATATCAAAAGCAACAACAAAAACCTTCTCCCATTCAGTGACAGTTTCAAACTTATCCAATTGCAAACTATTTCTTCCACTGTATCGATGATTATGGGATACAGTTTTTAACTCTAGCTCAGAAGCCACTGATGAGTAAATATATAGACAATCCCATTCCTCCATCTATCCCGCCCCACACACTCCTGTTTCACAATAATACACTACTATAGGTCTCCTGGTGAATATCAATTGGTCTGTAAAGCCTGCTGAAATGACTTCATTGAGTAAGGAAATTGTCTTCGCTCAGGTGTATTTCATTGACGTCCACAATGATTCCGCCTGTATTTAATTCTACCAGTTGCATAATCTGAATAAAGGATATGCGAAAAATTTAGCAGAATGAAATGTCACCATCATTGCTTAATCCGTTGGCTTCTCCAATCAGCCACTTGCAGTCCTAAGTCATTATCAAATATATCTACAGAAACAATTTCAACATATTTGCAGCGAGTTCGTTCTAAACAAAAATCAATCAAATCAAATTATGCTACAGTAATTAAGGATTAGTAATGAATTCTTTTTCTATTGATGAATTCGAATGGTCTTGTGGCATCCAACTAATGACCCGTATCAATGAGATGCCTGACGATGGCACTGTTTAAATCATTTGTCCCTTTTAGACATAGGCTTTTTGGTACATGTTCAGGAAATCGTAGGTATGCCCTCGTTCCTTTTCTTCCAATGCAACTGCTCCTGCTGAAATATGTAAATATGTGTACGCAGTTGAAGTTAACATGAGCAGGATATCTATCGATTTTTGATTGCACCAAAGAGAAAGTTGTTCGATAGACGGCAACAAGCTCAGCCGCTGGATAAGCTCTGCCCCATGAAGTCCTCAATCTTCTGTTGACAAAAGCTATAATATTTTCACTTTTAAGTCAGACTGGATGTAGATGGCCTTTTACTACTTTGATTCGCTTGACAATTGAGCCTTGAGATCTCCTATGCTTGTTAATCAGACCCTGAGTGTGACCGTTGCTTTTCGACATCTTTTCGAGTAACATAAATTCCCCTTGTAATTTCTCTGTAGAGCATATTCTCCTAGCTATATATTTTGAGTCTAGACTAGTCCTCTTTTAAAGCCATTTGAACAAAACTACTGAAATGTTGGTATTTTCTTTTCCATGAAGACTTTCGAAAAATTCAGCAACATCTTCTGCGCGTTGCATTGCAACGTCGAGGAGACGCAAATTTCCAACATTTCCATGTTGGCAGAAGAAGCATCAAAGGTAGTAATTCATGTGAATATAGAGACAAACGAGGTGATGAAAATTCCTGGCCAACAGCAACAGCAACAACAACAAACAACAATCAGCATAAATGAGATAAATATAAAAGAAGCAACCTCCTTTACCTTCTCTTCGTGGGAAGCATTGTTTCAACTAAAGGCGGAGTTGATGAGGATATCAAAGTGAGAATTGGGAAAGCATGATAGGCTTTTATTACTCCCAAGTCTGTGTGTAGATCAACAGCACTGAGCATGGAATATATAATCCAGAGTTTCAACTGCAATGTGACGTTAGTGGTACTATACAGATGAGAGACTTGGCGCGTAACGAAGGGCACTTCGAACAAAATACAGACCTTTATCAACAGCTGCATTCGCTCAATACTCAAGATCAGATGGTCAGGAAAGATGAGCAACGAGGATCGTCGGGGTGCGAACCAACCCAGCTGGAACCAATTGTGCAACAAATATGCAAAAAGAAACGGAGGTGGATCAGCCTTACTCAGAGAAAAATCCCTCAACTAGCATCACACGCCAGGCCGTTGCTCGAGTGAAATCTGAATGGGAAGCGGCAAGTAGGTGGTCAGTGATAGGGCGTCACAGAGGAGATGACGCGAATAGGAGATGAAAGCATATGGGCTGACGTGGAGTCAGGCGAAAGCGTTGATGGAGAACCGAACGCAATGCCGACGTGCGGCTGAAGCCCTATGGTCTTCTATGAACTAGAGGAAACAATACCAATTACTGACGCAACTTATTCAAACAGTCATTTCGAAATTTCAGTGATGAAATACGTTGCAGAGTATTTCAGCTGATACTACTAGCAACTTCGCTTATAAGAGAAATGAAGTTCAGCATAACTTTCAATCACACTTTGAGGAAGGCTTCTCAAAATCTGCAATGATAAAGAGGTTTGAATGCAAAATACACTGGGCTAAGTAATGCAGGATTTCAATGAGGCATGATGGATTGCTAGTCTCAGAGTTTTGTGAACATCATTTATTAATGTTACTGCCATGGGCCTCAGTAACACATCTCCATTTCAGTGTCCGCTCTGCGGTCCTCTTCAACTAGTGCCACGACTGGCCGTGAGCATTCATTTCATCCTGACAATATTCTCCTCCATGTCACTCTAGAAATGGCGTCCAAATGGTCGTTCCATTGCTCAAGCCTCTCTGGAATTTCTGACGTTGAGAAGCAACTATGTCACTGTCCTGCAATCCTCACTCATCATTTAAAACAGTCCGGCTCTATGCAGACGATAGAAGTCTACCTCAATATGCGTATTTTACATTGTTGATTAATTGTGTGCGTGTGTGTATGTTGAGTAAAACTTCTCACAGTCTGTTTACTTTTCTGGATGACCGGATCATCAACTTCCGTTAATGTTCACAGAGTGCCCTTTATCCAATAGGCAGAGGATGAAGTCTTACTCTGTTAAGTGTGCTTCAGTCATCTCACTGAACTCAACTGATCTCCACTGAGACAACACGAGTCATTCAGTGAAGAGGATTGAGTTTTTGTGGATGTTTGTATGACGGTATATCTACGCCTAGATTACATTGTCTAATCAGAGTCTTCATGCGTTGTATGTTTACTACAATGACTTCGGAAGGTGACATGCAATCGCATTGATCGACATGACAAGTGAATTACAAAGCTGTAACGACTGAAAATGACGTGTTGTGGTTTGAATTCAGAAAACAAATCCGTTAATTCATTTGTGTAGCTCACAATAGTGTCTTCGAGCTGCTCGCAGTCACAAAATTCCCGGAAGGATATCGAAATGGTTCCGTTAGACATCTATGCAGATCTAGTTCTTCCTCAGTTCTTTACTTAGTACTGAGAAGTGAGAATTATAGGCTCAATTTTGTCACGGTGAATATACTGCTCCACCAGTGATTTTCAGATGTGAATTTATTAGAAGAAATTGATCACTGTTCAGAATCTTCCTCAAAAGTTCAAGACATCTGGTTAAACACTCACGCCATATTCCTGAACTGAATAAATTGCTTGCACATGACAAATGTGCCATCGAGATATCGACAATAAGAAGTTGTTTCGTTGATTGCATGCTTCAACGTTGTTCAAAAATATGCAATAACCAGGGTAGTCGACGAAACAAATTCTTATTATCGATATGTTGATAACGCATTTGTAGTGTGCAACAATGAAAGTCATGCTTCCAACCTACTCAGATTACTGAACGACGAGCATAGCGATGTTGTTTTTAATATGGGACATGGAAATGATGGAAAGTTACATCTCTTTGACGTTGCTATGCAACGCCCAGAAGATGGTGGTCAATTTTCGGAAAGCCTACATGGAAAGGACAATAGCTACATTTTAATAGTTTTGTCCAAATGTCTTTTCAAGAGGACTAGTCAAGACTCAAAATATATAGCTAGGAGAATGTGCTCTACAGAGATTTTACAGCGGGAATCCATGTTCCTCGATATGATGTCGAAAAGCCAGGGTCACTCTCAGAGGCTCATTAACAAGTACAGGAGATCTCAAGGCTAAATTGTCAAGCAAACCAGAGTAGAAAAAGGCCATCTACATCCATTCTGACTTTAAATTGTGCGTCGGTGGCACAGTGGTTAGGACTCTCGCCGACCATGCACATGGTCCGGGGTTCGAACCCCTGCCGGCGCACACCCGATATCTATGGTATGCCTGAATTTGGGCAACCGATATCCATGCTGAAAGTTCCACACTTGTACTGAAAATACGGTGTGGAAATCAAGCTGTAAATAAAAAAAAAATATGAAAATATTAGAGCATTTGTCGACAGAAGATTGAGAACGTCACTGGGCAGAGCTTATCCAGCAGCTAAGCTTGTTCCCGTCTATCGAACAACTTTCTCTTTGGTGCAATCAAAAATCGATAGATATCCTGCTCATGTTAACTTCAACTGAGTTCACAAATTTACAAATTTCAGCAGGATCAGTTGCATTGGAACAACAGGAATAAGGGCGTCCCTACAATTTTCTGAACATGTACCAAAAAGCCTTTGTATAATAGGGATAAATGCTTTAAACACTGCCATCGTCAGGCATCTCCTTTACACGCGTCATTAGTTGGGTGCCACAAGATCGTCCAAAATTATCAATAGACAAATGAATTCATTTCTTCTCGAGTTTGCCAAAGCAATCTGCTTCAAGCGTGTGAAACCCAATTGATGTGTTCAAGAAGAAGTGGTTATCAGTCTTCCTCTGCCCTGTATTATACCTGAATGTTTTCACACTATCTTTCATCTGATTACATGAAGTCGAACGTTTCCATTGTGTATGATCGTGGTTGTTCAGGATAAAGTGTTCATTAATTTAGATGCATAATTAGTTGCATAAGTTGATTTGATTGATTTTTGTTTAGAACGAACTCTGTGCAAATAAATATGTTAAAATTGTTTCTGTGGATATACTTGATAATGACTTAGGCCTGCATTTGGCTTATTGGAAAGCCAATGGAATAAGCAATGATGGTTCCATTTCATTCTGCAAAATATTTTGCTTCTGCCTCATTCAGATCATGCAACTGCTAGAATCAAATACAGGGGGAATTATTGTGGATGTAAATGAAAGACACCTGAGCCAAAAAAATTTTCTAACTCAATGAAGTCACTTCAACAGGCTTTACAGACCAACAGATGCTCACCAGGAGACCTACAGTAGTCTACTATTGAAAAACAGGAGTGTGTGGGACGGGATTGTCGGAGGAATGGGATTGTCCGTATACTTACTCATAGTTTGCTTTTAAGGTGTTATTAAAAATGTATGCTATAGTCATTGGAACAGTGGAAGAAATAGTTTGCAATTTGATTAGTTTGAAACTGTAACTGAATGGGAAAATGTTCTTGTACTTGTTGTTGTTGCTATGATGGTGTCTTTTTGACAAGTGTGAAGATGGTGGAAAATGTACACTACGACCTTTCACATCTGATAACATTGAATCTGTTATTTCGAAATGAAAGCGAATTAATAGGCAAAAGACTAGACTCATAGTCGAATTCGAGACTGAATGAATTCTCTGTGTACTCAGAGTTCGAGGTTGTTTTGACAAATCACCAGTGCGATACAAACTACACACTTTCAAAACACGACTCTGAACGTTATCCGGCGTAGCTAGAGAACAGAGGACAATGTAAAACTAGTAGTAGCTGAATTCACGAGCACTCAGTGAACTCAAGTCACTCAGTCCTATCAGAGTCATCCTATGAGATTATCTACAAGGTGAGATCGAATGTCATCGCAGGACGTGAGGTGAATACATTGTAAATGTTTGAGACTCAGGTAATTCGTCAATATTACCCGGAGGTCTCTGTACAGCAGAAGCTTGTCTAGTCCCTTATTCTACTGCAAAATAACTACACACATTAGGAAGGTGTTTGTATAGGGTTAATAATCCGAATCAAGGAGGTTTTGCCCATTTTATCTATGTTCAAATATTATTGCATAGGTTTATGTTTACATCAGGTGAATACAGATGTAACCCAATAACCGTTTGAGAAATATCTCATGGGAGATCTAATACAATAACGATGCCCTATTAGGATGTTTTTTAAATAGCTTAGTGAATACCATCCCTCTTTTTCTCTCCTAGACTCTGTTTCATTATTCTGATATTTGTGTTATAACGTTTTTACTTGAGCCTTATTAGTTGTCTCAGTTTCTGTTCAATCTTTGATTCGAATGTTTCTCTCTGTGATTGTGCAATACATGGATATTGTGTTGCCTTACGATGTGACTTGGGACCCTGTGCGGGAAGCGTTGGTGTGCATTTTTTATGAAAAGCGTCTTCGATGCTTCCTTGCTGAAAATATTCTATCGATTCTAAGGCGTATTCATACAGTTGAATTTCAGTTAACTAATTTTGTTCCACAGTCCTGCTCATTTGGTTACCTTATCTATGTGTAGTTGTCCAAGCGGACTGTGGAGGTGATTTTGGGATTTTAGTTTACTACAGTTGAGGAGAACGACAAATAGATTTTTCAATGAACAATCATTCCTAAGTGGTATTTGAAGCGTTTTATCTTCCTTCCTTTTTGAAGGGAGTTTCTGACTGCTAAACAGAAGGACGCAAATATCGGTTCCCTGCTTGAATACAACAAATCAGTTGGTTCTGGTCGTTACAGTAGATGAATTCGTATCTTTTGACTGTAAACTTAAAGAGAGTAAACTAAACTCTAATATACTGATTGTTCTATCTCCGTATGTCAGCTAGACAATATTTTGTTCTCTCTATAATATTTTTCAGAAAAACATTAACTGACTAAAACGTGAAAAAATGCACAAATTTACAAATTCCTCTGGTTTTACACACAAAATATTTCACAGAATATACAAAGATTTGCTAATTAGAGAACGAAGAATAATATATAGAGTACATATTAATATTTTATATAGATTGTACTGGCAGCCGCGGTGTCATTTATCAGACGACACGTATATTTAGTTCTAAATCATTCAATTTTTGACCTTCTTTTGAAGTCGGAAGTTTGTTGTGTTTAGTCGTTGGTGGCTTGTGTTGGCTGGCTGTTTGCTTTCGTTTTCATCGAAACTTTTACTTCCTTCCATTGGATTTGAAGTGGATTGGTTTGTGTGAGATATTTTGTTGGATAATTGAACATGACTGTTTACTACGCCTGATTGCTCTTCATATTGGAGGTATCTTGGTGTTGTGTGATTAACGCCACAAGATACTTCAGTTAATCATCGAACCATCGCGATTCATTCACTGCATTTACTGATCAGATTCTGAAACTCTATCGGTGTATGAATTTCAGTTCACAGATTTTCACATCCACAGCGATTTGGTATCTACGAATAATATTGATTGTGTCGCGTTATTGCAGTGGAATGATTTCGTGTGATGAAGAGGGATTAAAACAGTTTAGGTTTTGGTGGGAATGTTCCCCTCTGGGTGCAACGTCGAATAAATACATCCATTGAAGATACGAAAATCATTTCCGCAGTATTAAACTTACTGTTTCTTTTAGAAAATCCATAGTTAGCATACAGTTCAGGAGTCTCAAGTAGGAGAAATCACACATCCCAGCTTCTCTTGAAAGCCATCATCCACCTATTATTCAACATTTATTATGTGGATAAATGTGTTCAGAAATTCGAAACATTATTTCTCCACAATTCCTTTGTTCTGATTTCTTTCATTCAGAGTGAAATATGAGGTGCTTATTTGAATATCTCCATTTCACTGGCTTCTCTAACAACATTTTCAATTGGCTTCTCCAAGCATGGTTCTCCTCACACTAGCCTTAGTCTCTCCAACTAGCCGCCTCCTACTCAGGTTTCACTCGTGCAGTTGGCAAGTGATACTATACAGGGGTCTATCTTCAACTCGGGTTAAGCACAGTTCGAGTTCCTTCAGCTGCTTGGTTTGCTGCATGTCTGATTTCCATGTCGGTCGGTTATCCATCCTGTAGCAAGGAAAGTTGCTGATAAATGCCTGAAGTCTCTGAATCGTCGGAGACGAGCAATGCTACATTGTTTACAAGTAACACAAGACAGTTATGATCAAATGATAGTTGTTAATCAGAGATTCTCCAACTACTTTCTCTCCATGATACATTCTCCTGCAAATAGTCATGATATGTCAACACACACTGAAAGTCGAGGCTTCGAAAATGTGTTTGATGAAGCACATGGAAAGTTGTCTTCCTGGTCTCATAGAATTCATGCTTCTATGTTTACATAGAAATCGCGTTTAAATTCGCTACCGGAATCTTCTATCGTGTGTACTTTCCGTTATTTCGATTAGCTCTTTTCATGATATGATCATATATCGTATAAGACTGGTAACCGAATATATGCTATGCATATTCTCATCGTTTCCTAATCAACGTGTTTCATTCAAATTCTTATCTTGATCCATGAATCACCGTTTTTATTATGAGTCGTTAAAATTATCTACAAGAACTTGTTGCAGTTTTAATTGCATGAATGGCTGCCTTCACTTAATACCGAAGATCTGATGGCTGGAAAGCCAGAAAGGATAGGGAAGCCATAGGAAAGTGTATCAGGCTGAAACTTGTTCATATGCATACATGAGGAAATGGAGACGGGTTGGACACATGTTAAGTGACTCTTCAAGTCATATCATATGCCAGTCTCTCTCTTAAATGGAATCCGAGCGAAAAGCTACGGGTTGTGATGTCTGAGTGTGACACAGAGTAGATGATGATATGAAGAGTGAGAGTGAAATGTTATTGTGGCCAGCAGCACAGCCTCTTGAAGGAAGATGACGGAGAACCCGGGTTGAATGAATATATACCAGTGAGTTATTATGTTTCACCCCAGATGCAAAGGAAGAATATTAATGATGATGATGATAATAGTGAGTAGGCATTACTTTCACCTCTGTATCATGCGTTTCCTTAGACTTTATCCAACCGAATTTCGAGTGATTGTAATTTTGCAAGCAATCGTCACAATTTTATCCTATTATGTGTTGACTTAGTTGACTGTTAAATTCACCATTCAGCTTACTTACAAATCGCACTTCGCTCGACTTTGATACATTGAACATGGGAATCGGAAACAGTTCTGGGTTCGATGCGCATCTGGACGATATGGTGTACACAAACTAAAATGAATCCACTTCCTACCACAATATTCGCTTGGCCTTCTTGACTTTACAAGGATGTATTCATAATCTCATTTTAAGGAGGACCAGATCAGCCTAACTCTCTCTTCGGAACTGATCAAGTTTCATATGGTTCTTGTATGTACGAAGTGATATTGAGCATAGAACCACCAGAACTCTAAGAGTATCTAGTATTTGACTTGCTCCACTTTAAAACTCCTCATAGATGCTATCTCAGGTTGAAACTCAGCACCATTCAGTATTCCGTATCTCTCAACTTCTGCCTGTCCGACACAAACCGCTACTCAATTGTCGTCCCCTATGAATAATCATCACTACACAGACATGGTGGAATAGACAAATCACATCCTTCTTCGCCTCCCTCACAACGTGTCGTCTGCACTCGGTTAGCTCAATACGGCTGTATCCAAATTATATTGGAGTGAAGAGTTGTCACGGACAGACAAATGGAGAAATGACAGACAAACAACGTAGGGATACCATTGTGTAACACGAAGGTTTCTTCTTCTCCGTATAAGCAGTTTTGTAAATTAGTATGTCTTGATTTCCGACCATTCAATAGGTTAGAACACTGACACTATTCTCACCAATGAAATGTTGACACACAATCACACACACCATGGGGGATTTTATTTTCATACGATACTGTCATTTGAAAAAAGTATAAAAGGAGTCAGTGTTCTTCTGTAGAATTAACCAACCATCACAGGAAAATCAAACATGAAGGCTGTTTTCTGTTGCATTCTGTTCGTATTCATCAGTTTGGTGATCAATTCGGAAACACGTAAGTGATACTTAAAGACTGTTTATGTAATTTTTCCGATATCATATGATTGTCCTGAACATTTAAAAAATTTGTTTTCATGTTTGTGAAGATTTTGGTGTTTTGGGATTCACATGAGGAATTTTGGTTGTGGAGAGAGTGCTACAGACCTATGTGAATTCGTTTTCGAAGAATTATCGATGCTGTCTATCTAATCGCTCTTTCGAAGAAGTGGAATGAGGGTGAAGACACCACTTCTCCTGGATGTCTGTCCCAATCACTTGTGATTCACTGATTGAATGATTATTCCATTGTAATGTTGTTATTCTTTGGTCTGTGAAATATCATTCTCTTTCCTCCGAGATGCCTCGACCTATCAGAAAGAGAGATAAGAGATGCATTGGGTTCATGCTTATTTCTTAAAATTTTGGGCGTTGTTATTGGATCTCCTCACTCTTTCTCTCTGCCCATAATATGATAACGGGAAGAGATTTCAATGTTGAGGTTACTCCTCGTTTTACAGATTAGTCAAACTACGTATAAAACATGTGGCCTTCATTAAGGTTGTCTTCACCACAACTTAATCCCATTTTAGCCATATACTGGCTGACTTGATGTAGCTCTGTAGCAATAAACATTTCACTGATGACTCCACTCAAACTCTTGAGTAATGACTGCCAGTGAGCACCTAAACCTGCGCGTTAACACTGTATGACACTGTTCCATTCTGTTTATTTGATGACTTACACTTCAGATAGAGATGGTGTCATTCCTCTTATGTCGTTCTCACTGACACTTGAATGTTTGATATACATGTTCGTGCACTTCGCAACTTTAATGGGGAGCATTCATTCCTTGTGTGGGTTGGACAGATTGTTCAGATTCGCTTGCAACGGAGACATATTTCTTTCATCTTTAAGCTCTCTCCAGATTTTCAAGTCACTTACGTGGAGAACCCTAGGCTATTTCATGACATCAGATAATCTGTTGATATATAAGGACAAACATGAGGGATTGAGCGAACACAGCACCTCGTGGTACACCAATGACTACCATCCACCAGGAGAAGGTTTTTAAGTTGATTCCAAATCTTCTCAAGCTTATGAGTAGCCTAGTTTGACTCGTTGAAATCTCCATTGAGATCTGTAAAAGCAATATCAGTAGGTGTTTTCTTTTCACCAGACTTGATCTAGATTCCTCCTGCTGCGATGCGGTTTTTCTGATACAAGGCGTATTTGATTGTATGGAGGATTTCATCATGAGCTGACATCAGTTAGAGAACCACTGGAAAACCTGGGAGTACTGGACAGCTGTTTCGTCCTAGTTTGGTACTCTTCAGCAGTACGCACCCACCGGGATTCGAACCCAGGACCTTCTGGTTACAAGGCGAGCTCGTAGACCATTGAGCCACTGGGACCCGATCCAATGGTCCTTGAATTCTAACTTCTGCCAATTCACGACAGCGCGACCATTTCGCAATGTCTTCTTAGATGAGTTACTGTCACATCTTCAACCTGCTGTACCCTACTGGTCACGGCTTCCCACTAGAACCCCAGGTTAACTGTTTGAATAGGGCCAGTCACTAGTGAGCATCAGATTAATTTTCAATTATTGGTTTGGTAGGGATTTTGTTTGATTGTATGGAGGATTTCATCATGAGCTGACATCAGTTAGAGAACCACTGGAAAACCTGGGAGTACTGGACAGCTGTTTCGTCCTAGTTTGGTACTCTTCAGCAGTACGCACCCACCGGGATTCGAACCCAGGACCTTCTGGTTACAAGGCGAGCTCGTAGACCATTGAGCCACTGGGACCCGATCCAATGGTCCTTGAATTCTAACTCCCAGGTTTTCCAGTGGTTCTCTAACTGATGTCAGCTCATGATGAAATCCTCCATACAATCAAACAAAATCCCTACCAAACCAATACTTGAAAATTAATCTGATGCTCACTAGTGACTGGCCCTATTCAAACAGTTAACCTGGGGTTCTAGTGGGAAGCCGTGACCAGTAGGGTACAGCAGGTTGAAGATGTGACAGTAACTCATCTAAGAAGACATTGCGAAATGGTCGCGCTATGTCGTGAATTGGCAGAAGTTAGAATTCAAGGACCATTGGATCGGGTCCCAGTGGCTCAATGGTCTACGAGCTCGCCTTGTAACCAGAAGGTCCTGGGTTCGAATCCCGGTGGGTGCGTACTGCTGAAGAGTACCAAACTAGGACGAAACAGCTGTCCAGTACTCCCAGGTTTTCCAGTGGTTCTCTAACTGATGTCAGCTCATGATGAAATCCTCCATACAATCAAACAAAATCGCTACCAAACCAATACAAGGCGTATTCTTTCGAACACGTATCTGTGCGTTAGGTATAAGTTGTGCTTGCTTTTATAAATACATCACTATTATTCTTTCCTGTGTCTTGAGTAAACTGAGGGGAGCTTGAATAACAGTGCTTAAGTCTTTTCTTAACGATCGGGGTTAATACTGCATCGTTTCGATCACGCAACAACATATGATTATACTTGTACATGTGAGTATATCAGTAATGTCATGGTTCTTTGATAATTGAGACCTGTATAAATATGCGTCGATAGCTCTGCCGTTTCTTAGCAGACATTTAATGGAGTGATGAATAATCGAATACTTCAGTTAGTTAATAAGTGTTCTCTTACTATTTTAAGTCTCATAGTTGATATTTGCATCATTTATCCAAGCGTTATTACTATTGCCATTATTCCTCATTGCTTGTGTTGAGTAGAACATGGGGCAACAGTGGGATATCTGCATTGTGGTCGGTTCTATGATATCACTCCTAACTGGCTAAAATACTGCCCACTCTCTCATATTTGCTGCCCACATCATTTTCTTCATGTCACATTAGGACGCCTTACGTGTTGCTTTCAGTGCTGATTGGATTCGAGGATCTGGTGTGTGATGTTACTTGAATGTCTCTCAGTGTCTTTTCATTTCGTCCACTTATTCTTTCTGCATATATACTAAGCAACAGGCTTTTGATTGCTTTTCTGCGTGTCAAAGTATTTCGCGTTGCTTGTTCATCCTCTCTCACCGGCTAGACATTGAATTTTCAGAATCGAATGAAGGCAGACATCGTAGTATGATGGAAGTCCCACGCATAATCTTTGATATGTAGTCACAGTTCGTCTCATCAATCTGCCAGTCTATCTGTCCATCGTTTCATGATAGATACTTCAGCCAATTAGAATAAAGAATGCGTTTAACGCCTACTGGTCAAGCTTCGGGACTCGATCACTATGTGTCATGCGTTTTTGTACTCTTGGTCACTTCTTCATTTGCCTGTTTTGGAAATACACTTTTCCAAACCTACTCTGTGATTCTCCTGGAATTTGCGGGTTTCGGGTCGGAGAATATTCAACTAGGAAATTGTCAAGTGCTTGTTATAGACAGCCAATGATTCGTATTCACACGACGTGACGTTTTGAAAACCATCTTTCTTTTACGAGATTGTATTATACTTTGTGCACTTTTCAGGTAGTATAGGTAAGTTGTATTCATTGTTTCTTATTTTTGAAGGATTTTTGAAAGAGTTGAAGATTGATCACTGTCACTAATATTCTCATGGTTTCCAAATAAAACATAAGGCTTCGATAGTACATCTCGACATCATTCTGTCCCCTGTTGTCCTTTCTACATGTTTCCAGAATCGACCATTACTTTCCATCTCCCCACCACACGATCTTCTTCACGTCACCCTCGTGCCGACACTCGGGCTGTTCTTTCCCAATCGGGTTCCACTTGAGTGATGGCCTGGTGTGCCCTAACGGCCACTGAACTCCTCAGAGTCTAGCCTCTACAACTAAATTTCCTTTAGAATATTGGCTTACCAACACGTTTGCTAATGATTCCTTTGCAGGGTTGATTGTGTTCAATTCCTTCTGGCTGGCTCTTTCATCTTCAGTATCGAGTGAATGCGGCTGTTGGATAAACGTTTTAGGCTTGTTAGGAATGCTTTTCGTGGTATGTCGCGTGTCTTACATCTATAGAAGAACCGTCAAAGCAGTAGATTTCCAAACTGATTTCTGGTTAACGAAGGTCTCTCTTGCTCTTCACATTCTGGTGTCGACAGCCCCATTCGCGTCGTCTGAGGTTGAAACGTTGCTGTCTGCCTAGATAAGTGGAGGAAGTGAGCAACCACTTTCAAATGTCCAAATGAGTAGAGTTGCTTGACCTATGCCCTACCTTCCTTCTTCTCCGGGCCTTCAATCAGCTAGAAGTCTACCGAAAAATTAAACTGGACCAGTTGAACAAGGGTTACGGGGTTAAGTTATCACTCAATTCATTTGATAAGTGATTGGCGATAAAGATGCATAGAGAGAAGAGGGGAAATGTGATATTACGTGACAGTCCGAGAGAAACAGAAGGGCTGGAAAAAGTCACTACCATGATACTGTTAGTAGCTGAAGAATGCTCTCCTTCGCTGCTGTTTTTCCACTCATCTGCAGGTCTGATGCCTGAGGCGCACTATTACACCTTCTGAAGGTAATCCTCATT
Organism: Trichobilharzia szidati; assembly: GCA_944472155.2. Lineage (NCBI taxonomy): Eukaryota > Metazoa > Platyhelminthes > Trematoda > Strigeidida > Schistosomatidae > Trichobilharzia > Trichobilharzia szidati. The sequence goes on along the minus strand of OX235275.1, from coordinate 48,435,578 downwards.
CAAAATGAATATGAATGGCGATATAGTAACAAGCAAATCAAGCACAACTCCACTTTTCATCTCTCCTTATGTATTATTTAGCATAAGCAAACATAATTATTCCTGAATAATCGCCATTCAGGTGGTAATGAAAAGAAGAAGACAAGCATTTCGAGGAATTCATTTGCCTCCTCAACATTCATGTACAATCACATTTTCACGAAACAGGGTAGTAGCGGAAGAGACAAGTTGTCATAATCACAGTTGCTAATATCATCCAACACAGTAGAGAAGTTGAACTGGGGTGTTAGAGTTGTGCAATCAGCTCAATGAATACATGAACAAAGCTGTTGTAATCAGGAGGCACACAGAATAGATCGCCAAGTGTAATATGACTTATGCAATGTAAAGTGAAAAACAACCGGTATATGGAGAAGGTTATCACTGGTCGGTTGTCATTGCAAACGCCTTCCACTTAATCATTTTCATACCCAAAAGAGAAAATCTTGTGAAATGTTCTCTTCTTCTGTTTGTGTTCTTGTATAATTCTAAGAAACTCCGGTCCGATCAGTAAGTCAGTATTTGATGCATTCATTGTTTCAATGTTTGGTGAAGTCCTCTCTAAAACAAGCATATTGTTTATGCTTTGAGGCTGGAATGAAAAATATTGATTGTTTTGTGTAGAGATGAATGACACCACACACACTACTGATTGGTTTGCTGAGATGAGTATTGAGATACTCCTCACATTAAGCTGTGATCACTGCTAACCAATTTGATTAATTTATTCGGAAGATTTTACATTAGGACAAGAGATCAACCATTCCGATATCCTCTCGGTTGAGGTTGTGTACCAGGTTATGTATCATTTCTCTGATCATTTGTAGTCGTACGAGCAAGTGGTGGACTTATCTACGCTGTGGTCATCCATTGTTTATATCCCATTTCAACTAGACTCTGTAGCACTGCATTTTGATGCGTGTTTCCAAGTACTTATACCGGACAGAGAGTAATATATTCGAATTTGCTAGAATGCATAATGTTACTTGGAATTCACACTATCCTTCACAGACGTGATTTCGTTATAGTCGAATTTTCATAGACAACCGTACTCATTTGCCTGATCAGTTTGTCCCATCTACGCCAAAGTTCATCGCCATTGTGTCATTGTACCAGTCATATCTCCCCAACTCTGACTGGCCGTTTCGTCACAAGGGAAGTTAGTATAAGCTGGGCTGAATCATATCACTCCCTTCGGACATAAGCAAACAGCTTTTGGAATATTCACAAGTGAGTTCTGTTGACTCACTTAAACATTTCCACCTCAACACGTGACCACCTCGATACTCTCAATTTGTGATGAGTGCCAGTGACTGACATAAACATATCACAACAGGAAATACAGGCTTCAAGAAGACTTGAAATGAAATTATAGCAATCTCTATGACAAGTGTGAGACTGTGAGACTGTCAGTTCACGCCATGTTTCTCCCCAAAGACTAATTGACTTTGCATCTGACAACATCAACAATCATAGTTCCACTTTCATTCCTTACTTTCCAAGTCTAATATAAATTTACCAATGTTCTGTTTACCTCCCAGTCAAATACAGTAAGTTGATGACATTTACATTTGTAGTCATCGCTCGAAGTGAGCAGATGATACTCGCTTACACAATTTTCTGAGGAGGTTGAGACTTTATGTTGAACTTGATTAGACAATATCAGACGCTGAACATTGTGCAACCAATCAGATTCGTTGTAGGTGGTAGATATATGATGTATTGTGAGGATAAAGTTCTCACCGACATAAACCTATCTTGTCTACTAAAATTTCTAAGTGCTCAGAGCGTTACCACAGCATTTAACACGGAGAATAGTCGTGTTCAGCATTCAGTTGAGTCTCCTCTTGCATTTCACCATGGAACTCTAATCAACAGTACTGTTCAGTCAACATTTACGCGAATCCCGTATATTAGTGTCTCACATTTGACGAGATATTCTGACAATTTTCAACCAAGTACTTCACATAAACTTCATAGTATCAGTCTGGAGTTAATTTAACTGCAACACTGCTTAAATCGCCTGTGAATTACGTTGGGTGAAAATGACTGTTTATTTAGTCCACAAGATCAGCTGAACTGGACTGATGCTAATTGAACAGTCGGCTGTTCTGATCTTCCAGGCTTATAATTTTTCACAGAGAGCAGCATTATTCATACAAGCTTCCCTCTCTCTGCCTATTTCAACTGATCACCAGAATGCTGAAGAAATATGAAACAATGCATATACCCCACTTTGTTGCAAAATGGTCAGCATTGAGCCACTGGTTCATCTCTAATGCATTGAATCGTGTGTATGTGTAAAATTGATGAGTCCCAGACTAACATAAAATTGCCTGTAATATACCTTAGCTTTCAATGGATTTCTAACTGATGTTGATTCCTGTGTGCATCATGAATGCACTTCTCTTGAGGGTATTAAATTATCATCCATAAAGAGAAATAGGACGTGGGTAATATGCGTATGGAATATGCAGAAGCCAAGAAATGATCATCCGGAAATCATTCAAAAAGTCTTTATTGGCAGGGAATGACATATTGATGTTCTATGTGAGGCTAAGTTGCTGTGCCACCTAGATAATATACAACTAATTGCACAGTTCTTCATCACAAGACAGATGTAGGGAGAAATACTGAACGAATACGTTGGCTAATGGTGATGCCGAAGAACCTCAAACTATAACTAAACAGTACATTCTGTTTTCGAGTGATTCTCCAGCTATCTTAAACTAACTTCCCAAATTCAAATCGATGATATCCTCACAAACAAACATGCACTAAAATATTTCTGCGAAATTTGTCGGCTTTATATGTTCCTCCCCTCCCACAAAAGTACGAAACTGTCATTCACCTTCAATGGTGCTGATGGTAGTGACTTTATGCCTAACATAACTTGTCAGTGCCATTAAGTCATCCATCGATCAGACAGGCTTTGAGCAGTCAATCAATCTAGCCTCGAGGTTTTGATTTTCGAACTCCGTTGACATTGTTGCACACACCGTTACTTAATTTGAGAAGGTCAGTAGATTTTCTGTCTCATTATTATAGAGAATTTAGTCAAAATTATAAAATAGTCAATCTTGTGTGCTTTTCTGATTCTGTGAAAAAATTACAGGCCTGCAATGTAAGTCACATTTTTTGCTGTATTCTGTTGCAAACAGCCATCCAGAGCTTACCTAAACTGAAATTTCTAGAGTCGTTCAGGCATTTTCGAAGGTTAGATTAATTTGAGAATTATGGTGGGTAGAGGATGCATTTCACTTAGAAAACCCATGTGAACAATGGTGCACTTGGCGGCTATTTGTGCCTGTCTCCTCAAAGGACAGTACCGGTATATGCTTAAAACCGTTTTAAGAAGTCTAACTGTAGACCTTGAAACGAATCCAGGGATAGAGGATGTTTTAAGCTTCAAATCAATAACCTTTATTGTTCGTATACAAGAAGGTTGCAACTCAGTTTGCTTGCCACTGACTCTTATCAGATTGTGGCTACTCCTTTTGTATAGAATCAATCCCTGGGAGCGAAATATTTCTTATTACGGTGGAAGTGGACTTCCTGGGAGTCAAATCTAGCCCCTCTCACGCGTTGCTGGCTAGCATTCTATCATTGAACAATCGAAGCAGAGTCCACAATTAATGTCACTACAGACACCAGTTCTCGGCTTTCTGGGCTGAGTCATACCATCTTATTTAAATATATTGTGCATGGTCAAGATATTCTCAAATGACTAATAATGTGACATTCAATCCACATGAGAAACATGGACTCATGAGCAATCGCCTCTTGTCTTAACACAAATGCATGCAGTTAGTGCACTTGCAATAAAATAGTGGAGGACGAAATTCGCAGTGTAAAATGACGTGATCGCTTCATCTCACATGTCCTCATCAGTTGCAGTCCAAATTCGTCAAATTGCAATGACTATAAAGAAATGACTGAGGAAAACATACTTCAATGTTGGAGTGGTAACAGAGAAAATACTGCAAAATTAGGGCATCAGAACTATAAATATACATCACAGTTTGTTTTTCTAGCTGAAGTCATCAAGAATTCATCTGCACCTCATAGATGACAGTGATGAGGAGTGATGAGAAATTGTAAAATGGACTGGACAAGTCTAATAGACAGAGTTAGTTTATAGGGTTATACAACAACTCATGAGATAGAAATCAGCTCAGTCAACTGAAATCACAACTGTGGATGATTACGCAATCAGTGTTGTCAAAATCAAACCTCATTTTCTAAAGCAGGAGTGACAGATTGATCACACTGCCTTCCCGTCTGACTAATTATCTTTGAAAAGCTTTTATTATGGAGTCGACGGTGAATTTGGTGTCCTGAGTACATTTATTATTTTCAATGATTCGAATATCTTGACGAAATACTTGACATCCACAAGGTGTCTGCTGACTGAGCCCTCTGACAATTTCAAGTGCTATGTAGCAGGAAGTGGATTGTCTGAATGACTTGTAAACTGCACACAGTGCCTGTCATGAGCTAGGACATGTCCAGCAGCCAGCAGTCCTCCAATTCCTGTCATTTTTTTGTTCAACCTTTGTATATTCACTGAATCAAACACAGTATCTTCACAAATATTACAAAACTCACCAGAAGGTCTTTCTTCTTGCTCACTTCAACAGCTACCTCGGGTGAGAATAACTGACTCATTGATATTCTATATGCTTGGTTTGCCATATTTATTTACTTTATCGATATACAGATAAGACACAATATGAGAATGGAAAACACTCATTTAATGTGAAGCATAATTTACTGGAATTAGCGAATCGGAGTACTCCTTTGCTGGACTCCTCAGCAAATATATACAGTTAAATGGTATTTCTCTACTGGATCATATAAAATCGACTACTGATGTAGAGTACGCCTGTCAATATCACAGTCAGTAATGAAACATGCTCCTATTTGGATAAGATGAGATGGAGGCAACTGGTGAACTGTGAAACACTGACTGATCTGACTGATCTGTGATTTGAATGCCTTCAGTGATGCATAGCCTTAGTTGTTCAGATAAAACAACTAAAAATGGGGAGGTGAGCAATCAGAAATGAGGAATATCTTTCACAAGTGAAGAAATATATACGAATAATGTGTAGAGCTCATTTTTAAGGATGTTGAGAGTTGAATGAATGAAATGAAAACGGTGCCTAGAAGGAAAGAGTCATTGATAGGACCAAGTGAATATTTAGACTGAGATATTACCATCATCAAACAAAATATACTGCATTCAAATAGCTTCAGGAATACGCACAAGCCTTCATTTTATCGTCACACCATCTTTCCATATCACACTAGGGCACAAAACTCTTCGCTTCTCATTCTAGTTTTTATCAAATACATATCATGTTATGTCACCTGAAGATCTCCTCAACATATCTTCAGTCTGTCTCAGTTTTCTCCTGCATATTTGTTCGGTAGCATATTGTTGACTGTGTTGTTGCCGGGTGGATTTTCGCGTTCCTTAATCTTTCCGCCTCGTCATATTATCTTCAGCACTAATCGAAGACAGGTGCTTATGAATGCCTTCAGTACCCAATGTCATAGGTCTCCACAGAGTAACGAATGAACGTCTTCCCTTTGAAATCTCAACTGATTTTGCCATTCTCATCAATGTCGCCTGCAGCTGAAATGACACTCACTGTTCAGGTGAGTGGAAGCATTGAGTCCTCCTTAAGAATTCTCGCACAGCTGATGATTGGTGTTTGCTGAAGTTAGTCGAGTCTCTCAATCACCTCTGTCTGATCGATGTCCGTTGTAAGTTCTGTCAGTTTACTGGCTCTCCTCTGTAAATCTCCGATTGCTTTTAAGTCAGAGGAGACACAAATCATGGGTGAAATCCACATTTTATAGGGTCTTATTATTTCGAACTAAAGTAAAATGGTATATATCCATCTATCTATTTGTCTATCTATCTATCCACCAAGCTACTTTAACTTGCTGTCTGTTTTCTCTAACGCATTTTATTTATTGTTCATCTACTTGCCATCACTTGTAAATGCTTAATAAATATTGAATCTTCATGCATTGAAACAAATTATCTGTATGTCTTTTAAAAGGCCTCAAGGGTAAGAGATAAACACACCTCTGAACTAATTAACACACAATGACAATTGTATGCACGTTGTGTTTTGGTTACAAGTAATAAATGCCAGTCTGTGAATAATAAAGCCACCTTTGATTTGAAAGTCACGGTTAAATTTCATCCTAAGTTGGGATGTTGTTCGTTTTATTGAGACAGACAACATACTGCCTGTACGCCTTGTTCATAAACTCTTTTCATCAAACATGAAATAGAAGAGTATTACTTCAGTTGATGACGACTGGCAATGAAATGTAGAAGATGTACATTTTATCCTGGTTGGGAGTAGTCAAATGGAAGTATCAGCATCCACAGTGAGTGGAGGTCTCTCAAATGAATCTCGCTGGCAACCTACACCCAGCGTTCCGAACATCAAAGCCTTGACCAATAGGCCAGCTGACAAGTACTGAACACGACGAAATGTGCATCATGGAGTCCACTGCTGGTCGTCACCAACAAAAGTAGCATCCTCTTGACATTCAGACATCGTCGAAGCATGTGTGCTAGAAGTCAACATGTCAGGAGAGATCGAGCATTTCAGTTCAGTATGAGAATCAATCAACGGGGACCTCAAATGGGCGTAACAACAAACAAGAATATTTCCGTTATTATTCTTTTAAGTTCTGAGTGGAACACGGGAATTCAGGAGCACATCTACATTTCCTTCTGTTGTCTTCAGTCCTCTTCAGCTACTGGAAGATTTCTCATAGAATTTCATCCTGTCTTTGTCACTCTTCGATGTGACGTCCAAATTGCCACTCTCCATTCAGGTTTCCCTTGGAGGTTCGCCTGACGAGTGATGTCATCCAACTCTCCCCTAAGGGCAGGTCCAATCCATCTCCATTTCCATCTGTATTTCATTTAGACAGAAGGTTCTTGTTCGTTGGATTGTCAGAGTCCATTGTCGCTAATTCTTTCCAGCTGGCCATCTGATCTGCAATGTGGTGCAAAAGCAGCTGCTGACAGCAAGTCTCTGAACCACACTGAAGATGTCGTGATCTTGACACAAATGCTGAAATTCTGAATCCTTCCCATTACGCTGATTTCAGTGGACTAGAATTCATGATGATTATATCTATCAACGACAGGAATATATGATCTAATCATATGACAATTATGTAATAACCACTAGTTTGGTAACCTGAATAGCAGAAAGTCACTTACTAGTAGGAGAGACTGGTTCCATATAATCATTCACCTCAATACAATGACTTCATTTAGCTGATGTTGTGTAGAAGTGGAATTCAGGAGAGGCAAATTTCGTAAAGTTTGTGACCTGTCACCTGAATATACCCACGCACTCCCAAAAAATGATGGCATTACCACTGAAACTTAACCGAAAATGACTTCAACAAATAACTCTAATATTAATATAATTTGTAATTTGTTGCTTCTCTTTGTCTCCCTATATATATATGTATGAATTACCTTCAGTTTAAAAATGTAAGTAAATAACCATCGAAGTATACGGGTTTGATTATTCTTCTTTATCTGAAGTGTGACAGAAGCGGACGGTCGAGGACGACGAGATGTCAGCAGTTGGTTTTAATCACTTCGAAACGCCCTCGTCGTATTTAACAGCACGAAACTGTTTGACAAGTGCTCAAATTAGTCAACTGTATCGAGGTTTAAGAGTGAATGTGGAACAATAGATGATAATTGAACATAAATAATACTAATCTTAAGATAAGCACTTCTTAGATTGGATTGGTGACTTTGGAAAGAGGTTTGAAGACCCCTGACAGAAATAATAATGTCATCAAGTAGTGGTTATGAATGATTTCATTGGAAGAAGGTATGATCACGATCTGACATCAGTTTGAGAAACATTGTCGTGAAGAGCTATCTCGTCTTAATTCCTCACTTATAGGTGACTTACTGGCTCATGAAATTGACTGAGGGTTGAGCCATGTATCTCGCTGAATGGCAGGAGTTGTGAATAATGTACTGGCCATTGGATTCAGCGCCAGCGGTTGGATGGTGTACTAGCTTGTCTTGTAACTGAAAGATCCTAAGTTAAAAATGCACTGGTTTCGTAAAGCTTAAAGTTTTCAAAACATGACGAAACAGCTGTCCGATAATCACTGCTGGTTTCCCGCCGGCTCTCCAACGAAAATCAGCTAGTAGTCGAACCCTCAACTAAAGGACAATCTGTTTGTATAGATAATTAATAATGTTGAATCTTCGATTGACATTAGGTAGATTTCTAGTTGGTCACATTTTCATCACCTCCATACACACTGTGTGTCTTTGTGAGCTCGCCTATTATCGATGGTTAACATAAATGTCCTAATACAATTTGAATTCTTCTCATTTCAGCTCTGTCCTGTAAGTAGTCGTAGTAGTAGTATTGGTAGTGTCATAACTGTTTCTTTGTTATATTGAACTTCAACTAAAACCAAACTATGTCACCAGTCTAACGGCCTGTTGGAGTTCGAACTATACGGATATGATGAGTGAATGGAAAGTGCTCTATCCTCGTGTTGTCCGATAGGCATTTCATTGATTTTAGTGTAGATAACGAACTGACTTCAGTTAGAGAATCACTGAGAGCTGAATGGATACTAGACAAATTACTGTCTGTTATTGAAGGGTGCCAGATAAAGAGGAATTAGCTGCTAAGTACTTCCTGGTTTCCACATGTGTCGGTGATTTAGTTGTAGAATGCTCACCAACCACACCTCTCGTCACCTGGAATTCGATTTCTGGCTGACGCACTCCTTAACATCTCCCAGCTTACTGGTTGATAGTAGCCCAGGGAAAGAAAGATGGGAGTCTGATCGTGTGGCTATCAGCCTGACTATGTGTAAGGAAACTACAAGGCTTCCAGTCCGAAGGACTGCGATCTCCTTCGATCGCCCAGGAACAAAATAAAGGATCTCCATGGTCTCCATCGGTTGTCTTAATGTAGAAGATTCGTGACCAACTTTGGAAACTACTCTAATAGTTAATCGCCTAGTCAACCATAACAGCACTTATAATGCCGTTGACACGTGAGAAGTGAGATGACTAGCACCTAACAAAAGTGTTTTCACTGTCTCAAATAATAATCGGAACAGTTCCTAGTAGCAGTAAATATACGTTTTGAATGACCTCAACAATCGTTAAATTCACTATTTGGTTAGAAGCCTCGTCAACCCATTAGAGTTTAGTCCACACAAATGAGTGTGAATACCAAATACGCGATAGTGGAAACACTAGATTTCAGCCTCAGATATATCATAGCTTTCTAATTCTTAATATCAGTGAATGCATTCTCCTCCAGTGATTTACTCCATAAAATGATCTACAGCGTGAAATTCCACAATTTTCAAAGTCTACGTTTCACGTCAATTATGTGTCACCGTCTATGTTATCAAGAAGATCATCCATGTTGTGATCAGAATAGTTACGATTTCCGAAGAGAAAGCGGGTGATATTTTTACCCTTCGAACTGTACGAAATTCGAAAGGCGAATTGATCAGCTAATATCAGTCAGACAGTAGTATATGGTAGCATGTAGATCTACAGTTTCTTCAAATTATTGCTTCATAGTAAATTCCACAAACTTCAACAGCTACGATGATCATGGATATCGCCAAATGACTATCGAAACACTTCCACTGAAGAAATGCTAGTGCGTAATACCAATCTAATACTATTTACAAAATGTAGTAAAAAACGAATGTTGATGAATGTGATCTAATCAGTTCGGAAAATGACCAATATTGATTGCAAATTATGGTTTTTATACTGTTGTTTAATGGGACCGATCGATAAGCATTAGGATCGAATGAGACAAATAATTCTTCTCAGCCAGTGTTGAAAGCAATCCAATGAATTGATGGCAACGTGTTTAAGGACCGATAACCTTGCGTTCGTTTTATAAACTGTGGCACTGAGTGGTGGTTTCTTCACAATTTTGCCTTTTATTTGACTGCTTGATTGGTAATTCAATGAGTTTTAAATTATCTTTCCACAAAATCACTATCAATTCAGCCCGAAACCGTGAGAAGACGTGAACCTCGGTGAGGTCTATTTTACCTTTTCTGTAATTGAGTAATTTTTCATGTGAATTTATTCAACAACTGACATTCATCAGTGAAATATTGAGAGAGAGAGATTTGAAATTCACACATGCTTAGGTGGGATTCACGTTACAATACACGTCAGATTTGAGAGTAGAATCCGAATAGAGGAAGCGACGACTCGGTTATCTAAGTATGACATAAAGGTGATCGTGTGCCAGGTGGGTTAGTGGCATGAGGAGTAGCCGGTTGAGGGAAATATCAGAGAGTCGATTGCAATTTAGGCACTTTGATGAGGTACTGTGTTCCACTCGGAAGGCAAACAAGACATGATGATTGTCTGAAATCCAGAGAGAGTTGGAGCAATCCTCAAATCTGTGATCATTACTACTTCGACTACTACCACTATTAGTATTAGTAGTAGTAAGATTTGAAGCCCTATGTTCCACTGGGAACGTGAAGGAAAAAAAAAAATAAGTAGTAAGATTTGAAGGATTAAAGCTCCCCTGTCTAGGAAAATTGATTCTTCGTAGACTTACCGATGTGAAGACTTCAACGTCTAATTTGAAACTATTGATTTTGGTTTCCATTGGTTATCATGGTAATTTTCTTGGGGACACCTCCATGACAATGTGTCCTCCGCAGTCCTTATTGTTATCTGCCTCCATGACTGCCGGTAAGTTTCCAGTTCCTCCTCACAGCACGATTTCTTCTATGTCGCCCTTAGATGTCCGACTCGTCATTTCGTGTTTGCGTTCCTCTCAGAGCCTAGAGTGTATCTTCGTTCAACGGTCTCCTAAGCTTCTGTCCAATCCAATAGGGATCATTTAGGCACGTCTCACAACAAGCTATTAATCAATTCAGAATTAACTAAGACAACTACTGGTGATTAGCCTGATTATATGATTTCATACAATTTCAGACTTCCCGTAAGTTGAGCATTTTTAATATTAAGACAGGGATAGTTTTATCATCCTGCAAAACCAATTCAATTTCATCCATTACTGAAGTCTAATGTCAGTGAGGGACTTTCTAGATTTTATAGTGTTTAACTGATGAGTCGTCACTTCAAAGGTGCTTAGCTGACGAGTATTCTCTCACAACTCACATCAATCAGTAGTATGTTTGGTACGGTATGCAGTCGAAATTCGCCCGTTTGAGAAAATTCCTCAGTTCGTGGTGTTGAAAAGTTGCCACAGTTTCCTTAAGAAATCAAGAATATTCAGATCACGATGTGTGATCTGCTTTAGGTCATCAGTGGTTTGGCTAGTTCCAATGAGCTCAAACAGCCGGACCAGTTCCAGACACCTGAGTTCTGGCTATCTAATTTCGCGAATAGATGATACACAGAATCCAATTTATTACACTTTGAAATGAGAAATCACTGGTGTTCGACATCAGTGGTCTCCGACAAATACTCATATATCAATCAATCAATCAAACAATCAGCAGTTTCATGTAGTATCACTCTAGCGTGATTGACGTTCCTGGAAGACAATTAAATGTTATTGCTGTTATTATTGATTTGTACTTCTGATTCCATTTTGGAATTTCCGGATTGAATTGATGGATCCCATTCTCGTTTATGAACTCTTCGAACTCGTGTCTCAACACAAGACTGGTTAAGTAACTGATAAATCCCTACATATCACAAGATATGTGTAGTAAATTTTCATGTTAACCACCATCAAATGTGTAAGTTTTCTTCAGCAATAGACTCAGCATTTATTGGCGTATATTTGTCACAAAATTCCTCACTTCTCTTGATATCACACTCCATGAACTGATATCACTTAGGGAACCAATGGAAGTAGGAGGTACTGAAATACTGATCCATGCCAGTATAGGACTCTCCAGAAATACAGATTCATGAAGTCATCCATCCAACAGCCACGGAATACACAGTGTGTAGATTACAAGATATATGTCCTTTGTGTTTCCAATGGCTGATGAATACTCTCGAAGTCTAATGTAGTGTTTAATCGATCCACGGACTTGTAGTTAAACTTGACGTTTGTGGCTTAAATCTGCAGTGGGAGGGAGTCATGCATGCACACTGTCAGACAGTCTAAAAAACTGAGACGAAACAGCTGTTCACTACTACATCGTCGTTACCAATGGTTGTCTAACAGATGTCAGTTTGTGACCAGTCAAACGCCTGTGAACTAACGATTACCTAAGGTAATATGCAGAAGTGAACTGTGAATCAAGGAGGAATTTATCAATTCCCTTTCTACATCGAGATATTCGTTTCACAGGTTGTAATCAGTTGAGTCAATAATCATTCAAATACCCCTCCTGTGAATTATAAGGATGTTGAGGCATTATCACTGAGCAGAATGAATCAGTAGAATTTGACTTTAAAGTACTCACAACTGGTTCACTTTTACACAGAGATTACCGTGAGTCTATATAATTATTAGCATTAATTATTACTATAAATTCTACTTTTATGCAAAAATAACCACTGAACATATCTGGAATAATTCACCACCAGTAAAAATGATGGGACAGGAGAATTCAGAAACAGAAAGAGTGACTATGAATGTCATATCGTTATTATCACTGTGACTAGTCGTTGGAAACTGTGTCTGATACGTCACCTACTGAATAATACCGTATCGCTGCTCCATACATTAATTTTTGTAAGCAAGGCAACCTGACATTTTCAAGTGGTGGTTTGTAGAGATTTTATCGATCTCAAGTTAGATCTTGAAATTAAATCAGTTATGGAGAATCATCGAAAGTCATAGATTGGCAAGCAGTTACTTCACCCGACTTTGGGACTACTTGGCATTAGGTACCGGTAAACACACTGAAGATAGAACCGAGGACCTTCATGTGATAAGGGCAACCCACTAACCACTCAGTCACTGGGATAGAAACAATGGCCCGGGAGTTTCAACTTGTGTCCATCATTACCCAATATCATCGCCGAGTGTTTGTTCTTTCAATTTACTAGGTAGAACTCACTGGTTACTGCTGCATAGCAGAACGCCTGGCGATTTCATTCCACAGTCAGTTACCAGAAAGCTACCGACTAACTGTCTTGTGTTGATTTGAAGAGCTCAAACCTCTGAAGTATCAAAGAGGAGGAAGAAATGACAGCTGAATACCCTCCGAATGAAATGCTTCTTTAACTAAATTCACTTAATGATCCAACTTATTATGAACTTGATTTTTGAAGTCTACCAATCAAGAGTGTGCGTTGGTGGCACAACGGTTAGGACGCTCGCCGACCATGCACAGGGTTCGGGGTTCGATCCCCGGCCGACACTTTACTTTACCTCGGTAATCCAGTAATAAGACTGGTAAAGAGGGGAGGTTGGGCATGAGGCTAGCAACCCTATACAGTAAAAATCAAAACCACTGCTACCGAAATTTCAAGCTTGAAGCCTTATGTTCTACTCGGAACGTGTAGGAATAAAAAAGAAATCAAGAGTACAAACAAAATTATTAGGACAGATGCAAGGGTGGCCTATTCGTACAGTCTGATGTCAGATTATGAGTCAGTTACTCAGCAGGTCAGTCAATCTGTCAGTCACCCAGGCACACTTCTCAGATGTCCTCACTTCACTTAAACTACAGAATTCACTGTACTCTAATCATACTGTGTTCGTGAATTAGGCTGTATTGAACACCATTTGTGAAAAACTATTCTCAACTTTGATTCATTGAGAAGATGCACACTACAAATATTTCTTCTTATCCACTTTCTTTTCGTTTCTTTTACAGTAGGCGATCATAAGTGAAGACCTTCAATTACCGATTACAAAGAGACTGCACGTTTGAATCGCACTGGATATATACATATGCACTTTTGTTTGTTTGTCTGTCCGTGTGTGTCTTCGTGTGTGTGTATGTGTGTAAGTGACTAAACATGATTATGTTAATAAACTATACACTGCTCTTTGTAAAATCATAATAAATGAAGGATTTCTGGTAAATATTCTGTGTTCATTCTCTGTGGTTCATTCTCTCAGCTGAATTGAAGGTGTCAGGGTGTATATCCAACAAGAAGTGGTTACAAGTCTCATTCACCAATATAAAGACTCGATAGTACTTGCTTACAAAGTCAGATGAATGTGTTGACTGAGTCAAGTGTAATGAAGAAATACAACCAATGGTCTATACTCAGTTCAGAGTACAAATAATGAACATTGGTGATCATACTGTTTGTGATGAACTACTGCCTAGAAAGACACTTTTATGTATCCTGTTTTTAAAGTCCGCACTTCATACACGAGCACATTAGAAATCATCAAAACAGCAACATCCCATATGATGCCATATACTAATTACTGATTAAGAAGTGTGGTGAGTACATTTATCAAATCAACCGGTTGCATTAGCTATCCAGAGAGTAGTGATATAGCCGTTGGATGTCTGTTTCTTTTGTTTTTGCATCGAGCTCCCGAATCAGTCCAAACAACCCGAATTTCGGCTAGCTACTTGAGTGGACTTATATGAATAGTCCTTGAGCGACATCCAGAAGCTACAAATATTCTACAAGTCACTTAGTGATATGACCAACAAATATCATCCTGACAGCAACGAGGAAATAAGGCATAAGCCGAAATGCCAATCATAATAATTAATAATAATATGGCGGAGATGCATTCATGGAAGGCAATCAATAAGTCGTCCGAGCCTCGAATAAGTGGATATTAATTTCAAATCACATACCTGCCTGATGGTGAACCTTATGTAACTCAAATCACCGGAACAGTTGAAACGCTGTGTGTGCATGGGTAGGAGCTAACTCCCGGTAAAACATCTCTAAGTATCAGGGAAAACATTAGATATCTACCGAAAGGTAGCAACAGATGTCCAGGGTAGAAAGCTGTCTGTACCGTCCTAATGAGATTTCGAGATAGACTCTCCAAAGAAGTATCTCCTTTGAGTTGGTAACACTAGTGGAATAGTTTTGGCTGTCATCTTGTCGATTCCTGCTCACAACTGCTGTGTTTCATGTCGCCATTTATAAACTATTCTGGGTATTCGTATACGCTCATTCCAGCAGCAATAAGCGGTAGAGTTTACGCTCACTGAGCACTACACAGTTATCACCTTTGGACCAATAGTCCTAAAAGGTTGTTGAATCCTACCAATGATGTTTGCAATGTGCTGGTTAAACCAGGAAAGAGGAAGGTCAAACTGCCAGATGACGAGAACACTTACAAGAGCTTCACCGCGAATGCGAATGTTGACGTGAAAATATCATGGAAATGCAGATGCACCATCAAGGAAATCTCTGAAGCACCACGGTGACTGTCCATCATGCAGCGATGTACAAAATTCACTGCTGCAAACAGCGGCACACAGTTCATATAGCTAGCTTGAACTTTAGTCCTCAGACCATGAAATCTCTCTCTGAATGACGAATTCTTCGGAGTGGGGCTGAGAGACTACAGCCAAGGAGATAATGAGAGTTGGGTGAGAGATGTGGTGTTAGCGGTTCCTGTGGGACAAGTAGAAAATTGTCGACCACACATATCCGTCGGGTTGTGGCCCCACAGTCGGCACTACCCACGGCATTGTTGTCATTACACTAACAATCAGGCCACTTGTGTTCTGGTAAAATGATAGAAGCGGTTAGAAGGTGTTAGTGATGGCCTCACCAGAGAGAGGATATCGTAGATTTTCGAGTCTCCTGAAGTGTTTGCCAAACTATTAAGTCTCCACATAAATATAAAAGAGCAACTATAGAACCTACCACAACTGGCAATCCATGTGACTTAGTGCAAACAGATTGCCTCGAGCTTCTCTCAGTAACACCTGGAAACAATAACTGCATATTATTTATCGCAGACCATTTCACCAAATTGTGCGATTCTGTGATAATTCCCCAGATTGATTTTGTAAACATCGCGGAATCAATTTTCGATCGTTAGGTCAGGTGCTGAGCAAGAGATGCCACTTCAGTTTCAATCAGAACAAGGAACCAACTTTCGAAATACAGTTGTCGCCGATATCTTCCACATCACGGGCATCTGAGAGACACTCACTATTGCATGCTACACACAAGGAATTGGGTTGGCTGAACACACAAGTTCGATAATTACCATACTAGGGAATAGAACACATCTCTGTCAAAATGCCTAATGGAGTACAGAGCATGCATTCACACAGCTACAGGTCAAACAACTCATCATGTGATTGCCTTCAGGGGAATTCAGTGGCCGATTGAGCTGACTTCAGACACACTTGAAGAAAGCATTAGAACACGTAATCACACTGAGACTAAATCTGAACGAAGTGCACCAAGTGATCAAGGATACACTGCAAACGCATCAGATGTACTAGAAGGAATGTTGTGATAAAAAGACACAAGGATGACCTGTTCAACAGTTAAATGATGTAATGCTAACAAAGGTGTCGCTTAAAGAAGAGCTCCTAGATTCCCTAGATAATGGGGAAGAACAGTTCGGTTGTAGAAATACCTAGTGAATTCACCTGCAGAATTTTCGTGGCAGACTGCAGATCAATATCCCACCTTCTCCAATGAGCCTGAAGAAAATGCTAGCTGGAAAATGAATGCTTTTCGTAATCCCTGCTGCGATTTACACCCTGATTCAGAGTTGGTGTCAGCGTAGGTTTAAGGCAGGTTTATGGTTAAGGTGAGAATGGAACGTGCAAGGAAGACTGGGGTTGGAATTAAAGTTTCAACGAAGATTACGGACAGCGTCCGTTTGAAATGCTGAGCAATATAACCAACAACATCAAGTTAGAATGGTATGCGTCCATACACACTCCTATGGAGAACTGGGACATACTTCCGCAGCATATTAGAGACATGTGCCCCACATTACTCGGCTTCCAAGCTGTAGTCCAACGAATAGTATGTGCTCGAGTTCACTGTTGCGTCCCCACTCCATGTTCGCTATTCCTAAAGTTGTCCCGAAAGACCTTACTTACCTAGTCTAGCGATGGGGAGCACTAATTATAGCAGTGAAACTACATTCGGGGTGTTTAACCATGGTTTTACAGGACTTGCTATGGTTCAACCTCACAAAATTTCCAATAATCGTAATTTTACACTACACTGACTGAAGGGAACAGAAGCAAAACTGACCTCAATAAGCCAATCAGAGGAGCTCACAGTGAAAACGAGGAAATGTAGGTACAGTACATGAATCACGTTGTGAATCCCATCAAGAGGTAGTCTTTGAGCACCGTTGGGACAATAGGCTTGTAGGAAGCTCACAGATGTGGAGAAGTAATACCCTTACAGATGTGTGCAGCCGCTGTTGTTGGATGTGTACAGATGTCCAGGCTGTCGTCCCTCGGATGTGTCGTTCTAATTTTATGTTCTTCAGTGATGTAGAGCGGAAAATGGGTCACAAAAGAGCATGAAGTGTGGTTATCTGGATGACAGTATGTGCAGAAATACGTGTGGAATATCACCGAAAACTGCAGTAAGGAATTAGGGGTTTTCTCGGGATATGTACGAAGAAGTTATTCTGTATAGCTTTTTCCAACACTGATGTTAACACAAGGGTTTTGAAATTACGCGCATTTACTGCAGGCTGACGACCAGACATCGCGATGGTCACAAATGTGAATCGCTCCGACCTGTGGGAGAACAACATGTGTTTTTTGCTATTTTGAGAATTAAATGCCGCTCGAGTTTCCTAACACAAATTCAGAACAAGGATTGTTGTCGAAATTGAAAATATTTCGTACAACACACAAAAGGCAAAAGTCACTCTGGTTTTCCCAGAAGAAATCCAAGTACTGCATACAAGATCCAACGAGGTAGAACTTATACAGGATAAATCGGTTTGTAAACTGCTCCTC
Organism: Trichobilharzia szidati; assembly: GCA_944472155.2. NCBI lineage: Eukaryota > Metazoa > Platyhelminthes > Trematoda > Strigeidida > Schistosomatidae > Trichobilharzia > Trichobilharzia szidati. The sequence continues at coordinate 48,417,635 of OX235275.1, read as the reverse complement.
TGTCAGCGAGGCCAACGTTATTCCCCGGGGCGATAGGAGTATTCATATTGGAGACATACAACAACGCTTGAACAAAATGATACTGCGCTTTTCAAAGCTGATTAGTGTCACATTCAACTCCCTGGAACCTTATCAAAAGCTAGATTCTCGTTAGACTGTGGTGACTCTGTGCGATGCAAAACGAATCACCTTAGTGAGTGATTGTATTAGTCCTGGTCAACCAGTCAGATAGTAATAATTTCTATTTCGTTTACACAGTTGAGTTTAAATGGAATGCAATCCATTTTGACAAACATGATCAAATATGGTACAAATTACAGCTGTTAAATAGCAGTGAAGTATCACTTTTCTTAAAGTCGAAATTTTTGAATTATAATACCAGTAATCAGAACAGTTTCGTCTAAATGTCAAATTGTAAACCGAAATGTAGTAGTCTTAATAAGCTACACTAATTGTATATACTGCTGTTGTCATTATTATCTCTTTTCTGTTGACGACGATACCGAAGGACCAACTGGTGAAAGGATCAACTCCATTCACAGTAGTAACAGTCTTAACACACCGCATACTACAAACAACATATAGCAAATCCAAGCACTACTTCTTTTGGAGTCAACCAAAGCTAGGACAGTCGAGTGGTGGGACGAGCTGATTAAAAGTAAAGCGAAGATCAGGAACCTTCACCACACAATCGGGAAGCGAGCACCAAGAATATTGGCGCGCGCTCTTTGAATACTACGTGCTTTTTCCTCTCAAACCGGAAAATACCTATTTTGTGAATTATCTGCTTGGGAAACCTGATCTCCCTAGCTGGTGAATGAAATTCAACCATTACTTGCATATTGAATCTCTATGTGGTAAGTCCAGCTGCCTCGAACTACTGCCATAGCTTCAGGTGCTACTTTTGTAGCAGCATCTTCCTCACTCGTTCAGATAAACAAGACTTGTTGGTCTCCCACGTGATTGCTGTGAATCCGATCATCCAGAAAGTACTAGGTAAAGTCGAAGACCTTTTCTTTTCCTTGTCTTGTACTTTTTCAGTCTTATTTTTGTTCTTGCGGGTGAATACTGTTGCACTCTTATTCTAATATAGCTTAAGTTTTAGTGAGTGTTAATATGGCTGTCGAAAGTAGCCTTAGAAAAAGCACTAAAACACCCTACTTTGTAGTCACAAGGGCTTCAGCCAGAGAAGGCAAAAACCCAGGGACATCAACCCCTTACCTCATACCAATCCTAAAGACTTGTGTAAGTCTCGTCTGTCCTGATACTACGCCTGAATTGCCACAGTCTAGTACTAAAACGGCACAGGCAATACCAGGGGGACAGGATACTACACCTGCATCAACTGAAAGCCAGTGTGTGGAGCACAACAAGCCAAAAAGGAAATGCTCAAGACGTCATTAGACCTCGAAGGCGTCATCAAGTAAGGGAGACGAATGACAGGCGTGTAATATCATAGTTCCTAAAGCTGACTCAGCGTTTGAATGCAATTTTTGCAAACGGTGGTTGCACTGTCGTTGTGACAAAGAGGTGCCGAAAGCATACTACGAGTTTGTGAGAAATAATCCGTGCCTGTGGTACCTCTGTCCACTTTGTCGCCCTGGCATGGTCCCACAGAGCGTGCCTGTAGATAGCAGAAACAACAAGTCGCTCTTGTGTCCCAACAAAGTCTTATGCAGCCCCCCACCTGCCAACACCACACTGCCGAAACTTGGTACAGAAAGTAAGAAGTACACTACAGTCCAACTGACTGGAAATGCCAATTTTCACAAAGTAAAGATTCAGAAGGTTGGACCCACATAATCAAGGGAAGAGAGAATTGGAAAAGTACCACTTGCATCCACAAGCGAGCTTGGCAACACAACAAAGGCTGCCCAGAACCTGATGAAGCCTGAAGTTGCTGATGCAGCGAAGAAATACAAGAAGCCAAAGACCAAACCTAAGTCTGAGGTTAATCGGCCTAATTCTCTTACACTCTTTAACGTACCTGTGAGCAAGGACAGCTTGCTTGAGCAGCGAGCTCTGTTTGATCAGGAAGAGTGGTCCAGTTTGTGCAATAAATTAGGTCTGAACATTAGTTCAGTGAAATTGTGCAGACTGTACAGGAGTGTCCACACGCCTCAGGGTAAGCCACCCCCAATAAGGGTTACACTGGCCTCTGTCGAAGAGGCCGAAAAGGTACTATTGATGGCTCAGGTACTAGCCATCAACAGAATTTCTAACATAAGGGTGAGACAAGACAGACCATGGACTATCAGACAAATGGCGAGGGAGTCACCGGAACTGATGCCTTCTACCTCAACACGGTGTTCCAGAGCCCTACACGGGCACTGCTTGTGAAAAACACATGCATCACGTACAGCAATGGAGATAACTGTCGTCTCAGATGGCTCTGGGCGCCTCTAGAGCCATCTCCATTTCCCGACTACCTCGCCCCGCTCATCTCACACTGATTAGCTCTCCAAAGCTGCTAAGTGTCACATTCAACTCCCCGGAACAGTTGGCCACCTTTACAACGGTGGTATGAGATCAAGGGAAAAATGGCAACACAAATCCGATGCTGCGAAAGCAAACCTCGAACCATAAGGAGGCAGAAAACTGAGGCTCTAATACGTCCCCAAGCTTCAGTGACACTAGAGCGATGCAGTTCTGAGAATAACAGTCTGTGTCACCCAAGTGTCCTGCTTAAATCCATGGAACAAAATCACAACGAGCCGGTTCCGTCGGAATCGACCAACTAGTCCCAACGTTAAGTCCCCTACCAGCAGACATCTTCACGTCAACTACCCCAGAACACGCTGAGGTTGTGGGACTCACTGTCAGCTGCCTATATAGCAATGTGAGACGACTGTGAGGAGAGGTGGGCGAACTCGGAATCCTCCAGTCACAACTTCACCTTAAAATAATCATTCTCACTGAAGCCTGGCTAATCTCCACTATCGCCGACAACAAAATCAGTATGGGTGATATGGTTCTGGTCAGAAGAGACAGGGATAACAAGGAAGGAGGGGGAGTTGCTATATGCCTTGACAGGCAACTTAAATGTGTACGCGCAACGGACCCACCACTTATTGAACTCCCATACTCCATATGGTGTCATTTCACCGTAGGCCACACCAAGCATTTACTTGGTGGCATCTACCGATCTCCCACCTGTGGGGCAGAGCACAATCAGCTACTGCCCAGCACTATCACAGGGATACGAGATTTGGGCTATGACCAAATCACCATTGCTAGAGATTTCAATGCCTCATCACTGAACCTTGGCTTGGGGTATGCTAAGGGAAAATTCGGCCGAAATCTACTGCAAACTATTCGAAACACGGGACTGACTGAGAACGTTGGAGACGACACTAGGTGGGGCCCTAGTGGAAAGTCATAAAAACTATATTACATTCTAAATAGTGACCAACTGCTCGTCGAAAAGTTCCAGATCATGACTCCCCTAGGAAGTAGTGACCATGAAGTCATAGGTTTCGATCTCGTTCTCCGTGAGCATTTGTAGTGCGACGTTACGCAACCATGTCTGTGTTACAGCAAGTCTGGCTATGCTGAAATGCGCAGGCTCTTGTCCGACGCAGACTGGCCCTTAGCATGGGATGTACTGTCTGTGGATGAACACTGGGAGGTAGTAAAAAAGATTATTCATACAGCAATCTCAGAGACCTTCACCTTATAATAATAATAATTTTATACTTTCATATGAACATAAATTTACATGAAAATGCATGCCATTTTTACAGGCACGATCAAGTATTATACAATGTCAAATAGTAGATTGTCTACAAGTTAGTAATGTTTGAACAGCTAAATATTTGATATATGTATAAATACACTCTTTGTCTGACCCATGTCGTATCATTATTGAATTAAACAGCAGTCCTCCAGGTTGCTCAGGAAAATCGACTTCATTTCGTTTTCAACCCGTAGTTGTAGGCGTACGATAACCAACCAATATTGAGGTAAGTACAACGTTTACAAGGGATAGTAAGCTGTTTTAGAAAAGTAAAGGTGCAAAGGTGAATCATTAAAGTGTAATGAAATAGGTAAATGCAATGTATCATTAATATATGCATTCATAAAGGAAATACAATGGGAGACTATAATCCCTAGGCTGACAAAGTTCCTTTGCAATGTATAATGCTACCCTATAGGTTTTACTATCATGTTGTCCACTTTTGGTTTTAATACAATTATCCACAAGCCGGTTGTTTTTATTTCATACCTTTTTGTGTTTAGTGCACAACCGTACCCTATAGAGAATAGGAATAAAATAAGTCGAATAAAATTCATAAAGAGCTATAAAATGTTAGGTTTAGTGGAATATAATGAGCAAGTGAAGACGTTATTAGAAAATGTATGAGATGAGACATTGTTAAGTGATATTCGAAGATACGACAAAGGAAAGCATGTCAATTTATAAGATGCCCCATAAATCTGTGCAGAGCCCACGTGGTCGCATCTCAGCAATAGGCTGACCGAATGGTATATGTTTAAAGGTATAAGCATGATCTGTCCAGGCGATCATTATTATCTTATTCAAGATAAAGATTCAAGCCGTCATAGAAATCTCGAGCCATCAAATTGCATATTGCTGTTCCTGCAGAATGGGGCGATTCACCTTAGTGTCCACCACCATATCTACTGATCAGCATGCGCCACCCTCCCTCCTTTTATGATTTTAGGCTCTGATTGTTATGGCTACAGCAAATATATTGCTTGATTCCAGACACGTTCGTACCTCACATTCCATTTGCCTAGCTTTCTTAGTGAGTGCTTCCAATAGATCTCCACATACAGATTTATGAACATATTATATATGTGTGCATGCGTCCTAATGAACAGATTTGTTTATAAGATGTTAAACCCTTAAAGAGTAAAAAGAATAGGATTTGTGAATAGTGGAGCAAGATTCAGCAGAACACTATGGTTAGAGTTCAATGTAGGTAGTATGAACTGAAGGTAAGGTCGGTTGGCAGGACTTATTGTACTAAATTGTCATGACAGTCTTTTATATGGTGGACATTTGACATTGCAAAGTAACCTGTCTACACATATTATAAAAGGATATTAACACAGAACCAAAAGCATTTTGACATTTGGTTAACAATACCGCAGTGTGTGTATCCTGCAGAAGGGTAGTTAGTCTTACAGGGAGCCGTAAAGTAAATCAAAGTATATATGATAAGAGCGTTATCAATATTATAATTCGTAACAGCTTTCATGACAAGTGCTTCCCATTAGGTCACATGGCACAATAATACCAGAGGACATTGTTAGCAGTATTATCATCATACTTGTGAACAAGTGGGTTACTACAAAAGACTAAGAAATTAGGTTTCCCTTAAGAGTTATGAAGTATAAAAATAGCTAATATTAGAGCAACTAAGTTATATTCTATTTAGCGGAGTGATATGAGTAGTGGAACAATTAGTGATAAAGTTATGTAAAGTGGTCCTGAGTAAGGCAACTGGTTAGCAGAACTTGTTATGCTAAATTTTCATGACCTATTTTCATACCGTGAGCATTAGATATTGCAAAGTAGCCCTTCAACTTATATAATGTTAAAAATACTGCGAAATATTATAAAGATTATACGTTTTAGGAAGGTGTATGAGAAAAGGTGGTTACTGGCTGAGTAAAGTCATTCAGACACAAAAATAGCGTTGTATTATTAACTGTATATACATACGTAAAATATTAAAAGATGTGGTTGCTAATATAACTTTCTAGAAGTACTTATATTAACATAACTTACTGAAGACTATACAGAAAGGAAAATCAGTAAATTAGTTAAACGTTCGCTGCGTAAGTAGTAGAGTCGAGTTATATGTAACTGACTGAGCTGAAGACTGGACCGGCTTTTACTTACCATTTTACCAACATTTGTGGTCCTTTAGACAAGCTAGGGTGGACATGTTAATGTGTCTCTCTAGGCTCCGTTTGAACCCATTGGAGTTTTCACAACATCTAATTTCAGATGGTAGTTGGTTCCAAAGAGTGCAATATTTAATGGTGAAAACGTTTGCCCTAATGGATTTTCTGTGGGTAGCCACCTTGACAGGGTAGTTGTGGTTTCGCAGCTGATATGATTTAATATTTTCCCACGTTATGGATGAGTTACTATAACAGTGTTTTCTTATGACTTTGAATAGCAGAAATAAGTTGCACTTCACTCTCCTTAACCACAGAGGTTCTAAATTCAGACGCATACACCTGTCAACATATTCCACTGGTTGGCCAAACCCTATTATGCGTTTCGTTAGGAATCTCTGAAAACTTCCGATTTTTTTTCGGTCTGCAGACCTTAGGTTACTATACAGGAGAGCACAATATTCAAGTTTGGGGCGGATACACGTTCTATATATAGCTAGTCTTGCTTCTTGGGTGTAGAAGTTACGCAGCACAAAGCCAATAAGTCGTGTAAAGTCGGATATGACCTTATTTGCATGATCGGAAAAGGTTAGATCTGAGTATGTTATCCCGAGATCTGTGACAGTGTTCAGTTTCGAGAGGAGCTTACCGTACATATATAGGCACATTCTCGGTTTCCAGCGTCCAAGGTGGGCTATACCGTACTTGTCTGGGTTGAAAGTCAGTTGCCACTTTTCACTCCAATCGCCTAGATTGTTTAAGTCATGTTGGATTTTGCTTTCGACGCTCTTATCATCGTACCCGTAATCATATACCATTTTGAGATCATCTGCAAAGAGGTATGGTTTGCCATACTTGATCACAGAGACTATGTCATTTATAAATAAGAGGAATAGAATAGGGCCAAGAACGCTACCCTGTATTATACCACTAGTTATCGGCTTTGATGAAGACAGCTGGTGGTTGATTTTGACTAATTGCTCTCTTTCTGTGAGAAAAGAATTTATCCATTTGAGAAGTTTCCCGGTTATTCCGTAGGATTGGAGTTTTGTTATGAGTCTGATATGTGGGACTTTATCGAAGGCCTTACTAACGTCGAGAAATAATGTTGTTACCGAATGCCCATTATCAATGCATTGTGTAATGTAGTCAAAATAATCTAAGTGGCAAGTAATACACGACGTTCTACTTAAGAAACCGTATCGGGATGGGGATAGTAGGTCATTTGACTGCAAGTACGTTAGTCACAACACAGCCCAAAAGAAAGTCATCATGGTTGAAGAGAGGCACGCAACGTATTCTGCAAGCAAAGCGGAAGGCTTGGTTTACGTGGCGCGTATCTAAGAGTCAGATCGACCATGATGCATATCTGTAACTCAGGAACGGGCGCGATGCAAGAGTCAGGAGGGATAGGAGGTCATTCTAGGCTAACCTTGCTGAAAAACTCCCAGCAAACCCGAAGAACTTGTACCGATTCATGTCGGAAAGAAAACCAACCAACCAGGTGGCATGCATTTAGTAGGCCCGAACGGTCAATATCTCACTAGTTTGGCGATGGCTGAAACATTTAGTTTAGCCTTCGCCAAACAGCTAACAGCAATGTGGATATTACCGTTGCGGACCAAAATGGTGGCACCGCTATTTCACCGGAGTAAGACCTAATGGCTACTCCCCAAATAAACCCTGCAATGGTACTAAGAAGGCTACAACGACTCGCACCTGGGAAGTCCCCAGGTTGTGACGACATCAGGCCATCTGTTCTGAAACAGTGCGCCGAAGCTCTCTGTAGGTCCTCATGCGACTTGTTCCAACATTCAAGGGATTTAGGGAAACTGCCAAGGGAGTCGAAAAGAGCCATCCTTTCTCCGATCTTCATGGATGGGGAAAGGCGAAATCCCACTAGTTATAGACCAGTAGCTCTACTCCCAGTGGTATCAAAAGTACTGGAAAGCATTATTGACGATCACATCAGGGAGTATCTCGATGGGTCTAATATACTCCATGAATCCCAACACGGTTTCAGGAAAGGCAGATCCTGTGCAACAAACCTATTTCCATCTTGGGACGATTGGACATCATGCTGCGTTATGAATGTTCCAGTCCATGTGGTCTTTCTAGACTTTGAGAAGGCATTCAACACTGTTCACCATGACCTCCTACACAAAACAAGCCAGGCAGGCATAGGTAAGCCACTTCTGTCATGGTTAAAGGACTACCTAGCTGAAAGGCAATTTTACACTAAGCTCAATCGAGTCCGATCATCTTGGCACAGCTCGTCACCAGGAGTGTCACAGGGTTCTACCCTAGGACCACTGATGCTTTTGGTTTTTATCAGTGATATACCATGCCGTCTAAGCTGCCCGACTCTTCTATACGCTGATGACGTGAAGATATGGAGGGCGATAAAGTGTCCGGAGGACTCAGATGAGCTACAGGAAGATCTAAACCTTCTGGAAGACTGGGCGGTGGCCAGTGGCATGACTTTCAACCTGAAAAAGTGCAAAGTAGTGAAGTTACGCACCTGTAGACTGCAGAATGCAAGTTACACTCTGTGTAATGAAAGCTTGTCCTGCACAACGTCGGGACGTGACTTAGGTCTAGTTCTAACGGAGAAAATGGACACAAGCGTAAATTACACGGGGGATGTAGTGAGGGCATATGCGGTCATACACTTTACACATAGACAGTTAGGTGCACTCACTCCTGAGCTCTTTCTGAGGTTGTACGAAACATACGTCAGACCGCACCTTGAAGTGCATAATATTATTGCACCCTCACTGCTTAGAAGAGACGCCAACCTCTTGGAAAGAGTCCAAAGACTTGTGACAAGACGAGTGATCGGCCTCTGAAATAAACCATATAATGAGCGGATAAAGAAATTAGGCCTGTTCAAACTTAGCTACCACCGGCTTAGGGGGATTCGATTGCTGCCTACAAGATAACAAATGACCAGAATCATCCAAACAAAGGTGTTCTGCCATTGAGTAGGTATAGGCTTCCTCGTGGAAATCCCAAAAGGATAACTCACCAGAGGGGGGCTCCCACTTCTTTTCCCTGAGGGTTTTCCGTCCCTGGAATTCCTTACCGGCAGATGTAGCTATAGCACCGTCTGTGGATGCTTTTAAGCGAAGGCTGGACAACCATGCAGCGACACAAGGACTGCATCCAAATGGCCTATCCCCTTAAAATCGCATACACCATTCAAGGTTAGACAATTACTTGCTTACATTCTCTTCCGTCTTACTCTCCTGACAGCTATTATTATACCTATTATTATTATCATTATTACCGGTATATATATACCGGTTGACTGACTGTTGTTACGTTTTCTTATTCTTTTTCTGTCTGTTAGTTTGAATACCTTCACTAATTATATCTCTTATTATTATTATCTCTTTTCTGCTGACGACGATACCGAAGGACCAAGTGGTGAAAGGATCAACTCCATTCACAGTGATAACAGTCTTAACATACCTCATACTACAAACCAAACATAATTAATCCAAGCACTACTCCTTTTGGAGTCAACCGAATCTACGACAGTCGAGTGGCAGGACGAGCTACGCAGACGTGTACCGAAGATGAGGAACCTCCATCTCACGATCAAGAGGCGAGCACAAAGAAATCAAATCGGTTTATACTAGCTCGTAGAAACGATATTGAATATTGCAAATTGATTGAAAATAATGCTATTGGACATTGAACTGTCAAGGTTGAATGCCAACCCAAACTTCATTTCATTTCTCGCTGATAGCGATGGTCAACCAATGAACAACGTATATTTGGGCAATTGGCTATGCCCTCACGTGATTAAAAGTTATTTCTCGAGAAGAGAAACGTCCCGTAAAATTGCGAAATAGTATTAAATGCCATCAGGGACAAAACATCATCGAAAGTACATCTACAAGATGTATACATGAAGGATCTGTCGAATCATTGGAATGATATTTTTCGATAAAAACACAGCTTAACTCAAACATGGTATTGTTGTTTTGTTTATTTTCCATTAGAGCAAACATACTTTAAGTGAGTGGAAAATACGGATGAGAGAGCTCGAGCTCTCTCTCGAGATCTCTCATCGATGAGAGATCTCTCATCCCCAAGCTTACAACAATTCTAAACTTATTCTAACCTATGCGTCAATAATGCCTTTTTATGGTAAATGACAGGCCCACTATTGAAAAGTCCAAAAACATTAGAACAAAAAGTGGGTTAACTATAACAGATGAAATTATATACTTATCATGAATGAAATATAACGAAATATGAAACACAAAAGTGAGGGGGGGGGTGAAATCCCACAGATGAAAAAGGAGACTTGTCATAAGTAGAATGTAGATTGTTTCGATTGCTGAGCACTGTTTACGAGGTCACATATTAAAACCTTGGGTATCAAAAGGAAACCAGAGGGGGAGTGATTGTGTCGATTCACAGATGAAAACATATACTTGCTGTAGGGAAAGTGTTAACAGTTGTGATTACAGCTCACCTTTCATCCCCTTTCATATTAAAAAAACGGATGTTTGCCTAGAGGTATATAAGCAGTACTCCTTACATACAGAGACCATTCTTACAGGATTTATAAATCATGCAGGTGAGTTATATTTTGGGTGTATATTTGTCCATTTCCATTATAAGGAAAACAACTCAGATAATGTATTAGATTCGGGCATTCAACATTCTGCAACAAGTCGTAAGAGAAGAATATCTTCTGGCAGACTGCATGAATGCCTTGGATACAGCTACTCCAAATTTTACCGCCGTCAAAAACGGTTACGTGATGCAGCATTTAGTGACTGGGACTTCTGGAAACGTTACTCCTCATCTAGAGAAGAGGTGGCAAGGGTTAATACAGTACCTTTGCCTTCAAGTTCAACTGTACAGGGAACAGTGGGTATACCTAGTACTAGTGAGACCGTCGCTGTAGTTTCACAAATTGAAGAGAACCGTAACATTTATTATTATGTATTAATTAGTTTTAATAGAACTTCAGATTGTTCCCGAAAAGATGACACAAAAAGAGCTGGTCAGAAAATCAATTATGGAATTGTTACTTAGGAACAATGTAACAGGGGTTCTTGCGCAAGATATCTTGGACTGTATGCGTAAATTTAGTCTACATGTACCAACAACCATACGAGGCTTGCTAAAAGATAGCGGCATGTGTGTACCTAGATTTCTAGGACAAGGCGTTTACTATCACATTGGACTGAAGGAAAATCTCAGCGTTATCTAGATAGTTGGGTTGACTACGGTACTTTTCAACATGTTGGCTTGCAAATCAACTATGACGGTTTATCTATATCGAACAGTTCTTCGCAGCAATTATGGCCATTCCTAGGTCGTATCACAACTCCATACGTCAGTGACGTTTTCTTAATTGGTATACATGGCGGTTTGAGAAAACCGAACAGCTTCAATGAGGTTTCTATGGACCTATTAGTTGAATTGAAAGATCTTTATAAAAACGGTCTATATGTTGAGAAGTGGGGTAAGAGTGTGACTGTCAGTGTTCTAGCATTTATATGTGACACGCCTGCTCGTTCTAATGTAAAACAAACCGTCGGTCACAATGGAAAAACAGGTTGTGATAAATGTGAAGTTGTAGGTTGTCGTTTGGAGGGTAGGATGACATTTCCTAATGGGAACCAGACACTTAGAAATGATAGAACATTCCGTGGTCAAGTTCAATTAAGCCACCATCGGGGCAGAAGCTGCCTTGAGGAATTGCCACTTGACATGGTAAAGTCATTTCCCTTGGAGCCAATGCATCTAATATACCTTGGTATTGTTAAGAAGTTGGTGTTCCTTTGGTTGGGTCTTGCAGCACGGCGAGAGAAGCAGATGGATAGTAAGATTATTGCAGATATTAATAACGGACTGCAAGGAAGTAGAAAACACATTCCTTCTGATTTTCAGAGGAAATGTCGGTCCTTAGATGACCTTAGCCAATGGAAAGCAACTGAGTGTAGACTTTTCCTACTATATTTGGGTCCTGTCCTACTCAGGAACGCTCTGCCGTGCCACCTGTACGCTAATTTCAGGAGATTATCCCTGGCAGTATACTTACTTTCGAGTACCAAATACAGCCGACTGTTTTTGGATGCTGCTCGGACAGATTTGAGTAATTTCTTACTGCCAAATGAGAATTGTTTCGGAAGTGAACATATTGTTTACAATATACATTCTCTAAAACATATAGCGGATGACGTTGAGCTGCATGGGCCACTAGAAGAATTCAGCGCATTTCCCTTCGAATCCTATATGCGCAAGATAAGGCAGTCCGTGCACTGTGGTTACACTGTGGCTAAGCAGGCAGCTCAGCGCTATGTTGAACACGTGTACTTAATGAAAAGTACAGGTGTGAAGCATGTACCTAAAGAAGCTGGTAATAGGTGTATTGAATTCAGCAAGGGAAAGCTGACGTATCGGAATACCATATTCACATCTTATTCTCCGGACAACGTCATCTTAGCCTTAGGTAAACCAGGGAATATAGTTGAAATGGAAAGTGAAGATAGGATCCGTTTTCGACCCTACAGTGATTATAGTGATGATTTTACGACACCGTTTAAGTCAAGGAATTTAGGGATATTTAGATGTTCGAAATTCAGTCACGAAACACATTGGATATCTTATGTGAATATTGTCTGCAAGTGCATGACTGTTCCAACAACTAATGACGAAGTAGTCATCCCCCTGCTTCATACTTTTAATTGAAGGAACTGTGCCGTAATTTTTTGCTTGAACTGTTGATATGTAATTCGTCTAAGTTCTTTTGTGACATCTATTTGTCGTCAAGTCCGAACATCTACCTTTAACTGGTTAATGTTTTTGGTCAAACTGAAGTTCATTTGACAGTTTATTCCAAGTTTTTGAGATATAGGTATATCCATGCTGTTATTCATTTTAAGCAACCTGATACAGATAAAGTAACAGTCGTATTTCCACTTCATTATATATCCTTCCGCAGAATTCTACACCAATCAGATATCTCGTCGTCCGTTCGCTAGAAGATGACACTGTAGTCGCCATCCCAAACACCTGGGTTGTGCGTAGTGGTTTATGTGCGTACAGCAGCACAGCAAACCATCTAGAGCCTATGTGTACCGGGACTGGATGGTCAATGTTTCATTTCCGTCAACTACTGGAATTTGGTAAGTTGGCATATTTCATTATCACCCTTCTAGATACTTATGATGATTGTAAAAAGTGTGTAGAGTTTTTGAGAAGCAATGATGAAGGCTCCAAGAAGGCAGACATGGACGATGACACGTTGCCAATGCCTAGTAAGAGACCAAAAAGGTAGGTGCCATTTTCTGTCTAACGTATTTTTCAGGGATGCCAAGAAATTAGAGAAGAATTTCCTTTACAACTCAATGGATATTGATGTGGCCGCCAGTGAAGTTGGTTGCATCAAACCACAATATCCAGATTACAATATATTTGATGACTTCATAGCCCAAATCCCAAGGTATTTACGGAATTGAAAGCCATTCATTTTCAGTACTTCCAGTGCTCCCATAATCCATACTTCCTCTCCTATTGGCAAAAACACAACTGTATCTGACCGGTAGGAATAATTGTTACAATTTTTATTCGTGCTTTAGACTGCCGTCTAACGAAGATACCACTGATTCCAAAATTCAGAAAATACTCGGTAATTACTTAAAAATAACTATTCATTTAAAGATGGTGTAATGGAACTTATCAATTTGCATACAAAAATGCTGAACATTATGACTATTGACAGAAAATCTCGACAACAAACCTCCCTTCCAGCAAACGATGACTTCACACTGCAGTTTCCGATCGAGAATGAAGACCACTTAGAGATGCTGGAAGCATCTTTAAGAGACGAAAAGTACAAACAGCAATATGTGAGTTGACATATTTAATTCTTATTTCTTGTAGACTGCTAAGATGGTTAGCTGCCTTCAGAGTGATCCAAAGTTATCACTTAAGGTCATGATGCACCATGTTCTAAAACCTGAAGTGGCTTTGAAGTTTACATTTCAGGGGACTTTGATAAAGTCCAGCATTGTGCCTTATACCTTTTACAAAATAATGAGATGTAAGGTTCATTTATAAAGTACTTAGTTCTTTAGATGTAATTATGGCCCAATTCTCCGGCCAACTAATGACGTCGAGAGAGGTTGGTGACATAATGGATAAGGCCACGAAATCGTACTTTCACAATTTGAAAGATCGTGTCCAAAGACGTAAGCTGAAGAAAGGAACTCAGGTAAAATTGCGAAACACCTGCTTGTTTTTATAAGTCAACGTTTATTGAACATATAGTAATGACAACATTGTTTTCATTTGTAGGCAAATGAAAAAGATACCAGGGGATATAACAGTGGCAGTTAAGTAAGTAAACCTTTATAAATGTAAATTCTTACAATGTGCTGAGCACTATTTTTCATCAACTAATCTTATATTTTTCTTATTTACAGGATGCTACCAGTGGATCTCACTTGACGGATTTGCAGTGACAATGTACTACAGTTTATTAAATATAAAATTCTCTCAATTAAAAAAAACTGATTTCCTTCTGTAAACTGAATGAATTGCGCCGGCGTAGGACACAGGTAATGATAATAAGCAGCAGTCTTTTCGTTCTGAAGTAATGCTAGTCAGTTCTGAATGTGCGCTGAGAAGGCTAGAATTAAGCTGAAAAAATTGCCACTATGTGCTGAATTAGGTCTTTTCGTTTTGAAGTAATGCTAGTCAGTTCTGAATATGTGCCGAGAAGGCTAGAATTAAGCTGAAAAAATTGCCACTATGTGCTGAATTAGGTCTTTTCGTTTTGAAGTAATGCTAGTCAGTTCTGAATATGTGCCGAGAAGGCTAGAATTAAGCTGAAAAAATTGCCACTATGTGCTGAATTAGGTCTTTTCGTTCTGAAGTAATGCTAGTCAGTTCTGAATATGTGCCGAGAAGGCTAGAATTAAGCTGAAAAAATTGCCACTATGTGCTGAATTAGGTCTTTTCGTTTTGAAGTAATGCTAGTCAGTTCTGAATATGTGCCGAGAAGGCTAGAATTAAGCTGAAAAAATTGCCACTATGTGCTGAATTAGGTCTTTTCGTTCTGAAGTAATGCTAGTCAGTTCTGAATATGTGCCGAGAAGGCTAGAATTAAGCTGAAAAAATTGCCACTATGTGCTGAATTAGGTCTTTTCGTTCTGAAGTAATGCTAGTCAGTGCTTAATATGTCCTGTAACGGCTGGAACAACGCTGATAAGGAAACCCAGTATGTTCTGATCTACTCCTGAAAATGCCTAGAAAAAGAACACGCTGCTGAATTCGTTCTAGTCATGCTAAAAACCAGCACTGGGTCCTAGTCTGTGCCATTAAAGAAACCATTTCAGAACAGATTCAGAATTTACTCACTATAGGATGCAAGAATTATTTCAGAATTACTGAGATTTAATTCAGCATTATTGTAAGCTTGGGTCCCTAGGGAGTTTTAGGTTAACTAAAGGAAGAAAAGAAAATTTTCTTCGCTGCAACTGTTTTTTTATTCCCTATAATCAAATGTGTATATTCCGTGATTTGAAAACGAGCAAAGACTGTTCGACGGTAAAGGAACTGAACAAGTTTCTACGTTTGTCCGTCAAGCTTGCTGAAGCGAATGCGAAGATTTCCTTCTGGAAAAGCTGTCTGGATAAGCATGAATACCCGAAAGCATTCTGGAAAAATCTGAGACGAAACCATATATCCCCCAATTCATGCACGCTCAGAAGACACACCCAGAATCACATTGATGCCGTTCAATCCAGATTAGCTGAACTGGAACAAAACGTCTCAATGAGCTCCCACGTTCTTTATGATTTAACTGTTGATGAACGGGCGTCATTCGAACACTACGCCAATACAGTCTCAGAGAAGAGAAAGGAAAATATCGTCATGAAACTTAAACAAAGCCTAAAATCAGTCACCAAGGAAACAGCTTTCCCATCTTGTCCCGAGAAATATGTATTCAATTTTTCTGATGTCTCACTTTCACCGATTCAAATGCAACTGTTGTCGCTCGGACCAAAATTTTGTGATGCATCATCAAAAGTAAATGAATTGAACACGAAAGTAAAATTCGAGAATTTGATTGGTCAGACGAATGATCTAGTCCCAATTTCATATGAAAGTGCAGAACACTTCAAATCAACTGTTTTGAATTGCTGCCTCGACTACATCAACAAAAAACCTAGGCTTCGCAATATGCTTTCAAAAGAACATCGAAAGCAACTCAAAGAATTGAAATCAAATGAAAACCTGATGATAACTCGACCAGACAAAGGTTCTGGAATTGTTCTGCTTAACAAGTCAGACTATGTGAAGAAACTCTCATCAATTCTATCTGATGACAGACGACTCAAAAAGATCCAACTGAACAGACGGAGCTCCCGCTAACCAACTTATTGAAAAAAATGAAAGATGAATCGATTATCAATACAGAACTATATGAAAAACTTCGCCCATCTGGTTCTACATCGCCACGAATGTATGGACTACCCAAAGTGCACAAGAAGGACGTCCCACTCCGCCCAATATTAGATATGATCATTTCGCCATATCACCTAATCGCGAAGTGGCTGGTAGAAATTCTTGGATCAGTGAAAGAAAAGTTGTCTAGATACAACCTCCGCGACACATTCGACTTCGCGGATTCAATTAAAAATGTCAACCTCGCAAATAAAAAGATGGTCTCCCTAGACGTCGTCTCTCTGTTCACCAATGTTCCTCTGACAGAAACTATATGCTTTCTGTGTGATTTCATCCAATGCAACAGCATAGATGTCGGCATACCGATGCATTATCTAAAGGAGCCGTTACTACGCTGCACCTTCAACGTCTACTTCAGATTCAACAATGAAATCTACAGGCAAACAGATGGCGTAGCAATGGGCTCTCCACTCGGACCACTCCTAGCCGACTGTTT
Organism: Trichobilharzia szidati; assembly: GCA_944472155.2. Lineage (NCBI taxonomy): Eukaryota > Metazoa > Platyhelminthes > Trematoda > Strigeidida > Schistosomatidae > Trichobilharzia > Trichobilharzia szidati. The sequence continues at coordinate 48,400,822 of OX235275.1, read as the reverse complement.
TATGGCCAGCCTCGAAAACAACCCGTTATCATCAACTATCGACGACCTTCATCTCTACAAGAGATACATTGATGATACTTTCATCATTTGTGATGAGAAGCTAGACCTTGAAAACCTACTTCAAATCTTCAACAACGCCCACCCAAACATCGACTTTACACTTGAAACCGAATCCGACGGAATGTTCCACTTCCTGGACGTCCATCTGACAAGAAATGACAACGACTTTTTGAAAAGGTCAATATACAAAAAGCCTACATGGACTGGACAATTCATCAACTTTCAAAGCTTCGTGCCGCTAAGCAGAAAGAGGAACCTGATACACGCTCTTTCCTCGAGGATTCGGAAGATATGCAGCGAGGAAGTGATCGAAGAAGAACTGCGTAATCTCCGAAAAACCCTGATGGAAAACGGTTTCCCGCCCAGGTTCGTAGACAAGAATCTCAAACCGAAGAAGACTTCAGAACAAGTCCAATCCGTCCCAAAGAAAATACTTCTGCTTAATCTAGAATTCAAAGGTGATATCGAAGCAGAAATCCTTCGCAAACGCCTCTCCAAATCGCTGAGGAAAACATACTTCGCCGCGAGCCTACGACTGACGTTTTCCTGCAAGAAACTGTTCAACCAGAACGCGAAAGACAAGCTGTCGCATTGGGCAACCTCAACGTGCATATACCAGTTCACTTGCTCTTGTGGAGCTGAGTACGTCGGCCGTACCATGCGCCAACTCGGAAAACGCGCTCGTGAACACTACCCAGCCTGGCTGGTAAAAGGAGAGCAAAAACGTATAAACAGTTCAGTGACAGAACATCTGGTCAACTCAGAACATTCAGCGCCTTTCGAAAAGTCCTTCAAAGTAATATACAAGATTCAACCAAACCTATCAAAGGGAGTGAAATCAAGACATTTGGGCATAGCTGAGGCGTTAGCTATCCAAAAACTCAAACCCACCCTTTGTATCCAAAAGAAATACATTCAACCCCTGTCCCTGCCATGGACATCGTAAACAGGTAAATTTTTTTAATAATGACCATCCCATCGCCTTTCTTATCTAAACTTCCTGTTTATTCATGTTATTTTAAGTTTTCTTAATCCCTGTCTACACTACCATATTTTCATATCCACACTTCCTGTTTATTTTGTCATTTTATTATTTCTACATATTTAATCCCTGATTGCATAAACAATTATTCATCACACTAGTTTCTTATCCAAACATCCTGTATATTTTGTTATTTTTACATTTCTAACCGCCAATTGCACAATGTCAATTTTCTTAGTTATTATGCTACTTTGTTTTAGTTTTACCCATCCCCCTGTTTATTATGGCATTCTAATTCCTAATTGTAATGTTTATTAATTCAACCCCTAACCATCCATTTGATATAAATACACGAATGTACAGCCTAGATGATGACTTCGTCGAAAAGAAAATTTTCTTCGCTGCAACTGTCTTTTTATTCCCTATGATCAAATGTGTATATTCCGTGATTTAACTAAAGGCCTAGTTAGCTTAGATAAACAGAGTGCAATGGTGCTTAGGTGATAAGTTGCCATGGAATATTTAAGTGATATTTCGAAGAAATGTGACTTCCAAGATCTGAAAGATTGGAACCTGTAAGGTATGCTGGGCCGTACGATGTCCCACTAAATCTTCCACGGCTGTTGTAGAACATCTTGACAAGAAGCTAAGCAGGCTTTTTACATGCGGAGAGCAGAAGCATTTAGAACAGTTTGGATATGGGCAATCATAATTGTTCTGACTTTATGTTAAGGATCTGGACTGGCGTTTAATTCTCAAGTTAGCAAAAATGCATGTGCACATTTGTGACCATCGCGATGTCTGGTCGTCAGCCTGCAGTAAATGCGCGTAATTTCAAAACCCTTGAGTTAACACCAGTGTTGGAAAAGGCTATACAGAATAACTTCTTCGTACATATCCCGAGAAAACCCCTAATTCCTTATTGCAGTTTTCGGTGATATTCCACACGTATTTCTGCACATACTGTCATCCCGATAACCACACTTCATGCTCTTTCGTGACCCATTTTCCGCTCTACATCACTGAAGAACATAAAATTAGAACGACACATCCGAGGGATGACAGCCTGGACATTTGTACACATCCAACAACAGCGAATGCACACATCTGTAGGGGTATTACTTCTCCACATCTGTCAGCCTCCTACAAGCCAATTGTCCCGACAGTGCTCAAAGACTAAATCCTGATGGGATTCACAGCGTGATTCATGTACTGTACCCACATGAACTCGTTTTCACTGTTAGCTCCTCTGATTGGCTAATTGAGGTCAGTTTTGCTTCTGTTCCCTTCAATCAGTGTAGTGTAATATTACGATTATTGAGAAATTTTGTGAGGTTGCACCATAGCAAGTCCTGTAAAACCATGGTTAAACACCCGGAATGTAGTTTCACTGCTATAATTAGTGCTCCCCATCGCTAGACTAGGTAAATAAGGTCACTCGGGACAACTTTGGGAATAGCGAACATGGGGTGGAGACGCAACGGTGAAGTCATGCACATACTATTCGTTGGACTACAGCTTGGAAGCCGAGTAATGTGGGACACGTGTCTCTAATATGCTGGGGAAGTATGTCCCAGTTCTCCATAGGAGTGTGTATGGACGCATACCATTCTAACTTGATGTTGTTGGTAATATTGCTCAGAATTTCAAAAGGAAGCTGTCGGTAATCTTCGTTGAAATTTTTCATTATAAACCCCAGTCTTCCTTGCACGTTCCATTATCATCTTGTAAGTGTTCTCGTCATCTGGCAGTTTGACCTGAAGCTTCCCCGAAGTTGTGTAAATATGCAATGGCTTTGTGATCAGTCCGCACCAGGACATGTCCAACACGGAGTTGTGCTGTAAACTGTCTAACAATTTTGACCAGAGCATGGTGCCTGGTGCGCTAGTTCCTTCCACTCTTGTCGAGTGCACGACTCTCTCCTGATATATCGACATTTTATTTGGCTTAGTTTCAACCAACCAACCGTTCGCACTCGTTCCGCTGCTTTGGATACGTCACTTAAATGTTCATCCATTGTCTTATAATGCATGATGAAATCGTCTAAGCACATGAAACCATTACCTGGCACACGGTCACTAAGAGCCGCATGTATGAGACACTTATATGTCTCTGGAGCACTTGTTCACACTAAACAAAACACTTCCCTCAAACAGTGGTGTTGAGTCACGCAACTCACCAGTACTCCATAAGCGTCGAGTTGCATTGTCATTAGCATCTAACGTGGCTGCAGCTGAGAATAAATTTTTGCTGACGACTATTAATAGAACTCAGCACCCGGTACTCACATGGATTCCTTCACCACACCTTATGCATGTGCCACCAAACTTCGGCGACTAAGCAGAGATTCGACGCTAACTCCAGAATATAACGGCTGAAACCGTCTGTGGAAGAGCTGGAGACTGAGATACGGGAGATAAGGCGTAGTAAGCCTATGAATGGCCAGTATGAGGAGGAGTGGAGAACAAATATCACAGTCGAATGACCTTGTTCCAACCAATCAGATTGCTGAGCACTATAGATGGATGCTTTCCACTGGCCTCGGTGCACGTTTGACACTTGTTTAGAGTTAGGCCCATGGTTTAGTTTAGTTTGGTATTCGACTTCAGTAGGATGTGATTCGGTTTGGATTAGGATGAGGGTTGGCGTGAGAGTAGTGCGAAACTGACAACGGAGATCGTGGACAGCATCCATCTGAAACGTTGGATGCTGTAGCTGTGATCATCAGAATGCATTCATCACACGGCCAACCATTCATCAAGACTGGTCGATCCAATATCTGGTACTCATACAAGTTCTATCGGTAGATTTCCGGCGCATCACAACACGGATTAGAATGATTTGCGTCTATGACAACTCCGACTGAAAATTCAGACCTCTTCTTGCAGCAATTTAGAGGCATATATTTGAATTTGATTTAGATATTGATGTTTATTTCAGTTGATGAAGTTCGTGTGACGCTGCAATGAAGGAGGCTGATTAAGCAGGAGATAGTTTTGTTCACATGGCTCTATGGTCATTGCCATGGTTAGGGACTTCAGGTCAAGAATATTGAAATAATTTACATGATAGCACGTGAGTGCATGGCATGCATGACGAAAATTGTGGTCATAATGGTAGTTCACCTCTCTCTTTATCTCTCTCAACAATACTAGGTTACCTGTAAGGTAGTCACCACTCTCTGCTTAAATAACAATATGTGTTTTCTGTGATTAAATCAACGCCATATTTCCAATATTCATGCGGACAGCTTTGTCAAATACAATACCCGCTGTTATGGTGTGGCATCTGCTACTGACGAGACTCATGGATAGTATATATATGCATATATACGTGTATGTGTATATCACCAGCGAGAATATTGAATAGCGGAGAAGTGGATTTACTGGATGATGCTTGAGAAACAACACGGATGACATGGAAGGAAGACAAAGAAGCACGATATGGAAGACAAAAGTAGCACAATGTCGAATAGATGAACAGATTGTGATTCCTTAGTATGGTGAACGTCTTTTCGCCGGGTGTCTGTTTCAATTTGCGAACTTACAATTCCATTACTAAATTCCTTTGTGTTTTGCTGTTACAACAGGACTGTGAACTATACAGTCTGCAGTATTTGTCAATGACCCGTGAGGCGCCATCATTGGTTGAACCAATATGGAGCATTTCCTGGTTTAACGGACACATTGCAAACATCATTGGTAGGATTCACCCACCTTTGAGAACTATTGGTCTAAAGGCGATAACTGTGTAGTGCTCAGTGAGCGTAACCTCTACCGCTAATTGCTGCTGGAATGAGCGAATATGAATACCCAGGGTAGTTTATAAAGAGCAACATGAAATACAACAGTTGCAAGCAGGAATCGACAAGGTGGGAGAGAAAGCTATTCCATTGGTGTTACCAACTCAAAGGAGATACTTCTATGGAGAGTCTATCTTGAAATCTGATTTTGACAGTATAAAATGCTTTCTACTCGGGACATCTGTTGCTACCTTTTGGCAGACATCTTATGTTGATCGTGATACTAAAAGATGTTTTGCCTGATGTTAACTCCTCCCCATGCACACAGAGCATCTCAGCTGTTCCGATGATTTGAGTTACATAAGGTTTACCATTAGGCAGGTTTGTGATTTGAAATCAATGTCCACTTATTCGAGGTTCGGACGATTTATTGATTGCCTTCCATGATCGAATCTCCGCCACATTATTACTAATTGTTATGATTGTTATTATTAGAATATCGGCTTATGCCTTATTTCCGTGTTGTTATCAGGATGATATTTGTCGCTCATATCACTGAGTGACTTGGAGAATATTTCTAGCTTGTGGGATGTTGGTTCGAGGTGAAATTTCATCACAGATTCTCTGAGGAACCGAGATTATTCTGAATCTATCATGGTAATATGTTTTACTTATTATTCTACCTCTTATTATTATTATTCTTGATTCACTTAAAACTATCCTTTATCAGTAGCATTATCTTAACTCACTTCAACACTATTATTATTATTATTGTTATTATAACTACTACTATTGACATCACTCTGTTTGCAATTCTTGTTATATTCTCGAATGTCTAATTGTTTATCTAAGTGATGTAATTGAAGCGTAACGCAGTTTATCTTAATTTTGATCTCTCATACTCTCTCTCCCCTTATCCATTTGAAAATATTCGCACCTGTCTTTCTGCATGACTAACTCAATGTAGTTTATTTGCTTATCAGTCTTATATCTCCCAATGTAATTTCAAAAGTATATATATCCGTGTATGTAGAGTAATCAGCTGATGAGTTCCACCGAAATGTTTTCATTAAGTCCTACTTTTTTTTCTTCACATTCCGCAGTGGAGCAGAGGGCTTCAAGCTAGTGGCTTGAAGTTTCTGTAGCAGTGTTCGTTTTACAGGATGAAGTTGATAGCCTCATGCCCAACCTATACTCTTCACTAGCATTTTTTCTGGCTTAGCGAGGTAAAGGAGTGCGTCGGCAGGGGATATAACCCCGGACCATGTTCATAGTCGGCGAGCGTCCTAACCGCTACGCCACCGACGCAAAATCCTGCTTTATTAATTTTTATTCCTTGTTTTAAATTCGTATCGGGAAATAAATTTTTTCAGTTTATTCAGATGAGTCCACTCAAGTAGCTAGCCGAAATTCGGGTGGTTCGGACTGATTCGGGAGCTCGATCCGAAAACGAAAGAAACAGACATCCAACGGCTAGATCACTACTCTCTGGATAGCGAATGCAACCAGGTGATTTAATAAACGTACTCACCACACTTGTTAATCAATAATTAGTACATGGCATCAAACAGGATGTCGCTGTTTGATGATTTCTAATGTGCATGAAGTGAGGATTGTGAAACTAGACATAAAAGAGGGTTTCGGCCACACCATCACTTGTGCTATCTCTAGGCGGTAGTTCATCACAGGCAGTATTATGACCATTGTTTGTTATTTGCATTCTGAATTGAGTATGGTCCATCGGTTGTATATCTTCCTTACATTTGACTCTCAGTCAACTCATTCACCTGGCTTTGTAACTACTCACGGATTTTCATTTCTTCGTCACTAGATGTATTCCACCTCAATGTCAGATGCTTAACTGGCCCCCCTCCAGTGTCTCGTAAGTGAGCTCATTTGAGAGTTCCCCCAATGTGTGTCCAATCCATCTTCATAGATATAAGGAATTATGTTTGACTGTAGGAGTTGAACCGTAGTGGGGTGTATAGAAATGCAGAATCATATGAAATTGAGGAAAATATTAAATTTTGCGTTGTCATATCTTATTCACTGAGACAGTTAATTACCAGTGATGAGTGTGTTCAGTGTGACAGATGTAACGCGCAGATTGTGAGCAAGCACTGTCAAGGCTTTATATTACTGAATGTGACTTGTAACTACTTCTTGTTGGATATATACCCTGACACCTTCAATTCAGCTGAGAGAATGAACCACAGAGAATGAACACAGAGTATTTACCAGAAATCCTTCATTTATTGTGATTTCACAAAGAGCAGTGTATAGTTTATTAACATAATCATGTTTAGTCACTTACACACATACACACACACAGGAAGACAAACACAGACACAAAAACAAACAAAAGTGCATATGTATATATCCAATGCGGTAAAAACGTGCAGTCTCTTTGTAATCGATAATTGAAGGTCTTCACTTATGATCGCCTACTGTGAAAGAAGCCAAAAGAAAGTGGATAAGAAGAAATATTTGTAGTGTGCATCTTCTCAATGAATCAAAGTTGAGAATAGTTTTTCACAAGTGGTGTTAAATGCAGCCTAATTCACGAACACAATATGATAAGAGTACAGTGAATTCCGTAGTTTAAGTGGAGTGAGGACATCTGAGAAGTGTGCCTGGGTGACTGACAGATTGACTGACCTACTGAGTGACTGACTCATAATCTGATATCAGACTATACTACTAGGTCACCCTTGCATCTGTCCTAATGATTCTGTTGTACTCTTAATTTCTTTCTTATTCCTACACGTTCCCAGTGGAACATAGGGCTTCAAGCTAGAGGTTTGATGTTTCGGTAGCAGTGGTGTTGATTTTTACTGGATGGATGGGGTTGGTAGCCTCATGCCTAAACTTCTCTCTTTACCAGTCTTATTACTGAATTCTCGAGGTAAAGTAGTGTGTCGACCGAGGATCGAACCCAGGACTATGTGCATGGTCGGCTGAGCCACCGACGCACACTCATGATTGGTAGACTTCAAGAATCAAGTTCATAATAAGTTGGATAATGAAGTGACTTCCGTTAAAGTAGCATTTCATTCGGAGAGTACTCAGCTGTCATTTCTTCCTCCTCTGTGATACTTCTGAGGTTTGAGCTCTTCAAATCAACACAAGACAGTTAATCGGTAGCTTTCTGGTAACTGACTGTGGAAAGAAACCGCCGGGCGTTCTGCTATGCAGCGGTAATCAGTGGGTTTTACCAAGTAAATTGAAAGGACAAACACTCGGCGATGATATCAGGTAATGATGGGAATAAGTTGAAATAACCAGGCCGTTGTTTCTGCCGCAGTGACTGAGTGGTTAGTGGGTAGACCTCATCACATGATGGACCTCGGTTCTTTCTTCAGGTATCAAATGCCTAGGAGTCCCAAAGTCGGGTGAAATAACTGCCCGCCACTCTATGACTTTCCATGATTCTCCATAACTGATGTCATTTCATGATCTAACTTGAGATCGATAAAATCTCTACAAACCACCACTTGAAAATGCCAAGTTGCCTTGCTTACAAAAAATAATTTTTGGGGCAGTGATTGAGTATTATTCAGTAGGTGATGTATCAGGCACACTTTGTAACCATTAGTCACAATGACAATAACTATATGATATTCATAGTTGCTCTTTCGGGTTCTGAATTCTCCTCTCCCATCATTTTTACTGATGATGAAGTATTTCAAATATGCTCAGTGGTGTAATTCAGTTTTCGGTTTTCCCGTCGAATGACTGGACCGAAGTGCTCGATCTCAACTTGACATATCGGCTTCTTGTGCAGAAGCTCCGACGATGTCTTGCCATGTAATTGATGGACGGTGACTATTGGTGCAAACCAATATGCGCATTTCGGCCTATTTAGGAATCGTGAGGTTGATGTACCTGCACTGTTGAGGGAATTCGCATGAAATAACTCAAGTCCACATAAGGAAAATAGAGCTCACCGAAATTAACGTCTTCTCCTGTTTTCAGGCTGAATGGATAGTGATTTTGTAGAAAGATTCATTAAAACTTATCGAATAACCAATTAAACAGACAAACAAAAGTCGAATTTTTGAAGAAACCTCTACTCAACGCCGTTAAGATTCGCCAATGACACAATTGAGAAAACGAACAAACAAAAGGTCATTGGTTCTCCATCTGGTCGATAATCACACTGACGGTATTTCACTGGATTATATTTAACCAAATGATTGAGAAGATGAACATGTCTGTTCCGATCCAGATGTTTACTGTCTCCACGAGACAACTATATGAATAGCATTATTCGCAAGTAATGTTGGGAATTTTATTTATTTTATTTTTTAAAATTTTATTATAGCTTGATTCCACACAGTATTTTGGTACAGGTTTGGCATTTTCAGCATGTGATATCGGTAGCCCGAATTTAGCAGGCCGACCATAGATATCAGGTGTGCGTCGGCAGAGGATTGAACTCCGGACCATGTACTTGGACGGCGAGAGTCCTAACCACTGTGCCACCGACGCATGGGAGTAGATCCCACTGCCCAACATGTATGCTTTCCTGTGTCTGTGAAACAATTATTTAATGAAACTGCAAATGTGAATAATTCTACATGCTACTGACTGATTGATATGGGTAGTTTGATACCACTCAGACATCAACCAGCAATACTTCCCAAGCAGACTTTTACCATTGCAAAAATTTCGCGTTGGGGATTGTTTAATGGAGTAGATCACTGGGGGAGAATACATTCCCCGCTATAGAGAATTAGAAAGCTGTGATATGTCTGAGGGTGAAATCGTTAGTTCCCGTATCGCGTATTTTGTATTTCCGCTCAGTTGTGCAGACTAAACTTTAATCGGTTGATGTAGCTGATAACCTGTCACTGATTGTATAGATTGTCGAGGTCATTTGAAACGTATGTCCACCATCACCCGACATGGTGTGGAACAATGGAATCTGCATTGTGAAATGTCCGCCACTTTGCACCATTTGACTTGTTGATGGTATCAATATTGTTACCTCTGTGGTTGGCGTGGCGATTAGTGATTCGAGCAGTTCGCAGAACCCATCATCGCACATTCTTCAGAAAGAAGTCGTAATTTCCGCAAATCCACCCAGTTCTCACTGGTTCTCCAACTCAAGTCAGTTCGTGATCAATACTGAAATCAGTGAGATGACTTGCGGACAACACGAGGCCAGAGTTTTTTCTATTTATTTATTCATCAGGCTCGTGTAGCTTCCATTGAACTAGGTCGTTAAATTCGTGATGCAATTGAGTTGTAGCAAGAGTTTATTCAATTTTGCAAAGAAACATTTATACCAGTATAATGACTACTACTTACAGGACAGAGCTGAAATGAGAAGAATTCAAATTGTATTAGGCCATATGAGTCTTCCAGTGATTTATGATTGACTAACGTTTCATTGTCACCCCTGATGTCATAATCAGTACAGTGAAGCTAAGTTAAAGAACAACTATCCAAGCAATAAGAACACGCTAGTGAACTCCAGCTGACCAATCAACGAAACCTGGGGCGGTGTTCAGATAAAATGTCATATTTACAAGAGAACTGGAAACGATAATGTCAAATATGTTAAACAGGAGATTTCTTGTTAACTTGAGTGAACGATGCATGCCAATTATGGACAGGAGAGTCACTGGTCAAGTTATACCACCTTCTGTAGAAATATTCATTGAGATTGTTGCTTTCCAATGTATCCTGGAAACCTTCGTGAGGATAAGTTTGTGAACACATACAGGATCAACAAAATCTGATGAGCGATAAAATGCATGGTGCATTTGACGCAAAAATAATAGTGCCTTGTACGGCACCAATTTGGCCACGTGAACGGTTGTCCCTCGGATCAGTGTCCTCAGTATTATTGGTGAAATTGTAGCTACGCTTCTATTACTTATTACTTTCGGGAATCCTTTGCGAATTGAAGTATCATACAGTCCAAACACCGAAACACTATTCTCCCTTGCTCGCCCACGAATGTATTTCGCCTTTTTATATATATTCATGTACATGAGCAACCACCCCAAATACTTCTAGTCGCTACACGAAGTTATCAATCTTCCAGGAGGCGACACCTCTCCTGTTCCAGCACCACTATGCAGTGAATTTCGGCAAGTTTCTGATCTGTTTGGCTTTTGCAGTCAATTCATTTTCAAGTGCGCAGCAATGGAGGATACTAAGTGTTTTTGACAGAGATGCTTTCAATTAGGAGAAGATATTTCTCAACGAATAATGATTCAGGTGTACAATCAAATTACATACTGTCTCGGATACCGATTTTCTACCTGCAAAATGTATATTTGGATACGTGTGCAGCAATGACGTCTGAGTCTAGCCGGTAAGGAGAATATCGCCGTTCCGAATCGTGCACAGAACTCATGACCGCGCTTAAAGCGTCAGGTCACTTGGTGCAATGCACTGTGCATGCGTTCAACGCCATTGGTGTGGTAACATTCCTGAACTGCTATCCAGTGAACTGGCCTGCAATCTGTGCATCATAATTGATTGAAGTATTAAACTGGTGGATAAGGTTTGTAGCCCGTCTGGGTGATATGCTTGTGTCATGTGAGATTTGGGTGGTTTGAATTGCGGTCACTCCAGTGTGGATCAGCTTGTCCGAGGTGAACAGAGGAAGCTTCATCATTAAACTGCCAAGCACAGAGAATACAAACACATTGTGACTTAACACATCAACTTCACCCAGATCCCCATTTCACTTGAAGCATCCAAACACCTTGACTCACGTCATTGCTACACCATATGCATTGATGAATGCAGTCATTGCGAAGATGCTCACTAATACACGCAAACACAGGCACAAGGTGTTTTAGGACACGTTGAAATGTGGCTTACTGCAGAAATGCCTTATCTCACTTGCAGAGTCAGCATCAGTATTGTTCATCTGCACGAACACATTGTCGTTTAATTACAGGTTTTATCACAAGCCGACAACACTGGGAACTCAGCAGGGAGTACTGGACAGCTGCCTAGTCCTTCTTAGCGACCCTGAAGGTTTACATACCTGGTGAGAGTCAATCTCAATATCTATCGATTAAATGACAAGCTCGAAGTGCATTCGGCCTCTGGGACTGAACCTAACGACCCATGGATTGCGAACTCGGACGAAACAGCAATGCAGCATTCCATGCTCGTTTGCAGTAGTTCTCCTACCGGTTTTACCTCGTGATCAAACCGGTGACCAGTCAAATCTCCTCAGACCAACACTTCATGACATCATCATTTCTCTCAGGGATTTTCATGCCTTTCTTTGACAAAAGTATCCATCCAATCCAATATATGCTAAACTTTAAATTCACATTGTGCGCGATCATCATCTCTATTGTCCTACATTCACCATTCACCATTGACACAGTTGACTTCATCAAGATCGTGCAAAATAGTGTAATGCGGGTAAACACTTTACCCATATTTCTATGTGATAACAATCAACTCCTGACACACTACTCTGTCTCTCACCAAAATCTGTCATATTTCAGATATGAAAGTATCAGTAAAATTCAGTATATTTCGATAATTATCAACTTACATTTGTGAGCTGAGGGTAATTCATAAATGGAGAGAAAAAAGAAATGACAAATTACTCATATCAGCATTGAGATTATTTGTTGAAGTCTGTTTGAGTTAAGTGTCAGACTTAATGCCATCGTTTATTGGGAGTGCGGATGAATATAGAGATGACAGCTGGTGAATTTTAGGATATCTGCCTCTGGTGAATTCAACTTCTCGACAACATCAGCGAGCTGGTCAGCTAACTAGTTTATGTTAATTACTCAGAAGATCTCAATCACTACAGCTCTCAATGAGACAAACAACATCCGAACATAGGGTGACATTTCACCATGATTTTCAAATCACACGTGGTTTCATTATTCACAGACTGGCATCTATTACTTGTAACCAAAACAAAATGTGCATACAACTGTCATTGTGTGTTAATTATTAGTTATAGGTAAGCTTATCTCTTACCATTGAAGCCTGTTGTAAAGACATACAGAGAATTTGTTCAAATGCATGAAGATTCAGCATATATATTCAGCATTCAAAATTAGTGGCAAGTAGATGAACAATACATGAAATGCATAGAAGTGAACAGACACCAAGTTAAAAGTAGATAGATGTACATATATATCAGTTTTCATTAGTTCGAAATAATAAGAGCCTATAAAATGTGGATTTCAACGATGATTTATGTCTCATCTGACTTGAAAGCACTCGATGATTTACAAAGGAAAGCCAATAAGCTGACAGAAATGGCGATGAACATACACCAGACAGAAGTGATTGAGATACTCCCTTAAACTTCAGCAGACACCGATCATCAGGTGTGGGTGAATCCGCAAGGTAGTCAAGTCGTCTACTAACCAGGACGATGAGTGTCACTTCGGCTACAGGCGGCATTGATGAGAATGGCGAAGCCAGCCGAGATTTCAAAGGGACACGTTAATTGGTTACTCTGTGGAGACCAACGACATTGAGCTCGAGGAAGTGTATCTGAATTCCCAACATGAATGTCAAGTCAGAGTTTACAAAAGGTTGATGGAATTTGTTTGCGCATGCACCATGAAACACCCTTCGAAAAGGGGGGGTGAAGATATACATATGCACCTGCCTTCGATCGGTGCTGAAGATAATGTGAGAAGTCGGAAAGGTGAGGCAACAACAAAACCCACCAGGCAGCACGACACTTCACAACCTGCTATCCAACACATATGCAGATGGAAGCTGAGACAGACAGGAGATATGATGAGGAGATCTTCAGGTGACAATACACATCACGTCAGTGACAACAACAACTTGAATGGCATGCGAATATTTGGTTTCCTTGATGCGATATGGAAAATGATGTTACGATGAAATGGAGGATTGTGCGTATTCTTGAAGCCAGTTGAATAAGATATATTTTTCTGATGATGGTCATACCTCAGTCTAAATATTCACTTGGTCAAATCAATGACTGTCTCCTTCCAGACACCGTTTTCAGTTCATTCATTCAACTCTCCACATCCTTAAAAACGAGCCCTACAAATCATTCGAATATACTTCTTCACTTGTGAATGGTATCCCTACTTTCTGATCGCTTACATCCCCATTTTCAGTTGTTTTATCTGAACCACTGAGATTATGCATCGCTGAATGCATTCAGATTACACACAGCATCACTGAATCAGTGTTTCACAGTTTACCGGTTGCCTCCATCTCATCTTATCCAAATGGGAGCATGTTTCATTACTGACTGTGATATTGACAGGCGTACTTGACGTCAGTTGTCGATTTTATTTGATCCAGTAGGGAAATACTATCTAACTGTACATATTTGCTGAGGAGTCCAGCAAAGGAGTATTCCGCTTTGCTAGCTTTGTTCAATTCTGATTTACATCAAATGACTGTTTTCCATTCTCATATTGTGTCCTATCTGTATATCGATAAAATACATGAATAGAGTAAACCAAGTAAGTAGAATGTAAATGAGTCAGTCAGTTATTCTCACCCCAGGTTGCTGTTGAAGTAAGAAAGAAGAGAAAAGACAGTCTGGTGAGTTTTGTAGTAGTTGTAGAGATACTGAGCTTGAATCAATAAATACACAAAGGTTAGACAACAAAATGACATGTATTCGATAATCACTGGCTGCTGGACAACTGCTTTGTCCTAGCTCAGCTTCGGACAATTCAACAACATATAAACATGACACCTTATGCGGTTACTAAGCCAGGTTCCTGGTCAATTGAATCCTTGCAAATTGACACTAGAAACTACAAGAGGATACAATCAACCAACACGTCGTGGATACTGATATAAGTATAAAACTTGGGCACTGTGGTAGAGTATAATTCCATAATGGATAAGATTTTATTTTGATAAATCACACAGTGTTTTACAGTTATATTAACTGATGACGTTTCGAGCACAAACTATTGCTCATAATCATATCAAGTTACTCACACAACTTCTTTCCTTCATTTATATACATGTGTGGAATCGATTAGATATTGGAATAAAATTCAATGTGAGATAATGTACATTCAGAAATAATAGTACGAGTGTTACTAATCCATTACAATTAGATAGGAAATACGACGAGTGTTTTTATAGTCATAATAAGTTAATTGTTAGAATGTTATGATGTGCTTGAATGGAAATAGAATTTTAAGATTGTTTATCATCCTGTTCTGATTTGACCGGCGGTAATAATATCTTCCATATTTCTGGTATTTGCATTGAGTCACTTCTGTTGCATGTGTTGGGTGAAGACTCGATGAAAAAGGATTCTGTAACCAACCTCTCTCTCCACCTATCTAGATTACTTTTTAGAATTTTAACCCTATCCCACCATATTGTGTGGTTGTTAGTTAATGCGTGAAGTACAATAGCTGAGCTTTTTTCTAAATTACTTATCTTTTCAGGGTCAATCGTTTTTCCCTTAGCTACATTCTTATGTTCTGATACTCTGACTATCCCTGATCTACTAGTTTGACTTCACAGTCATTGCAGGGTATTTTGTAAATTTTATTATTTTGTTTAATTGGGTCCAACGGGTCCTTCAACCTACAAAGTTTGTCTCTGAGTGAGTTTGTGGGTTTGAATGCCACCCTAATTCCTGCTTTATTGAGAATCCTACGTAGGGCCTCAATTGTCCCCTTTTTATATGGTATAACAGTAGAAGATTCATATTCTCTCTTATTTATGTTATTACTACTAGTTAAACAATTATTTTTATTTTGTTTTTGGCCTTTACTGATCTTCTTAATGAAGTTTACAGGATAGTTATTTAACACCAACGCTTCTTCAATCTGTTTTATTTCGTCATTCAGGTTCGTCTTGGATACGGGGTATTTCGTAGAGATTTCCAAGTTCATCAAGATATCAGGTGTGTTGAGGACATCAAGGCTACCGCTGATTCGCTACAGCGGTCTCAAAAACCGTTACAAGCAAATTTGTGCATACTGAAGGAGAGTGTGCTCAGTGCCTCACTCCTCCAATGGTAAATGTATTTCGATTTTGAATACACTGATTGCACAATCAACCATGGTAGTGATGTCAGCTCACTGGGCTGATTTCAGTCTAATGAGTTGTTGTGTCGCCCCATGAAATAACACCGTTCATCGGATATTTGTGTCCCCTGTATTTTCTCTCCTTTCTCCCCATCACTGTCATCTTTGAAACGCAGATTAATTCTTGATGACTTCAGCCAGAAAAACAGCCCTCGAGCGGAATTCGGATGAGAAACGTTGGACTGAGCGATCGGGGGTGTCGTTAAGAGGATCGTTTCAGCTGGAAATTGAAGCTTATGATTGATCGTGTAGCCAAGTGATCGTGTAGCTAAGTGACACTGGATAGAACTAAGTGAATTCGAGAGGACCTGTCAAAGATCTGTGTTCCACTGGGGATCCAAGGGAATTGTAATAATAATAATGAAACTGTCATTGACAATGCACATTGTTTTGTGCCTCAAGACTGTGTTGAATAGCTTCTCAGTGCTCCATTGGTCCCAGTGATTTTCTAGATGACATTCACCCACTTCACACCCTCACCTTCAAATCAGTCTGATCTTCGAAAACAGCCCGACATGACTCCAGAAATGTCAATATAGGCAAGCTCAGGATGACTCTGAGTAGCAGAATACAACAGGAAATTCGACTTACACTGCAAACCTGTAATTTGTTTTTCAAAGAGGCAGAAAAGCACACAAGATTGAAAATTGTAAAGTGTTCATTAAACTCGCTATGACAATGACATGGAAATTCTATTTATGTTCTCAAATGAGGTGACGGTGTGTGCAACAATGTCAATGGAATTTGAAAATCAAAACACCGAGGTGTGATTGATCGACTGCTCCGAAGCTGTCTCACTGATGGACGACTAAATGACACTGACGAGTTACGTTAGGCGTCCAGTCACTGCCGTCATCACCACCACTGAAGGTGAATGACACAGTTTCATCCTTCACGGGAGGGCAGGAACATTCAAAGTCGACAAATTTTGCAGAAATATTTTAGTGCATGTTGTTTTGCATGGATTTGATTGACGTGAATCAGGGTGATGAGAATAGAGGGGAGAGTTGGAGTATCAGTGGGAAAATGCTAGTACTGTTTCGTCGTGGTTTGTGATCCTTCAGCACTACATGGCAATGACCTCATCAGGAGTGGAAGCCGGAGCCTCAAATATCACTTATTCAAAAATTGGATTAGTTTCGAAGGGTGATTAAATGTCCTCCGTCTTTTTAATAGCAGTAATAATAATAATAATGATGACCAACTTACGATAGGTCTGAAATATCATGAAATGATAAAATTCAATCTACTAATTAGTTGTTTTGTTTAAATCTTATCCTACTGAATGCATGTTGAAATGGCTTCTTGTGTGATGTGCCTAAATGTTTCCTATAGGATCGGATGTGCGCTGAGATGACCCTTGATTATAATCAGACGCCAGGCCATCGCTCGGATGGAATGCGAATGGGAAACGATGAGTGCAGCTTCGAAGGGTGATGTAGAGGTGATCGTGTGAGGCAGAAATACTGGTTAGTAGGCGGTCGTGAAGACAGGTGAGTAGGACTGCAGAGAACAGAGTAAAATGAAGATGTCCTGACGATAGCTGACGTTCCCGCGTGAACCCAAGGGAATATTCGTGGTAATGAGTGTTCCCTATTACAGCCAACAAAATTTAAAATAAACTATGTGAAATTAGCTTTTAGGATATTTATGTCAATCAGACTGTGAGTAAAGGTCATTCCTAAACAGCGAAACTATAATCCCTTAACTACTGATGTTATTATTAAGGATCACGCATTTGAGGATTGTTCCAATTATTTCTGGATTACATATGATCATCATGCGTATCTTGCTTCGTGAAAGAAACACACTACCTCATCAAAGCGCCTTCACTGCAGTTGAATCTCTGACATTTCTCCCAAATGATTGCTCCACTGCTAATCCACCTCAGCACATGATCATCTGTATGTCAAACTCGGGTGACTGAATCCTTGCTTCTTGTATTCGGACTAAAGTTAATAATCTGACGAGTATTGTAACGTGAATGTCTCCTCGAGATTTGAGGTATCCAACTACATTTCAATAGTTTATTGATGAATGTCAGTTGTTGAAGTAATTCCCATGAAAAATCACTCAACTGCACAAAAGGTAAGAAAGAACTCACCGCGGATCTAGTCTTCCTGTGTTTTCAGGCTGAATGGATAGTGATTATGTAGAAAGATTCATTAAAACTAATCGAATCACCAATTAAACAGTCAAATAAAGGGCGAATTTTGGAGAAACCTCCAATCAACGCCATTAAGATTTATCAATGACAAAATTGAGAAAACGGACGCACACAAAGTCATTGGTTATCCATCTGGTCGACAATCACGCTGTCGGTATTTCACTGGATTATGTTCACTCAACGATTGAGAAGATGGACATGTGTCTTTCGATTCTAATGTTTACTGTCCCCGTGAGACAACTATATGGATCGCATTATTTGCAAGTAGTGTTTGGAATTTTCTGAAGGGAGTAGATCCTATCGACTAACATGTATGCTTTCCTGTGCCTGCGAATCAGTTATTGTTTTATGGAGTGGATAACTGGGGGATAATACTTCCCCTGCTATTGAGAATTAGAAAGCTGTGATATGTCTCAGGGTGAAAACTATTAGTTATCGTATCGCGAATTCGGAATTTCCACTCAATTGTGCAGACTAAACTCTTGTCAGTTGATGAAGCTGATAACCTGTCATTGATTTTACAGATTGTCAAAGTCACTTGAAATGTATGTCCAACATCACCGGACATGGTATTGAACAATGGATTCTGCAATGTGAAATGTCCGTCCCTTTGCACAATTTGACAATTTTTGCACAGTTATTGTTTTCACTGCGGCTGACGTTGTGATTAATGATTTGAGCAGTTCGGAAAACTCATCTTCCCGCATTCTTCAGCAACAGGTCGTAATCTCCACAAATCCACCCAGTTCTCACTGGTTCTCTAACTCAAGTCAGTTCGCGATCAATACTGAAATCACTGAGATGACTAGCGAACAACACGAGGCCAGAGTATTTTCCATTCATTTATTTATCAGGCATCGTATAGTTCGAATTGTACTAGGGCGTTAAATTCGTGATGCAATTGAGTTGTAGTTAGAGTTGATTCAATTTGACAAAGAAACATTTATACCAGTATAACCACCACTACTTACAGGACAGAGCTGAAATGAGAAGAATTCAAATTGTATTAGGCCATTTTTGTCTTCCGGTGATTTATGATTGACTGACGTTTCATTGTCACTCCTCACGTCATAATCAATACAGTAAAGTTAAAGAATAACGATCCAAGCAATAAAAACACGCCAGTGAACTTGGGCTGGCCAATGATAGAAACCTGGGTTGCCTTTCAGAAAAAGTGTCATATTTACAAGAGAACTGGAAATGAGAATACATAAATAAAATAAACAGGGGATTTCTAGTTAATTTGAGTGAACGATGCGTGTCAATTATGGATAAGAGGTTCACTGGTCAAGTTATACCACCTTCTGTACAAATATTCATTGAGATGGTTGCAATTACCGTCACAGTGGGATCCAATTATTGCACAAATCTTGCTTTCCAGTGTATCCTTAAAACCTTCGTGAGAATAAGTGTGTGTACCTGTACAGAATCCACAAAATCTGATGAGTGATGAAATGCATAGTGAATAAGACACGAAGATAACGATACGTTAAACACCACAAATTTGGCCGCGTAAACGGTTGCCTCTCGGATCACTGTCCTCAGTATTATTGGTGAAATTGTGGCTTCGCTTCTATTATTTATTACTTTCGGGAATCCTTTGCGAATTGAAGTATCATACAGTCCTATGAACGAAACACTATTCGCCCTTGCTCGTCTATGGGTGTCTTTCGCTTTTATTAAGGTATATTCATGTACATGAGCAACCAACCCAACTACTGCCAGATGCTACACGAACTTATTCATCTCCCAGGAAGCAACGCCTTTCCTGTGATAGCACCACTGTGCATTGAATGTCGGTGAGTTTCTGATCTGTGTGGCCTTCGCACTCGATTCATTTTCAATTGCAGAGCAATGGTAGATACTAGGTGTATTTGAAAGAGATGCTTTCAATTTGGAGAAGATATTTCTCAAAGATTAATGATTGAAGTGTGCAATCAAATGACATACTGTCTCGAACGCCGATTTTCCACCGGCTAGCTGAATATTTGAATGCGTGTGCAGCAATGATATCTGAGCCTAGCCGGTAAGGAGAAAATCTGCATTTCAGCGCGTGCACAGAAGAGTCGGTATCAGTATTGTTCATCCGCGTAAACACATTGTCTTTTAGTTACAGGTTTTATCACAAGCTGACATCACTAAGAAATCAGCAGGGAGTTCTGGACAGCTGTCTCATCCTTCTTTGCGACTCTGAAGCGTTACGCATCTGGTGTGATTTGATCTTCATATCTTCCGACTACATATCAAGCCCGAAGAGCATTCGACCACTGGGACTGAACCGAACGACCCATGAATTGCAACTTCGGATGAAAAAGCTAGGCAGCACTCCATGCTCGTTTCCAATGGTTCTCCTACCGGTGATATCTCGTGATCAAACTGGTGACCAGTCAAATCTCCGCAAACCAACATTTCATGACATCATCATTTCTCTCAGGGATTTTCATGCCTTCAACAAAAATATCCATTCAATCCAATTAATGCTTAACTTCAAATTAGCATTGTGCGCGATCATCATCTCTATTGTTACACATTCACTATTGACCCATGACACAGTTGACTTCATCATGATCGTGCAAAATAGTCTAATTCGAGGCAATACTCTACCAATATTTCGAAGTGATAGCAATCAACTCCTGACACACTGCTATCTCCCCCACCAAATACTGTCCTATTCCAGATATGAAAGCATCAGTAAAATTTAGTAAATGTCGACAATTTTCCGCTTACATTTGTGAGCTGAGGGTAATTCATAAATGCAGAGAAGAAAGAAATGACAAGTTACTAATATCAGCATTGAGATTATTTGTTGAAGTCTGTTTTAGTTAGATGTCAGTGGTAATGCCATCATTTGTTGGGAGTGCGTATGTATATCTAGATGACAGCTGGAAAATTGTAGGAAACCATTCTTTGCTGAATTACACATTTAGACAACATCAGCTACATGGAGTCATTGTATCTGGGTGCATGAGTCTGTGTAACCAGTCCCTCTGACTAGTGAGTGACTTTCTTTTATTCACCTTACGAAACAGGTGGGTACCACGTATTCGGTGGCGTCGTATATTACTTTCATTTTGATAGATATATAGATAGACAGATAGATTAAGTGTGTTGAATGACTACATGGGTCAGGATCCCACTAGACTGGAGCCTGGATGAGAAACAGTAAGTTGGGCGTCACCTCGAGTGTGATATGTAGTAGTAGGAGGAAATAAATGCGTATGGGCACACATACAGTCAGCTTAAGTGGACTGAAAATAGTAAGATGAAATGAAGATGTGATTTTCAAGCTCTCTTGTTCCACTCGGAACCTAATGCAATAATAGAAAAAATAATTTTCCTCGTTCTCAGAGTGATTTACAGCTCCTGTTGATTGATTCTCATATTGAACTGAAGTGCTTGATCACTCCTGACATGTTGACCTCCAGCACACACGATTCAACGATGTGTGAATATCAACACGATGGCAGTTTGGTTTTTGACGACCAGCAGTGGATTCCATGATGCACATTTTGTAGTGTATAGCAATTGTCAGATGGCCTATCGGCCAAGGCTTTGATGTTTGAAATGATGATTGTAGGAGGAAAGCAAGTTTCAGTGGGAGCACTCTCACTGACGGGGATACAGACACTTGCATTCGGCGACTCCAAAAAGGAATAAATTGTCCATAGATGTCTAAATCCATCGAGATGAAAGAAAACGTGCCATGTGTCTTTTGACAATTAACAAGCTAGCTAGTTCGTGTTCATTAATCAGAAGATCTCAATCGCCACTGCTCTCAATAAGATGAACAACATACGAATTCAGGGTGACATTTCACCATGATTTTCTAATCACACGGGGTTTCATTATTAACAGACTGGCATCTATTACTTGGAACCAAAACAAAATGTGCATACAACTGTCATTGTGTGTTAATTATTAGTTTAGAGGTGAGCTTATCTCTTACCATTGAAGCCTGTTGAAAAGACATACAGAGAATTTGTGTTAATGGATGTAGATTCAGCATATATATTCAGCATTCAACAATAGTGGCAAGTAGATGAACAATAAATGAAATGCATAGAAGCAAACAGACACCAAGTTGATAGATGGATGGACATATATACCAGTTTCCATTAGTTCGAAATAATAAGAGCCCATAAAATGTGGATTTCAACGATAATTTATGTCTCCTCTGACTTGAAAGCACTCGATGATTTACAAAGGAAAGCCAATAAGCTGAGAGAAAAGGCGACGAACATACACCAGACAGAAGTGATTGAGATACTCGACTGACTTCAGCAAACACCAATCATCAGCTGTGAGAGAATCCCTAAGGGAGTCAAGTCGTCCACTCACCAGGACGATGAGCGTCATATCAGCTACAGGCGTCATTGATGAGAACGGCATAACCAGCTGGGATTTCAAAGGGGATATGTGAATTCGTTACTGTGGATACCAATGACATTGAGCTCGAGGAAGTGTATCCGAATTCTCAACATGAATGTCAAGTCAAAGCTCACATATGGTTGATGGAATTAATTTGCGTGCGCATCACGGAAAGCCCTTCAAAAAGGGGTGGTGGAGACATTCATATGCACCTGCCTTCGATCTGTGCTGAAGATAATATGACAAGTCGGAAAGGTGAGGCAACAACAAAATCCACCAGTCAGTACGACATTACACAACATGCTATCCAACACATATGCAGAGGAAAGCTGAGACAGACTGGATATATGATGAGGAGGTCTTCAGGTGACAATCCACATCACGTCAGTGACAACAACTCGAATGGAATGCAAATAGTTTTGTTGTCCTGATGTGCTATGGAAAATGATGTGTCGATGAAATGAAGGCTTGTGCGAATTCCTAAATCCAGTTGAATAAGATATATTTTTCTGATGATGGTAATACCTCAGTCTAAATATTCACTTGGTCCCATCAATGACTCTTTCCTTCTAGGCACCGCCTTCGCTTCATTCATTCAACTCTCGATATCCTCTAAAACGAGCTCTACAAATCATCCGAATATACTTCTTCACTTGTGAATGATATTCCTCATTTCTGACCGCTCATCTCCCTATTTTCAGTTGTTTTATATGAACAACTAACGTTATGCATCACTGAAGGCATTCAGGTCATACACAGCATCATTCAATCAGTGTTTCACAGTTTACCAGTTGCCTCCATCTCATCTCATCCCGACAGGAGCAAGTTTCATTACTGAATGTGATAGTGACAGGCGTACTCGACGTCAGTTGTCGATTTTATATGATGCAGTAGAGAAATACTATCTAACTGTATATATTTGCTGAGGAGTCCAGCAAAGGAGTACTCCACTTTGCTGGCTTCAGTCACTTCGGATTTACATCAAATGAGTGTTTTCCAGTCTCATTTTGTGTCTTACCTGTATATCGATAAAACAAATGGACAGAGCTGACGAAGTATGTAAAATGTCAATGAGTCAGTCAGTTATTCTCACCCCAGGTTGCTGTTGAAGGAAGAAAGAAGAAGAAAGACTATCTGATGAGTTTTGTAATAGTTGTAGAGATACTGAGTTTGATTCAATAAATGCACAAAGGTTAGACAACAAAATGACATGTATTCGATAAACACCGGCTACTGGACAGCTGTTTTATCTTAGCTTTCGGCTATTCAACAACATGTAAACATGATACCTAATGCGGTTACTTGGCCAGCCTCTTGATCCATTGAATCTCTGCACATTGACACTGGAAACTACATGAGGAGACAATCAACCAACACGTCGTGGATACGGAATATTTCGTACAGATTTCAAAGTTCACTGAAAAATTAGGTTTGTTGAGGACATCATGGCTACCGCTGATTCGCATCCGCGTATTTCCCACGTTAAATGAATTGCACGTCAATCATCATATAATCTCATTCATCAGTCTGAGAATATCTGGACCATGTATGTGTTGTGACCAGTGGAGCACACGAAAATATATCTGAGGAGAAATTGTTGTGGATAACATTTCCTGGTCGCTGAACTAAACTTTGCGACTGAGAGAAGTTTGAATTAACGAGCCATTGAATTGGAGCCAGAGTTACTGGATGGTCAACAACGTTGATCTCGATGCCCAAGGTGATGATTCGTATAACAGTTATGACTCAGCTGAGGAAGCTGAGGTCTGGAGTTAATCATGGATCACGCTTTGGTCGTTCAATGATAGAATGCTGTTGTGTGAAGAGACAGGCTGAAATAGCAGCTGCGTGCTCAGACGATGCCAGCGAATTTCTACACAACATTCATTCTTCACGTATTTTTACTATCAAAGCAGTATGATCTTACGAAAAACAGCGAATACCAATTAAGAAATTCGATTCTAGGGGGACGCATCAGCATAATATAAACCACAGTCGGAATGCATGTGAATTACGAGAGAAACAGAATTGAAATCGCAAAACAGACCCCTCATCAACTGAAATCAGTGTGGAAGTCTGCTGTACTGAGCATAGTGACGTATGCTGAGGATACTATTGAGTAACATCATGCATCATGCTAGTCCTCGAGTGGAAGTCGGATGAGCAACGGTGGATTGATCAATTGATGGTGTCGAGAAGAGGATGGTTTGAGGAGGAAATTGAAGCTTATGGTTGATCGTGTAACCAGCTAAGTGACACTGCAGAGAGCCGAGTGAAGTGAAGATGTCCTGTCGAAGCTCTGTGTTCCACTGGGAATCCAAGGGAATTGTAATCATAATAATAATACAACTGTTATGTGAATTTCTCCCGAAAGAAATCCGAAACGATAATCCAAATTATAGATTTAACCACACGTAGAGTGACGCGTAAAGTGCGAAATACAGGATATTCTGCAATACGGTACTTTATTACATAAAAATAGATATATAATATACAAACCTCAAAATGTGAGGTGTCTGTGGCTAAATGCAGTCAAATGCACAACCACTGTGCAGTCAATAAGTAAAAACAGCAATGCTGTGTCAAGGTCGATCCACGTGTCGGTTCAAAAGGCCCGCGAATGCCAAGCAAAGAATAAACAAATATGAACAAACAACTTTCAATAGTAAAGCATACACTATAGGGTAAGGTCAGCAAATAATGTTTAAGGAGAAGAAAAATAAGAACTATACATTAATAGAATGATAATAGAACAAGTAATTTAACTGCAGTTGTAAGCAAATGTCATTGTTATAAATTAACATATAAAAATCATACTACTTACTAATGGCAAGTAGTATAATGTTGAACAAAGGAAAGATTGAGAATGAACAGGTAGGAAAGGAATTAACACCGCCCCCTCAAAACCAGCCTGGTTTTCCCTACTCTACCTGCTAGTAAGACACAGAAATGGTACAATTTACTCTCACCACATCTGCATCCACCATCCAGCTATATATCCTACAAAGTGCTTATCTCTCCTCAATACCTGCTAATAGGCAAACCTTACGCACATCTCGGTTGACTATACTCCTCGGTGTCTTGATATCCACTTTTCTGATATACCCATCACAGCTTGCCGTAACACCTGTAATTATTCCCATTGACCAACGATTGCGAGGTGAAGGCTCCGCAGTCACTAGTACTAGGTCTCCCACTTGTAAGTTTCGATGTCGTTGAACCCGCTTTGCACGCGATCGTAAGGTCGTCAAGTACTCCCGCTTCCACCGTCTCCAAAACTTATCGGCAAGGAGTTGCCCTTGTTTCCATCGTCGTGAATAACGTCCACATAAACTAACGTCGATTTCAGGAACCTGTTCAGGATTTCTTGATAAGAGAATATGATTTGGTGTCAGCACATCCAACTGACTTGAGTCATCATAAACAGGTACTAGCGGCCTACTATTTAGTATCCTTTCTACTTCTGTCAAATAGGTCATGAGTGATTCATCTGTGAGGACTTGCTCCTTCGAAACTGGGCTTAACACTCGACGTACGCTTCCGATCAACCTCTCCCATACTCCGCCACGGTGGCTAGCATAAGGTGGATTTAAAGCTGTGCACGGTTGAGCACCAATCAAACTGAGTGATGACTCCATGCGGCGCCGAATAGAAGTTAAGTCCACTGGTTCATAAACAACCGTACTATATCCTGGAGCGATATCTTCAGTTACAGGATGCATGAACACATAAGCATGACGACGACTGCATACTGTGGAGAGTGCTGATAATAGAGATCGGCGCCACCGACGAACAATAGTATGGGTCGATTGGATTGTATCTGTACATTCTTCGTTAGCCAAGTTAGTTGATACTGCTGGACTGAGAGCTGAAGTGAATTCTGGTTCTTGATTTTCATACGCGATTGGAGCAGCAGTAGTAGAAGCACTTGGAGGTAGGTCTTTCCGTTTTGTTGAACGCTTTCGGTTACGATTGGCACTTTTCGAATATGGGGACTGTACTTCGATGTTGCTTAATGAAGGACTTGAATTAAGACTTTGAGTAAAATGTGGAGAAACCAGTGTCTCGGAATCACTTACTATTGTCGGACTATTAGGTGTGATTGGTTCAGCGTGGACTTTTAAACACTTGGAGGGACCTCCTTGTAATTCAGTTTCACTAGAACCACGGTCGAAATGTGTAAGAGGTTCACACGGTCGTGGTGGATCTTCGGTTCTGACTTCTTGACTATGAATACTTGCAACTTCTGAATGAGTTTGAACCGATGATGTTGTATCCAGACTTGATATCTTCTCATTCCGTCCTTCAAAACCAAGTCGCTGGGAAATGACACTTTGTTCTCGCATAAATTTCGCAATGCGATCATGGTGGTCATCTAATGGGTTTTCCTCAAACAATTGGGAAATACACGTCGACTTTACAGGAAGCCGAATACCACCATCTTTGTCCACCACTTCTTTTGCAATTTCTGTTTTTGGACGTTTAGGTGACGTAGGGAACACCTCGGATACCTTATTGTCCTTCTCAGGAGCAGGAGAAAGAGGCCCCAGATTTACGCATTGACCTATTTTATCAGGTATTCGCAAAGGTTTGTTCTCTACTGATTCACTTTCCTCTAAGCAGAAGATGGAGGTTGCTTCTTTATATTTATTTCTTGGACCCAATAAATACCAACCAGAAACTGACAAAGATGCAAACGGTTGGTTGGATTTCCCTATACGCTGCTCCAGCACCCAGTGTGCTTCAGGTACATTAGTCCCAATTAGTAGACTGACCTGTTTACATTCGACGTCTAGAAAGGGAATTTCTGCCAGGTGAGGCCATTTTTTCATCTGTTCGTTTGAAGGAGTCTTAGGTCTCTTTACAGGTAAGCTTTCCACGGTGTAGGCACTCTTGACCCTTGTCTTGTAATCTCCCGTTAAGGATTCAACTTCGAAATCAACCTTGGATGAATTCTGAGAAGTAGTTCCACAGAAAGATGTTACCTGCATCAATGTACTAACCCCTTCCAGTCCTATTTGGTGGGCAACATGACTCAGCAGTAGTGTAGCATCTGAACCATTGTCGAGAAAGGCGTAGGTATCTAGAAATCCTTTAGGACCTAAGATACGAATCGGCACATATCCTAAAAAGGAAGTTCCGGGTTCCGTGCTAGAGTAGTTGACAGTCAGGCATGCTGAATTATCTTCATTGTGTAGAAGTTTATGATGATGTCTAGTGCATCCCACTATATCGCAACCTCTTGCTGCACGACAAGTGTCAGCTCGGTGATTAAGTTTCAAACAGTTGAAGCACACCTTATGCCGCATTGACACTGCTAGTCTCTCTTTGTGACTCATAGACAAAAAGCGTTGACATTCCCATAAGTCGTGATCTGTGAAGCAAACTATGCACGACTTCTGGGCTCGTGACTTCACGACATTAACGCTGTGCGAAGGCATAGCTCTGGACATTTTTTCATTGGACCCTACTTCGTCGTTGTTCCTATTCGCATTAGCTATCTGGCCGTAACAGCTTGTAGCCAATGACAGTTGCCCTTCGAGGAATTCTTTGAGGTAACGAAAGCTAGGTTCAGCAAACTGTAAACCATCGTTTACCAATTCTGCCCACTTCCATCGTAGGTGCCGGGGGAGACGCTGAACAATGCACTTAAGGTTGGTAGAGCAGTCCAAGTCTGCCATGTAATTCATCTGAGATAAGGCTATCTCACAATTGGTCATCTGTCTCAACAACCGTTGTAGCCCAGCTATATCTTCAGGTTGCAGCTGTGGGCCTGACAGTAATTCGGAGAGGAAGGCATCCGAAACTGCATGAGGTTGGCCAAATTGACCTCGTAAAATCCCCATTGCTTTCTTATAGCCTACCTCAGAGGGCAGTAGAATGCAATGCTCTATGGCCTCCTTGGCTGTACCAACACAATTGTGTATGAGATGCATTAACCGTAGGTTGTCATCATTAGTTTGTTCTCCTATGAACATGTTAAAGCATCTTATAAACTTCAGGAACTTAGTTGGTGTACCATCGAACTTATCCATCTCAATTTGAGGCATTCTAATGGGGCTAACTGAGTTCAGGAGTGGTTGCACTGGTGTGGCAGTACCATTTGACTCTGGGGCTGGTCCTGGGCGATAGTTGGTGCTACCGTCTAGGAATTGGCTTGTCGAAGGATTGGCGCAAGATCGAACGCAGCTGGCTGCAGTCCTAACTTGTTGAGAGCACTCGCTCTCCAATTTTCGTCGTTTGCTGCGAAGTCTAAGCTCTTGAACCTTAAGCTCTAGAATCTCTAATTCGGTAGCAACATTCGAATCAACATCAGAGTCTACTACTACACTACCTCCCCTAGCAATATTATCAAAACCTAGGCTGACATGAAGGGTGTGTTTAAAATTATCAAAATCAGATAAGGAAACAGGTAAAGAAGAAACTTGCGGTGAAGATAAATTGACTCGAAGATATTCTTCAGCGTTTTCCAGTTTTCCAGACATATTACGAGTAACCGGCATTGATAATTATCCAAATAGATCAACAAGACCAATTTTGAGTACTGTGAATTTCTCCCGAAAGAAATCCGAAACGATAATCCAAATTATAGATTTAACCACACGTAGAGTGACGCGTAAAGTGCGAAATACAGGATATTCTGCAATACGGTACTTTATTACATAAAAATAGATATATAATATACAAACCTCAAAATGTGAGGTGTCTGTGGCTAAATGCAGTCAAATGCACAACCACTGTGCAGTCAATAAGTAAAAACAGCAATGCTGTGTCAAGGTCGATCCACGTGTCGGTTCAAAAGGCCCGCGAATGCCAAGCAAAGAATAAACAAATATGAACAAACAACTTTCAATAGTAAAGCATACACTATAGGGTAAGGTCAGCAAATAATGTTTAAGGAGAAGAAAAATAAGAACTATACATTAATAGAATGATAATAGAACAAGTAATTTAACTGCAGTTGTAAGCAAATGTCATTGTTATAAATTAACATATAAAAATCATACTACTTACTAATGGCAAGTAGTATAATGTTGAACAAAGGAAAGATTGAGAATGAACAGGTAGGAAAGGAATTAACATGTTATTGATAATGCACACTGTTTTGTGCCTCAAGACCGTGTTGAATAGCTTCTCAGTGCTCCATTGGTCTCAGTGGTATTCTAGATGACATTCATCCACTACACGCCCTCACCTTCAAATCAGTCTGATCTTCGAAAAAAGCATAACATGAATCCAGAAATATCAGTGTAGGGAAGCTCAGGATGACTGTGAGTAGCAGAATACAACAGGAAATTTGACTTACACTGCAAACCTGTAATTTGTTTTTCAAAGAGGCAGAAAAGCACACAAGATTAAATATTTCATAGTGTTCATTGAATTCGCTATGAC
The DNA here is from genome assembly GCA_944472155.2 of Trichobilharzia szidati. NCBI lineage: Eukaryota > Metazoa > Platyhelminthes > Trematoda > Strigeidida > Schistosomatidae > Trichobilharzia > Trichobilharzia szidati. Next base: position 48,371,051 of record OX235275.1, on the reverse strand, counting down.
AATGACATGGAAATTCTACTGATGTTCCCAAATTAAGTAACAGTGTGTGCAACAATGCCAACGGGATTTGGAAATCAAAACACCGAGGCGTGATTGATCGACTGCCTCAAACCTGTCTCACTGATGGATGACTGAATGACACTGACGAGTTATGTTAGGCGTCAAGTCACTGCCGTCATCACCACCATTGAAGGTGGGTGTCACAGTTTCATCCTTCACGAGAAGGAAACCGACAAATATTTCGGAAATATTTTCGTGCATGTTGGTTTGCAGGGATTTGATTGACGCGAAGTTGGGTGATGAGATTAGAGCGGAGAGTCGGAGAATCAATGTTAAATTGCATGTGCCGTTTCGTCACATTTTGAGAGCTTTCAGCACTACATTGCAATGACCTCATCAGGATTGGAATCCGGAGCCTGAAACATCAGTTATTCAAAAATCTGATTAGTTTCGAAGGGTGTTCTCCATCCTAACAATAGTAATAATAATAATGACGATCAACTTACGATAGGTCTGAAATTACATAAAATGATAAAATTCAGTCTACTCATTAGTTGTTTTGTTTAAATCTTATCCTACTGAATGCATGTTGAAATGACTTGTTGTAAGATGTGCCTAAATGTTTCCTATATGATCGGAGGTGCGTTGAGATTACTCTTGACAAGAATCAGACGCCAGGCCATCGCTCCGATCGAATGCGAATGAGAAACGACCAGTGGAGTTTCCGAGGGTGATGTAGAGAGGATCGTGTGAGGGAGAAATACTAGTCAGTGGGTGGTGGTGAAGACAGCTGAACAGGACTGCAGAGAACTGAGTTAACTGGAGATGTCATAAAGAAATCTATCGTTCGCACGTGAACCCAAGGGAAATAAATAGTAATGAGGGCTCCTTATGACAGCCAACAATATTTGCAATGAACTATGTGAAATTAGATTTGAGAATATTTATGTCAATCGGACTGTGAGTAAAGGTCATTCCTAGACAGCGAAACTATAATCCCTTAACTACTGATGTTATTAATGAGGATCACACATTTGAGGATTGTTCCAACTATTTCTGGATTACATACGATCATCATGCATATCTTGCTTTCTGAGAGAAACACACTACCTTATCGAAGCGTCTGAACTGCAATTTAATCCCTTGCATTTCTCCCAAATGGCTGCTCCACTACTCAGCTCCCTGAGCACATGATCATTTGTATGTCAAACTCAGATGACTGAATCACTGCTTCTTCTATTCGGATTCCACTCGACAATCTGACGAATATTGTGACGTGAATGTCTCCCTAGAATTTGACGTATCCAACTACATTTCAAAAGTTTATTGATGAATGTCAGTTGTTGAAGAAATTCATATTGAAGACTACCCAACTGCACAAAAGGTAAGAAAGAACTCACCGCGGATCAATTCTTCCTGTGTTTTCGGGCTGAATGGATAGTGATTTTGTAGAAAGATTCATTAAAACTTATCGAATCACCAAATAAACAATCAAATAAAAGGCGAATTTTTGAAGAAACCTGCACTCACCGCCGCTAGGATTTCCCAATGTCACAATTTAGAAAACAAACAAATGGTCATTGGTCATCCATCTGGTCGATAAACACGCTGTTGGCATTTCACTGGATTATTTTCACCCACAGATTGAGAAGGTGAACATATCTCTTTCGATCCAGATGTTTACTGTCCCAGTGAGACAACTATATGAATAGCATTATTTGCAAGTAGTGTTGGGAATTTTCTTAAGTGAGTAGATCCCATTTCCCAACATGTATGCTTTGCTGTGTCTGTCTACATCCCCTGCAATTGAGAGAAAGAAAGCTGTTATATATCTGAGGGTGAAATCTATCGGTTCCCGTATCGCGTATTTTGTATTTCGACTCTATTGTGCAGACTAAACTCTAGTCGGTTGATGAAGATGCTAACTTGTCAGTGATTGTATAGATTGTCGAGGTCATTTGAAACGTATGTGCATCGTCACTGGGCATGGTATGGAACAATGTAATCTGCATTGCGAAATGTCCGTTACCTTGCACCATTTGACTTGTTGATGGTACTAATATTGTTACCGATGTGGTTGACGTTACGATTAGTGAATGGACCAGTTCGCAGCACTAATCACAAATCTATTTCATTAAGACAACCATAGAAGACGAGGATGTACTTGACGGCTGTTTCGCTTTTTGTTGACACTCTTCACAGTACTCACCTGAAATCGTGCAGGGGTTCCAATCCAGGACCATGAGGTCGATGAATACTCTGTCACCGAGATCAAATCGAATGCTATATGAATCCTCACTTACACCAATGCACGATGTATAGCATCATCGACAGCCTGAGTCATAAGCGTGTATTTTCCTCAGACCACACTTGGTGAACACCGCTCATCACTTTTTTAAATCTTGATTACAGCTTGATGTCACACCCTATTTTCAATATAAGTATGGAATTTTCAGTATGGTTATCGGTAGCCCAAATTGTGCAGGTCGACCATAGATATCGAGTGTGCGTCGGCAGGGTATCGAACCCAGGACCGTGTGCATTGTCGGCAAGAGTCCTAACCATCGTGCCACCGGCGCACTTGCCAGTAGATGTCAGATTAATTTTCAAGTGTTGATTGAACTGATATCAGGACTGAGCTAGAACGCACCACAGTTAGACATGCATGGAATTTCAGGGAGCCTACTTTCCATTACATTCGTGTGGGGTCTTCAATTTGGAGGCGTTGTAGTTTCAGTAACCGCGATGTTGTCTTCAATTGGTGAAGTTGCCACCCTCACAGCCAAGCGTTCCGCGTTTCTCTTTACTGACTATTGACTAGTAAGCTGAGCGAGGTTGAGGAATGCGTCGGCCTGGGATCGAATACCAGAAAACGTGAGGCGTGGTGGGCGAGTATTCTACCACTGATCCACCGACGCATACGACAACCAGGAAGTACTTGGCAGCCCATTCCCCTTTGTGCGGCACGCTTCAGCAACATGCAGTAATCTCTGCAATACATCTTAGTTCTCACTGGTTCTCTAACTCAAGTCAGTTCGTGATCAATACTGAAATCAATCAGATGACTAGCGGACAACACGAGGCCAGAGTATCATTTCTTTATTTATTCTTCAGGCTCGTATATTTCGAATTGCACTTGGTCGTTAAATTCGTGATGCAATTGAGTTGTAGTAAGAGTTTATTCCAACATCTATTCCACTAATGAATTTGAACAAAGCAAGAAATACAGTCTTAGCAGAATAAAGTAGTACCATCTTTTATTTAGTTGCCTTCTCGTCAATGTAGCAAAGAAACATTTATACTAGTATAACCACTATTACTTACAGGACAGAGCTGAAATGAGAAGAATTCAAATCGTATTAGGACATATATGTGTTCCAGTGATTTATGACTGGCCAACGTTTCATTGTCATCCCTGATGCAATCATCAATACAGGAAAGCTTAGTTAAAGAATAACGATCCAAGCAATATGAAGACGCTAGTGAACTTCAGCTGACGAATCAACGAAACCCGGGGTTGTTTTCAAGTGAAATGTCATATTTACAAGAGAACTGGAAATGATAATGTGAAACATGTTAAACAGGAGATTTCTTGTTAACTTGAGTGAACGATGCGTGCCACTTATGCACAGGAGAGTCACTGATGAAGTTACGCAACCTTCTGTGCAAATATTCATTGAGATGATTGCAAGTAGTCTCACTGCGGAATCCAACTATTGCACAAAGGTTGCTTTCCAATGTATCCCGGGAACCTTCGTGAGAATTAGTATGTGTACCCATATAGGATCCTCGTGATCAAACCGGTGACCAGTCAAATCTGCACAGACCAACACTTCATGAAATCATCATTCCTCTCAGGGATTTTCGTGCCTTTCTTCGACAAAAGTATCCACCCAATCCAATGAATGCTAAACTTCAAATTAGCATTGTGCGCGATCATCATCTCTATTGTTCCACATTTACTATTCACCATTGACACAGTTGACTTCATCAAGACCGTGCAAAATAGTCTAATGCAGGTCAGTACTCCAGCAGTATTTCAAAGTGATAACAATCAACTCCTGACACACTGCTCCCTCCCACAAGAAAATCTGTCCGATTTCAGATATGAAAGTGTCAGTAAAATTGCAGTATATTTCGACAATTATCCACTTACATTTGTGAGCTGAGGGTAATTCATAAATGCAGAGAAGAAAGAAATGACAGATTACTAATATCAGCATTGAGATTATTTGTTGAATTCTGTTTGAGTTAAGTGTCAGTGGTAATGCAATCATTTATCGGGTGTGCTTATGTATTTTCAGAGGAAAGCTGGTAAATTGTGCGAAACCTTTCTCTGCTTAATTTCCCTTCTAGACAACATCAGGTACATGGAGTCATTGTATGAGGGTGAGTGAGTATATGAAACCAGTCCCTCTGACTAGTGAGTGACTTTCTTTTATCCACCCTACAAATCACATGGCGTTAGCCGGGAACATCACTGTTTTCAAACTATTCACTGAGTTCGGTAATTAACCGTGGAACTAGAGAGAAACGCATTTCGGCCCACTTGAGGCGCGTCGTATGGGTGTAATTGCATTCTGTTGAGTAGTAATGTACCCATCGTGCTCTCAGACCAAGCATCCACTGATGGAAACGCCGAAGGCCCCCCATCCAGGCTGTTGAACAACGCGTTAAATATCTTGATGACATGATGGCGTGCCTTCGAGAAACCCTTGCGAATAGAGTGAGGCTAGTCAATCCAGTTCGAATTCGAACTGAATGTTTGAAGAGCATACAATTTCGATGTGGTTGTTTCCTGTGACCTGGGTAGTGGTTCGATTGACATGCTTTCGTTGTTCCTCCTCCTAGACAACATCATCAGTTGAAGCTTCAGTACGAAGTGAGCAGCGTATTCGAATGCTCCATGAATGATGGCATCATTGTATCTCTTAACAACCTACCTCTGTTGTCATTGCCTATTAATTCACAGCTGTACTCATCGTTCTCATCGACTTCGAATATGAGCTTTCATGCCATGTGCCTTTTTCTTTGTTAGTTGATATATTGATGTCAATAATAATGTGTGCGTTGTTGACCGCTGGGTGACTCATTTGACTACTGGCCAGGCTTCTAGGAATTCTCCGAGATTACGTCACATGTTTACGCTGTGTCGACCCTTTCCTAGAATTCCCAGCCAAATCAGTGTCCATAGTTGCCTAAATCCATCGACATAAAAGAATACGTGCCGTGACAAATAGCCAGCTAGCTGGTGAGCTAGCTTGTTTGTGTTCATTACTCAGAAGATCTCACGCACTACGGCTCTCAATAAGATGAACAACATCCGAACTTAAGGTGACATTTCACCATCATTTTCAAATCACACGTGGTTTCATTATGCACAGACTGGCATCTATTACTTGGAACCAAAACAAAATGTGCATACAACTGTCATAGTGTGTTGATTAGTTTACAGGGAAGCTTATCTCTTACCATTGAAGCCTTTTGGAAAGACATACAGAGAATTTGTTTCAATGCATGAACATTCAGCATATATATCAAGCATTCAAAAATAGTGGCGTGTAGATGAGCAATACATGAAATGCATAGAATCAAACAGACACCAAGTTAAAATTAGATAGATGGATGGATATATACGGCTTTCCATTGATAGGACAATGACTCTTTCCTTCTCCTGGCACCGTTTTCAGTTCATTCATTCAACTCTCGACATACTTAAAAGCGAGCTCTACACATCAATCAAATATACTTCTTCACTTGTGAATGATATTCGTCATTTCTTATTGATTACCTCCCTATTTATAGTTGTTTTATCTGAACAACTAAGGTTGTGCATCACTGAAGGCATTCAGATTACACACAGCATCATTCAATCAGTGTTTCACAGTTCACCAGTTGCCTCAATCTCATCTTATACATTGTGAACATGTTTCATTACTGACTGTGATATTGACGACGCAAGGTCTGTAACTAAATCAACCAGCTCAGAGAACATTGGTAATTGCAAAACTACAAAACTCATGTTTCGAAGTCATGCGATTACAATTGATATGATTATGAATAGTAATAAATTGTGTTCGAAACCTTGTCATCGAGTAAATAATATTGTTTCACAGTGTGGCATATGTAATAAACAAACTAATATGGAATTACTCACTACCACAGTGCCCAAGTTTTACAGATATAATCAAAGCTATTGAAATTCAGATGTAGTTCATTAGAAGTTCTTATTGATGAGTATATCCATGTACATATCCATATGTAGTTCCTAAAGCTCCAGCACACAGGGAAGTAAAATTTCCATTTTATTCATATTCCGTAGTAAAATCTGTATTCATGTATGCCTTGTTTTAACAAAGTCAGGTGAATGGAAGGCCTGTCGAGGACAGTTGTCGTTTATATTCGATCCAGTAGAGAAATACTGTCTAACTTTATATATATGCTGAGGAGTCCAGCAAATGAGTACTCCGATTTGCTAGCTTCAGTCACTTCTGATTTACATCAAATGAGTGTTTTTCAACGTCATATTGTGTCTCGCCTGTATATCGACAAAATAAATGAATAGAGCAAACCAAGTATGTAGAATGCGAATGAGTCAGTCACTTATTCTCACCCCAGGTTGCTGTTGAAGTAAGAAAGAAGAAAAAGGACTATCTGATTAGTTTTGAAATAGTTGTAGAGATACTGAGGAGGAATGGTTGCGGAAAACATTTCCCGGTTGCTGAATTAAAGTTTGCAGCTGACAGAAGTTTGAATTTATGCGCCATTGACTGAATGGTCAACAATCTTGATCTCAATGCCCAAGGTGATGATCAGTGTAGCTGTTATGACTCAGCTGAGGAAGCTGAGGACTATTGTCAATCATGGATCACGCTTTGTTCGTTCAATGACAGAATGCTGTTGTGTGAAGAGACAGGCTGAAATAGAAACTGCGTGCTCAGACATTGCCAGTGATTTCCTAAACGACATTTATTCTTTACTTAGTTTTACTACCAAAGCAGTATGATCTTATGAAAACCAGCGAATACGAATTCAGAAATTCGATTTTAGGGTGCTGCATCAACATGATATCAACCAAAGTCGGAGTTGATGAGGATTTCGAATGAAGCAGAATTGGAATCGCATAACAGATACCTCATCAAATGAAATCAGTGTCAATATCTGCTGTGCCCAGTATAAAGCAATATGCTGCGGATACTATTGAGTAACATCACGCATCATGCTAGCCCGTGAGTGAACGTCGGATGAGAAACGGTGGATTGAGCATCTGAGGGTGACTTGAAGAAGATCATTTGAGGCGGAAATTGAAGATTATGGGTGATCGTGTAGCCAGCCAAGTGACACTGCAGAGAAACGAAGGAAGTGGAGATGTCCTGTTGGAGCTCTGTGTTCCACTTGGAATCCGATGGAATTGTAATAGTAACAAAAATGTTATTAACAATGCACACTGTTTTGTGTCTCAAGAGTGTGTTGAATAGCTTTTCAGTGCTCCATTGGTCCCAGTGGTTTTCGAGATGACATTCATCCACTACAAGCCCTCACCTTCAAATCAGTCTGATCTTCTAAAACAGCCCAACACGACTCCATAATTGTCAATATAGGCAAGCTCAGGATGACTGTGATTAGCAGAGTACTACAGGAAAATTGACTTACACTGCAAACCTGTAATTTGTTTTTCGAAGAGTCAGAAAAGCACACAAGATTAAATATTTCATAGTGTTCATTGAATTCGCTATGACAATGACATGGAAATTCTATTGATGTTCTCAAATTTAGTGACAGTGTGTGCAACAATGTCAACGGAATTTGAAAATCAAAACACCGAGACTAGATTGATCGACTGCCCAAAACCTGTATGACTGATTAATGACTAGATGGGAGAGTTACAGAATCAGTGGAAAAACGCAAGTACTTTTTCTTCGTGGTTGGTGATCCTTCAGCTCTACAAAGCAATGTCTTTATCACGCGTGGAATCTTGAAACTCATAATCTCAATATCAGTCTTTGGAACTATGGGCCATTTGCAAGGATTTAATTTCTCAATCTACTATAATTTCTTCCAGTTTTCATGCATAAGCATCACCATTTCCTAACTGAATCGCTGAGTACCGCTTCTCGAAACTGTCTTGTTCAAACCTGATTGTCTGGACGGACCAACGAATATATTTCAATGACATTCTGAATCACTTTCTGGTTATCATTTCTTGTCTCCTCCTGATTATATATTCCAATTATCTAAATTCACTTGCCCTATATAAATGACAATTTATTAACCACTGACGAGAAGCATTCACAGCGTATTCAGGAATTACCATCTACTATAGAAAACTGAATGCTAGGGGTATTGAACGGCCATTTCGTTACAGGTTGATTATCCTCAATATTACTCGCCTATGATCCAACACACTGCAAGTTGAATCCAGGAACATTAGGTTACCAGGAGAGCCCAGCGACCATTCAGCTACTAACAGGGAATGGATGGACAGTGACCATTTTACTGCAATGTCGACCAGAACAACCAACAGTTGAATTAGTGCCAGTGCATCTCAGCCAACCTTATCAACTCAAGAACCAGTCATTTGCACCCAAATCAACATGTAGAAAATTCAACCAGTCAGAATAATTGTGTTGCAATGAAGTTAATTCCAGACTGATAATATGAAAATTATGTGAAATACTCAGTTGAAAATTGTCAGAATATGTCATCAAATGTGAAACAGTAATGTGTGGGATTCATATGGCAGTTGAATGAACAGTACTGCTGATTAGGGTTCGATAGGGAAATGGAAGAGGAGATTCAACTGAATGCTGAACATGACTATTCTGGGTGTTACACCCTCTGGTATTCTGAGCCGACGGACTTATCATTAGACAAGTAAGGTCTGTTATGGCGAGAACGTCAACCTCATAATTCATCATATATATACCACCTGTAACGAATTTGATCAGCCGTACAATGTCAGGCACTTGACATTGTCTAATCAAGTTTGACATAAAATCTCAAACTCATCAGCCACTGGTTCAAGCCAGTTTTGACCGCTCACATTAGACGATAATTACAAAGGCAAATATAATCAACTTACTATATTGGACTAGGAGATAAACAGTACATTAGTGAATTTATGCTAATATGCGTATATATATGTGTGAAGCATTGAGGATTTTTTCCCACTTCGTTGTTATTGGGCAACATCGGTTGAGTGGTTTAATTCCAAGCTCTCATTATTCTCCTGGACACGCCATTCAGTGTTAGGTTATCAATACATTTCCATTTATTTATGGAAGCTTCGTTGTTTCAGTGGGAGAATATTTTGCAGTCGAATTCTCAGGTCACTTATCTCTTAATCGATGCATTCCTGAGCGTTGTTAAGATTACTATCGACTGATGGTTGATCCTCAAGCTAGTACCCGCAACCAGTGATAACATACAGCATCAGCGCTAGAGACGTCGAAGCCTAAAGCTCGACGTTCGACTCGGAAAGTAAGGAATGGAAGTGGAACCTTAATTGTGGGTGATGTCAGATGTTAAGTTAGTTAGTTTACGGTAAAAAAAACATGGCATGAATTAGCAGTCATACAGTCGTAAAATCGTCACAGACATTATGATAAGTTCATTTCAAGTCACCTCGTAAATTACACAGTTCACTGTACACATGATTAAATTGTATGCGATGGCTTATTTCATCAAATAAAATACTGTACGTATGATTTGTTTACCATTGAGTCTAAAGCCTCCTACACCTTTAGTGAGAAAGATGCGCGGATCTGCATTACCTCGACTGTATTTAACATTGTGGTATGTTTACGTCAGTCACTAGTATTCACCAGTAATCGATAGTATCCAGATGGTCACGTGTTGTAGTGAAAATGTTTAAGTTAGTAGACTAACCTTAGGTTTGCGTATTCCGAAAACAGTTTGCTGATGTCCCGGGGGAGTGATGTGATTTTACCTAACATTAGCATCCCTAGCTACCAAAGAGTTAATTGGGATACACTGATCAAACTAACGAGTACTGTCGTTCAAAATGAAATTTACTATAACAAGATCATGTCTGATTAGTGTAAATTTCAATTAGCAGTGTGACTTGTTGGCATTATCCAATACATATGCTTTTATTCGCTATCCATAGTTGAAACACTAACATCAAAAATGTAGCGCTCTGAAGCCTAATTGACATGTGAACTAAACAACGGGTGGTCATTTTGCTGGTTTGTACTACAGCTAATTAGCAGCGTATCTAATCTGACTCATCTCAGATAGCACTATCAATTCACATGCGTGGTTGCCAACTGTGCATTTTGGTGTGAACAACTTTGGTTTCCAAAGGAAATCGTCGTGAATTCCAACAACATTGAACTGTGTAGTCTTCAAAACTACAAATTACATTGGCAACCAGTATGATGTATTTCAGAAAGTAGAAAATTCCATCACTTGCTCGTATGATAACTGTTGATAGAAAGTAAGGTATAATATGGGACGTGTATCACGGTATCCTAACTCAACTGAAAGGTTGTCGGGATGGTTGGTCTCTTGTCTCAATTTCATTTCCTCCAAAGAAGTAAATCAAATTGGTTAGTAGGGACTACTGGAAATGTGAGGGATACCTTACTACTCATATCAGCCAGCCAGTCAGTCAGTAGCATATGAAGTGTCGCACATCTCTATGCAGTGTAATAAGTTTTTCATTTCAGCCAAAGTCATTACATCATTTCAAAATATTGGCAAGATATCGATGTAAGGTCCACTTGTTGAAGAGATGATTTTACCAAACATTGAAACAATGATTGCATCAAAGGGTGACTTACTGATCGGGTCGGATTTTCTTAGAATAACAGAAAGAAAAAGGGAAACATTTCACAAGATTCCTCTATTGGGCATTGAGTTTATTAAATGAAAGGCATTTAAAATGACAGCCTACCAGTGATAATCTTCTCTCTATACTCATGCGTCATGTTTCACTTGCCCTCCATTTTCTGTGTGCCTCCTGATTAAACTTGTACTCTCTTAGTTATTTAGTTTGTTACAACACTCATCACTTATATTACTACCCTCTTTCATAGAAAAAGATTGTACATAAATACGATTGTACAGTTGATGAGGGAAGTGATTTCGTTGAACTGCTTGGCTTCGTCTTTTCATTAATGCCTAGTTGGAGATTATTCATGAATATTTATATTTGCCAATACTAATCAGTACATTAGCAAAGTTGAAAAGTGGTGTCAGAATTATGTTTGATACTTTTGTCAGTGACAGAGGAGAGCATCTTCCAGCTACTAGTATTATCACAGTAATGATTCTGTATAACTCTTCGATTTCTTTCGGATTCTTACGTAACATCATATTTCCTCCGTTTTCTTTGTGTGCAATCCCATTACAACTCAATTAGTGGATTATGTGACTGAGTAACCATATCACCTTTCTTCAGCCTCTTCTCTTTTATTAGTTCGGTTGTTTTCTAGATGCACTTAGCACCAGGAGAAGAAAGAAGGCGGAGCGTAGGGCCAGCAACTTTATCATAGTAAACCAATCCACTGGCTAGGGAAACTACAAATCGTGACAAAAATATGAACAACAACAAACGTATTCTTCTCTGTAGTCAGAGAGACGGGAGATCACTCAGTAGATGTGTCTTCTTTCGATGAAAACAAGCGTGAGCATTCCAGCATGGGATGTTGGCACAAAACCAACAGGCTGGCAGAAGAAGCAGACAGTAAAGGCAGGGATTCAAGTTAACATGGAGAAGACACAGGTGATGAAGATAACCCACCACCACCAACACCACCACCAACAACAACAACGAGGACCAGTTTTCGTCAATGGAAGAAATCTGAAAGAGGACACTCACTTCTTTCACCTGTCTAAGCAGACAACATCGTTTCAACAGCAGACGAAATGAATGAGGCTCTCAAAACCAGTCAAGATCGGAAGGCAAGACAGAACTTCGTCAACCAGACATCAGTTTGGAGATCTGCTGAGCTCACCAGGTTTTCAACATCAATGTTAAGGCACTTCTTCTTTACGGATCAGAAACTTCGTTAAGGCGTCACATTATGCATTTCTAACAGGCTTCAGAATTTTGTCAACAGCTGCCTTCACTAGATACTTATGACCAAAAATCCAGCCAAGAAGTGTTAACAACGAAATCTGCAGATGAACCAACCAGAAATCGGTTGGCAAACAAATATTCTGAAGGAAATGGAGTTGAACTGGGTAGACGCTAAGCAGACTATTGGCTGACATCACACGCCAGGCCATCGCCCGACCGGAGCCCGGATGAGAAAGGACTAACCAAGCGTCGATTTGAGAGTGACGTAGGGAAGATCACACGATGGTGAATTGAAAGCCGATTGAAAGGACTGCAGAGTACAGGGTGATGTGCACTTTGTTCCATTTGGACATCAAGGAACAATGTTGATAGTCACCTCTGTTCGACAAATAGCAAATGTGCTCATGACATCTCATCTCTCTCGTTATTGTCGTATGTTGTGGAGAAAATTGAGTGTATATAAATGCGACTGTACAGCTTAAGAGTATAGTAAAATCGTTGAATAGAAGACACCCCCCTTAATTGCTTTGTTGCGCTTCGTTTTTACAAATGTTAGAGAATCAGGTCACATGGCATGATGACTCGTTGCATTACGTGTTGATAAAGAAGATTTGAATGTGAATAGTTTACTAAACAGGAATCAGCAGGCCAACTTTCTACATTCCAATTTCCATTTGTCGTAAGCTTTACAAGTGTTTCTGAACTTCGGGAGACTGGATTTGTGTAGAGATATTTATATGTGACTGATGTGCTTCTACCAATGTAGGCGAAAAGGGGGACGAATGAAGCCAGGGTGAAAATCTGCGTCTTAGAGGGTTTCAAACTACTAACTCCTCGATCAGCTCAGCTACTAGACCGTCCAACTCGCTATCACAAATTTGATGATTTTACTCTATATGACTGTTGTCAGTATAATGCTGAGAAGTTGTCATTGTTATCGTACAGACTTCGAAATGAATTTGACTAGTAGTTTGTCTTCAATAACCTGACTCATTCAGATGATTAACTATCACAATTATAAAGCTCTCAAGTTGATTTTGAGGCACGAAAATGCTGATAAGATATCTTTCTATGTTCTGAAGAACTAAATAAAAAGAATCTTCGTTATAGGCGGCGATATGGGGGCGTATTTTGATTTTATATACTCCAACACGCCTTCCTCAGTGTTATGAATATCACTGAATCAGTGATATTCTGTTGTGATTTCTGAGTATACTTTTAACCATATTCAAAGTTTCACAAACAAACTACCGACCTTCATTAACAATTGTCTTCGCTCAATACTCAAGATCAGATGGCAAGAAAAGATCAGCAACAGAGGTCTCTGAGAGCGAACCAATCAGGAATCAATTGTGAAACAAATAGGCCGGAAGAAATGGAGATGGATTGGCTGGCCATACTCCGAGGAAACAAACCATCAAGTGACATCACTAGACAAGCCATTGCTCGAGTGGAACCCGAAAGGGAATCGACGAGTTGGTAGTCAGTGCAAGGGTGACTTGGAGGAGGTCATGTGAAGAGGAGATGAAAGCGTGTGGGCAGACATGGAGCCAGGTGAAGACTCTAGCAGAGAACCGAACGCAATGGAGACGCACGACTGAAGCCCTATGTTCCTCTAGGAATTAAAGGAAACAATAATAACAATAATTAAAGTCTCACAATATTTAACTTAGTATGAGTAAACCTTCTCAACAAATGATTTTACCGTAGCGAATTAATTCAATTTGAAATAGATTCATCAAAAATGAGAAACAATGACAACAACTTACCTATACGACCTGACAAAGTGTACAAAGTACAATGCAGTCTTAAGTGTCATAAACTAAATATATGCTGTTATCAAGTGTCAGGGTGTCATGGTTTGACAGATTTTATGACAGATTTAGTCATTAACTGACATCAGTTACAGAATAACTGGAAATCTGTGGAGTAAACACGGGCGAACAGTCATAATTCCTTCCGGGGGGCATGTAAATGAATGTGAACATTGAAAGTTTGTACATTGGCCTTGGTCACCATTGGCGGGCAACTCGAAGGCGCGAATGATTCAGTCGTGTACAAGTTGGAAGAAGACGAAAGAATACGAATAAAAGTACAATACATTCCTTGTAAAACACTTTTGTTTATAGACTTTGTACGAATTATCAATTTTAATTGCCGAACAATACAATTTCTTATTGCTAGTCCTGGTGTTTTGGAGTTAAAGTCGATTATCGGTCATAGTAATTACCGATTTGGAGTGTCTTCGAAAATAATAAGTACTTGAGATTAAGTTCCTTGACAGGGCATCTTATCGAATAAATGAATAGTCAGTTGACTCTCCTCGTAATCTGTTGGGTCCAGGTCCAATCTATGCTAAAGCTGTGAGAGTGGGCTGTTCATTTGTCCAGAACAAGAATGAAACGGTTATTCAGTGCTCTTTGATTTTCACTGGTTCCCTATATGATGTCATCTTGTAATGATATAACTTCTCATAAAATATATTGGATGTTACGTGACAAGTCTGGGTTTGATTCCCTTTCAACGCACTCATCCAGTTTTCGAGCGAATAGTGAGCCCGTAAAATAGGGGAAGGTTGTTATGACGTCACTTTGTGTAAATTCTAATCATTGACTGGAGATAATGACAACTTGACAATTTTCTAGTTGAATATTCTCCGGCCCGATACCCACAAATTTCACGAGAATAACAGAGTAGGGTTGGAAAAGTGCATTTCCAAAACAGGCAAGTGAGGAAGTGACCAAGAGTACAAAAACGCATGACATATAGTGATCGAGTCACGAAGCTTGACGAGTAGCCGTTAAACGCATTCTTTATTCTAATAGGTTGAGGTACCTATCATGAGACGATGGACAGAGAGACTGGCAGACTGATGAGACGAACTGTGACTACATATCAAAGATCATGCGTGGGAATTCCATCATACTACGATGGCTGCCTTCATTGGATACTGAAAATTCAATGCCTAGCCGGTGAGAGAGGATGAACAAGCAACGCAAAATACTTCGGCACGCAGCGAAGCAATCAAAATCCTTTTGCCCAGTATATATGCAGAAGAATAAGTGAATGAATTGGAAAGACACTAACAGATATTCAAGTAACATCACTTGCCAGATCCTCGAATCCAATCAGTTTTGAAAGCAACGCGTAAGGCGTCCGAATGTGACACCAAGAAGATGATGTGGGCAGTAGTTTCGCTAGTTAGGAGTGATATCACAGAACCGACTGCAATTTAGATATCCCACTGGTGCCCTATATTCTACTCAGTACACAAGCAATGAGGAATAACAATAATGATAATAGTAATGACGTTGATATAAGAATAAACTTGCGCACTGTGGCAGAGTATAATTCGATTATGAGTAAAATTCGTTTTGATAAAGTCTCACAGTGTCATACAGTAATATTTACTGATGATGTTTCGAGCACAGTTTATTGATGCTCATAATCATATCAGGGTACTCACACAAATTTCTAATTTCGTGTATATAATTCCGTTATTTTCCATCGCTTGATTTGATTGGTAGTAATATATTCCATATTTCCTGTATGAATGATGAGTCATTCCTATTGCATGTTTTGGATGTAGATTCGATGAACAAGGATGCAGTAATCAATCTCTCTCTACACCTACCTACATTAACTTTGTAGAATGCTAACCCTCTCCCACAATACTGCGTGGTTGTTTATTAATGCATGCAGTGCAATGTAGTGCTAAGCTTTTTTCTAAGTTACTTATCTTCTCGGAGTCAACCATTCTTACCTTAGCTAAATTCTTATGTTCCAACAATCTGACTACCTCCGACCTACTAGTTTGACCTATTTAGTTGACCTCACTGTCATTGTAGTCAATGCCACTCTAATTCCTGCTTTATTCAGAATCCTACTTTGGCTGTCAGATGTCTCCTCCTTATATGGTATAACAGTAGATGCCTTATATTCTCTCTTATTTATGTTATCATTTCTAGTTTGACAATTATTGTCATTTTGCTTTTGGCTTATACTGCTCTTTCTAATGAATTTTATAGGATAGTTATTTGATACCAACGCCTCTTCCATCTGTTTTATTTCATCATTAAGGTGTTTTTGTGAACTACTTAGTGCTACTGCTCGGTTTGTTAGACACCTAACTAAGCCTGCCTTAACAGTTAATGGATAAGATGAATTAAAGCCTAAATATCGATTAGAATGCGTTGGTTTTTCATAAACACTAGTGTACAGTTTATCTTCTATTCGTTTTATTTTACAATACGACAACATAGCTAATTCTCCTTGTTCACTTTTCGATTCAAATGTGAATTTTATTCCCTTTACTAATGAGTTTATATGAGTGTTTATATCTCTAGCTTCTTGACACTAAGATTCAACAATCAAATGTTTATTGCTACGGAGCTACATCCAGTCAACCAGTGTTAGGCTAAATTGAAATTAAGTTACGGTGGAGAAAGTCCAAATGAAGGCCACATGTATGATTCCCAGTTTGAGTTATCTGTCATTCGATGAACGACCTCACCATGGAAATTTCGTCTATTATACACAAAATAGTCAGATATAGAGGGGAGATCTCACCACTATGTTCAAAATTTTAAAAAAAATGATTATGGACCTGATCTGCCTTCTATTTTCCTTTCTAACAGGTTGAAGTACCTCATAGGATAGAGAATGATAGTTCACAGACCAAAAAGTAACTAAATTACAATGGAAAACTCATTCTATCACTGAGTCACAAATTCTTGGGACAGACATCGAGCAGAAGTGGTGTCTTCAGCCTCATTCCACTCCTTCAAGAAAGTGATTTGATACGCCACCTAGATAATTCTTAGAAAATACATTTACATTGGTCTGAAGCCCTCTCTCCACAAACTAAATTCCCACTGTGAATCTCAAAACACCAATATCTTCACCAACATGACAATAAAATGTTTAAATGTTCAGCACAATCATATGATATCGGCAAAATGACATTAAAACAGTCTTTGTGTATCACTTACGTGTTTCCGAATTGATCACCAAGCTAATGAATATGAAGAGAATGCAGCAGAAAATAGCCTTCATGTTTGATTTTCCTGTGATGGTTGGTTAATTCTACAGAAGAACACCGAATCCTTTTATACTTTTTCCAAATGACAGTATCGTATGAAAATGAAAGCCCCCGTGGTGTGTGTGTGTTTGTGTGTGAAGATTTCATTGGTGGGAATAGTGTCAGTGTTCTAACCTATTGAATGGTCGGAAATCAAGACATACGTGAATACAAAACTACTTATAAGAAGAAGACGAAACCTTGGTGTTACACAGTGGTATCCCTACGTTGTTTGTCTGTCATTCCTCTATCTGTCTGTCCGTGACCACTCTTCACTCTAATGTAATTTGGATACAGTCATATTGAGCTGACAGAGTGCAGATGACACATTGTGAGGAGGTGGAGAAGGATGTGATTTGTCTATTCCACCATGTCTGTGTAATGATGATTAAACAAAGGGGACGAGAATTGATTAGTGGTGTGTGTTGAAGAGGCAGAAGTTGAGAGTTAAAGAACATTCAATGGTGCTGAGTTTCGATCTGAGAGAGCATCTATGAGGAGTTTGAAAGTGGAGCATATCAAATACTAGATACTCTTAGAGTTCTAGTAGTAGTATGTTCAATATCACTTCGTTCATAGAAGAACCACAGTGGAATCGATCAGTTCCAAAACGAAATTTAAGCTGGCCTGCTTCTCTTCAAACTGAAATTCAGTAAGAATATTGTGATAAGAAGTGGATTTATTTTAGTTTGTGTACACCACATCGTGCAGATACGCATCAAGTCCGAAGCTGTTCCCGATTCCCATGTTCATGATATCAAAGTCCAACATTGTGCAATTCGAAAGTAGGCTGAATGATAAATTTCACGACTCAGCCAACAGACAACAGAATGGAAAGTTGACTACTCCTTTCAAAATGATAATACCTCGTAATTTGGTTGGATAAGGTCTAAGGACACACATGATACAAAGGAGAAAGTAGTGCTTACTTACTACTATTATTATCATCAGTAGTATTCTTCCTCTGCATCCTGAGTGACACATAATGCCTCACTGGCATATCTTCATTCACCCCGGTTCTCCGTCATCTTATTTCAGTAGTGTGTGACTTGCGACAATCATCTTTCACTCTCACTCTTCATGTCATCCTCTACTCTGCGTCACACTCAGACACCACAACCCGTAGCTTTCCGCTCGGATACCATTTTAAAGATAAACTGGCATGTGACATGAGTAGTAGAGCATGTGTCCAACCCATCTCAATATCCTAGTGTATACTTATTGCCTATTTTGGTGCCTGACAGAGTTTCTTATTCTCTCCTATCCGGCTCTTCAGCTATCTGATCCTCAGTAAAGGCGTCTGAAGGCAGCTTTTGAAGGAATTCCGACTGCAACTATTCTTTGTAAATACGTTTGATGACTCATAATGAAAAGGCTGATTAATGGATCAAGATTAGAAGTGTAATGAAGCAAATTGATTCGGAAATTCTGAGAATATTGATTGTATATGTTGGGTTGAATCTCATACGATATATGATCACATCATGAAAAGCGCTGATCGAAATGATGGAAAGTACAAACGATAAAAGATCCCGTTATCGAATTTCAAATCGATTTCTGGGATATCGCATTTCCTGATAAATTTAAACTATAAAGCACGAAAATACTCATAAAATATCCATCCCAGTGGCGATCCACCAGTTTCTGTGCTTGCATTGAAGCATGAATTCTACAAGATCAAAAAACAAGTTTCTTTGTGCTTCACCAAACACATTTATAAAGCCTTAAGTTTGGCTACATGCAGATACAACGAGTATTTGAAGTAGGAATTTAACTTGAGGTGAAATTAGTTAGAGAACCTCTGAAAAACAGCAATCATCACATTATGATATAATTGGTAGTTGTAAATACTTTATAAAGCTCGTCTTCAACCATTCAGAGGCTTCATATATTCATCAGCAACTGCCTTTTCTCCAGAAAGAATAACCGACATGGAACTGAGGCATACAGCCAAACAAACAGCTGAAGAAAATGGAATTGTGCTGGCATCACTTGCAAAAGACATAAGTGAATGCTTAAGTAGAGAAGGACGAGCTAGCGAAACACATGATGACGTAGAAAGTATCATGCGTGGAGGAGCCAGTTAAAAATGTTAGCAGAGATATTCAACAAAGGAAACGGAAAAAAGGAATTGTAGAGAAACATGTTCTCAGCATCTGAACAAATTAAATCACATAACAACAGTCAAATACTCGATCGATGATGGCTTCCAAGGGAAGCTCAGATGAGTGATCTGCCCTACTTGAGTCTCCTGAACTCTATGCTAACTACTAACCTTTTAGAAGAAGTATTACGGCGATAAATTGTAAGAATGAGTGGCTTTTCTTCGATGAATGTATTTATGCGACGTCTTACCTAGACGTATGTCTTCCAACCACAACGTTAACTGTTGTGATCCCTCTTCAGTAGTACTGAAGCGTTACTCATCACACAAAATCATTCCATCGTAACAACGTGACAGAATCTACACTAGTCCTAGAGATCAAAACTATATGAAAGGTGAAAAACTGTGAACTGAAATTCATAAACTGATACAGTTTTCAGAATGTGATCAATCAGTTATTGCAGTGAATGAATCTCAATAGTTCGATAGTTAACTGAAGTATCTTGTGGCCTCAATGACACAACACCAAGATACTTCCAATATGAAGAGAAGTCAGGCGTAGTAAGCAGTCACGATGGCTTTTCTAAACGGAATAAATAACGCCAACCCATCCACTTCATATCGCAGTGCAACAAAACTATCAAAGAAAACGAAAGCAAACTGCCAGCTACCACAAACCACTACCTATTAAATACGACAAAATTCCTACTACAAAAGTAGGTCAAACGTTTACTTTCACAAGAAAGTGCATTGTCTGACAAACCACACCACTTCCGTCGGTGTAATCTGTATAAAAATATTTAAATTTATTATCTATATTATTCTTTGCTCTCTAATTACCAAATCTTTGTATATTCTATAAGGTGTTTTCTGAAAAAAATATACTTGTAATCAATAAAATTGTGCATTTTTCATCTGCTAGTCAATTGTTTTTCTAAAGATTGTTGAAATAAGAACAAAATATTTTGTAGCTGATTGAACTGAGGTAAAACAAGTAGAGTAATACAGATCAGAAGTATCACTTGAAGTAGACAGTGAGAAAATCTGAATTCGTCTATTGTAACGACGAAAACCAACTGATTTCTTGTTATAAAGCAGGAAACCGATATTTGCGTCCTACTGTTTAGCTGTCAAAGACTCCTTTGAAACATGTACAATGATAAAACGCTACAAAGACAACTTAAAGATGATTGTTCATCGAAGAATCTGTTTGTCGTTCTACTCAACCGTAGTAACACTGAAAACTCAAAATTGCCTCAACAGTGACATTAGGCAGATACACATGTACAAGGTAACCGACTAAGTAAGCACAGAGCAAGTACTGTGGAAGAAAATTGGTTAACAGAAATTCAACTATAAGTCTAGCCTCAGAATCGAGTAGAATATTTCCAACAAGGCAGGATGTAAAAGTCTCCATACGAGAGTCACACACCAACGCTTCCCTCAAACAGTCCAGTGTCGCAATAACCATCATGCACTCAAGAAAAATAACATTGTTAGATAACACACAATCAATTCATCAAACAAACAAAAAGAGAAGCATTCAAATCAGAGATTAAACACAGACAAAGACAAGTTATAAGCATCTAGTGAACATATGACATAAAAATATCAGAACGGTGATACACAGTCTAAGAGGGAAAAGGGATGATAATCACTAAGCTATTTGAAACATCCTCATATGTCATTGACATTGTATCAGATCGTCCAAGAGAGATTTCTCAAACAGTCATTCTGTTACATCTTTATTCACTTCATGTATACATAAACATATGCAAATATATTTGAACAGGGATAAGGAGAGGACAACGCTCTTGATTTGGATTATTAATCCTACACAAAACACCTCCTAAATGTCTGTAGTTATTTTGCAGTAGAATAAGAGATTAGACAAACATCTTATATACAGAGACCTCCGGGTAGTGTTTACGAATCTTCTGAGCCTCCACCACTCACAAATATGATAACCGACGTCCTACTATACCCGTCGATCTCACCGTGTATATGATCTTGGAACAAGGCTCTGACGTGACTGAGTGCCTTGAATTCACCAAATGCTCGTGAATTCAGCCAGTAATAGTTTTGCATTCAGCTCTCTCTAGCTATCCTGGATTAAGTTCAGAGTTGCTTTTGGGAAGTGTGCATTTTGTGAAGCACTGATAATTCCTCAGAAAAACTCCGAAATTCAAGTACAGAGAAATTTCACTGAGTCTTGAATTCTACCATGAGTTTAATCTTTGCCCTAATAATTCTATTTCATTTTGAAATAACTGAGTCAGTGGTGTCAAACGTGCTAGGGTTTGCATATATTTGCTTACTATATTCACACTTGTCAAGTGGACACTATCCTAAATGCAATAAACTTTCATCAAATTCAATAAAATTGTAAACTTATCAGATTCCAAACCTTAGTTCACTTCCATTAGATTAAATAAATATGCAAACAGCAGAGTCTTTGACATTTTCGGGTAGCAGGCGGATTGAGAAAGTGTGTATTCAAAGCACTAGAAGTGTGTCCATGCAAAAGCGTAAGAGTGTTATGTAGGCGAAAACAATGTGTGAGGACATTCGGATGTGTACTTTCGAATGAGTGGCATATGTCCATCCACCAGACCTGATGTCTACGCCACATTGACGTCAATATACTTCAGCTTCCAGAGAACTCCAATAAGTAAGCCCTCACGCATACGTCAATGATGATAAAACCATTTGTGTGTACGATGATCCAACTGAGAATATTGATAGATTTCTGCAAATCTACATTTCCCCCTAAAATAAACAAAATAACTTCACATCAAGAGTGCGTCTGCCAGGAACTGGTTGGTTACATGATTGATGATGAATTGACATCCGTTAAAGACGCATTGGAAAAGCAGCTTGAAGTTCTGCTCAGCTGTTTCTTTCCCATAGTTTTGAATTGTTCAACAGCACGCACTCAGTGGTGCCCAAAGCAAGGATCTTCTCATCACAAGCTGTTCTTGTATGCCATTCAGGCACGGGGATATGATCCGATGGTCTATGAACTCCAGCTTTAAACATTCTTGATAAATGTCGTCAAAATAACAGGCGTGTTGCCTGTCAACACTGCCAAGTTCAGCATATCTCACTGCTGAATGGCGTAGATCATGTTACAACTTCCATGCATATCAGATTTCTTCTCTGAAGCTGAGAGAATCGCCGAAATATCGAGGTAAAACCCACCTACATCACAGTAGTGTCTCTGCCTTCATCATAATTTATTAGTTATAACTCCTTAAATATATCATGTTCACATCTTTGACAATTCCATCCTACTGCTTCAAGATCAACAGAATATTCAATATTTTGCAGTAAACTAATGTGGATGAGTCTGAATTAGGTCACAGCTAACTTATAATGGACAGTGATGCTTGATGTTCGCCTTTCGAATCCAACAAATAAGACAACACTATCGAATTCACGTCGTGATACAATAACACCCTACAAGAAAACATGAGCAAACTGACACAAACCACGTTCACTTTAGTACAAATCATTCATACTACAATATACAAGTCAAATGTTGAGTCTTTCAACACAATATACACGTTGTCTCACAGACGACATCAGTTTCTTCGGTATTTATTCTTAGTATTAATATATACACATAAAAATATCTTGTGCAGAATATTCTTTGTTATCTGATTATAGAAATCTGTTTATATTCTATGAAACGTTTCGCGTAAAATAAGTGGTTTATAATAAAGCGGAATTACTGTCTGTGAAATCCCTAATGAATGGTCTAATCACGTGTTCAATACTTACCTAGACATAAATACTTGCCTATATATTTGCTATATAGCACTGCAGTATCTAGCTAGCGTGAAGCCCTATGTTCCAATGGGAACGTGAAGAAATAAGCAAAACTGTAGCGATGTTCGCATATCATCTGTTGACGTATTCCTTATTAAGTTAATTTGTTATTGTTAAATCTCTCATTGGAATGCTTCTATCTATGATTGTAAGACATATTGATGATATGTTGCTTTGAATTGTGGTCATGTTTGAGTGAATCAATGTGATTTTGACGTTGGATTGTGTTCGGGAAGCGTAGGTGTATGATTCTTGTGAAGAGAGTTATCCATCCTACCCTGCTGCAAGTATTCTACTCGATTCTAATGCCAGTTTTATTGTTGAAGTATGGTCAACTGATTTTGTTCTACAGTTCTTGCTTTGTACTTACTCAGTTGGTGACCTAGTCTGTGTGGCTGACTGACAGCATTGGCGGGGTAATTTTCAGGTTTCTGTTCTATCATTTATGGACAGAACTATTATCGATCGACTAATAATCCTCTTTTTGCTGTATTGAAGCGTTTCCTGGCTGTTCGTCACTCAAGTAAGTTTCGGACAGCTATGCAATGGGATTTCTGTAACAGTTTTTTGCTATTTTCATCGAGAATTTCGGAGAATTAAGATCCGGTGTGGACTGAATTTTTTGTTTGTTGGCTCATGGCCATGAGCTCAGTTGACTGTTGTGACTGAATAATTGATTGAGATATCTGACGACAGAAGAGGGTAAGAAATGTCTAGTGCAATACATGGTGTCAATTTAAACAATGTATGTATATATATATACTTATTTTTCATTTATTATTCCCCTGAGTTGCGAGTGGAACATAGGGCTTCTAAAACACATCTCTACATTGTTCTATCATCTGCCGTCCTCCTCAGCTCGGACCACGGTCACCCATCTCCTCCCCACACGATTTCCTGCATGTCATCCTAAGACGAACCCTCATCGCTTCCTATTTCGATTCCCCTCGAATGCCAGACTGCAATGAACGGTAAGAAAATACAAGTTTGTTTAAATATACCTCATACAGCTTTTGACACGCATATTCGTCTATTCATATATATATTAATATAAATATACAGTAATAAGTCCTGCAGATATTGTCCAGAAGGACAGTAGAAGCTTCTTGATTAGGCCACCGAGCTCAGACAATACATCTACATGAGAAACATCCATCTGAGCTTAGGATAAACTTTTGCACTCCACATTTTTATGCAAATTCGTGTGTATTTATATCGATGTGGGTGGTAATATTCTCCTTTTGCGTCTTCTGTAATGCACAAAGAAATGTCCAAGGTGATGGTGTGCTTTAGACAAAAAAGTCGTCTGATGGAAACTCGCTACAGATAGGTCTAGTATTCCATTCATATTCGGACTGAATCAAAGTTCTATGTGAGAATCTCATATCGCCTTGTGTTTCTCAACATGTATGGTGGCTAGTAAACACTGAATTTTACACTATAGCCTATCCAATTGGTCAACCATTCAGATACTTGAACAAAGCAAGAACAACAATTGTTCCAGGATAATATGAGCTCATCTTTTATTATTTCAAGGATTCTTCTCAACTGGTTACAACCTGAACGATAAAAAATATGAATTACATTACATTAAAGACTTGAACATACTTTTCCACGATCACAAGGAGTAATTGGTAGGAAGTAAAAGTAACATTAGTCCGGAATGATTTTACTTATTAAGAGTTACAAACACTGATTATTTATAGAATAATTCAAATGAACTGTGATCAATATTTGACAGTTTATAAATATTTATAGAATAAGCATGGTCTGAAGGCGAACAACCCAACTACAGCTCAGTTGAATGTACACTGCAATTAGTATTATAACGGTCATCAATCAGAAGTCGGTGATTCACCGAATACCGTGCTACAGATTCCATGAATAATTGACAACCTCATATAACTGTCTAGGCGCATTTCCGAATTAGCGTGTTCATCATAAGGAAATTCATGCTATGCAGCATAAACCTGAGAAATACTTCGCCTCAATGTTCATTCCGAAAATGTTGGTTGAGTTTTGTAACATGCAAGAGTGAAGGTGATGAATGACTGTGGCCAATCACACTGTAGAAACGAATCGTGAGACAAGATACTGTTATAGAGTTGCTGCAGGTGATAACTTCAGATGATATATATACTTGGATTTCTCATCAGTATTCCTGGTCCTGAAACAATCAAGTGAAATTCATTTGCTTCCTTGTCATATAAGAATGGGCAAATCAATACATGCCTGGTTGGTTGATGGAAACTGACTCAGATATCATGGTTTGTTAGAGAATAATCTAAACAATCACGTGAGCTTCAGTCTTTCAGATCTGTGTGCATTTACTAACGACAGATTTGGAAACACTGAATTTGAAATGCATCCAAGCATTTCATTTCCATTCAAGAAATATTACTGAAAATAGTTAGTTATACTTCTGAACTTCATTGAAAATTATAGGTGTTACAATCTTGTGATGCTCTTGACTTACAGTCTTCAAGTGGACAGCGAAGTAAGACAAAAAATGTACTACGGAATTCGCAAACAGCTGCCCCCTTGTTCACACTGAAAACCGAATAGCCAGAAACGATTAGCCACAAGTAACCCCCTACAACGGTCTAACTGCCAACCTACAGTCCAGCGTATATGCAGACGATATGTTTCATGGAATGGATCTACTCTGACTAGATGACTGAGTCACATCACATGGTAACCAGGCCCTCGAGGTGGAACTGAATCGGAAACGATGAGTTAGGCGTTACATCTAGGGTGATATGGAGGAGAATAGTGTCAGGTTGAGATGAATGTATACGGCGAATCATGGCACTCGTTGAAGAGGATGTGCTACTGAATCCCTAGAGATGAAAAAATTAACCCATGATGGGCAAGCTAACTATTATTCTTCTTTATTGAACTCCTGCATTATTTAGGCTGGTGTATTTTGCATTTAAGCATATTTCATTGTAATTTCTAAATAGTTTTCTTCATAACGTTGTCATTGAAGGTTCTACAAAACTTCAATTCTTTCATTGGCAAAGGTACTGGCAGAATCAGCTGAAATAATCTGCAACATATTCCATTACGGAAATCCCGAAATGAATGATTGAATAACTTTTAGAACAACACATTTAAGCGAAAAATATTGTTTTCAATTAGATATCATCAGACTCAACTCTAAAATATAAAAGTTTACAAATAAAAATTCAAATATAAACCAACCATGGTGTTTTGTCTATAGGATAATACGATGGTGAATATAAATTGTGCAATTAGTCATAATAGTAGTATTGATAATAATAATAACAATAGTAATAAAAATAAAAATGGTCTTATCAATAATAAGGATGAAAAAGTGAGGCAATCTGTGATAACACGAATAATGAAAAACACAGCATGATTAAACAAACAAACAACTGTTGAAGTGGAAGTAGTCGATAAAGGCTAGTAAAAAACATTCACTGGGAAGTACACTAACTTCAACAGTTGGGTACCGTTAGGGAGAAAGAGAAATCTTATTCATTCCTTATGCTCTATAATTCGTAAAATCTGCTCTGCAGAGACAATCGATGGTGAACTAGATAAGCTTCGATCAAATCTCCTTAACAGTGGTTATCCTACAAGGTTTATCGAACGTAATATCAAGAAAGAACACGCCCCCAGACAAATTAGAGTGCCAAAGAAGAAACTGTTTATGAGTCTGGCATTCAAAGGTGACACCATTTCGGAATTGATTAAAAATCGTTTATCTAAATGTATTAAACGTACTTTTCCTGCAGCTGACTTACAACTAGTTTTTAGCAGCCGAAATATGATTTAACAATGCGTCAAGGATAGATTACCGCTTATGCCCACATTTTTGTGCATTTCCTCTTTTACCTGCTCTTGTGGATCTGATTATATTGGACGTTGTAAGCGTAATCTCCGAAAACGTGTATCTGAACACTATCCAGTCTAGTTAATGAAAGACGAACGTAGAACTGCGAAGTCGTCTATCTGTGATCACCTGTTAGAGTAAGGTCATTTAGCTCCACGTGATTCATCTTTCAAAGTTATCTACATGGCAAAATCGAATCGATCCGAAAGTTTCCTTTTTTCTTCACTTATGCATAGCCGAAGCTTTAGCTATGCATGAACAGAAACCTAAATTATGTGTTCAAAAACGTTTTGTCAAACCCCTTTCTTTAACTTGGTCATGGTAATGTTCTTCTAGTTTTTAGTTTATTTTATTTTACCACTTGAATTCTTTCCACTTCACTTCACATCTTCATTCTTATCGTCATCGTACTCCTAATTTCTTAAAATATTTAGACAGCACTTGACATTTTTAAAACATTTTTGATATCAATTCACTTATAAAACAATCTTTAATAATTTTGTAATTTATCCACTTCAACTCTACCCCTTATAACATTTTAATCATCGTTATTCTTATCACATATATGTATATTGACTGAGCAATTATTTAGTGCCACTTAATGACCTTTTCTGTAATATAAATACGACTGTACAGCTTGAAAATGAAGTCGTTGAAAAGAAATTTCTTCGCTGAACAAAAATACTGTGTTTTTACTTATGAATAAATGGGTATTTTTCGTGATTTAAAAACAAATGAACCGATTAAGTAATGTTAGATTGTAAGGGAAGTAAATGAAACACGTTTATAATGAAGATGTGATAAGATTAAGGGATGATGATGCTGTGTCAGAGGGCAGAAGTGATAAGTATGCTACTGAGATACACCAAACAAGAAAGAACAACCAAAAGCAGGCCGCGTGTGACCGGCCTCAAGCAGTTGTCCCCTGGGCTCTGCGGTCACGCAACACTAACCTTTTCTCTCTACGCTTCTCAGGCGTGAGGCTAGCAACCCCACCCTGTAAACAAAGCTGCTACAGAAACTTCAGCACGACGAATCTCCTTGTGCCAAAAGAACTACTTTAAGAGTACAATAATTCTCAGTGATATACACCACGTAATAGCATCTACGTAGGACTGTTTTCACCTTTGAATTCACGAGTATTTCATCCCAATATGAATCTGAGAAATATATATCCAGCTCGATCACAATTTCTTCCTTGAATGATCACCTTCAGCTGAACCAGTCAACTCAAGTGGCCAATTCTGAATGATGAAATCTGTAGGCACATAACCCTGGGGATTTTGTTTATCTCTACAAAATCAGCCGAACTTATTCAGAATAGGTGTCTAACATTGGCGTGCATTTCTGAATGTTTACGTCTTGTCTATCGGATGAGTTTGAGAATGGTGGGATGTCATAGATGTGGTGATGTTTTCAGAGTTTCTGTGGTGAATAAAAAAAGACGCAAGTTAATGTCAAATCAACATGGTTGAAGTAAGTAGTTGCACGACTGAAGAGTACTAATAGTCGGTTTTGTCATATGACCATAGGAGTTAGATTAATTATACGTTGGCGAGCGGAGAAATATTTATGTGCTTAATCTGTCAAGTTTTGTCGAAATGACAATAGTAAAGCTGTTGTGTTGAAAGCGATCCACAGTAAGAAATATTCAACGCACAGATACAGAGCACAGAGTAAGAAAACAGACGTTCGAATAAGATAAATTCAAGAGACACTGCAACAGAGCGGAAACCTAGAAAGCAAGTACTCGAAAAAGTCCATTAACAAATTAAGTGAGATTTAGTTATATATGGGGAGAAAATCGAATTGAAATTAGGGAAGTAATAATTCAGGTGTGAGTTTCAACTGATACTACTTGTCTGTACTAAGTAGAGTGAAGATGAACAGCGAAAATATTGGATACTCTGACATTTCCTTTTTTCACATAATTCTTTTTTTTTGTGATTCACTACTCAATTCAACCAACTCTAGAAGCTTTATTTCACAATATCTACAGGGTAAGTGAATAGAATGGAAAGTGTCTATTCTTCCCTCGAGCAAATCGACGTTGAAGAATGGGCTGACAAATTTTTCTAATATTAGAATCAGTGTGACTGCATCATTCACAAGTGCAATTGAACCAACTAACACCGTAAGAATCACATTTACCAAGGAAATTTAAACATACAGTTTGATTTCTATCGTCTACACAAATCTGGATGCTATAACGAAATAAATATTGTGAAGCATCAAAGATAGGACTTCAGATGAACATAGAGAAAACAGAGGTGATGAAGATTCCTGGGCAACACCACCAACACAGCAACAATAACAGACAACAATCAGCATAAATGGGAGAAACCTGGAAGAAACAGACTCTTTTACCTACCGATCAGGCAAGCATCGTTTCAACTACAGGCGGACAGAACTGACGAGGATATCAAAGCAAGAATCAGAAAAGCAAGACAAGCTTTCACTACTCTGAAGTCTGTGTGAAGGTCAACAGCACTCAACATCAAAAATAAGATCCGGATTTTCAACTCCAATGTGTAGTCAGTCAGTGCTACTCACTGTACGGATCAGAGAATTGGCCAGCGCGTCATACAGAGCATCTCAATCAAACTACAGACCTTCATTAACAGTTATCTTCAGTCAATACTCAAGATCAGGTGGCCGGCCAGAAAATATCAGCAACAGAGATCTCTGGGAGCGAACCAACACAGCAGGAACCGATTGTGAAACAAATAGGCAGGAAGAAATGGAGATGGATTGGCCATACTCTGGGAAACCATCAAGTGACATCACTAGACAAGACATTGCTCCAGTGGAACCTGGCCGAATGGGAAGCGGCGAGTCCGTCTTCAGTGCGAGGGTGATTTGGAGGAGGTCATGTGAAGAGGAGATGAAAGCGTGTGGGCAGACTTGGAGCCAGGTGAAGACTCTAGCAGAGAACCGAACGCAATGGAGACGCACGGCTGAAGCCCTATGTTCCTCTAGGAATTAAAGGAAACAATAATAATATAATAATAATTGTGGAACACCAGGATGCATTCCATGAAGTGAAGTGAGTTTTGAAGTTCTACTGAAGTCATAAAATTTTAGAAAATCAACTGAACTTATTATTAAAGTGTGTGTCTAACACTGCAGTATTTTTGGAAATTTGTGCGCCTAGTATATTTCCAATAAATCTGAGTGAAGCGAAATGTGATTTTGCAACATTGGTCTAATTGAGTAGGACTGACTAACGAAGGGAGACGTCTAAGTCCAAAGTAACAAAGTATTATATTTCAGTTGCGGTTCAGAATGCGAAGTGAATGGAAAGCTGTCCAAGTAATCCAGGTTTCGAAGTTTGTGCGATGTTAGGCAAACATGTGTGTTGAGTACAGTGTAATCACAAGATGATGATAATAATGAATGATGTGCAGGTCCATAAGAATCACCATTTACGTCGAAGCCTACGCACCACGCATTATTAACACAGGCGTGATCAAGAATTAACACAAATAAGAGAATTATTAATAATAGTAATAATAACCCACGGAGTGAGTCAGAGGTGCTACGTCCTAGTTTGGGACTCTTCGAAAGTGTACAACCAACGGGGTTTGAACCCAGAACATGTGAGTTAGATTCAATGGCCCATGAATTCTAACTTCTTTTAATTCCCTATATTTATTGCACCTGTCGACCAGAGCCGCAGGTAATTAGCTGTTCTTTTCGCGAATTCGGTGGTCCCATCTGGTTATGACTTCTTACTAGAACTGCCAGTGCCAGTCTCTGATGTTAACCCATGATCAAAGACGTAATCAGTCAAATCTCTGTAAACCTAACACTCGGTACTCATTGATATTCAACACAAAACCAAATCTAACAAATAGTTCAATAGAGAATAATTAAGATTACAAATAAGATGCATTCCGTCAGTTAAATTATTCTGATCGCTTTCGCGTCTCACTTCTCATCTTGACCAATAAGGGTGTTCGTCATCTTCTGTATTCATTTTTACATAGACCTAACGCATCAAGGATGTAATTATCCATTCTAATCCAAATGGATGCACATAACTGCATCGTAATACAAATTCAAACATCCAAAATATAGCAATTTCCCATGCTGGACTATCCGTTTCGTCTCTTATTTTGGAATCACTCCAAAACTGTGAGATGATTGAGATACTCGTAACAAAGTGAGGTTTCACCTCCTTCTCAGATAAAGCAGGTGGTGAAATCGTCATCGTTTTAAACGATATGAACAATTAGGGGAAGTGAGCAAATGGTCGAAACAGAGAGGTAAAATGAGGGAAATTCTCCTGAACACAGAAATTGCTTGAATTCTTGTAGGAGAGAAAAGCTTACAAGTATTACCTCTCACAGGCTTATTTCAGTATCAACAAGATGTATAAGATTACTGCCTTGAAGTGAAACTGTTCATGTATCTCCCTGGTATGTCGACACTGTCGTCAATATATATCCACGAACATTTATTCGATGACCTGGATGGTTTAAATGCATTCTCTTCCCGAAAATCCATGTATATGTCAGCTATTATTAGTGAGATGGGCGATCCCATAGCTACTTCTACATTTCGATCGTATATTTTTCCTTCAGATATAAAATATGTTGTTGTCAGACAGAATTCCACCCCATCTCATCAGTAGTAGCTGACATATTCATGGATTTTTGGGAAGAAAATGCCCTTAAACCATTTAGGTTACCAATCAAATGTTCGTGGAGATATGTAGACGACAGGCTAATAATAATGAAAAAGAAGAATGAAAGAAAGAAATTCTTCTCTCACATAAACAGTCATGTCGACTCAGTAAAATTCACTATGGAAATAGCGAATGAAATTGGGGAACTGCCTATGTTAGACTGCAAAATACAAGGAGTAACAGGTGGTAGCATGAAAACGACGCTATACATAAAACTGCACACTCTCGAAGATTCCTTGATTATCACTGAGCTCATCCACTCGCGGTAAAACCAGAATTATTACAAAGTCTTGCAGATAAAAAAGCTAGACTTGCAACAACACCAAAAGACAATCGTACATAAATAAACGTCATGTTCAAAATGTTACACGACAACTACCACCCAAAAGAATTTATCATAGATAATGTGGACAGAGAAGACAGAGAAAAAACGAGAAAATGAGAAGATGGAGGAACGCAAGGAAACAGTCTGAATACCATACAAAAATAGTACATTAGAGGTTATTCGAACGTAGAGTCACAGAACACTACTGGGAAATAGCCAGCTGATAGTTTGTTTCCAAGGCCTTTCATTAGAATTCAAAATGCATCAGCTGTGCTCATCTTGCAGTAACTAGACATACATACTCCATAAAAGATGTCCTACTGACACAGACAGCAAGCAGTGGCATAAAAGGAATTTGCATGAGTAAAGTGTTTGAACCTGTCAACATACACGAGTTCCTAGCTTTTTTCTTCTTCGGTATATAGAAAATTAGTTATAAGCCATCAGCCACAAGGTTGGTTAGAGACGTTTGTTCACAAGGTGGAGTTGAAGACGAACTCAAGGTTATGTACGACACGTTAATTAAAAACAGACGACCTGAAAGTTCACCATGAAACACGTAACCAACGAAGTAGGATAGAATTCTACTGCATCTCTTAGCAAAAAATCTCTGTGTATATACTCGACTACAATCCAAAGTGGATGCACAAATCGATGAAATAATAACCAGCAAGTTGAAAAGACTGTTTCAAAGAGCGTTCAATGCCGAAAAGCTGTAGGTTATATTCTCCGTAAAACCCGATGTGATTAAGAAACTAAAAGACAATTTACCTAGGCGGACCAGCTCCAATTGCATCTATCAATTCAGCTGTTCCTGTCTAGCTTGTTTTAATGGTCATTAATCTAAAAAATTAGTATGTCGAGCTCTCAAATACCGACCAGTGTGATTAAATATGAGTGTTGAAAAAACCATCAAACGTTCTACATTTTATTACCTGATTCAAACAGGCCACCAACCTAACCTGGGAGAGTCCTTCTCTATCATCCATCGAGTGTCCAATAGATAGCCAAGCGCCTCTAGATACTTGGTAGAAAGGGGTGATGTAATGAAAACAATTCACTAAAATAAAACGTTAAGTCATCTTCAAAGGGAAAATGAAAGAAAATGTTTGAAATTTGAGAAGGTTACAATTGTTATTGAATGAGAAAATATAATAAACGGATATGGAACAGTGATAATAATCAGTTAGTTATGAAATACGGAAATGACCGACCTGGGAAGAGATTAACATAATGGTAAGATGAGATGGTAATAATTAATCACCAATGCCGAACGAAACGCACACTTTCTAATAAACGCATCTCTGAACATTAACCGGAATGGCTACCAAGAGGACAACTAGCTCAATTCTCAAGAAAGTGGTGAACTCAGGCCACCTACCTCCACCAGAGTCGTCTTTCGGGCTTATCTGTAGCATGAGACTAAGTGGAACACAAGGTGTTAGATTTCAGCATTTTCGTTTGGTGGAGACGCCACGATTAGTCAGTATAACCCTCAATTCTGAATAGGTGAAAAGTTGTTCTGGTCCATTATTCTACTAAAAATAACTCTAATCTTTTGAGAGGTGTTTGGTTTTGAAATAAACATCCAATTCGATAAGAGGATCCCCAATTTACCTATGCTTTAATGAGTATACATATCCAAGGTAATGTGTAGTAATGAGTTAAATTTAGATGTAACGGAATTATTGTCTCTGAAATCCCTCCTGAATGATCTAATCACAGTCTTCAGTACTCACATGGACGATTCAACTAACTGTATAAATATTTGCCAATATATCTGCTATAGAGCACTGTAGCCTCTAGCTTGAAGCCCTATGTTACACCGGGAATGTGAAGAAATAAGGAAAACTGTAGCGACGTTCGCATATCATCTGTTAACGTAATCCTTATTCAGTCAATTTGTTATTGTTAAATCTCTCATTGAAATGCTTCTCTTTGTGATTGCAAGACATACTGTTGTTGTGTTGCTTTGAAATGTGGTTTTGTTTGAGTTGGATCAATATCATTCTGACATTGGATTGTGTACGGAAAGGATAGGTGTATGAATTTCGTGAAGGGAGTTATCACTTCTACCCTGCTGTGAATATTCTACTCGATTCTAAGGCCAGTCTTACTGTTGAAGTTTGGTTAACTGATTTTGTCATACAGTTCTTGCTTTACACGTACTTAGTTAGTTACCTTGATTGTGTGGCTGACTGACAGCATTGTTGGTGTAATTTTCAGTTTTTCGTTCTATCATTTTTAGACAGAATTATTATCTATCGACTAATAATGCTCTTTTTGCTGTATTCAAGCGTTACCTGACTGTGATTTGCTCAAGTAAGTTTAGGCAGCTATGCAATAGGATAGACATATATGCTTCCTTAGTTCAGACCACTCAAAATAAGAGTGAATGAACATAAATGCCTAAATGAAGGTCAGCCAAGAGGAACACAAGCTCACAAGAATTTAGAAAAAAATCGAATATAGCTGCACATGCATGGGACAAAAACCACAATATCGATTGGAACAATGTTTGTATTCTGAACACTGATATGAACAAATGGAAAGAGAGACTTATAACAGAATCTATATTCATTAGGGTCACACCAGACACATGTAACAAGGGTCGGTCGTCAGTACAACTGTCAGCAACTTGGAATATAATTCTGAATACACAAAAGTGAATGAACAAATAAATGAAATGTGTATATGAGTACAAATCATAAAACGTGTGAAATAAAAACCAGTTGGTGTGCGATCACGGGTGGTAATTTTGATCGAAATATTACCAGAACACAAAAAGAAATTATGATAGTGTGAAAACGACTGAAATATAATTACACTTTATTTGATCTATTCCACAATGCTCAAACTTCCTACTGACATTAATCCAGTGAATGTATATTTATCTGAAACTGATGTATAGTCAAAACCGGAGGTATCTTTCTATCGGACAGACGAAATCAAGTCAACGGAACCAATTAAATCGAATTTACTCCATTCTGTATTGTTTGTCTGACTTTCGTGAGTCACACACACACATAGATATGCCTTATTCTGACATTATCAAAACACGAATTAACGTGAAAACTTTTGAGGCGATTAAATAAATAGAAAATCACCTCGACGCTGACATTGGGGAAAACTACATTTCAAAGGATCCTTTCCAGTGCAGGATGTACTTAGATAAACACATGTTCGAATTGTCCGCCAAGATTTACCAAGAATTTCCACAAAACCAATGGAAGTAGAAGTCTGTCCAGAAGAACTAAAGAGCATGAAATATTTTTCGTCAGAACGTCGAATAGTGTGCGGCCACGCAGGAAAAACACAATACTAAAACTAAGTATTATTACCATCTCCTATCCAACATTGCACAGTAGAAAAGTGAGGCGCTTATGATCAATGTTTCAACGCTTATCCAAAAGGCGTTCTCCTGTTGGTTCTCTGGAAGATGCAATCAACATTACCAAGGTGGAGTGGATGTGTTATAAATGGTCCAAATCATATAATTTCTTTATCACGAGGTTGTGCATGCATCGTAGCGTTGCCGTTCAGGATAGGACGGACCACTTTATTAGACTGATCTGCGTATTATTCCCGACGACAGACATTTCGCCCTTCATTCATACTGCTTTTATGCACGAAGACCTGATTCGAATTCATGAATTGTCTCCGTTGTCGAAAGAATTTTCGGGCGAACAAATCGCGACAATTAAGCAGGAATTAGACAGATGATCTGATGGTGAATTCATGGTCAAGGTTGCTGAATTGACAGAAGTCGATCAAGTATTCTAGAATAGGGCTTCTCAACAATGCTGGAATATGCTATTGTGTCTGTGGAACTCTGACTATAGTCTGAATACAACCCGAGTGCCTTGGTGCTGAAGAGCAGGTGAATTGATGAATGCACGACAAAAGTTGGCCTTCATCGTCTGACTTGAGGGCAATCATTGCAACAGCTAAAGGAGATCGGAGAGAAAGCAGTGAAATGGAAATAGTTGAAGCCCTATTTTCTTTCCAGAAGTCAGGGATTTCTTGAAAAGAAGTGGATGAAGATGAAATAATGTGAATGACAGATGTCACAGTCCTTGTGCAAACATGCAGGTTATTTGTCCATAGGCAAATTTGCGCGTAAAATAATATTTCAATGAAGATATCTTCTATCTCAACATAGTCAGCTGGAAAGAGATTTGCTCACATTTCAATAATCTTTGTTAAAATATACACAGATGACCAGAAAGTGATAAAAAGAGAATTCACAACTTTTCATTTTCTGTTGGTCCTACTCATAAAATATTTCATAGAATTTACACAGATTTGATAATTAGATAACATAGAATAATATCGTCAACATATTTGTGCATAATTATGCTTAGATTGTATAGACATAAAGCGTAGTTTCTTAGACAATTTCTACATTGTTTTGTAAAACTCAACTTTTGACCTGTTTGTCTAGCCGGCAGTTTTGTGATTCTGTAACAGTTTTCTGTTGTTTTCGTAGAGAATTTCAGAGAATTATGATCTGGTGTGGACTGAATTTTGTTGTTTGTTGACTCAATGGCGATGTGCTCAGTTGACTATTGTAATTGAATTATTGATTGGGAAATCCCTGCTGATCGATCCAACTGCAATATTGATACCTATTTGGGTATTTCAGCTAACTTTGCAATGATTATCCCGTTTTCTTCTAGTCTAGATATCAGTGTGGCGAAATCCACATATTATCCATTAGGCTAATGCTCATTATTTGTTCTCGTTCTCGTTTAATCGTTGGCTAAAACGCTTCGCTTTTGCGATTACATGATGATGTTGATAATGTGTTGTGCCATGGTCGTGATTTCGTCTGGATTTAGTCGAGGTTGGTAGTGTGACTGTTTGCGTGAGGAGTCTGATATATGATTTTTACTGTCATAATTTCTGATACCGTCAAATCAGGAATATTGTTTTTGATCTTCTGGTTAGTTTGACGATTTTGCGATATGATACTTGGTGTGTGCTATAGAATGTTCCGGATCACTACAGTTACCTAATGGCACTGTTGAGGTGACTTTAAGTTTTTTGTTGTGTTATTCTGGCTCTTAAATAGTATCTTAAATTTTACTGTCGGCAACTGGCTTTCTACTGTTGTCTGGAAACTTGGTGACCGTCATTCACTTGACGATGTGTTTGTTCGGTGTATGGTTGAAGGTGAGGTTAGGTTTCCGGCGTTCAGTCTACAACACATCGGTTTGTGTCGCTGCTAACATAGTGTCTGACGCAGTTTCGTATTTGGAGTATCTTCACATGTCTGTGATAATTAACTCTCATATTTCCTGATTTAACTGATGAACAAATAAGATTTACTCCTTTCTTTAACTGGTAGTCTTTGGATGTTATAGTTCATGCATTAGGATTGTCGATTTTAAAACACTGAATATACACTTGAGGTTCCTTTTCTTTTGAAAATCCACGGCAATGAAAATGAAATGATTTCGACTTTGATTAGTTTTATTTAATGCCTCGAAGACAGTGCTTCTATAAAGATGAGTATAGTAGACTGTCCGAGTTTAGAATCCCTCTGAGAATGATCTGTTTACTCTGTTGATATTTCGATATGGATTTTGAATAATTTAATCATAATTATCACTATTATCATCGGGTACGTCTGACCTGTGTGTCACCATTGTAATATGTGAAAGTCTAGTTTCAACTTAATCTTCACAACTCCTGAAGACTCCCACATGAGAGAAGCTGCTTTGAACAGCTTCATCACAGAACCTGAACAGTCTGATAACTTAGGCATCGATGAGTCAGTGGATGAAGTGCGAAATGCCTGACGTCAGGAATAATACGCAGATCAGTCTAATAAATTGGTCAGTACTCTCAAAAATGTCAACTCTACTATGCTTGTACAATCTCATAATAAAGAAATTATATGATTTGGACGATTTACAACACATTCACTCCACCTTGATAATGTTGATTGCATCTTCCAGAGAACCAGCAGAAGAACGCCTTCTGTGTAAGTGCTGAAACAGTGATCATGAGCGCTTCACTTGAATAGTGTGGAATGTTGGACCCCAGGTGATAGTTATAACCACTTTTAGTATTGTGTTTTGTCTGCTTGTCCTCACACCATTTGACATTCTATCGAAAACTATTTTATCCTGTTTAGTTCTTCGGGTGAGACTTCTACTTCCATTGGTTGTGTAGAAATTCTTGGTAAATCGTGGACAATTCGAACATGTGTTTTTATAACTACATTTTGCACTGGAAGGGATCCTTTGAAATTTATTAATACTAAATGTCCGTGTAGAGGTGATTGTGTATTTATTTAATCGCCTCAATGGTTTTCATCACGTTAATCTGCGTTTTGGTAATGTCAGAATAAGACATAGCTATGGGTGTGACTCACGAAAGTCTGGCAGACAATGCAGAATGCAGTAAATTCTATGGATCCGATTAACTTGGTTCCGTTGACTTGAATTCGTCTGTCCAATAGAAAGGTACCTCCGGTTTTGACTATACATCATTTTCAGATTAATGTCATTGGGAAGTTTGAGCATTGTAGAATAGATCAAATGATGTATAATTATATTTCAGTTGTTTGCACACAATGATAAGTTCTGTTTGTTTGATTTGGGAATGTTTTTTTTTAATTCACACATTTATGATTTGTACTCATATGCACAGTTCATTTTTTGTTCATTCACTTTTGTGTATTCAGAATTATCTTCCAAGTTTGTAACAGTTTTGCTGACGAACAATCCGGTGTGAACTTAATGAATATAGCTTGTGTTGTAATTCTCTCTTTGCATATATTCCTATCACTGATCTGAATACAAACATCGTTTTGATCGATATTTTGCTATTTATCTCATGCATGTGCAGCTATTGGTGAATTTCTTCCTAAATTCTTGCAAGTATGTGTTCCTGTTGGTTGACCTTTAGTTAGGTGTTTATGTTCCTTCACCCTTATTTTGAGTGGTCTGAACTCAGGAAGCATATATGACCATCCTATTGCATTGCTGTCCAAAACTTACTTGAGCGACGCACAATCACGAAACGCTTGAATACAGCAAAAAGAGCATTATAAGTCGATAGATAATAATTCTCTCTAAAAATGATAGAACGAAAAACTGAAAATTATCCCAACAATGCTGTCAGTCAGCCACACACTCAAGGTAACTAACTAAGTACGTATAAAGCAAGAACAGTAGAACAAAATCAGTTAACCAAACTTCAACAGTAAGACTGGCCTTAGAATCGAGTAGAATATGCACAACAGGGTAGAATCGATAGCTCCCTTCACAAAAATCATACACCTACCCTTTCCGTACACAATCCAATGTCAGAATGATATTGATCCAATCAAACAAAACCACATTTCAAAGTAAAACATTATCCATATATGTCACCATCACAAAGAGAAGCATTCCAATGAAAGATTTACCAATGACAAATTTACTGAATAAGGAATACATCAACAGATGATATGCGGACGTCGCTACAGTTTTTTTCTTATTTCTTGACGTTCTCAGTGTAACATGGGGCTTCAAACTAGCTATAGGCTACAATGCTATATAGCAAATATGTAGGCAAACATTTAGAGTCAGTTGAATCGTCCACGTAAGTACTGAACACTGTGATTAGACCATTCAGGAGGGATTTCACAGACAATAATTCCGTTACATCTAAATTTAACTCGTTAATACACATTCCCTTGCATATGTGTACGCATTAGAGCATAGGTACCCTGGGGATTACCTTATCGACTTGGATGTTTATTTCAATACCAAACAGCTCTCAAATGTTTAGAGTTATTTCTAGTAGAATTGTGGACCACAACAACTTTTCACCTATTCAGAATTTAGAGTTATACTGACGAATCGGTTGTGTCTCCACCAAAGAAAAATGCTGAAACCTAACACCTTGTAATCCACTTGGTCTCATGCTGCAGATAAGCCTAAAAGTCGACTCTGGTGGAGGTGAGTGGCCTAAGTTCACCAAGTTCTCGAGAAGTGAGCTAGCTGCACACTTACCTTGTCCTCTTGCTAGCTATTCCAGATAATGTTCAGATATGCATTTAGTGGAAACTGTGCGTTTTGTTAGGCATTGGCAATTCATTATTACCGTCTCTCATCTTAATATGGTCTTCATCTCTTCCCAGGTCGGTCGTTTCCGTTTTTCATAAATAACTGACTATTATCCCTGTTGCATATCCATTTATTATATTTTCTCATTCAATAACAATTGTAACCTTTTCAAATTTCAAACATTTTCTTTCATTCTCCCGTTGACGATGACTTAACTTTTTATTTTAGTGAATTGTTTTCACTACATCAACCCTTTCTACCAAGTATCTAGAGGCGTTTGGTTATCTATTGAACACTCGATGGATAATAGAGAAGGACTCTCCCAGGTTAACTTTGTGGCCTGTTTGAATCAGGTAATCAAACGTAGAACGTTTGATGGTTTTTACATAACTCATATTTAATCACACTGGTGGGTATTTGAGAGCTCGACATACTAATTTTCTAGAATAATGACCATTAAAACAAGCTAGACAAGAACAGTTGAATTGATAGATGCAATTGGAGCTGGTCCGCGTAGGTACTTGTCTTTTAGTTTCTTAATCACATCGGATTTTATGGTGAAGTTAAGCTACAGCTTTTTGGCAATGAACGTTCTTTGAAACAGTCTTCTCAACTTGCTGGTTATTATTTCTTAAATCATGGAAATTCCCATTGTAACATATAGAAAATCAAAGCAAATGATTCAGCGAAGAGACTCTTTTCAACGAATTTATCATCAAGCTGTACAATCGTATATATATATATACGTATATATATAGCTTTTTAGAAGTTTTATCCGGTGAGGGAATTGAAACATAGGTGTGAATGCATAAAATAATAATAATGATAATAATATGAAATGCAATTAAAACTAAAATGTTTGTGATTATAATCGTAGTTAAATGTCAAGTGGCAAAGCAAATTAACGTCATATATAGAATAATTCATAGGATGGATAGAACTTGAAAAAGGGTGTGCAATTATAAGATTAGTAGACAAATCGAATAAAATAAAAAGTTACGTAATATTGTGTGAAATTTAATAGCATAGAATTCAATGTTGTAAAAAAGAATTGATTTAGAATGACAAA
This sequence comes from Trichobilharzia szidati, assembly GCA_944472155.2. Taxonomy (NCBI): domain Eukaryota; kingdom Metazoa; phylum Platyhelminthes; class Trematoda; order Strigeidida; family Schistosomatidae; genus Trichobilharzia; species Trichobilharzia szidati. The sequence continues at coordinate 48,329,984 of OX235275.1, read as the reverse complement.
TGGAACAAGTGAAATAATACCGGGGACAATTAAAAGTGAGAGTAACAATAGTAACAATTGACTTAATAAGGAAGAGTATACAAACTGAATAGACAAAAATGAAAAAAAATTTAAAATTGGTAGAGCTAAAATATGACTGGGGATTACCATACTTTAGCATAGAGGGATTAAGACCATGAAAGTTGAAGGGGTTGAACGAACTTTTTCTTTACACAGAGACCTGGCTTTTCTGTTTCGATAGCCAAAGCTTCAGCAATGTAGGTGAGTCGGGTACGTTGGGATTTGGGTAAATTACTCTTTGCCTTGTAGAAGGCGGAGGCTATAGAGATAGGGTGATCATTATCGACCAGTGCGTCGGTGGCACAGTGGTTATGACTCTCGCCAACCATGCACATGGTCCAGGGTTCGATCCCCTGCCGGCGCACACCCGATATCTATGGTCGGCCTGAATTTGGGCTACCGATATCCATGCTGAAAGTTCCATACTTGTACTGAAAGTACGGTGTGGAATCAAGCTGTAAATCAAAATAAATAAATAAATGTTCAATGATCGCGCTTCTTATTGCTCCACTTCCACTTTTTCGTAACCATGTAGGATAGTGTTCTTGCACCCTCTTGGACAAAACTCGTGTCGAACGACTGATATTCCCAGCTCCACACGAGCAGGTGAATTGATAAACACACACAGAGTTGGTCAACAGCGGGATCTTGTCCTTCAGGTCATTGAACAATAATGGTCGACTAGTAAAGGCTATTCTCAGAGATGCACCAGGGAATGTTCTTTTCAGGAACTGTGATATCCTTTGTTTTATGATATTGGAAGCTAAGTCCCCTTTGAATTCCAAGCTCATGTAAAGTATTTTCTTGGGTACGGATGATAAGTCACGTTTTATAGGATTTGAATGTATATTCTTGTCTTTAAAACGTGGTGGAAATCCATTTTCTATTAGGATTTTTCTCAAAAGATATACAACTCATCTTCCACAGTATCAGGGCTACACATGCGCCAAATGCGAGTGGCAAGCGACCGGATCAGGTTTCGTTTTCGACCAATGGGTACCCAGCTGTAGAAATTTATCAGTTGACCATTCCATGACAGCTTTCGATAAATCGATCTCGTCAGAGTTCCATCGGTTCTCCTTGATAAGTTCACATCGAGGAAATGAATGCTAGACTCGTTCTCGATTTCAAGTGTGAATTTTATCGCAGGATGGCAACCATTTAATACATTTAATATATTATTCAAGTTACAATCACTATTACAAATAATAAAGGTGTCATATACATACCTTTTATACATTTGAAAGCTTTGGATTGTAGGCTCAACAATAGACTGATATCCGTTTTCTGGTGAATATCAAGAGGATTGTACTGCTTCAGAAAATAATTTCACTGAGAAAGAAAATTTTCTTGGCTCAGTTGTCTTTTATTTACGGCCACAATATTTTGATCTGTATTCAATTCTAACAGATGTATACAAATTAGATTTAATAAATGTGTACAAAGCAGAGTCTTTGACATTTTGGGGCAACACGAGGATTGAGGAAGTGTGTATTCAAAAGACTAGAAGTATATATACGCAAAAGCGTAAGAGTGTGATGTAGATGAATACAATGTGTGAGGCTATTCCACTGTGTAGTTTCAAATGAGTGGTATATGTTCATCCACGGCAGATTAACGTGAATTTACACCAGCTTCCAACGAACTCCAATAAATATGCCCTCAAACATACGTCAATGATGATAAAACCATCTGCGTATACGATGATCCAACTAAGAATATTGATAGATTTCAGCAAATCCACATTCCCCCCTAAAATAAACAAAATAACTTTACATCAAGTGTTCGTCTGCCAGGAATTGACTGATTACACGATTGATGACTAATTGACATCAGTTAAAGAAGCATCTGAAAAGCAGCTGTTTCCATCCCATAGTTTTGAATTGTTCAACAGCAAGCACTCAGTGGTGCCCGAAGTAAGGACCTTCTGATCACAAGCTGTCCTTGAATACTATTCAGGCACTGGGATATGATTTGATGGTCTATGAATTCCAGCTTTAAACATTCTTGATAAATGTCGTCAAATTAACATGCGTGTGACTGGTCAACACTACTAAGTTCAGCATATCTCACTGCTGAATGGCGTAGATCATGTTACAAATTCCATTCATGTGTTTGGTACCGGAATAATAATCCAAATCAATAGCGTTATCCTCACCGTATCCATGTTCAAATGTATTTGCATATGTTTATGTATAGATGAGGTGAATAAGGATATAACTGAATGACTGTCTGAGAAACCTCTCATGGAAGATCTGATATAATATCGATAACATATGAGGATGTTTCAAATAGCTTAGTGATTACCATCCTTTTTTACCTCCTAGACTCTGTGTCATTGTTCTGATATTTGTGTTAAAACGTGTTGACTTGAGCCCTTTCAGTTGTCTCTGTCGATGTTCAATCTCTGATTCGAATGCTTCTCTCTGTGATTGTGCAATACATGGATAATGTGTTGCCTTACAATGTGATTCCGTCTGGGCGGATCAATGTCATTCTGACGTTGGAGTGTGTGCAAGAAGCGTTGGTGTTCGATTCCTATGAAAAGCGACTTCGATGCTTCCTTGCTGGAAATATTCTACTCGATTCTATTGCTTATTCATACAGTTGAATTTTGGTCAACGAACTTTGTTCTACAGACCTCGCTTTGTGCCTACTTAGTTGGTTGGTAACCTTTTCGATGTGTAGCTGTTTAACGGCACTGTGGAGGCAATTTTGAGTTTTCAGTGTTACTACGGTTAAGCAAAACGACAAATAGATTCTTCGATGAACAATCATCACTAAGTTGTCTTAGAACCGTTTTATCAGTGTACATGTTTCTAGAGAGTTTGTGACAGCTAAACAGTAAGACGCAAATATCGGTTCCCTTCTTGAAAACAACAGCTCCGTTGATTTTCGTCCTTGAAATAGACGAATTCAGATTTTCTCACTGTCTACCTCAAGAGATATTTCTGATATGTATTACCCTACTTGTTTTACCTCAGTCCAATCAGCTACAAAATATTTTGTTCTTATTTGAACAATCTTTAGAAAAACAATTGACTGGCAGGTGAAAAATGCACAAATTTATAGATTACAAATATATTTTTCAGAAAACACCTTATAGAATATACACTGATTTGCTAATTAGAGATCAAACAATAATGTCTATAATGAATATAAATATTTTTATATAGATTACACCGACGGAAGTGGTGTGGTTTGTCAGACAATCCATGCACTTTCTTGTGAAAGTAAACGTGTGACCTTCTTTTATAGTAGGAATTTTATTGTGTTTAATAGGTAGTGGTTTGTGGTAGCTGGCTGTTTGCTTTCGTTTTCTTTGATAGTTTTGTTGCACCGCGATATGAAGTAGATGGGTTAGTGTTATTTATTCCGATTAGAAAAGCCATCGTGACTGTTTACTACGCCTGACTTCTCTTCATATTGGTGTTGTGTCATTAAGGCCACAAGATACTTCAGTTAACTATCGAACTATTGAGATTCATTCACTGCATTTACTGATTGATCACATTATGAAAACTGTATCAGTCTATGAATTTCAATTCACAGTTTTTCACCTTTCATATAGTTTTGATCTCTGGGACTAGTGTAGATTCTATCACGTTGTTACGGTGGAATGAGTTTTTGTGATGAGTAACGCTTCAGTACCACTGAATAGGGATCACAACAGTTTACGTTGTGCTTGTAAGACATCTGTCTAAGTACGACTTCGCATAGATGCATCCATTGAAGAAAAGCCACTCATTCTTACAATATATCGTCGTAATGCTTCTTCTAAAAGGTCTGTGGTTAGTAAACAGTTCAGGAGACTCAATTAGGGCAGATCACCCATCCCAGCTTCTCCTGGAGGCCATCATCGACCGAGTATTTGACAGTTGTTATGTGAATTAATTTGTCCAGATTTTGAGAAGATGTTTCTCTACAATTCCTTTTTTCTGATTCCTTTGTTGAATATCTCTAACAACATATTTCACTGGCCAGTCCACGCATGATACTTTCTACGTCATATTATGTTTACTTCCCTCGTCATCCTCTACAATTATATTTCCTTCAGCTATTTGTTTAGCTGCAAGCCTGAGTTCCATGTCGGTTATTCTTTTTGGAGCAAAGGCAGCTGCTGATGAATGTATGAAGCCTCTGAATGGTTGGAGACGAGCGTCAATAAATTATTGACAATAATTGAGTGATAGGTAATACGTATACACAAGGATATTGAGATGGGTTGGACACACGCTCTACTACTCATGTCACATGCCGATCTATCTCTTAAATGGAATCCGAGTGGAAAGCTACGAGTTGTGGTGTCTGAGTGTGACACAGAGTAGAGGATTATATGAATAATGAGAGTGAAAGGTGATTGCCGCAAGTCACAGACTATTGAAATAAGATGATGGAGAACCGGCGTGAATGAAGATATGCTAGTGAGGCACTGTGATTCACTCAGGATGCAGAGGAAGAATACCACTGGTGATAATAATAGCAGTGAGTAAGCACTACTTTCTCCCCTGTATCATATGTGCCCTTAGACCTTATCCAACCAAATTACGAGTTATTATCATCTTGAAAGGAGTCGTCAACTTTCCATTCTATAGTCTGTTGGCCGATTGGTGAAATTTATCATTCAGCCTACTTTCGAAATGCGCAATGTTGGACTTTGTTATCATTAACATGGTAATGGGGAACAGCTTCGGGCTTGATGCGTATCTGCACGATGTGGTGTGAGCAAATTAAAATGAATTCACTTCCTACCACAATATTTGCTTGGCCTTCTTGAAAATTCAAGGATTCATTCAGTATCTCAGTTTAAAGAGAAGCAGGCCAGCTTAAGTTTCGTTTTGGAACTGATCGATTTCAGTATGGTTCTTCTATGTACGAAGTGATATTTAAAATAGAACTACCAGCACTCCAAGAGGATCTAGTATTTGCTTTTCTCATCTTTAAAACTCCTTTTAGATGCTCTTTCAGGTCGAAACTCAGCACCATCCAGTATTCTGTAACAGTCAACTTCTGCCTCTTCAACCTACAGCACTACTCAATTACCATCCCCTTTGTATAATCGTCATTACACAGACATGGTGGAATAGACAAATCACATCTTTCTTCGCCTCCCACACAATGCGTCATCTGCACTCGGTCAGCTCAATATAACTGTATCCAAATTACATAAGAGTCAAGAGTGGTCACGGACAGATAGATAGAGTAGTGACAAGTAAACGACACAGAGACACCACTGTGTACCACGGAAGTTGTATTTTATTCTCATAAGTAGTTTTGTATACCCGTATGTCTTGATTTCTGACCATTCAATAGAGTAGAACACTGACACTATTCTCACCAATGAAATCTTCACACACAAACGCACACACCATGGGGGCTTTCATTTTCATACGATACTGCCATTTGAAAAAGGTATAAAAGGAGTCAGTTTTCTTCCGTGGAATTAAGCAACCATCACAAGAAAATCAAACATGAAGTCTGTTTTCTGCTGCATTCTGTTCATATTCATCAGCTTGGTGATAAATTCGGAAACACGTAAGTGATACACAAAGACTGTTTATGTAATTTTTCCGATATATCATATGATTGTGTTGAACATTTGAACACTTCGTTGTCATACTGGTGAAGATATTGGTGTTTTGAAATTCACAGAGAGAATTTCGGTCGTGGAGAGAGGGCTAAAGACCTATGTTAATGTATTTTCTAAGAATTATCTAGGCTAAAATTTTCTCTCACACTTCGCCTACATTGGTAGAAGCATATCAGTCACATATAAATGTCTCTGCACAAAGCCAGTCTCCAGAAGTTCAGAAACACTTGTAAAGCTTACGACAAATGAAAATTTGAATGAAGACAGTCGGCTTGCTGATTCCTATACAGGAAACTATTCACATTCAAATCTCCTATATTAACACGTAATGTGACGAGTCATCATGACATGTGACCTGATTCCCTAACATTTGTAAAAACGAAACGAAACAAGCATCTTCTACTCAGCGATTTTACTATACTCTTAAGCTGTACAGTCGCAATTAAATACATTCGATTTTCTTCACAACAGACGACACTAACCAGAGAGATGAGGTGTCATAAGCATATTTGCTAACACTAACGATTACATAATAGAAGTTGAACAGGGGTAACTATCATCACTGTTCCTTGGTTTCCAAGTGGAATAAAGTGCACATCACTCTGTGCTCTGCAGTCCTTTTAACTGGCTTCAAGATTAACCATAACCTTTCACCTCACCATCGTGTGATCTTCTCTACGTCACTCTCAAATCGACGCTCGCGTAATCCTTTATCATCGGAGCTCCCGTCGAGCGATGGCCTGGTGTGTGATGTCAGCCAACAGTCTCCTTAGCGTCTACCCAGTCCAACTCCATTTCCTTCAGAATATTTGTTTGCCAATAGCTTCCTGGTTGGTTCATTTGTAGGGTTGTTGAGAATTCTTCCTGGCTGGCGTTTCGATCGTAAGTATTTAGTGTAGGCAGCTGTTGACAAAATTCTGAAGCCTGTTAGAAACGGCAAGTGTGACACCTTAGCTAAGTTTCTGACCTATAAAGAAGAAGTGCCTCAACATTGATGTTGAAAACCCGAGTTTTGACCTTCATTGTGAGTGCAGCATATCTCCAAACTGATTTCCGGTTGACGAAGTTCCGTCTTGCCCTTCCAATCCTGACTGGTTTTGAGAGCCTCATTCGTTTCGTCTGCTGTTGAAACGATGCTGCCTGCTTAGACAGGTGACCTCTTTCAGATTTCTTCCATTGACGATAACTGGCCCTCGTTGTTGTTGTAGGTGGTGGTGGTTGTTGTGGGTTATCTTCATCACCTGTGCCTTCTCTATGTTAACTTGAATCCCTGCCTTTACTGCCTGCATCTTCTGCCAGCCTGTTGGTTTTGTGCCAACATCCCATGTTGGAATGCTCACGCTTGTTTTCATCGAAAGAAGGCACATCTGCTGAGTGACCTCGCGTCCCTCTGATTGCAGAGAAGAATACGTTTGTTGTTGTTCATATTTTGTCACGCTTTGAAGTTTCCTTAGCCAGTGGATTGATTTACTGTGATAAAGTTTCTGGCCCTACGCTCCGCCTTCCCTCTTCTCCTGGTGCTAAGAACATCTAGAAAACAACCGAACTAATAAATGAGGAGAGGCTGAAGAAGGGGTGATAGGGTTACTCAGTCACGTAATTCAAAATTGAGTTGTAATGAGGCTGCGCATGGGGAAATGAGAGGAGATGTTATGTAACGTAACAGTCCGAAAGAAATAGAAGAGTTACACAAAATCAATACTGTGATAATACTAGTAGCTGAAGGAAGCTCTCCTTTGCCACTGGCATTGCAAGCATCTGCAAGCCTGATGCCATAGGTGAAGAAGTGTGCCTTCTGTTGGAAATCTTCATTCAAAATGAACATTCACTACGATTTACTGACAAAAGTATCAAACATAATTCTGACACCACTTTTCAACTTTGCTAATGTACTGATTAGTATTGGCAAATATAATTATTCATGAACAATCTTCAACTAGGCATTGATGAAAAGAAGAAGCCAAGCAGTTCAGCGAAATCACTTCCCTCATCAACTGTACAATCGTATTTATGTACAATTTCTTTTCTATGAAAGAGGGTAGTAATAAAATTGATGAGTGTTGTAACAAGCTAAATAGCTACATGAATACAAGTTTAGTGAGGAGGCACACAGAAAATGGAGGGAAAATATCAGATGGCTGGAGGCAATCGGCAGGAAGCCTTGGACCTAGGTTTCGTGCTAGCTGGCACTCATCAGCAAGGCATATCTGCAACTTTGAAGGAACTCATGTCCCTTCTGACATTCGAACCCGCGTCACCCAGTGCTGCAGCCAGGGCAAGTGAAATATGACGCCTGAGCTCGAAAGCAATAAAATGGGTATAGGGAGAAGATTATCACTTGTAGGCTGTCATTGTGAATGCCTTTCATTTAATAAACTTAATGCCCATTATAGCAATCTTGTGAATTGTTACCGTTTTTCCTTTCTGTTATTCTAAGAAAATCCGACCCAATTAGTAAGTCCACCTTTGATGCAATCACTGTTTCAATGTTTGGTAAATTCATCTCTTAAACAATTGGACCTTAGATCGATATCTTGCTTATATTTTGAAATGATGTAATGACTTTGGCTGAAATGAAAAACTTATTACACTACATAGAGATGTACGACACTTCACATGCTACTGACTGACTGGCTGTCTGATATGAGAAGGGAGATACATAGTTGGAAATTACGCACGTGAATTCGTAGTGTTGTCTGAGATTAGTCAAATTAGATACACTGCTGATTAGCTGTAGCACAACAAGCGAAATGGCCACCCGTTGTTTAGATCACATTTCAATTAGGCTTCAGAGCGCTACATTTTCGATGTTAGTGTTTCAACTAAGGATAGCGAATAAAAATATGTATATTCGATAATGCCAACAATTCACACTGCTAATTGGAATTTACACTGATCAGATATGATCTTGTCATTGTAAATTTCATTTATAACAACAGTATTCGTTAGTTTTATCAGTGCATCCCAACTACACAGAAGTTCATCATCAGTGAATCTGAGCTGTATCTGACTAGCTGTTTGGTAGCAATGGATGCTTATGTTAGGTAGACTTACATCACTCCCCCGGGACATGCGGAATATTCAAACCCAAGTGTTAGTCTACTAACTTAAACATTTTCACCACAACACGTGACCATCTGGATGCTATCGATTCCTGATGAATACTAGTGACTGACGTAGGCATACCACAACGTTAAATACAGTCGAGGTAATGCAGATTCGCGCATCTTCCTCACTGAAGGCGTAGGACGCTGTAGAGTCAATGGTAAACGGATCATACCTACAGTATTTTCTTTGATGAAATAAGCCATCGCATACAACTAAATCATGCGTACACTGAACTGTGTAATTTACGAGGTGACTTGAAATGAACTTATCATAATGTCTGTGACGATTTTACGACTGTTAGACTGCTAGTTCATGCCATGTTTTTTTTTCCGTAAACTAACTAACTTTACATCTGACATCACCCATAATTAAGGTTCCACTTTCATTCCTTACTTTCCGAGTCGAACGTGGAGCTCTGAGCTTCGACGTCTCCAGCTTTGATGTTGTATATTATCACCGGTCGCGGGTACTAGATTGAGGATTAACCACCAGTCGTTAACTTAACAACGCTTAGGAATGCATCGATAGGGAGATAAGTGACCAGAGAATTCGTATGCGACTGCAAATATTCTCCCACTGAAACAAAGAAGCTTCCATAAATAAATGGAAATGCACCGAGAACCGAACGCTGAATGGCGTGTCCAGGAGGACAATGAGAGCTTGGAATTAAACCACTCAATCGACACTGCCCAATAACAGCGAAGTGGGAAAAAATCCACAATGCTTTACACATAACCCCAATATATGCATGTTTACATATGCATATAAGCATAAATTCACTAATGTACTGTTTATCTCCTAGTCCAGTGTAGTAAGTTGATTATATTTACCTTTGTAATTATCGTTCAGTGTGAGCGGACAAAACTGGCTTAAATCACTGGCTGATGAGTTTGAGATTTTATGTCAAACTTGATTTGGAAATGTCAAGTGCCTGACACTGTAAAAGCAATCAAATTCATTACAGGTGGTATATATAAATATATATATGATGAATTATGAGGTTGACGTTCTCGCCATCACAGACCTTACTTGTCTACTGATAACTCCGTGGGCTCAGAATATGAGAGGGTGTAACACCCAGAATAGTCGTGTTCAGCATTCAACTGGATCTCCTCTATCATTTCATTATCGAACCCTAATCAACAGTACTTATCAATCAACTGCCATATGAATCCCACAAATTACTCTTTCACATTTGATGACATATTCCGACAATTTTCAACTGAGTATTTCACATAATGTTCATATTATCAGTCTGGAATTAACTTCATTGCAAGACAATTATTCTGACTGCCGGAATTTTCTACATGTTGCTTTGGGTGCAAATGACTGGTTCTTCAGTTGATAAGGTTGGCTGAGCTGCACTGATACTAATTCAACTGTTGATTGTTCTAGTTGACATTGTAGTAAAATGGTCACTGTCCATACATTGCCTGTTAGTAGCTTAGTGGTCACTGCGCTCTCCTGGTAATCTAATGTAGCAGGATTCAACTCGCACTGCGAGTAAGATTGAGGATAATCAACCTGGAACGAGATGGCTATTCAATAACGCTTGGCATTCAGTGTTTCTGTAGTAGATGGTGATTCCTGCATACGCCATGAATACTTCTCGTCAGTGGTTAATAAATTGTCATTTGTTAAGAGAAACTGAACTTACATAATTGGAATACATAACCAGGAGGAGACAAGAAATGGTGATTCAGAAGGTCACTGGTAGGAGGCCATGAATTATTGCTAATTAATATGAGGTTGCGTTTCTCTCCCATATGAATAAGAAGGAAATGTATTTGTTGATCCCTCGCCAATGTCAGGTTCAAACAAGATAGGTGCAAGGAGGAACACTCACAGATTAAGTAAGGCAATAGTGGTACATATGCATGACACACTGCAAGAAATAAAAGTAGATTGCAATTTTAAATCCTGCCAAGTGGCACAAAGTTAAAAAGACTGACAATAATAATCTGCGTCTCTAGCTTCCACTCGAGACAGAGTCACTGCCGTGTAGTGCTGAAGGATCAGAAACTACGACGAAACAGTACATGCAATTTTCAACTGATTCTCCAACTCTCACCTCTAATCTCATCATCCTACTTCACGTCAATCAAATCCATGCAATCCGACATGCTCTAAAATATTTCTCAAAAATTTATTCTTTTTATATGTTCCTCTACTCCCGTGAAGGCATGACTCTGGGTCACTCACCTTCAATGGTGGCGATAACGGCAGTGACTTGACGCCTAACAAAACTTGTCAGTTTCATTCAGTCGTCCATCAGTCAGATAGGTTTGAGGCAGTCGATAAATCTAGCCTCGGTGTTTTGAATTTCAAATTCCATTGACATTGTTGCACACACTGTTACTTAATTCGAAAACATGAATAGAATTTCCATGTCATTGTCATAGCGAATTCAATGAACACTATACAATTTTCAATCTTGTGTGCTTTTCTGAATCTCCGAAAAACAAATTCCAGGTTTGCAGTGTAAGTCAATTTTCCTGTTGTATTCTGCTAATCGCACTCATCCTGAGCTTGCCTATATTGACATATCTGGAGTCATGTTGGGCTGTTTTTGAAGATCAGACTGATTTGAAGGTGAGGGTGTGAAGTGGGTGAATGTCATCTAGAAAATCACTGGGACCAATGGAGCACTGAGAAGCTATTCAACACAGTCGGGGGGCACAAAACAGTGTGCATTGTCAATAACAGTTTTATCATCATTATCATTACAATTCCCTTGGATTCCCAATGGAACACAGTGATTTGACAGGACGTCTCCACCTCACTTAGTTCTCTGCAGTGTCACTTAGCTGGCTACACAATCACCTATAAGCTTCAATTTCCATATCCATCGATCTTCTTCACGTCACCCTCGATTGCTCAGTCCACCGTTTTTCATCCGACTTCCACTTGAGGGCCAGCATGATGTGTGATGTTACTCGATGGTGTCCTCAGCGTGTTTCCTTATGCTAAGTACATCAGACGCGAACACTGATTTCAGTTTATGAGAGGTCTGTTTTGCGATTCCGATTCTGCTTAACTCGAAATCCTCATCCATTCTGACTGTGGTTGACATTATGCTTAGTATCTCTACATTTATTACATAAACTCACCAGACAGTCTTTATTCTTCTTACTTACTTCAACAGCAATTCGGGGTGAGTATAACTGACTGACTCATTGACATTTTACATACTTGGTCTGCTCTATTCATTTATTTTATCGATATACAGAGTAGACACAATATGACGATGACAAATACTCATCTGATGAAAATCAGAAGTGACTGAAGCTAGGAAAGCGGAGTACTCCTTTGCTGGACTCCTCAGCAAATATATACAGTTGAATAGTATTTCTTGACTGGATCATATAAAGTCGACAAATGACGTCGAGTTCCCCTGTCAATATCACAGTCAGTAATGAACCATGCTGACATTGGGATAAGATGACATGGAGGCAACTGGCAAACTGTGAAACACTGATTGAATGATGCTTTGTGTAATCGGAATGCCTTCAGTGATGCATAACCTCAGTTGTTCAGACAAAACAACTAAAAATAGGGAGGTAAGCGATCAGTCATGAGGAATATCATCCACAAGTGAAGAAGTATATTCGAATGATGTGTAGAGCTCTTTCATAGGGATGTCGGGAGTTGAATGAATGAACCTAAAACAGTGCCTAGAAGGAGAGAGTAATTGACGGGGCCAAGTGAATATTTAGACTGAGATATGATCATTACTAGACAAAATATACTGCATTCAACTGGCTTCAGGAATAGGCACAAGCCTTCGTTTCTTCGTCACATCATTTTCCATATCGCATCAGGGCAACAAACTATTCGCATGCCATTCGAGTTGTTGTTGTCACTGAAGTGATGTGTATTGTCACCTGATGATCTCTTCTACATATCTCTAGTCTGTCTCAGCTTTCCTCTGCATATGTGTTGGATAGTAGGTTGTGAAGTGTCGTGCATCCTGGATCGAAGGGAGGTGCATATGAATGTCTCCACCACCTGTTTCCGAAAGGCTTTTCGTGATGCACGCACAAACAAATTCCATCAACCATATGTAAGCTCTTACTTGACATTCATGATGAGAATTCGGATACACTTCCTCGAGCTCAATGTCGTTGGACTTTTCAGAGTAATGAATTCACATCTCGCCTTTGAAATCTCGGCTGGCTTTGTCATTCTCATCAATACCGCCTGCAGCTGAAATGACACTCACCGTCCAGGCGAGTGGACGACTTGACTCCCTTGTGGATGCTTTCACAACTGATGGTTGGTGTTTGCTGCAGTTAGTCGAGTATCTGAATCACTTCTGTCTGGTGTATGTTCGTCGACTTGTCTGTCAGCTTATTGGCTTTCCTTTGTAAATCATAGAGTGCTTTCAAGTCAGAGGAGACATGAATCATCGTTGAAATCCACATTGTATAGACTCTTATTATTTCGAACTAATGGAAACTGGTATATATGTCCATCCATCTATCTACTTTCAACTTGATGTGTGTTCGCTTCTATGCATTTCTTGTATTGTTCAACTACTTGCCACTATTTTTGAATGCTAAACATATGCTGAATCTTCATGCATTTGAACAAATTCTCTGTTTGTCTTTTCAAAAGCCTTCAATGGTAAGAGATAAGCTTAACGTAAACTAATTAACACACAATGACAGTTGCATGCGCATTTTGTTTTGTCTACGAGAAATAGATGCCAGTCTGTGAATAATGAAACCACGTGTGATTTGAAAATCATGGTGAAATGTCACCCTAAGTTCGGCTGGTTTTCGTCTTATTGAGAGTCGTAGTGAGTGAGATCTTCTGAATAATGAACACAAACAAGCTAGCTGACTAGCTGGCTTATGTTACCCAGAAGTGGAATTCGCCAGAGGCGGATATCCTACAATGCGCCAGCTGTCATTTGGATATATATACACACACACCCCAATAAATAATCTCGATGGTGATATTAGTAATTTGCCTTTTTCATTTTTCTCCACATTAATACAATGACCTCAGTTTCCAAATGTAAGTTGATTATCGTGACATGTAGCGAATTTTACTGATACTTTCATATCTGAAACAAGACAGTATTTGGTGTGGGAGAGAGCAGTGTATCAGCAGTTAGTTTTTGTCACTTCAAATTATTGGTAGAGTATTCACCCGCATTACACTATTTTCCACGAACTTGATGAAGTCAATTGTGTCAAGGGTGAATAGTAAATGTTGTCCAATAGAGATTCTGATAGCGCACAATGCGAATTTGAAGTTTAGCATTCATGGGATTGGGTGGGTACTTTTGTCGAAGAAAGGCATGAAAATCCCTGAGGGAAGTGATGATGTCATGAAGTGTTGATCTGTGAAGATTTGACTGATCACGAGGTGAAACCGATAGCAGAACCATTGGCAACCAGAATGGAATGCTGCAGAGCTGTTTCGTCCCACTTTGTAATTCATGGTCGTTAGGTTCAGTCCCATTGGCCGAATGCTATTCGGGATTGTCATGTAACTGGAAAATGAGGAGATCAAATCTCACTAGGTGCGTAACGCTTCAGGGTCGCAAAGAGGGACGAGACAACTGTCCAAAGCTACCTGCTGATTTCCCAGTGATTTCAGCTTGTGATAAAACCTGTAAATAAACGACGATGTGTTTGTGCAGATGAACAACACTGATGCCGACTCTTCAAGTGAGATAAGGCATTTCTGCAGTCAACCACATTTCAAAGTGTCCCTAAACACTTTGTGCGTGTTTGTGCGTGTGTTAGTCAACATCTTCACAATGACTGCATTCATCAATGCATATGGTGTAGAAATCACGTGAGTCAGGTTGTTTGGATGCTTCAAATGAAATGGCGATCTGGGTGAAGTTGATGTGCTCAGTCACAATGTGTATGCATACCCTGTGCTTGGCACTTTAACGACGATGCATTCACTGTTTACCACAGATAAGCTATTCCACACTGGAGTGACCGAAATTCAAAGCACCCAAATCTCACAGGACACAAGCATATCAAACATAACACCCACATGAGCTATAAACTTTATCTATTAGTTTAATACTTCAATTAATTATAATGCACAGATGGCAGGCCAGTTCACTGGAAAGTAGTTCAAGAATGTTAGCACACTAATGGCGTTGAACGCATGCCCCGTGCATTGCACCAAGAGACCTGAAGCCTTTAGCGCCGTCATGAGATCTGTGCACGAGTTGGAATGCAGATTTTCACCATACCGGCTAGGCTCAGAAGTCATTGCTGCACAAGTATCCAAATATATAGCTTGCAGGTGGAAAATCGGACTTCGAGACAGCATGTAATTTTATTGCATACTCAAATCGTTATTCTTTAAGAAACATCAGTGACTCTCCTGTTCCTAATTGGCACGTATCGTTCACTCAACTTAACAAGAAATCTCCTGTTTAACATATTTCACATCATCATTCCCAGTTCTCTTGTAAATATGACATTTCATTCGAAATACAACCCGAGTTTCGTTGATTGGTCAGATGAAGTTCACTAGCGTGTTCATATTGCTTGGTTCGTTATTCTTTAACTTAGGTTTACTGCAATGTTTATGACATCAGGGGTGACAATAAAACGTCAGCCAATCATAAATCACTGGAAGACTTAAATGGCCTAATACAATTTGAATTCTTCTCATTTCAGCTCTGTCCTGTAAGTCCTGGTGGTTATACTAGTATAACTATTTTTATTTTGTTAAGTTGAATAAACTCTTACTGCAACTCAATTGCATCACGAATTTAACGACCTCATCTCAGTGATTTCAATATTGATCACGAACTGACTTGAGTTTGAGGACCAGTGAGAACTAGTCAGAGATTACGACCTGTTGCTGAAGAATGCGAGAAGATGAGTTCTGCAAACTGCTCGAATCACTAATCGCAACGTCAACCACAGCGGTGACAATATTGATACCATCACCAAAAAAAATGGTGCAAAGAGGACGGATTCCATTAATCCATAACATGTTCGGTGATAGTGGACACACGTTTCAAGAGACTTTGACAATCTATACAATCAATGACAGGTTAGCATCTTCATCAACCGATTAGAGTTTAGTCTGCACAAGTGAGTGGAAATACAAAATACGCGATACGGGAGAAAATGGATTTCAACTTCAGACATATAACAGCATCCTAATTCTCAATTGCAGTAGATGTGTCCTCCCGCAATGATTTAATCCATAAAACAATCTCCAACGCGAAATTCCGCATCTTCCAAAGTCTGCTTAGAAAGTATTGCTGACGTTTGAGTCGTGTCAAACTACTTATATCAATCAGTCAGTAACATTTAGAATTAATCACACATGTAGGTTCGTTAAATAATTGTTACGCAGACACAACGGCAAAGCATACATGTTGGGCAATGGGATCTACTCTTTTCAGAATATTCCCAACACTACTTGCTAATAATGCTATTCATATAATTGTCTCACGGGGACTTTAAATATCCCGATAGAAAGACACATATTCATCTTCTCAATCATTGAATGAACGTAATGCAGTGAAATGTCAACAGCGTGATTATCGACAGGATGGAGGACCAATGACCTTGTGTTGGTTTGTTTTCTCAATTGTGCCACTGGCAAATCTATACGGAGTTGAGTGGAGGTTTCATCAAAAATTCGGCTTTTCATTGACTGTTCAATTGGTTGTTCGATAAAATTTAATGAATCTTTCTACAAAATCACTATCCATTTAGCCGAAAACCACGAGAAGACATGATTCTCTGTGAGCTCTGTTTTAAAGCTTTTGTGCAGTTGAGTAATTTTACGTGTGAATTTCTTGATTAACTGATATGCCTCAATGAACTGTTGAAATATAGTTGGATATCCCAAATACTCGTCAGATTGTCGCCTGGAACCCGAATAGAGGAAGCAGTGATTCAGTCATCCGAGTGTGACATACAGATAATCATGTGCTCAGGTGGGTTAGTAGTGAAGCAGCCCTTTGAGAGAAATGCCATGGATTCAATTGCAGTTCAGACGCTTCTATGCGGTGTTGTGTTTCTCTCAGGAAGCAAGATACGCATGATGATCGAATGTAATCCAGAAGTAGTTGAACCAATCCTCAAATATGTGATCCTTTCTAATAATATCAGTAGTTAAGGGATTAGATATTCGCTTTCTATGAATGAACTTCACTCACAGTCTGATTGACATAAATATTCTCAAATCTAATTTCACATACTTTTTATTTTAAATTTTGTTGGCTGTAATAGGGAACACTCATTGCCACTAATATTCTCTTGGATTCACGAGGGAACATTACATTTCTTAAAGACATCTCCAGTTAACTCTGTTCTCTGCAGTCCTGTTCACCTGTCTTCGCGACCGCCTACTAACTATTATTTCTTCCTCACACGATCCTCTCGACATCACCATTACAACCTCCACTCGACTTTCCGCATTCGCATTCCATCCGAGCGATAGCCTGGCGTCTGATTTTAATCAAGAGTCATCTCAGTGCACATCCGAACCAAGAGAAAACATTTACGCACATCTTACAACAAGCCATTTCAACATGCATTCAGTAGGATAAGATTTCAACAAAAGAACTAATAAGTGGACTGAATTTTATCATTTCATGTAATTTCAGATCTATCGTAAGTTGATTATTACTATTATTATTACAGCTACTATGAGTAAGACAGAGGACATTTTAACAACCTTTCGAAACTAATCCGATTTTTGAATAACTGATATTTGATGCTCTGGCCTCCACCCTTGATGAGATTACTACCATTTAGTTCTGATGAATCACAAACTACGACGAAACAGTAGATGCATTTTTCCACTAATTCTTCAACTCTCCCCTCTGATCTCATTACGCAACTTCACGTCAATCAAATCCATGCAAACAAAAAAATGCACTAAAGTATTTCTGCAAAATTTGTCGGCTTTATATGCTGCTCCCCTCCTATGAGGGTGTGAAACTGTGTCACTCACCTTCAATGGTGGCGATGATGGCGGTAAATTGACGCCTAACATAACTTGTCAGTGTCATTCAGTCGTCCATCAGTCAGACAGCTTCGGAGCAGTCGATTATTACAGCCCCAGTGTATTGATTTTCAAATTCCGTTGACATTGTTGTACACACCGTTACTCAATTTGAGAATTTTAATAGAATTGCCATGTCATTGTCATAGCGAATTCAATGAACACTATGAAATATTTAATGTTGTGTGCTTTACTGAATCTTTGAAAAACGCATTACAGGTTTGCAGTGTAAGTCAATTTTCCTGTTGTATTCTGTTAATCACAGTCATCCTGAGCTTGCCTAAATTCACATTTCTGGATTCATGTTGGGCTGTTTTCGAAGGTCAGACTGATTTGAAGGTGAGGGCTTGTAGTGGATGAATGTCATCTTGAAAACCACTGGGACCAATGGAGCACTGAGAAGCTATTCAACACAGTCTTGAGGCACAAAACACAGTGCATTGTCAATATTAGTTTTATTATTATTATTACAATTCTCTTTGGATTCCAGTGGAACACAGAGCTCCAACGTGACATCTCCACTTCACTCGGTTCTCTGCATTGTCACTTAGCTAGCCACACGATCAACCATAATTTTTAATTTACGCTTCAAACGATCATCTTCACGTCACCCTCGAATGCTCAATCCACCGTTTTTCATCCGACCTCCAATCGAGTGCCAGCATGATGTGTGATGCTAGTCGATGGTGTCCTCAGAATACGCCGTTTTGCTGAGTACAGCAGACGTCCATACTGATTTCAGTTTATGAGAGGTCTGTTTTGCGATTCCAATTCTGTTTCTCTCGAAATCCTCATCCATTCCGACTGTGGTTGAAATTATCCGGATGCGTCTCTCTTAAATCGAATTTCTTAATTCGTATTCACCGTTTTTCATAAGGTCATACTGCTTTGATAATGAAAATACGTAAAGAATGAATGTTATGTAGAAAATCGCTGGCAAGGTCTGAGCACACAGCTGCTATTTCAGCCTGTCTCTTCAAACAACAGCATTCTATCATTGAACATCCAAAGCGTGATCCACTAATAACACCAGTCCTCAGCTTCCTCAGCTGAGTCATAACAGCTACACTGATCATCACCTTGGGCAGTTAGATCAAGATTGTTGACCATTCAGTCACTCAGGCTGCAATTCAATGGCCCGTATATTCAAATTTCTGTCAGTTGCAAACTTTAGTTCAGCGACCAGAAAATGTTATCCTCCTCAGATATATTTTCGTGTGCTCAACTGGTCACAACACTTCCCTGCGCCAGATTTTCTCAAACAGATTGATGAATTTATATGAAAATTGACGTGGAATTCAATGAACGTGGGAAATACGCACTCATAAGCATTCTCCTCTCGTCTTAACACAAATGCAAACAGTCAATGCACTTGCAGTGTAAAGTGACGTAAACATTTCATCTCACATGTTCGCATCACTTGCAGTCTGACTTCGTCAAATCACAGCGACTATGAAGGAATGAATGAAGAAAACACACTTCAGTGTGGAAAGGATAACAGAGAAAATACTGTAAGATGAACTCGTCAGAAGTATGAACGTCACAGTCTGCTTTTCTAGTTGAAGTCATCAGGAATTAATCTACATTTCGAAGATGACAGTGATGGAGAGGACGAAGGGAGAATAAAGGAGCCACACACATCTGATGAATGGTGTTATTTCATGCGGCGACACAACAACTCATTAGACTGAAATCAGCTCAGTGAGCGCACATCACCACCATGGGTGATTTTGCAATCAGTGTATTCAAAATCAAAATGGATTTACCATGCGAGGAGTGAGACGCTGATCGCACTCTCCTTCAGTGGGCACACATCAGCTTACATCTCGTTTTGCGACCGCTTTGGCGAATCAGTGGTAGCCTTGATATCCTCAACACACCTAATATTTCGATGAACTTGGAAATGTCTACGAAATACACCACATCCACGACGTGTTGGTTGATTGTCTCCTCCTGTAGTTTCAAGTGTCAATTTGCAGAGATTCATTTGATCAAGAGGCTGGCCAAGTAACCGCATTAGGCATCATGTTTACATGTTGCTGAATAGCCCGAGGCGAAGACAAAACAGTTGTCCACTAGCCAGTGATTATTGAATACATTTCATTTTATTGTCTAACGTTTGTGTATTTCTTGAATCAAACTCAGTATCTCTAAAACTACTTCAAACCTCACCAGATAGTCTTTCTTCTTCTTTACTTCAACAGCAATATGGGGTGAGTATAACTGACTGACTCATTGACATTTTACGTACGTGGTCTGCTCTGTTCACTTATTTTATCGATATACAGACAGGACACAATATGAGAATGACAGATACTCATTTGATGAAAATCAGAAGTGACTGAAACTAGGAAAGCGGAGTACTCCCTTGCTGGACTCCTCAGCTAATATATACAGTTAGATAGTATTTGTCACCTGGTGGTCTCTGCTACATATCTTCAGTCTGTCTCAGCTTTCCTCTGCATATTTTTTGGATAGCAGGTTGTGAAATGTCATGCTGGATGGTGGATTTTGTTGTTGCTTCACCTTTCCGACTTGTCACGTTATCTTCAGCACATATCGAAGGCAGGTGCATATGAATGTCTCCACCACCCCTTTTTGAAGGGCTTTTCGTGATGTGCGCACAAACAAATTCCATCAACCATATGTGAGCTTTGACTTGACATTCATGTTGAGAATTCGGATACACTTCCTCGAGCTCAATGTCATTGGTATCCACAAAAACGAATTCACATATCCCCTTTGAAATCCCAGCTGGTTATGCCGTTCTCATCAATGACGCCTGTAACTGAAATGACTCTCACCAACCTGGTGAGTGGAAGAGTTGACTTTCTTGTGGATTCTTCCACAGCTGATAACTGGAGTTTGCTGAAGTTAGTCGAGTATCTCAATCACTTCTGTCTGGTGTGTGTTCGTTGCCTCTTCTGTCAGCTTACTGGCTTTCCTTTGTAAATCATTGAGTGCTTCCAAGTCAGAGGAGACATAAATCACCATTGAAATCCACATTTTATAGGCTCTTATTATTTCGAACTAATGGAAACTGGTATATATAACCATCCATCTATCTACTTTCAACCTGGTGTCTGTTTGCTTCTATGAATTTAATGTATTGTTCATCTACTTGCCACTATTTTTGATTGCTTTATATTTGCTGATTCTTTGTAAATTGAAACAAATTCTCTGTTTGTCTTTTCAACAGGCTTCAATGGTAAGAGATAAGCTCACCTACAAACTGATTAACTCATAATGACAGTTGCATGCACATTTTGTTTTGTCTACGAGAAATAGATGCCAGTCTGTGAATAATGAAACCACGTGTGATTTGAAAATCATGGTGAAATGTCACCCTATGTTCGGCTGGTTTTCGTCTTATTGAGAGTCGTAGTGAGTGAGATCTTCTGAATAATGAACACAAACAAGCTAACTGACCAGCTAAACGATTTGTCCAGAAGTGGAAATCACCAGAGGCGGATATCCTACAATTCGCCAGCTGTCATCTGGATATACATACGCACTCCCAAGAAATGATGGCATTAGCACTGACAGTTAACTCAAACACAACTCAACGAATAATCTCAATGCTGATATTAGTAATTCATCATTTCTTGATTTCTCTGCATTTATGAATCACTTTCAGGTACCACATGTAAGTTGGTAATTATGATATAGCGAATTTCACTGATACTTCCAAATCAGAAATAGGACAGTATTATTTGGTGTGGGAGAGAGCAGTGTGTCAGGAGTTAGTTGTTGTCACCTTGAATGATTATTGGTAGAGTATTGACCCGCAATGGACTATTTTGCACAATCTTGATGAAGTCAACTGTGTCACGGGTGAATAAGGTATGTGGACAAGTAGAGATGATTATCACTCACGATGCGAATTTGAAGTTAAGCATTCATTAGGTGAAACCGGTAGCAGAATCATTGGAAATGAGCATGGAGTGCTGCATAGTTGTTTCGTCCTAGTTTGCAATTCATGGTCGTTAGGTTCAGTCCCGTTGGCCGAATGCTCTTCGGAATTGTCATGACA
Organism: Trichobilharzia szidati; assembly: GCA_944472155.2. Taxonomy (NCBI): domain Eukaryota; kingdom Metazoa; phylum Platyhelminthes; class Trematoda; order Strigeidida; family Schistosomatidae; genus Trichobilharzia; species Trichobilharzia szidati. The sequence continues at coordinate 48,308,181 of OX235275.1, read as the reverse complement.
CTGGAAAATATGGAGATCAAATCCCACCAGGTGTGCTACGCTTCAGAGTAGCGAAGAAGGACGAGACAGATATCCAGTACTCCCTGCTGATTTCCCAGTGATTTCAGCTTGTGATAAAACCTGTAAATAAACGACGATGTGTTTGTGCAGATGAACAACACTGATGCCGACTCTTCAAGTGACATAAGACATTTCTGCAGTCAGCCACATTTCAAAGTGTCTCTAAACACTTAGCGTGTGTGTGTGCATGTGTCAGGGAGCATCTTCACAATGACTGCATTCCGCAATGTATATGGTGTAGAAATCACGTGAGTCAAGGTGTTTGGGTGCTTCAACTGAAATGGCGATCTGGGTGAAGTTGATGTGCTCAGTCACAATGTGTATGCATTCTCTGTGCTTGGCAGTTTAATGGCGAAGCTTCCTCTGTTCACCTCAGACAAGCTAATCCACACTGGAGTGAGCGCAATTCAAACCAACCAAATCTCACAGGACACAAGCATATCAAACATAACATCCACATGAGCTACAAACTTTATTTATTAGCTTAATACTTCAATTAATTATGATGCAGTCTATTTCACTCGGAAGCAGTTCAAGAATGTTAGCACACCAGTGGCGCTGAACGCATGCACCGTGCATTGCACCAAGTGACATGGAGCTTTCAGCGCTGTTATGAGTTCTGTGCACGAGTTGGAAACTAGATTTTCTCCCTACTGGCTAGGCTCAGATATCATTGCTGCACACGCATTCAGATATTCAGCTAGCAGGTGAAAAATCAGCGTTCGAGACATTATGTAATTTGATTGCACACTCAAATCATTATTCGTTGAGAAATATCTTCTCCAAATCGAAAGCATCTCTGTCAAATACACCAAGTATCTACAATTGCTGTGCACTTGAAAATGAATCGATTGCGAAGGCCACACAGATCAGAAACCCGCCAAAATTCAGTGTAAATTGGTGCTAGCACAGGGGGGCGTTGCCTCCTGGTAGCTGAACAACGCCGTGTAGCACAGCAGCAGTTAAGGTGGCTGCTCATGTACATGAATATATCTTAATAAAGGCGAAATACAACCGTGGACGAGCAAGGGCGAATAGTGTTTCGGTGTTAGGACTGTATGATATTTCAATTCGTAAAGGATACCCGAAAGTAATGAATAATAGAAGCATAGCTACAATTTCACCAATAATACTGAGGACAGTGATCCAAGGGACATCTTTTCATGCTGCCGAATTGGTGGCATACAAGGCATTGTTATCTTTGCGTCATATTCACTATGCATTTTATCACTCATCAGATTTTGTGGATCCTGTACAGCTGCACACACTTATTCTCACGACGGTTTCCTGGATACATTGGAAAGCAGGATTTGTGCAATAATTGAATCCCACAGTGACTCTCCTTGCAACCACCTCCGTGAATATTTGCAGAGAAGGTGGTATAACTTGATCGGTGACTCTCCTGTCCATAATCTGCCCTCAAATTAACAAGAAATCTCCTGTTTAACATATTTCACATAATCATTTCTACTTCTCTTGTAAATATGACATTTCATTTGAAAACAACCTCGGGTTTCGTTGATTGGTCAGCTGAAGTTCACTAGCATCTTCATATTGCTTGGATCGTTATTCTTTAACTTAGCTTCACTCTATTGATTATGACATCAGGGGTGACAATGAAACGTTAGCCAGTCATAAATCACTGGAAGACATAAATGTCCTAATACAATTTGAATTCTTCTCATTTCAGCTCTGTCCTGTAAGTAGTAGTGGTTATACTGGTATAAATGTTTCTTTGCTAAACTGACGAGAAGGCAACGAAATAAAAGATGGTACCACTTTATTCTGCTAAGACTGTAGTTCTTGCTTTCTTCAAATTCCTTGAGAAGAATAAATGTATGAATAAACGCTTACTTCAGCTCAATTGCATCACGAATTTAACGACCTTGTGCAATTCGAACTATACGAGCGCGATGAACAGATAAATGGAAAATACTCTGGCCTCGTGTTGTCTGCTAGTCATCTCAGTGATTTCAGTATTGATCACGAACTGACTTGAGTTTGAGGACCACAGAGAACTGGACTGATTCGCGGAAATTACGACTTGTTGCTGAAGAATGCGGGAAGATGAGTTCTGAGAACTGCTCGAATCACTAATCGCAACGTCAACCACGGCAGTAACAATAATAATACCATCAACATGTCAAATGGTGCAAAAGGTAGGACATTTTACAATACAGATTCCATTGTTCCATACCATTTCCAGTGATGGTGGACAAACGTTTCAAGAGACTTCGACAATCTATACAATCACTGACAGGTTAGCATCTCCATGAACCGATTAGAGTTTAGTCTGCACAAGTGAGTGGAAATAAAAAATACGCGATACGGGAACTAATGGATTTCACCTTCGGACATATCACAGCTTTCGAATTCTCAATATTCGGTGATGTATTCTTCCTCAGTGATTTACTCCATAAAACAATCTCCAACGCGAAATTCCGCAATTTTAAAAGTCTGCTTAGGAAGTATTGCTGGTTGATGTCTGAGTGGCAGCAAACTACCCGTATCAATCAGTCAGTAGCATGTAGAATTATTCACATTTGCAGTTTCGTTAAATAATTGTTTCGCAGACACAACCGCAAAGCATACATGTTGGGCAGTGGGATCTACTCCCTTCAGAAAATTCCCAACACTGCTTGCGAATAATGCGATTCATATAGTTGTCTCACGGGGACAGTAAACATTAGAATCGAAAGACACATGTCCATCTTCTCAATCGTTGAGTGAACATAATCCAGGGAAATGCCGACAGCGTGATTATCGACAGGATGGAGGACCAATGACCTTGTGTTCGTTCGTTTTCTCAATTGTGTCATTGGCAAATCTTAACGGCGTTGAGTGGAGGTTTCTTCGAAAATTCGCCTTTCATTTGACTGTTTAATTATTGATTCGATAAGTTTCAATGAATCTTTCTACAAAATCACTATCCATTCAGCCGAGAGACACGAGAAGACATGATTCGCGGTGAGCTACTTTTTACCTTTTGTGCAGTTTAGTAATTTGTCATGTGAATTTCTTCAACAACTGACATTCATCAATAAACTATTGAAATGTAGTTGGATACCTCAAATCTCGAGGAGACATTCACGTTACAATACTCGTCAGATTATCAACTTTAGTCCGAAAACAAGAAGCAAGGATTCAGTCACCCGAGTTTGACATACAGATGATCATGTGCTCAGGTGGATTAGTAGTGGAGCAGCCATTCGGGAGAAATGTCAGAGATTCAATTGCAGTGGAGGCGCTTCGATGAGGTAGTGTGTTTCTCTCAGGAAGCAAGATACGCATGATGATCGTATGTAATCCAGAAATAGTTGGAACAATCCTCAAAAGTGTAATCCTTAGTAATAACATGAGTAGTGGAGGGATTACAGTTTCGATGTCTAGGAATGAATGACCTTTACTCACAGTCTGATTGACATAAATATTTTCAAATCTAATTTCACATCGTTTATTTTGAATTTTGTTGGCTGTAATAGGGAACACTCATTACCACTAATATTCTCTTGGATTCACGAGGGAACATTAGATTTCTTAAAGACATCTCCATTTAACTCTGTTCTCTGCAGTCCTGTTCAGCTGTCTTCACGACCTCCAACTAACTAGTATTTCTGCTTCACACGATCCTCTCGACATCACCCTCGGTCGCTCCAATCGTCGTTTCTCATTCGCGTTACATTCAAGCGATGGCGTGGCGTCTGATTTTATTCAAGTGTCATCTCAGCACACATCTGATCCTGTAATGAACATTTAGGCACGTCTTACATTAAGCCATTTCAACATGCATTCAGTAGGATAAGATTTCAACAAAAGAACTAATAAGTAGACTGAATTTTATCATTTCATGTAATTTCAGATCTAAAGTGAGTTGATCATTATTTTTATCATTATTATTATTATTACTACTATTATTAAAGTGGAGGACATTCAATCACCCTTCAGAACCAATCCAATTTCGGAATAACTGGTGTTTCAAGCTCCGGCTTCCACTCCTGATGAGGTCACTTCCATGCAGTCCTGAATAATCACAGCTTACGAAAAAACAGAACATGCATTTTTCCACTGATTCTCCAACTCTCCCCTAATCTCATCACCCCACTTCGCGTCAATCAAATCCGTGCAAACCGACATGAACATGCAAAATTTATCGGCTTTATAATTTCACCCCCCTGAAGGCATGAAACTATGTCACTCACCTCCGATGACCGTGATCACGGAAGTGACTTGACGCCTAACATAACTTGTCAGTGTCATATAGTCATCCATCAGTCAGACAGGTTTCAAGCAGTGAATCAATGTAGCATCGATGTTTTGATTTTCAAATTTTGTCGACATTGTTGCACACACTATTACTAAATTTGAGAACATAAATAGAATTTCCATGTCATTGTCATAGCGAATTCAATGAACACTATGAAATTTTCAATCTTGTTTACATTTCTGACACTTTGTAAAACAAATTACAGGTTTGCAGTGTAAGTCAATTTTCCTGTTGTATTCTGCTACTCACAGTCATCCTGAGCTTGCCTATATTGACATTTTTACAGTCATGTTGGGCTGTTTTCGAAGATCAGACTGATTTGAAGGTGAGTGCGTGTAGTGGATGAATGTCATCTAGAAAACCACTGGGACCAATGGAGCACTGAGAAGCTATTCAACACAGTCTTGAGGCACAAAACAGTGTGCATTGTCAATAACAGTTTTATTATTATTATTACAATTCTCTTTGGTTCCCAGTGGAACACAGAGCTTTCACAGGACATCTCCTCTTCACTTGGTTCACTGCAGTGTCACTTATCTAGGCACACGATCAACCATAATCTTTAATTTACGCTTCAAACGACCTTGATCACTTCACCCTCAAATGCTCAATCCACCGCTTCTCATCTGACTTCCCCTCGAGGGCTAGCCTGATGCGCGATGTTACTCAGTATAGTATCCTCAGCATACGTCCTTATGCTGAGTACAGCAGACGTTCACACTGATTTCAGTTTATAGGAGGTCCGTTTCGCGATTCCAATTCTGTTTCTCTCGAAATCCTCATTCATCCTGACTGTGGTTGAAATTATTCTGATGCGTCCCCCTAAAATCGAATTCCCTGAATTCGTATTCACCGTTTTTCATAAAATCATACTGCTTTGATAATGAAAATACGTAAAGAAAAAATGTCGTGTAGAAACTCGCTGGCAACGTTTGAGCACGCAGCTGCTATTTCAGCTTGTCTCTTCACACAACAGCATTCTATCATTGAACGACCGAAGCGTGATCCATGTCTCTCATCAGCTTCCTCAGCTGAGTCATAACAGCCACAATATTCATCACTTTGGGCAGTTAGATCAAGATTGTTGACCATTCAGTCACTTAGACTGTAATTCAATGGCCCGTAAATTTCAACTTCTGTCAGTTGCAAACTTTACTTCAGCGACCAGGAAATGTTATCCGCAACCATTTCTCCTCAGATATATTTTCGTGTGCTTCACTGGCTACAACACATGCACAGTCTCGAAATTCACAAATTGTTTGATGAAATTATATGACGATTGACGTGGAATTCAATGAACGTGGGAAATACGCACTCATGAGCATTCTCCTCTCGTCTTAACACAAATGCAAACAGTCAATGCACTTGCAGTGTAAAGTGACGCCAACATTTCATCTCACATGTCATCATCAACTGCAGCGATTATGAAGGAATGAATGAGACAAAACAGTTGTCCAGTAGCCAGTGATTATTGAATACATGTCATTTTGTTGTCTAACCTTTGTGTATTTATTGATTCAAGCTCAGTATCTCTACAAATATTACAAAACTCACCAGACAGTCTTTCTTTTTCTTTCTTACTTGAACAGCAACCTAGGGTGAGTATAACAGACTGACTCACTGGCATTCTACATACTTGGTTTGCTCTCTTCATTTATTTCACCGATATACACACTCATTTGATGTAAATCACAAGTGACTGTAGCTAGCAGAGCGGAGTACTCCGTTGCTGGACTCCTCAGCAAATATATACAATTAAATAGTATTTCTCTACTGGATCATATAAAAGCGACAACTGACATCGAGTACGCCTGTCAGTATCACAGTCAGCAATGAAACATGCTCCCATTGGGTTAAGATGAGATATAGGCAACCGGTGAACTGTGAAACACTGATTGAATGATGCTGTGTGTGATCTGAAAGGATTCCGTGATGTGAAGTGTCAGCAGTCTACGTAGAACATCTCAAAATCTTCGAGTGCTTTCAAGTCAGAGGAAATGTAAATCATAGTTGAAATCCACATTTTATCGGCTCTTATTATTTCGAACTAATGGAAACTGGTATATATGTCCATCCATCTATCTATTTTCAACTTGGTGTCTGTTTGCTTCTATGTTCATCTGCTTGCCACCAATTTTAAATGCTTGATATATGCTGAATCTTCATGCATTTGAACAAATTCTCTGTTTTTCTTTTCAACAGGCTTCAATGGTAAGAGATAAGCTTCCCTGTAAACAAATAATTAACACACAATGACAGTTGTATTCACATTTTGTTTTGGTTCCAAGTAATAGATGCCAGTCTGTGAATAATGAGACCACGTGTGATTTGAAAATCATGGTGAAATTTCAGCCTATGTTCGGATGTTGTTCGTCTCATTGAGAGCCGTAGTGAGTGAGATCTTCTGAGTAATGAACACAAAACTAGCTAGCTGTTTGTCAAAAGACACATGACACGTATTCTTTCATGTCGATGGGTTTAGGCGTCTATTGACACTGATTTGACTCAGGATTTGTGGAAAGTTTCAGCACAGTGTAAACACGTGACTTAATGCTGGAGAATTTCTAGAAGCCTGGCCAGTACTCAAATGAATCAACTAGCGCCCAACAACGCACACATTATTATCGACATCAATATATCAACAAAAACAAAGAAAAAGGCACATGGCATGAAAGCTCATATTCGAAGTCAATGAGAACGATGAGTACAGCTGTGAATTAAGCGGCAATAACAACAGAGGTAGGTTGTCAAGAGACACAATGATGCCATCATTCATGGAGCATTCGAATACGCTGTTCACTTCGTACTAAAGCTTCAAATGATGATGGACTCTGAGAGGAGGAATAGCGAAAGCTTGGCAATCGAACCACCACCCAGGTCACAGTAAACAAACACATCGAAATTGTATGCTCTTCAAACATTCATTTCGAATTGGAACCGGATTGAACAGCCTCACTGTATTCGCAAGGGTCTCTCAAAAGTACGCCATTCTATCAGCAGGATTTTTAACGCGTTGTTTAACAGCCTGTGTGGTAAGGCTTTGGCGTTTCTAACAGTGGGTGCTTCGTTTGAGAGCGCGATGGGTACACTACTACTCAACAGAATGAAATTACACCCATCCGACGCGCCTCAAGTGGGCCGAAATGCGATTCTATCTAGTTCCAAGTTTGATTGCCAAACTCAGTGAATTGTTTGAAAAGAGTGATCTTTCCCGTTAACACCTAGAACAAAACCAGGTCCGTGGCCAAATTTTCAGTCAGCTGTTACAAAGTGGTTGAAAAGTTACACACTGTGAGACCTCAGGCTGTTCTGTTTGATGTGAAGCTTTGGATTCGACAGTCAACCACATACTGCCTGCACGTCTTGTTTATCTACCCTGTCCGGGAATGAAATTGAGTATCACTCTGGTTGATGATGACTGGCAGTGAAGTTTAGAAGATGTACATTTCATCCTGTTTGGGAGTCGCTGAATGCAAATGTCTGTATCCGCGGTCAGTGACAGTGTCCCCACTGAAACTCGCTCACATCCTACAAACATCGTTTCGAACACCAAATCCTTGAACGATAGGCCAGCTGACTAGTACAAAGCACAACAAATTGTTGCACTATGGAATCCACTCCCGGTCGTCATCAACCAAAGTTGCATCGTGTTGATCTTCAGACATCGGTGAATCATGTGTACCAGAGGTCAGCATCTCAGGAGAATCCAAGAATTTCAGTTCAGTATGAGAATCAGTCGACGCGAGCTGTAAATCAGCCTGAGAACGAACAACATTATTTTTTCTATTATTCCATTAGGTTCTGAGTGGAACAAAAGAGCTTAAAAAACAGATCTATATTTCATCCTGTTCTCTTCAGTCCACTTTAGCTGACTGCATGTGTGCTCACAGCCTTTTGTTTCCTCCTCCCATTCCATGTCACAGTCGAAGTGACGCCCAACTTCCTGGTTGCCATTCAGGCTACACTCGAGATTGATCCTGACTGGTGGAGTCATCCAACCCTCTCTCTTTGTCTATCTATCTATCCGTCTATGTATCCATCTATCTATCCATCTATCGATCTTTCTATCTATCTATTGAGCATTTGTTCATTTCACCTTGATTCGCCTTGTGCATATTTGTCGCTAATCCTGTCTGGTTATCCGATCCTCCGTATTAAGCCAGTGAAGGTGGTTAATGATGGAAGTCTACAGTAGCCCATCGAAAATGCTTCAGATGGAGCTCATGGCAAGTTTCTGAAGCATTTACCAGCAAAATGACTAACCTCAAATTAGTACTGAAAATTCGAGTCATCATTTCCCTCATGCTGAGAGTGGCAGAAAATTTTAACTCCGATGGAAAGAACGCGGACATTTATGAAGATCAGGCAAGGATGTATGATAAGAATCTATCGAAATGACAGAAATATATGACGCCATCGAATACCAGGTGTCCACCTGATTTGCGTAGTGAGTTAAAGAAAGTCACTCACTAGTCAGAGGGACTGGCTTCATAGACTCACTCACCTTAATACAATGACTGCATGTAGCTGATGTTGTCCAGGAGTGGAATTCACCAGAAGAAGTTATTCTAAAATTTGCCAGCTGTCATCTTGATGTACATACGCACTCTCAATAAATGATGGCATTACCAATGAAGCTTTGCTCAAACACACTTCAACAAATAATCACAATGTTGGTATTAGTAATTTAACATTTCATTTCGTTTTTCTCTCCATTTCTCAATTACTCTCAGATACAATATGTAAGTTGATAATTGTCGAAATATACTGAATTTCACTGATACTTTCATGTATGAAACAGGACAAAATTATTTGGTGTAGGAGAGAGCAGTGTGTCAGGAGTTAGTTGTTGTCACTTTGAATGATTATTGGTAGAGTATTCACCCGCATTACACTATTTTGCACGATCTTGATGAAGTCAACTGTGTCACGGGTGAATAAGGTATGTGGACAAGTAGAGATGATTATCGCTCACGATGCGAATTTGAAGTTAAGCATTTATTGGATTGGGTGGATATTTTTGTCGAAGAAAGGCACGAAAATCCTTGAGAGAAATGACGATGTCATCAAGTCTTGTTCACCGGAAATGTGACTGGTCACCGGTTTGACCACGAGGTGAAACAGATAGAAGAACCATTGGAAACGAGCATGAACTGCTGCATAGTTGTTTCGTCCTAGTTTGCAATTCATAAGTCATTAGGTTCAGTCCCAGTGGCCTAATGCTCTTCGAGCTTTTTATGTAACCGGAAAATATGGAGATCAAATCTCTCTAGGTACGTAACGCTTCAGGGTCGTGAAGAAGGATGAGACAGCTGTCCAAAACGCCCTGCTGATTTCCCAGTGATGCCAGCTTTTGATAAAACCTGCAAATAAACGAAAATGTGTTTATGCTAATGAACAACACTGATGCTGACTCTTCAAGTGAGATAAGGCGTTTCTGCAGTCAGCCATATTTCAATGTGTCTCTAAACACTTTGTGCGTGTGTGTCAGTGTGTTAGTGAGCATCTTCACAATGACTGCATTCCACAATGCATATGGTGTAGAAATCACGTGAGCTACGGTGTCTGAACGCTTTCAATGAAATGGCGATCTGGGTTAAGTTGATCTGCTCAGTCAATATGTAAACAAGGCATTTTATCACTCATCATATTTTGTGAATCCTGTACGGGTACACACACTTATTCTCACAAAGGTTTCCTGGATACATTGGAAAGCAAGATTTGTGCAATAATTGGATCCCACGGTGACGCTTCTTGCAACCATCTCAATGAATATTTGCACAGAAGGTTGTGTAACTTGATCAGTGACTCTCGTGTCCATAATTGGCACGCATCGGTGGCGGATATCCTACCATGCACCAGCTGTCATTTGGATATATATACACACAATCCCAATAAATAATCTCGATGGTGATATTAGTAATTTGCCTTTTTTCATTTTTCTCTACATTAATACAATGACCTCAGTTTCCAAATGTAAGTTGATTATCGTGACATGTACCGAATTTTACTGATACTTTCCTATCTGAAACAAGACAGTATTTAATGTGTGGGAGAGAGCAGTGTATCAGTAGTTAGTTTTTGTCACTTCAAATTATTGGTAGAGTATTGACCCGCATTAGACTGTTTTGCACGATCTTGATGCAGTCAACTTTGTCAAGAATGAACAGTGAATGTGGAACAATAGAGATGATGATCACGTGTAATGGTAATTTTAAGTTTAGCATTTATTAGAATGAGTGGATACTTTTGTCGAAGGAAGGCATGAAAATCCTTGAGAGAAATGATGCTGTCATCAAGTGTCGGTCTGCGCAGATTTGACTGGTCACAGGTTTGATCACGAGGTAACACCGGTAGGAGAACCATTGGAAACGAGCATGGAATTCTCCATAGCTGTTTCGTACAAGTTCGCAATTCACAGGTCGTTAGGTTCAGTCCCAATGCTCGAAGGATTTTCGGGCATGTTATGTAACAGGGAGATGTTGAGATTGAACCCCACCAGGTGCGTTACGCTTCAGGGTCGCGAAGAAGGACGAGACATCTGTCCAGTACTTCCTGCTGATTTCCCAGTGATGTCAGATTGTGATTAAACCTGTAACTAAACGACGATGTGTTTGTGCAGATGAACAACACTGATACTGACTCTTCAAGTGAGATAAGGCATTTCTTCAGTCAGCCACATTTCAAAGTGTCCCTAAACATTTTGTGCGTGTGTGTCCATTACGTTAGTGATCAACTTCACAATGGCTGCATTCCCCAATGCATATGGTGTAGAAATCACGTGAGTCAGGGTGTTTGGATGTATCGACTGAAATAGCGATCTGGGTAAAGTTGATGTGCTCAGCCACAATGCGCATGGATTCTCTTTGCTTGGAATTTTGATGGAGAAGCTTCCTCTGTTCACCCTAAACAAGGTATTCAACACTGGAGTGACCGCAGTTCAAACACAAAAATCTCACAGGACACAAGCCTATCAAATATAACACCCACATGAGCTACAAACTTTATCTATCAGTTTAATACTTCAATTAATTATGATGCACAGAGTGCAGTTCAAGAATGTTAGCACACCGATGGCGTTGAACGCATGCACCGTGCACTGCACCAAGTGACCTGAAGCCTTGAGGGATGCAGATTTCCTCTTTACCGGCTAGGCTCAGATATCATTGCTGCACACGTATCCAAATATTCAGCCTGCAGGTGAAAAATCGTGGTTGGTGGTATAGTGGTTAGGACGCTTGCCGACCATGCATATGGTCCGGGGTCGATCCCCGGCCGACGCACTCCTTTACTTCGCTAAGCCAGAAATAATGCTGGTGAAGAGGAAAGGTTGGGCATGAGGCTAGCAACCTCATCCTGTAAAATAAGCACTGCTACAGAAACTTCAAGCCACTAGCTTGAAGCCCTATGTTCCACTGGGGAACGTGAAGGAAAAAAAAAAGGTGAAAAATCAGCGTTCGAGACATTATGTTTTGATTGTACTCCTGAATCATTATTCGTTGAGAAATATCTTCTACAAATTGAAAGCGTCTCTGTCAAATACACCAAGTTTCTACAATTGCTGTGCACTTGAAAATGAATCGAGTGCGAAGGCAACACACATGAGAAACTCGCCAACATTCACTGCACAGTGGTGCTAGCACATAAGAGCCGTTGTCATCAGGGAGATGAATTACTCCGTGTAGCCATTGCCAGTGGATGAGGTGGTTCCACATGAACATGAATATATACTAATAAAGGCGAAATACAACCGTGGACGAACAAGGACGAATAGTGTTTGGGTGTTAGGACTGTATGATACTTCAATTCGTAAAGGATTCCCGAAAGTAATGAATAATAGAAGCGTAGCTACAATTTCACCAATAATACTGAGGACAGTGATCCAAAGGACAACCGTTCACCTGACAAAATTGGTGGCGTACAAGGCATTGTTATCTTTGAGTCAAATGCACTATGCATTTAATCACTCATCAGATATTGTGGATCCTGTACGGGGACACACACTTATTCTCACAAAGGTTTCCTGGATACATTTGAAAGCAAGATTTGTCCAATAATTGGATCCCACAGTGACGCTACTTGCAGCCATCTGAATCAATATTTGCAGAGAATGTGGCATAACTTCATCAGTGACTCTCCTGTGCATAAGTGGCACGCATCGTTCACTCAAGTTAACAAGAAATCTCCTGTTTCACATATTTTACATTATCACTTCCAGTTCTCTTGTAAATATGACATTTCATTTGAAAACCACCCCGAGTTTCGTTGATTCGTCAGCACAAGCTCATTGGCGTGTTCATATAGCTTGGATCGTTATTCTTCAACTTAGCTTCACTGTATTGATTATGACATCAGAGGTGACAATGAAATGTTAGTTAATCATAAATCACTGGAAAGCTCATATGTCCTAATACAATTTGAATTCTTCTCATTTCAGCTCTGTCCTGTAAGTAGTAGTGGTTATACTAGTATAAATGTTTCTTTCATAAATTGAATAAACTCTTACTACAACTCAATTGCATCAGGAATTTAACGACCTAGTGCAATTCGAACTATACCAACCCGATGAATAAATAAATAGAAAAGACTCTGGCCTCGTGTTGTCCGCTACTCATCTCAGTGATTTCAGTGTTGAACACGAACTGACTTGAGTTAGTGAACCAGTGAGAACTAGGTGGATTTGCGGAGATTCCGAACTGTTGCTGAAGAATGCAGGAAGGTGAGTTCTCCGAACTGCTCCAATCACTAATCGCAAAGTCAACCACAGCGGTGACAATATTAATACCATCAACAACTCAAATGTTGCGAAGGGACAGACATTTCACAATGCAGATTCGATTGTTCAATACCATGTCGGGTGATGATGCACATACGTTTCAAATGACATCAACAATCTATGCAGTCACTGACAGGTTATCAGCTTCCTCAACCGATTAAGGTTTAGTCTGCACAGGTGAGTGAAAATACAAAATACGCGATACGGGAACTAATGGATTTCACCCTCAGACATGTCACATCGTTCTAATTCTCAATAGCAGAGGATGTATTCTCTCCCAGTGATTTACTCCATAAAACAATCCACAACGCGAAATTCCGAAATTTTAAAGTCTGCTTAGGAAGTATTGCTGGTTGATGTCTGAGCTGTATCAAACTACTTATATCAATCAGTCAGTAGCATGTAGAATTATTCACACATTTTAGTCTCGTTAAATAATTGTTTCGCAGACAAAACGGCAAAGCATACATGTTGGGCAGTTGGATCCACTCCCTTCAGAAAATTCCCAACACTGCTTGCGAATAATGCGATTCATGTAATTGTCTCACGGGGACAGTAAACATTTGAATCGAAAGACACATGTCCAATCGTTGTCTCAATCGTTGAGTGAACATAATCCAGTGAAATGTCGACAGCGTGATTATCGACAGGATGGAGGACCAATGACCTTGTGTTCGTTCGTTTTCTCAACTGTGTCATTGGCGAATCCTAACGGCGTTGAGTGGAGGTTTCTTCGAAAATCCCTTTTTTTATTTGACTGTTGAATTATTGATTCGATAAGTTTCAATGAATCTTTCTACAAAATCAATATCCATTCAGCCGAGAGACACGAGAAGACATGATTCGCGGTGAGCTACTTTTTACCTTTTGTGCAGTTGAGTAATCTTCAATGTGAATTTCTTCAACAACTGACATTCATTTATGAACTATTGAAAAGTAGTTGGATTTCCCAAATCTCGAGGAGACATTCACGTTACAATACTCGTCAGATTATCAACTTTAGTCCGAATTGAGGAAGCAAGGATTCAGTCACCTGAGTTTGACATACAGATGACCATGTGCTCAGGTGGATAAGTAGTGGAGCAGACATTCGGGAGAAATGTCACTGATTTAATTGTAGTGGAGGCGCTTCGATGAGGTAGTGTGTTTCTCTCAGGAAGCAAGATAGACATGATGATCGTATGTAATCCGGAAATAGTTGGAACAATCCTCAAAAGTGTAATCCTTAGTAATAACATCAGTAGTGAAGGGATTACAGTTTCGCCGTCTAGGAATGAATGACCTTCACTCACAGTCTGATTGACATAAATATTCTCAAATCTAATTTCACATCGTTTATTTTAAATATTGTTGGCTGTAATAGGGAACAATCATTACCACTAATATTCTCTTGGATTCACGAGGGAACATTAGATTTCTTAAAGACATCTCCATTTAACTCTGTTCTCTGCAGTCCTGTTCACCTGTCTTCACGACCTGCAAATAACTATAATTTCCTCCTAACACGATCCTCTCTGCATCACCCTTGGAAGCTACACTGGTCGTTTCTGATTCGCATTCTCATCCGAACGCTAGCGTGCCATATGATTTTAATCAAGAGTCTTCTCAGCGCACCTCCGATCCTAAAGGGAACATTCAGGCACATCTTACATTAAGCCATTTCAACATGCATTCAGTAGGATAAGATTTAAACAAAAGAACTAATAAGTAGACTGAATTTTATCATTTCATGTAATTTCAGACCTCTCGTAAGTTGATTATTTTTATTATTACTACAATTAATAAGATGCAGTACATTTATTCACCCTTCGAAACTACTCCAATTTTTGAATAACTGATGCTTCAGGCTCCGGCTTCCACTCCTGATGAGGTCACTTCCATGCAGTCCTGAATAATCACAGCTTACGAAAAAACAGAACATGCATTTTTCCACTGATTCTCCCACTCTCTCCTCTAATCTCATCATCCAAATTCACGTCAATCAAATCCCTGCAAATCAATATGCTCTAAAATATTTCTGCAAAATTTGTCGGCTTTATATGCTCCTTCCCTCCCGTGAAGCCATGAAAATTTGTCACTCACCATCAATGACCGCGATGACAGCAGTGACTTGACGCCTTACATAACTTGTCAGTGTCATTCAGTCGTCCATCAGTGAGACAGCGTCGGAGCATTCGATCAATCACGCCTCGGTGTTTTGAATTTTAAATTCCGTTGACATTGTTGCACATATTGTTTCTTAATTTGAGAACATAAATACAATTTCCATGTCATTATCATAGCGAATTCATTGAACACTATAAAATTGTCAATCTTGTGTGTATTTCTGAATCTTTGAAAAACAAATTACAGATTTGCAGTGTAAGTCAATTTTCCTGTGGTTTAAATTTTGCTGATGCGTCTCATCACAGACAATGTACACCATGATTGCGATCTACCTAGAATGGTGGCCGCATTACAACCTTACTGGTAGATTTAAGTCTGCACCAAAGAGAGGACTAGACGCATCACACTCGTGATTATTATCAAACAAAATATCCACTACAGTCCTACAGGAGTTCAATCGCGAGCCTGAATAGCTCGGTGGTAACGACTTTGACTGCAGTCACTGGGTGACGCGGGTTCGAATCTCAGAAGGCACCTGAGTTCCTTCAATGTTGCATATACGCCTTGCTGATGAGTGCCAACTAGCACGAAACCTAGGTCTAAGGCTTCCTGCCGATTGCCTGAAACCATCTAATATCATCATGAGATGAAGATTGCTGACCATTCAGTCACTCAGGCTCCAATTCAATGACCCGCAAATTCAAACTTCTGTCAGCTGCAAACTTTAGTTCAGCGACCAGGAAATGTTGTCCGCAACCGTCTCTCCTCAGATATATTTTCGTGTGCTCCACTGGTCACATCACGTGCATGGTCCAGACATTCTCACACTGTTGAATGAAATTATATAGCGATTGACATGAAATTCAATGAACGTGCAAAATACGCACTCATAAGCATTCTCCTCTCGTCTTAACACAAATGCATACAGTTAATGCACTTGCAGTGTAAAGTGACGTCAACATTTGATCTCACATGTTCGCATCACTTGCAGTCTGACTTCGTCAAATTACAGCAATTATGAAGGAATTAATGAAGAAAACACACTTCAATGTGGAAAGGATAAAAGAGAAAATGCTGCAAGATGAACTCGTCAGAAGTATAAACATCACAGTCTGTTTCCCTAGCTGAAGTCATCAAGAATTAATCTGCATTTCGAAGATGACAGTGATTGGTAGGAAGGAGTGAGAATACAGGAGACACAACTATCTGATGAACGGTGTTATTTCATGGGGCGACATAACAACTCATTAGACTGAAATCAGCCCAGTGAGCTGAGATCACTACCATGGATGATTGTGCAATCAGTGTATTCAAAATCAAAATGCATTTACCATGGGAGAAGTGAGACGCTGATCGCACTCTCCTTCAGTGGGCACACATCTGCTTGCATCTCGTTTTGAGACCGCTTTGGCGAATCAGTGGTAGCCTTGATATCCTGAACGCAACTAATATTTCGATGAACTTGGAAATGTCTACGAAATACACCACATCCACGAGGTGTTGGTTGATTGTCTCCTCTTGTAGTTTCAAGTGTCAATTTGCAAGGATTTAATTGATCAACAGGCCTGACAAGTAACCGCATTGGATGTCACGTTTATCTGTTGTAGAATAGTCCGAAGCTAAGACAAAACAGTTGTCCAGTAGCCAGTGATTATTGAATACATGTCATTTTGTTGTCTAACCTTTGTGTATTTATTGATTCAAGCACAGTATCTCTACAACTATTACAAAACTCACCAGATAGTCTTTCTTATTCTATCTTACTTGAACAGCAATATGGCGTGAGTATAACAGACTGACTCATTGACATTTTACATACTTGGTCTCCTTTGTTCATTTATTTTATCGATATAGAGATAAGACACAATATGAGAATGGAAAACAGTCATTTGATGTAAATCATAAGTGACTGTAGCTAGCAGAGCGGAGTACTCATTTGCTGGACTCCTCAGGAAATATATAAAGTTAGATAGTGTTTCTCTACTGGATCATATAAAAGCGACAACTGACATCGAGTACGCCTGTCAATATCACAGTCAGTAATGAACCCTGCTGACATTGGGATAAGATGACATGGAGGCAACTGGCAAACTGTGAAACCCTGATTGAATGATGCTGTGTGTGATCTGAAAGGATTCCATGATGTGAAGTGTCAGCAGTCTAAGTAGAACAACTGAAAATCTTCGAGTGCTTTCAAGTCAGAGGGGACATAAATCATCGTTGAAATCAACATTTCATAGGCTCTTATTATTTTGAACTAATGGAAACTGGTATATATGTTCATCCATCTATCTACTTTCAACTTGGTGTCTGTTTGCTTCTATGCATTTCATGTATTGTCCATCTACTTGGCACTATGTTTGAATGCTGAATATATATGCTGAATCTTCATGGATTTGATTAAATTCTCTGTATGTCTTTTCAACAGGCTTCAATGGTAAGAGATAAGCTCACCTGTAAACTAATAATTAACACACAATGACAGTTGTATGCACATTTTGTTTTGGTTCCAAGTAATAGATGTCAGTCTGTGAATAATGAAACCACATGTGATTTGAAAATCATGGTGAAATTTCACCCTTATTTGGAATGTTGGCCTGCTAGCTAGTTAGCTAGCTAGTTGTTAAAAGACACACCAGTCGTATTCTTTCATGTTGGTAGAATTAGACAGCTATGGACAATTTATCCTGTTTGGGAGTCACCGAATGCAAATAAATATCTGTATCCCCGGTCAGTGACAGTGATCTCATTGAAACTCGCTCGCATCCTACAAACACATCGTTGCGAACAACAAAACCTTGGCCGATAGGGCATCTGACAGGTACTAAACACGACAAAATTTGCGTCATGGAGTTCACTGCTGCCCGTCATCAAGCAAAGTAGCATCGTGTTGATCTTCGGACATCGTTGAATCCGTTTTACTAGAAGTCAACATGTCAGTAGAGACCAAGCACTTTAGTTCAGTATGAGAATCAATCGACGGGAGCTGTAAATCACGCTGAGATCGAACAACATTTCTATTTCTATTATTGCATTAGGTAACGCCCAACTTGCTGCATCTTATCCAGTCTACACTCAAAGTGGTGTGTGATGCGCGGATTCATTCAACACTGCCTCTCTATATTTCTATCTATCTATCTATCTATCTGTCTATCTATCTATCTGTCTATCTATCTATCTATCTATCTATCTATCTAGTTATCTGTCCATCTATTGAGCATTTGTCCATTTTATCTAGGTTTGCCTTTTTCATATTTGTTGCTAATCATTTCCGGTTATCGGATCTTCCGTATTCAGCCAGTGAAGGTGGTTTTTTAATGAAATTCTGCAGTAGCCTGTTAGAAATTCTTTAGATAGTACTCAGGGCAAGTTTCTGAAGCATTTACCAGCAACGACTAACCTCACATTAGTGCTGAAAATTCGAGTCATCATTTCTCTCATGCTGAGTAAGGCAGAAAATTTTAACTCGAAGGAAAGAACACGGACATTTATGAAGATCAGACAGGGATGTATGATAAGAATCTATCGCAATGACAGAAATATATGACACCAACGAATACCTTGTGTCCACTTGATTGTAGGGTGAATGAACGAAATTCACTCACTTGTTAGATGGACTGATTTCATAGACTCGCTCACCCGAATACAACGACTCGATGTAGCTGATGTTGTAAAGAAGTGGAATTCACTAGAGGCAGATATCCTACAATTCGACAGCTGTCATCTGGATATACATACGCACTTCCAATAAATGATGGCAATACCAATGAAAAATTTGCTCGAACAGACTTCAACAAATAATCTCAATGTTGATATTAGTAATTTATCATTTCTTGTTGTCTTTGCATTTATGAATTACTCTCAGGTACCACATGTAAGTTGCTAATTATGACATATACCAGACATTTCCGATATTTTCATATCTGAAATACAACAGTATTATTTGGTGTGGGAGAGAGCAGTCTATCAGAAGATAGTTGCTGTCACTTCGAATTATCGGTAGAGTGTTTACCCGTATTAGACAATTTAGCACGATCTTGATGAAGTCAACCGTGTCAAGGGTGAATAGAGAATGTAGTAAAATATAGATGACGATCGATATGTTTGTGCAGATGAACAACACTTGTGCCGACTCTTCAAGTGAGGTAAGGCATTTCTTCAGTCTGCCACATTTCAACTTGTCCCTAAACACTTTGTGCGTGTGTGTCAGTGTGTTAGTGAGCATCTTCACAATGACTGCATTCATCAATGCATATGGTGTAGAAATCACGTTAGTCAGTGTGTTTGGATGCTTCAACTGAAATGGCTATCTGGGTAAAGTTGATGTGCTCAGTCACAATGTGCATGCAATCTCTGTGCTTGGCAGTTTAATAGTGAAGTTTCCTCTGTTCTTCTCGGACAAGCTATTCCACACTGGAGTGAGCGCAATTCAAACCAACCAAATCTCACAGGGCACAAGCATATCAAACATAACATCCACATGAGCTACAAACTTTATCTATCAGTTTGATACTTCAATTAATTATGATGCACAGAATGCAGGCCAGTTCACTGGACAGCCTTCAGGAATTTTAGCACACCAATGGCGTTGAACGCATGCACCGTGCATTGCACCAAGTGACCTGATGCCTTGAGCGATGCAGATTTCCTCTCTTAACCGACTAGGCTCAGATATCATTGCTGCACACGTATCCAAATATTCAGCTTCCAGGTGAAAAATCAGCGTTCGAGACATTATGTAATTTGATTGTACACCTGAATCATTATTCGTTGAGAAATATCTTCTCCAAATTGAAAGCGTCTCTGTCAACTACACCAAGTATCTACGATTGCTGTGCACTTAAAAATGAGTCGAGTGCGAAGGTCACACACATGAGAAACTCGCCAACATTCAGTGTACAGTGGTGCTATCACAGAATAGGCGTTGCCTTCTGGGAAATGAATAACGCCGTGTAGCAACTGGCAGAAGTTGGGGTGGTTGCTCATGTACATGAATATATCTTTATAAAGGCAAAATACAACCGTGGACGAACAAGGTCGAATAGTGTTTCGGTGTTAGGACTGTATGATACTTCAATTCGTAAAGGATTCCCAAAAGTAATAAATAATAGAAGCGTAGCTACAATTTCACCAATAATACTGAGGACAGTGATCCAAAGGGCCAACCATTCACGCGTTCAAATGTTTGGCATACCTTGCATTGTTATCTTTGGGTCATATGTACTATGCATTTAATCACTCATCAGATTTTGTGGATCCTGTACAGGTACACACACTAATTCTCACGAAGGTTTCCGGGATACATTGGAAAGCAAGATTTGTGCAATAACTGAATCCCACAGTGATGCTACTTGCAGCCATCTGAATCAATAATTGCACAAAATGTGGCATAGCTTTATCGGTGGCTCTCCTGTCCATAATCTGCGCGTATCGTTCACTCGAGTTAACAAGAAATCTCCTGTTTAACATGTCTTACATTACATATTTCACATTATCATTTCCAGTTCTCTTGTAAATATGACATTTTATTTGAAAACAACCTCGGGTTTCGTTGATTGATCAGCTGAAGTTCACCAGCGTCTTCTTATTGCTTGGATCGTTATTCTTTAACTTAGCTTCACTGTATTGATTATGACATCAGGGGTGACAATGAAACGTTAGCCAGTCATAAATCACTGGAAGACTCAAATGTCCTAATACAATTTGAATTCTTCTCATTTCAGCTCTGTCCTGTAAGTAGTAGTGCTTATACTAGTATAAATGTTTCTTTGATAAATTGACAAGAAGGCAACGAAATAAACGATGGTAACAGTTTATTCTACTAAGAATGTAGTTCTTGCTTTGTTCAAATTCATTAGGGGAATAAATGTATGAATAAACCCTTACTACAACTCAATTGCATCACGAATTTAACGACTTAAAGCAATTCGAACTATACGAACGCGATGAATAAATAAATGGAAAATACTCTGGCCTCGTGTTTTCTGCTACTCATCTCAGTGATTTCAGTATTGATCACGAACTGACTTGAGTTTGAGGAACAGTGAGAACTGGGCGCATATGCGGAAATAACAACTTGTAGCTGAAGAATGCGGGAAATGAGTACTGCGAACTACTGGAATCACTAGTCGCAACGTCAACCACAGCAGTACCAATATTAATAACATCAACATGTCCAATGGTGCAAAGGGAAGGACATTTCACAATGCAGATCCCATTGTTCCATGCAATGTCTCGTGATGGTGGACATATGTTTCAAGTGACCTTGACATTCTATAAAATAAATGACAGGTTATCAGCTTCATCGACCGACTAGAGTTTAGTTTCCACAATTGAGTGGAAATACAAAGTACGCGATACGGGAACTAATGGATTTCACCCTGGGACATATCACAGCCTGCTAATTCTCAATAGCAAGGGATGATTCTCCCTCAGCGATTTACTCTATAAAAAAATCCTCAACGGGAAATTCCGAAATTTTAAAAGTCATCTTAGGAAGTATTGTTGGTTGATGTCTGAGTGGTATCTAACTACCCATATCAATCAGTCAGTAGCATGTATAATTATTCACATTTGTAGTTTCGTTAAATAATTGTTTCGCAGACACAGCAAAGCATTACCAACACTACTTGTGAATAATGCTATTCACATAGTTGCCTCATGGGGACAGCAAAAATCTGGGTAGCAGGAGACATTTTCGTCTTCTCAATCATTAGGTGAACATTATCCAGTGAAATGCCGACAGCGTGTTTATCGACCAGATGGAGGACCAATGACCTTGTGTGCGTTCGTTTTCTAAACTGTGCCATTGGAAAATCCTAACGTAGATGAGTGATGTTTCTTCGCCTTTTATTTGACACTTTAATTGTTGAATCGATAAGTTTTAATCAATCTTTCTATAAAATCACTATTCATTCAGCCGAAAAACACGAGAAGATATGATTAGCGGTGAGCTCTTTTTTACCATTTGGGCAGTCGAGTAATTTTTCATGTGAATTTCTTCAAAAATTGACATTATTCATGGAAAAATGAGAATAGTTTTCGACTTCGTCAACGCTAGGTATACATTCACGTCAAAATACTCGTCAGATTGTCAAGTGGAATCCGAATACTGGATAACAAACACTTCGACGTTTTAAACTTTGAGCACTGGATTAGATCCTCGTTTGGAACATCATCACCAACTGCGGAGTGCAGGTGCATACAACTCGCGATTCTCTTTCCACAGTCACTTATCAGAAAGCTTCCGATTAACTGTCTTGTGTTGATTCGAAGAGGTTAAACCTCTGAAGTATCACAGAGGAGGAAGAGAGATGACAACTGAATACTCTCCAAATGAAATGCTTATTTAACTGAAGTCACTTCATTATCCAACTTAATATGAACTTGATTTTTGGCACAATGGTTAGGACGCTCGCCGACCATGCACATGGTCCGGGGTTCGATCCTCGGCCGACTCACTACTTTACCTCGGTAATCCAGTAATAAAACTGGTAAAGAGGGAAGGTTAGTCATGAGGCTAGGAACCCCATCCAGTAGAAATAAACAACACTTCTACCGAAACTTCAAGCCTCTAGCTTGAAGCCCTATGTTCCACTTGGAACGTGTAGGAATAAAAAAAATCAAGAGTACAACAGAATCATTAGAACAGATGCAAGAGTGGCCTAGTAGTATAGTCTGATGTCAGATTATGCGTCAGTCAGTCAGTATGTCAGTCAATCTGTCAGTTACCCAGGCACACTTCTCAGATGTCCTCACTTCACTTAAACTATAGAATTCACTGTACTCTAATCATACTGTGCTTGTGAATTAGGCTGTATTTAACACCATTTGTGAAAAACTATTCTCAACGTTGATTCATTGAGAAGATGCACACTACAAATATCTCTTCTTATCCACTTTCTTTTCGTTTATTTTACTGAAGGCGATCATAAGTGAAGACCTTCAATTATCGATTACAAAGAGACTGCACGTTTGAATCGCACTGGATACATACATATGCACTTTTGTTTGTTTGTGTGTCTGTATGTGTTTGCGTGTGTGTAAGTGAATAAAGGCGATAATGTTAATAAACTATACACTGCTCTTTGTAAAATCATAATAAATGAAGGATTTCTGGTAAATATTCTGTGTTCATTCTCTGTGGTTCATTCTCTCAGCTGAATTGAGGGTGTCAGGGTATATATTCAACAAAAAGTAGTTACAAGTCTATTTCAGTAATATAGAGTCTCACCATAGCAGAAGGTATTGTACTTGACAAAGATGTCCGCTTGAATATTGGAAATATGGCGTTGATTCAATCACAGAAAACACATATTGTTATTGTTAAGCAGAGAGAGGTGACTACCTAACAGGTGACCTAGTATTGCTGATAGAGATAAAGAGAGAGGTGAACTACCATTATGATCACAATTTTCGTCATGCATGCCATGCACTCACTGTTCTGTCACTATCCATTCTCACGTACTATCATGTAAATTATTTGAATATTCTTGACTTGAATTGCTTAACCATGGCAATGACCATAGAGCCACGTGAAAAAACTATCTCCTGATTGATCAGCCTCCTTCATTACAGCTTCACACGAACATCATCAGCTGAAATAAACATCAGTATCTATATCAAATTCAAATACATGCCTCCAAATCCTCCAATAGAACTTGTATGAGTACCAGATATTGGATCGACTAGACTTGATGAGTGGTTGGCCGTGTAATGAATGCATCCTGATGATGACAGTTACAGCATTCAAAGTTCCGAATGGATGCTGTCCATGTTCTTCGTTGTAAGTCTCACGCTAATCTCACCCTGACCACAACCCTTATCCCGACTGAATCATATCCTACTGAAGTCAAACACCATACTAAGCTAAACCGTGTCCCTAACTTTAAACAAGAATGAAACTCGACTCACCGAAGGTGATGGAAATCGTTCATGTAAAGTAAACAGCAATCTGATTGGTTGGAATAAGGTCATTTCACTGTGATGTCTGTTCTTCACTTCTTCTGAACGCTCTGCCTTCATAGGCTTACTATGCCTTATTTCCCGGATCTCAATCCCCAATCTTTCTTACAGGTGACTTAAGTCATTCCATTTTGAAGTTAGGGTAGAAAATGGGTTTCGTCGCCAACTTTTGGTGGCACGTGAATAAGGTGTGGTGAGAGAATCTATGTGAATGTCAGATACTGAGTTTAAAGAAGCGATTCTACTACCAGTCATCAACATAATGTTATTCTTAGTTGCAGGTGTGTAAGATTGTAAGTACGAAGCATATCTACTCTACGGGGTTGCTAGTGAGCTGCGTCACTCACCATCACTCTTTGTTGCAAATGTTTTGCTTAGTGTAGCTAGTAGGAGTCTGCTGTCAGACATAAGATTAACAGGTGAATCAATTCATGGCTTTTTCTAGCGTATTAACCACGAGTATTTTATGAAAGTACTAGTGGATGAATTAATGATGTGGAACTAAAAACTTACCGAATCACATATTGTGACTTAAAACGGCCAACAGAATTTGTATGCAGTCCGAGGGAGTAGTCCTGCCATTTTTAAAATAGCGTTCTTTCAGCATGCTTCCACAATATCTAATAAGGTGCCATGTTAAGTAATATTAGAAGTCAACCTGTTAGAACGGTTGTCGACGATAATTGATTGTGGCAGATACGTTATCGAACCGAATGATAGATTCAACACAATTTTGAAAGTTAACGAAAGAGAACAGGTCACATAAGGAGTACTAAGTATTACTAAGTACCAGGAACATCGAATGTTAACTACTGTTGATTACTGAAATGTTTTGACTGGGAGAGACCTAAACCCGATGAGAATGAAACCGATTCAACGTGATATTGACACAGAAGACACTCGAACTTGCAACTAACAATATTAGCTTGACGAAATTCTGGAAAAGAATATTATCATACCATCTGTCTCTCCATGGTCTTCCCTAATTGGTTTAATTAAAAATCCTTACAGAACCTCACGGTTATGTGTAGGTTATTGTAATGTAAACCAGGGTACTCGAGACAATATTTTTTAATGCTGTGAGAGGTAGAATATAGCCATTATATGCGAAAAATTTTCTGGGTGTTGAAAAGTGAAAGTACACACAGAGGACAGACATTCAAAAAGGCATTTATCGAACAATCAAGCCTTCAAGAATTTGAAACGATGCCATTCGGGATAGCAAGTGCTCCAGAAACAATTAAGGGATTGATTGAAACAGTTCTTAGCGACTGTGTTACAAGTGAGTGCTGTGTGTTTTAAGAGGGTGTCTTTATTCATAGTAAGACAATTAGTGAACATTCAAGTGACATACCTGAGGTACTTAAACTAATGCAAATGTTTGGTTCAGTCTAAACCTGGTGACTCTAAACGTCGTAGCGCAAGGATGACAGTACTTTCGTATTCACAAAATGGTCAATAGTAGAGATGATTTCATTATTCATTTCCATGGGACCCACAGAGGTTCCATCGAAAGTCTGTAGAGTCACCTAAAATGGCGTCGTAGTGCTGAATGAGTCAACAAACATGATGGTTGACAGTAGTTTCGAAAAGCTGATGAACATAAATTGATTTAACCTAACTATGAGGACTCTTTTGACAAATCGAGAGGTTTTCTTTGAACAAATAAAAGGAATTTATTGTACGTAACTAATTTTCAATGTTGCATTGCTTTTGTATAAAACGTCTTTTTCAAATAACTCACTTCTGCTTTGAATGCTTTTGATTGGTGGATAGAGTCAATTGTCAACCGAGAAAAGTGAAGGAACTTAAAGACTGACTGGTCCCAAACTCAGCTCCTGGGCGACATAGTTTTTTAGGGTTAACCTCTTACTATAGACGTATTTGCTTAGCTTTTACCCTACTCGTAGTTCTTTTATTATCACGCACGAACAGCACCAACTGCTGAAGCGTTCGAAAGACTTGGAAAATGTTTCTGTAGCCCTTCTTTCCTGACACATACCAATGAGTGTGGCCATACAGGTCCGGTCGTGATAGATGCAGATGCTATTGACACTACTATCAGGGCAGTTCCATCTCAATAAGATGTAGATTTTACAGCAAAGGTGGTGGCCTATGCAAGTTGTGGACTCAAAATGAGTGAAAAGAAGTAATTCAGCATGCACGATACTTTGCACTTCAACGATAGATATGTCCTGATACCGACTGATCACAAAGCCCTTATATATCTACACAACTTCAAAGAATATGAAGGTCAGACGGCTAGGTGACAAGAACACTTAAAATAGCTTCACTATGAATGTAACCCTATACAAGAAAATACGACAGAAGTGTGGTACATTGTCATGGAAACCTCGTAGGTATCACTGTAACTGCCCATCGTGCAGGGATATGCAAGATTCACTGATTCAACAAGCGTCACACAACAGAACTTTAGTCCTGAGAACTTGAAATCTCTCTGATTTGCGAATTGTTCGAATTGGCGGTGGATTACTGACGGCCCGAGAATGTGATAAGCCTGCATGGGAAACACAGTGTTCGCGGTCTCTGTAGGACAATTGGTACACTGTCGACAACACATACTCGTCGAGCTGTAGCTGAACAGTTGATGAAAGTTGTAAATATTCTTAAGAAAGCTCTCTTTATGGATCTAGGATCAGAACGTGATACTGAAACAAGACATTTCAGGCCGTTAAATAACACATTTCATCCTTCAGAAGACAGTTAATCCATTCAAGTATTATTGATAAGACACAGTTTCGGGACACCTCAGCTTATATTTACCATTGAACGTTATCGTGTGGAGCCATACACATAAGCTGGGAAGTCTGAAAACTTATTCTAGAACACCGTTCAGCCTGACTATTCAGAGGGGAAAAGGAGAATATCATCAAATCTATCCTCAAAGGCTTTGTCAACTATAAACATTGAGCGCCCATGCCTGATTACTTCGTAGAGTTCCCCACTAAAGCACGAAAGGACTTCGAATGTGCCATCTATACACATAGGCTAGTATGAGCTTGAAACTGGCTGTCTGCGTTCAGAAGAACTACATACATTCTCTTATCTTACCGCAACCAAACAAACGTTCTTTCAATAATTTTGCGTTTCCTATTCAGTAATGTATGAAAAATGATACCATCATAATTATTTCACAGGTTTTCATCGACTATAGACTCCCACTTAAAATTACAATGGTTATGACAACATACTCCATTGTTTGAATGGTAATAGAGAAAATGTAATAAAACCGATCGAACATAAACCGTTATCTATTAGTATGTATTGCAAAGTGGTGGGAGACGGGGTCAGTGTGTAAAGAAAACGGGAAATATATCGCTAGTCACTTATGGTGTTTCCTAGCCTCGTGAGTATTTTAAGTGTTGATCTGAACTTTTCTACTAAACCTATGCAAAATTAAAATTGTGGATGGAAACGTGTCTTTATACAGGACAGAAGCGTTCCTGAGAGTTTTAGTACAAACTACCATAGCCTTGTGCTTCAGTGACTCAGTGGTAGAATGCCCGTGGACCACGCATGTGGTCCACAGTTTAAGCCCTGACCAACTCACGTCCCTGCCTCGATAAGCCAGTAGTACAACAGATAATGAGGCTAGCGACCCCACCCCGTAAAAATAAACACCACTGCTACCGAAACATCAAGCCTCTAGCCTGGAGCTCTATGTTCCACTGGGAACGTAAAGAAATAAAAATAATAGAATAAAATGAAATATCCTTGCCTTGTGAATGGAACCAGCTGCCTGCAGTTCCCTTGGGTTGCAAAATATACTGTTACTACATTTGTTAATTGGCTTTCAATCTAATCTCGTGAATATCGCCAGATAGTCAGTCAAGAATTGTTGTCATACGGAGTCAGTATACGCATCAGGTTGGATGGAATTGTGCTGCGAAATTCACTGTCACTTACTATTTTATCCAAAAGTCCTGAAGAGATAAAGAGATTCCAATGAAAATTCTCTACATTATGTGAACACCTTTCAGCATAAAGCTATTAGTATTATTATCAACAACTAAAGAAATGCGCAGTTCTTACGACTGAAATTAATTAAGGAAGCTTTAAATTGTACATATGGAGGACTACGCAATCAGTCTAATCAAAATCAGAGTGGAGCTAATAAGAGGGGTGACAGATTGTTCATCAGGCTAACCGTCTGTATGCATTATTTTATATGAAAAATGTCTCTCCTAAACAGTAGTCAATTGAATATTCACTGTAAATATATTTTGGAGGAGTAAGAGATCTAGACGGATTGTCCCCTTATCCATAAGGCGTCATATAACTACGCTTTGTCAGCATCAGCTTCCCCATAGGGCAAATATTTCGTGATATATGCTCAGAAAATTAGATAGACACTCTTCCTTGTATTTTTCCTATGTACTTACTGTTGCTAGTGCTTGCAAATTTATAAACTTAGTTGACAGTGATCTCAGTTAAACTTTTGTCAAGGTTAGATTAACTAATTAGGCGTGTATTATGACTGAAAGACTTTTCCTCTTTATTTAAATCGTCTACTCTGCACGAAGTAAATTTTTGTAGTAATTGCTCCTGTTGTTGTCGTGGTGTTCAGTGGAATTTATGATCAATTCGCATGTAAGTACTGAACTTATCATAATATGTCTTTGTCGTTTCTCTGGTTTGAACAACAACATTTTTCCATAATTGGTTACAAGATTTCCTCAACCATTGGAAAACCTGGTAGTAATGGACAGCTGTTTCCATCATCCTAGTTTGGGACTCTTCAGCAGTACACACAAACCAATGGGGTTTTAACCAAGGAACTTCTAGTTGCAGGGCAAGCTCGTAGACAATTTAGTCACTGAGACCCAGTCCAGTGGCCCATGAATCCGAACTTCTAACAATTCACGACATAGCGCGACTGCCGGCAAATGTCTACAACGAGTATTTGTCCTGACAGCCGACCTGCTGCACTTTACTGGTCACGATATTCCACTAGAACCTCAGGTAACTACCTAACAACTGAATAAGATCAGTCGTTATTGAGCATCTCAGTGATTTTCAAATATTGGTTAGTAGAGATTTGATTGATTGGTTTAGGGATTTCATCATGAGCTGCGATCGGTTGGAGAACCATTGGAAAACCTAGGAGTACTTGACAGTTGTTTTATCCATAATTGTTTCGCCACCTATTCTAGGCCATGCATCTGGATCCTTCTTTACATTCTTTGTCTTCCGAGTGAAATATTATACATAGGTTTCCAAACCTTGAAGCTTCATTAGCACTGCTTCTGTCTTCACATTCTCAGATGGTTAGCCTAATATGCATTCAACTCTCTGTATACTTTCTACTAGTTGGCCAGTAAACTAACTAGGCGAGGTTTTAATCACAGCAGCCACTGGGGATCGAACTCTGATTTCCTTCTCAATGGTTGGCAAGCATTCTATCCTTCTATGCACCACTGAATCGTTCATAGGTGGTTCCTCTATTAATATTGTAATTTCACAAAACATGAGTATTTACCATCGAAATTCCTTCTTTACCAATTCGATGTAAAGATATAGGCATTAATATCTGAAATAATAATATTAAAATCACAATATGCACACACCTTACGTGCTTGCGACTGTTTGTCTTCGTTTCACGTTTTCCAGATTGTCTCACAAGTAATGTTCATTTCTTCTTTTCTCCATTCAATGCATTCCCACCCTAATTAATATTATCGTGGATGATGTACATATTTATACGTGCATCAGTAAACTACTTATAAACCGTATCAGTAGAACATATGAGGAGTTATGAATAAATGTAGACTAAACAAAAGTAAACAATTAGATATCCACCTCTGGAAAGAAATTGACTTTGTATGACAAAACCGAAGTTACACTTATGCGTAATTACAATCTGGTGAATCTCAAATTCAGCTCACATACAATGGAAGAGGAGAGAATCACACATTTCGATAGAGAAAGAAAGACCATATTTGCAGTATAAAATGATATCATTCTATTTCACAGGTTCTCATCAGCTGCAAACTACCTGAAATTACAATGGTTATAATTAATAACATTTCATACTTCATTGTTTGAAAGGTAATACAGAAAGCATTATAAGATAAACGCATCCGGAATATAAGGATTAAAATTTTTGTAGCTTAAGTTACCATCAATTTATATACTATCAATCTATGGCAAAAAGAAAGAAAAAGGGGGGGGGGTGAGAGAAGACAGAAAACAGAAAAATCTAATAAACAGTGTCAACATGGCAACTCAACAAGGTCAAAGTTCATCAATTTGAAAACTTGCTCAGTGAGTTGAACTCACTAGTGTCTATGAGTAATCACTGTAATGAAAGTGATATGGTTACCAAGGGAGTGAGAAATTGACTACACTCTCTTTCTGTGTGCATAAGTTTAGTCTGAAGCGTTTGATTGCAATTGTTTCAGCAAATCGTAGTAGATTCGCTGTCCTTTGTATGTTTAATATTTTGAAGGATTTGGAAATCTCAACAAAATGGCCTGTATCCACAAGGTGTCTGGTAATTGCTCTTTGTAAATATTTACTTCCTTTTAAGCATAAGTTTCTCGGAATATGCTCTGAAAACCGGATAGAAGCCCTTCTTTCTGTCCTTCCGATGTACTTGCTGCCGCAGGTGCACGTAAATTTATAAATGCAGTTGGAGGTAACATCAGCAGGGTATTTATACAGTTTCGATTGGCTTATAGAGCATGTAGTACTGTATAGTGTCACTAGATTGGCTGCAGGGAAGCATCTCTTGATTGCTCCTTTCATCCTTTTTTCAATCTTTCGCGATACTCTTTCTCCTTTGTATGGGAGGCAAATGAATACTTTCTTCTTTTCAACTGTTGGATGCTTCTCTTTCTCATCTCTTTCTTTGCTGTACTTTTGGGTACCCGTTCTCCTTAAGGCATTTTTCAACGAAGCTTAATTCTTCTTCTATCTTGTTGGGCGAACATAACTTTCTAGCCCTGTCCTACAGTGTCCTTACTCATCCCCGCTTATAGCCTATAGGGCAGAAGCTGTTGTAGTGAAGGTATTGTCCGGTCCAAGTTTCTTTTCTGTAGATGGACTTTTCGACCGTTCCATCGTCTCTTCTTTTTACATTTAGATCTAGGAAATTGAACTCATCGTTGTGTTGGTATTCCATGGTGAATTTAATGTTTGGGTGGACCTCATTTAGGCGGTCAAATAATACGGATGCCTGACTCATGTCGTTACAAACAACAAAAGTATCATCAACGTATCGACGGTAGTATGTTGTTTCATTGATAGCGTCACTCAGTCGCGTCTGTTCCAGATAGCCCATGAAGATATCTGCTAGAATGGATCCTAGAGGTGAACCCATGGCGACTCCATCGATTTGTCGGTAGAATTGGTTATTGAATCTAAATTGAATGTCTTTTGTGCAAAGAATTAGTAGTCGTCTCATCTCTGACTCCGGTAAAGGCAATAGACCCGTTTGTTTACAAACGATATCTATTGTTTCCATCACTGGTACATTTGTAAATAAGGCAGTCACGTCGTATGATACCATTAGTTTATTGGATATGTCAACGTGATCGACTTCTTTAGAAAATTGGAAGGTGTCATCCAAGCTATGATTTGAAAATTTTTGTCGAATCGGCCTCAATGAATCAGCTAGCCATCGAGCTAGTTTTTGGCGCGGTGAGTTTATCATTGATAGTATTGGTCTTAAGGGCACATTGGCCTTATGGATTTTTGGTAGACCGTACATAAATGGGAGTCGTCCACCCTTTGACTTCAGTTCATTGTAAGTTTTGTTGTCAATCAGTTTCTTGTTTCAACAGAATTGAAGTTTTGAAGACATACAAAGCTATGGTTCTCCAATCAACGCGTATTTCACGCATAAAGTAAATAAACTGAATGCTGATTAACTGTCTACCAACGATATATGAAATGGGAGGTGGAATCATTTTCGTTGGAGAACCATCATGTTAGCTTATTCATCACATATTCACACGTTCACATTTAACACCTCTCCAGTGTTAGTATGAATGAGATGGTGAAGATGATTCCATGTTTACTCAAACTTGAGTACTCTCACCATCATTTCTCAATTCATCAGACGCTCAGACACCCCTATACATACATGTGTTAGTGCTAATGGATTTCTGAGAACATGTTGTATAAGTCCCATTATGGGTAAATTTTTATTTTGATAGAGTCTCACAGTGTTATACAGTAATATTTACTGATGACGTTTCGAGCACAATTTATTGCTCATAATCATATCAAGGTAATCACACAACTTCCTAAATTCATTTATATAGTTCCATTGTTTTTCACTTGATTTTCACTTGATTTGATTGGTAGTATTATTTTCCATATTTCAGGTATTAGTGATGATTCATTCCTATTGCACGTGTTGGGTGTAGATTCGATGAACAAAGATTCAGTAATCAACTTCTCTCTCCACCTACCTAGATTACTTTTTAGAATTTTAACCCTCTCCCACCCTGTTGTGTGGTTGTGTGTTAATGCATGCATTGCAATTGCCGAGCTTTTTTCTAAATTACTTATCTTCTCTGGGTCAACCATTCTTACCTTAGCTAAATTCTTATTTTCTGACAATCTGACTACCCCTGACCTACTAGTCTGACCTATGTAGTTGACCTCACAGTCATTGCAGGGTATTCTGTAAATTATATTATTTTGTCTAATTGGATCAACAGGGTCCTTTAACCTACAGAGCTTGTCTCTGAGTGATTTTGTAGGTTCAAAAGCTACCCCAATTCCTGCTTTATTTAGAATCCTACGTAGGGTCTCAGATGTCCCCTCTTTATATGGTATAACTGTAGATGACTTATATTCTCTCTTATTTATGTTATTATTACTAGTTTCACAATTCTTTTTATTTTTCTTTTGGCGTTTTTTCAATCTTCCTAATGAATTTTAGAGGATAGTTATTTAACACCAACGCCTATTCTATCTGTTTCATTTCTACATTTAGGTCTTTTTTTGTGCTACTTAGTGCTACTGCTCGGTTTGTTAGACACTTAACTAAGCCTTCCTTAACAGTTAGTGGATAAGACGAATTAAAGTCTAAATATCGATTAGAATGCGTTGGTTTCTTATAAACACTAGTGTGCAGTTAACCTTCTTCTATTCGTTTTATTTTACACTCTAACATAGCTAATTCTCCTTGCTCATTTCCAGCTTCAAATGGGAATTTTATTCCCTCCACTAGTGAGTTTATGTGTGTCAAGAAGCCAGAGATATGTTCTGTTTTTAACACTGTGAAAGTGTCATCCACATATCTCCACCATATTTTTGGAGTAGGATTAAACGTATTAAGTGTCATATTTTCCCAGCTATCCATAAATATATCTGCTACGATAGGGGATATTGGTGATCCCATTGCTACACCTTCAGTTTGCCTATATATTTTGCCTTGGAATTTAAATATAGTAGATGTGAGGCATAGCTGAATCCCTAAAATAATTTCTTCAATGGACAGCTTTGTCCTATGATTGAGTTCAGGATCCGCAGTTAGTTCTTTTTTAACTGCTTCTATGTCCACATTGACTGGTATATTAGTATAAAGACTGGTTATATCAAAACTAACCATTGTTTCATCATTATCTAGTTGTATGTTATTTAGTTTATTTTTCATCTCATATGAATTAGTTAGTCTAGAATTTGAACGATTTCTAATGGGGCCAATGATGTTGTATAGGTATTTTGACCTCACCAGAGTGTGTATAGAATGTGTTAATTGTGCTGTCATCGAAATTAAAGCTTTTAAGAATATGAGTCACTCACTCACCCACTCACAAACGCTTCGTCTTGATAACGATTGGCCAAGTGTGTTTCAAAATAATACACTATGTTTCACGTTTAACTGAACAGCGTGTTAACGGTCCATGGAACCTACAAACTCATGAAATTTTAACTGATTGTCATTTAGAATATTTCAATATCATGTGTATTCCCTGCTCGCTTACCAGTCAACTCACAAAATAAAGAGTAAGGGAGGTTGAGAGTGGAGCTAGTAAACGCATCTCATGGAAAAAACAACTCTATATCTACAAACAATTCAAATCACATGAGAATGTAGCTTTTTACCCATTGGAATCGGAA
Organism: Trichobilharzia szidati; assembly: GCA_944472155.2. Taxonomy (NCBI): domain Eukaryota; kingdom Metazoa; phylum Platyhelminthes; class Trematoda; order Strigeidida; family Schistosomatidae; genus Trichobilharzia; species Trichobilharzia szidati. Next base: position 48,273,913 of record OX235275.1, on the reverse strand, counting down.
AGACTCCTTAACTGGAGGATAGAAATCGCCGGTGGGTTAATGCTTTCAAGAACCCAGTCGACTGATGTATCTCTCCTTTGCATGGAAACAGAATTAAGCATGAATACAATTCTGTTTTTGATTTTCGGGACATTAAACATGTGTTATCCACTTGCGAATTTCACATCTTCTAGAGGCTTCACGTGGGTGATCCTACGTATTCATGTCTCCACGCTCACATCGCACAGTATGACGTATAATCTAGTTTAGCATAATTAGGAATATAATCGGTGATAATAACCAGCCCAACCAGCCTTGTTTCACTCCTGTATTCACTTCGAACGCCTCATTGAATTTCCCGTATTGCATCACCTGACTGACATGTGGCATTGTCATCTAGCGAATTGTTGAATGCCATTGATGAATATTTGGTCATTGAGCGCCATAGTGTTGAATCAGTTTCCAAACCACCTCTCGGTCTCCGCTGTCGAAGTCCCTTTCGAATTTGATGAAGCTGGGGTAGAGTGGGGTTTGACTGGATTAATGCACGAGAACATTTGCCGCTGTCTCTGGACCTGCTTTCAATGATTCCTGGCTTGTTCAGTCTGATCCTTCTGCCTTCCAGACTTGACTTCAGTAGATCGACTTCCTTCAGGAGTTTTGCCATCGCTTTAGAATTGGCGCCATTTAGCAGGCAGTTATGTGCCTGGTGTCGGTGGTGGTGAATTTCTGGACGAGCTGCAAGTCATGGTCGATTCAAGAGTCCTTTGAAGTGGTCAGCCCATTGTAAACAACATTTAATCAATCAATCTACATTTCTCGGGGCTTGATAATAATCAAGATAGATAATGCAAACTATTAAAGGTTCGAGATGATTACAACGGTGAAAACATGATACTAAAAATTAAGTAGTCAGAAAAAATATGAAATAATTTGTACAGTTATAATTCTTATAGTTCAGGGGTGAAGTAGTCCGGCTCATATATTCATGTAAAGATGGCCAAAGTAAGGAGAGTGCCTGCACAAATTTCTTCCGAGCACACAAGCCTAGCTTCTTCAGGTGGATTTGATCGCTCCAGCCCTATGTAGAAGACGAACTCATAGAGCAAAATTAAGATTAGTAGAATTGCGCCAAATAATTTTAAATGCTGTATTGACATCAAACGTATGCTCACTGTCTACAAGATGGGCTACAACATGGCTGCGAATAGATCTTGTTTGTCCCTGGCTTGACCATGCTGGATGATGTTCCGAAATACGATGATGAAGGTGCTTAATTGTACACCCAATATGGCTGACTCCGCAGCTGCAGTCAAACTGGTAGATACACAGAGAATATGCAAATTTATGGAGTTTATCCTTGTTTCTCGATTTAAGAATATGAGTGGTAGTGAAGAGACAATGTACCTGTGCCGCATTGTATCCTCTTCAATCTGCATTCTTCAGGCACTATTATCATTTTGCTGATGTTGCAACCGAGGACCTGTAGCTTTTGGAACAATGGTTTCGCTGGGGCTCTTACCACGCTGACTCTCCTAGGTGCTAAATTCATATTTTTCTCAATGAACTTATCTGGATTAACATTTTTACTCGGTAATTCTCCAATAATCTTTGTCTTCTCATTGAGGCAGTCGTCTGAACAGACTAGCCTGGCCCTATGAACCAGACACTTCACCAGGTTACGTTCATATTTCAGAAGTGGGAAACTCTTAGTTGAGTGTTTTGACCTCTTGGTGTAGCTTTCATATACACACTCCTTCCTAAGGTGTCATCTACTTTCCCAGCCAAGAGGTCGTTTGGGAATGAGATGCTGTCATTACTTTCTTTTTCTGCGGTGAAGTTTGTTGCTGAATGCACACCATTCAACTTGTCGAGGACGTTGATTGCTTCATTGTCGCTTTACATTGTAATTTATACACGACATGTTGTCTAACATCAATTTCTTTCACAAGCATTCGCTTCGTTCACAATCACTAATTTCCTCTCTATTTGGTAAATCTATCTATCCGTGTGTATTTGTACAAATGTGGCTACTTCAATGACAGTTGAGGATGCCATTTGTGGGATCAGATGTGCGGTACCGTTGAAAGTTAATACACACTGGGATCTGTTTTAATGAGTCTCGTTGTTCCTTAAGCGTATCACATGCTTGTCTATCTAGTGGTCGTGTTTTACACTCGAGTCCGAAATTATCGTTCTTAGAATTTGGTATGCACGTGGAAATCCAGAGTTTTGGGTCTACACTCTCGTGACAGCTCACATTTCGAGACCTGAGCATCAAGTTTCTTGCGTAGTATGATTCATACGTCATTCTGAGTTTAACTAATTGACTTGGACAATTTCTTCGAAGGAGGGAAAATGTGAAGGGGAACAGAACCTGTGGGAGAGCTATTCGGTTTGATCAAACTACCTGTGATTTAAAGATGTAGAAATTATAGGGGTTCCGGATAGAGTGAGGTGAAATAATTGCGAAGCAGTCATCACTTTTGATTTTGTGACCGGACATTAATAACTGCTTTGCAATGGATGATGATGATGGATTTCCATTCGCATTGCAGTGGGATTTCCAAAGTGTTTTAATAACCATTACGAAATATGTTATTTTCGACGAAATTGGAACATTCTATTGACTCAACCAATATATGTCCCCACAACCGCAGATAAACTTGTAGATGCAGTTTGAAGTAGGTACAGGGATCGAAAATTGTCGAGATATGAGGGAAAGAGATGTGGTGTAGAATGTGCGTTTAATGGCTTGCGGAATTCTTTGAGCTGTGAACTGCATAAAATGTCGTCATCAGTAGACAAATGACAGCTTGTTTAACCAAATGAAACTATTCTTCTGATGGTGCAGAACTTTAGAATCAGTTTGCGATGTTGTTTCGTAACGATTTGGATGATTTTGAGGAATAAAAACTGTGTTGTTATTTCGTCACAGTTGGATCTCAGTCAGAGAATCACTCCATAAATTTCAAGATTGTGTTTGTTATCAGTTTGACAATGAATAATAACCGTTTCCTATTCGCTACTCATATTTTGAGACTCACTGACTGCATCCTCTCACTGACTCTCAGTGTTCAGTTAACAATCATACAGAAAATCTGACTGACTCAGTAAGCATGGGTGTTCGGCATCCAAATTTTCTTGTTTATCCTGAGTCAGTGCAGAAGATTTTCAATTTGACTACATAAGGATGCAGGCCACCTCAGTGTGTATTTACCAGTTAGTTGACTTGCTCGTGTGAAGAAACTTCATCGGCCATAGGCGACGTCAAGTCCACAAACATATTCTCTCAAACCAACCAAGAAACTTTCACCTAACAGATATGCAGCAGAATGCACTGAAGGTGGATTGGACAAACGCATAGGAATCAGTTGAGAGAGGCCATCTCTCGAGTGGAACCATAATGGGGATTGAGAGAGACAAGGAGGAGATGATCTGAGGAGGCGAATAGAGCTTATAGGCCATGGTGGAGTCAGTTGAAGTGGACTTCAGAGAGTGGGATGAATGGAGATGTGTAGTTGAAGCCTTAAGTTACACTCAGAACCTGAGTGCATAATTAATTTAATTATAATAATAATAATGCAAAATTATAAGTACAAATTAGTGGTGGGAAACAGATAGCCTAAATTCACTTCACAACATTCAATATCAGTGCATTTCATGTTGCTGCTTACAGATCTCATGTGAGAATCACAAGAGAAATCTGAGGATACAGAGAAACTTGCTTCTAATTGCCTGTTAACATGAAAGTGTATTGAAACTGTTCTCATACAGGGCATGTTGAATTTATTTTGTGTTTAACACAGAATATTTTACTGAAGTACTCATTCAATTAAGTGCAGTAAATCTCATAGAAATAAGTAAATGAGAGAACTTGGTGACCTTATTTGTGCTGACGTGGATTGTTGTGTGAGTGCACTGAAAATGGATTGTGAATGGTGTGGCTATTATTTTGGGTAATCAGGGTTTACTATGGTGTGAGTGCGTTGAACACAGAGTAACAGTTTTCCACTAAATTCTTACTGATTTTATTCGTTTGTATTCAAGTGGAACAAATAGCTCAGACACTGATGTTCGAGATTTCAGTGTCAGTTTCTGTGACAGCGGTGATTCGAGATGGATTGTGCGGTTATATAAACCCAGGCCACGCGCTTAGTTAGCGAGTACTTTCCACGCACTTGAACCGGCGATTATTCAACACCTGTTTCATCTCACTTTGGACCTCCCCATCAGTACAAAACCACCGGTTTTCAAACCCATTAACTTCTTGTGACGAGGCGAGCTCGTTGATCGTTCAGTCACTGGAGCTTAGCTTAGTGACGTCACTCGCCAGGCTATCTCTCAGATTAAACCCGAATAGGAAACGGCAAGTTTGGAGCGGTAGTTGTTGTAACTTGGAGGAAACTGTGTGAGGAAAAGATGAGGGCTTATGCACCTTGATGGAGTCATCTGGAAATATTTCTAACTAGGATTGAATAGATTCACACCTCATCCTATAAAAATTACAAGATAAGCTGAAAGATAAACTTCGCCAGGAACAAGCTGGATTCAGTTAAAAAGAATCACTTAGGCATCGAATTGACACGCTTCACAGCCTAGAATGAAATAATGAGGAACATTCGTTTCTTTAGTGGTGGTGACATGGAGAAGATCATGCCGAGAGGAAACGTTGTGGCCGTACAATACTGTCGGAACGCGAGTCTGATTGTTAAACTCTTTCTGAATAACCTACGGTATATGCTTGATCTCCTCGCATACTCTTTAGTAGTTTTCAATATTCCCGACTGTGGAGGGTTTTGTGATTGTGTGTGAGGGGAGCTGCGACTCATGACGTATGCTCATAAACATTTCACGTAAGCCTGTCAGGTGGATAGGTATCTGGAAATCATGACGTTTACTGATCAATATTCCTTCGAGATCTTCTTCGAAATGTACTAAGGAAGTTGAATAAATTTGGATAAGGTATGCTTCTACTCATAGGAATTGGAATTCATGGACCGTCGGATCACTTTTGGTCTACAACTGTGCCTTGTAGCCAAAAGATCCTGGATGGTAAACTCAGTGGGTGTGTGGTGCTCAATAATCCTGATAAGGTACGACTGCTTCAATTATCCTAAGTTCATGTATGCATTTGCTGCAGACTCAGTGTACAATAATACTGTATCCAGTCAGTTCAACAATGAAGTCTTTGACAGCAGCAGCATCACAGGATGTAAAGTGTTCAAATTTACAGAAGTGTGCAAACAATTGCAGGTAATTGCTTAGACAACTAACATGTTGACAAGTTCTAGGTAACTGACAAAATAACAAACAAATCGGCTCGATTAAATAACAGACTCACGTAATATCCAACTCAAAAACTAACTAACTAACTAATTGCCTACCCAATCAGCTATCTAACCAACGTTGAACAAACTAAACAACTAAATAGCTAGCGAACTGAGAGAATACATAGATGAATAGCTGAATGACCAACTCACTAACTCAATAGTTAAATCAGTAGCTAAATTAATCAAAACAAAACAACAAAATAACTATCTAACTAAGTCTGCTTCAACCAGCTAAGTGACTAAAATGCTAAGCATTATATAAACTGACTAGCTAAACTAACAAAATAACACGCTATCTTAAAGAAGTTTCAACTAACTAACTAACTGACGAACTAAGTAAGTAAGTAAGTAAGTAACTAACTGAATAGCTAACTAAGTGAGTAAGAAAGTAACTAAATATCTAACTAACTAACCAACTAACCAAAATAAATAAATAACTATTTTACTAACAAACTAACGAACTAACTAACTAACTTACTAACTAACTAACGAACTAACTAAATAACTAACAAACTAACGAACTAACTAACTAACTTAATAACTAACTGAGTGAGTTAGTAAGAAACTAACTATCTAACTAAATAACAGCGAATTAACTAAAACTAACTAAATTAGTAAGTAAGTAACTTACTGTCTAACTAACTAACTAACTAACGAACGAACGAACGAACGAACTGACTAACTAACCAACTAAGTAAGTAAGTAACTAACTAACTTAATCACTAGCTAATTGAGTAAGTAAGTAACTAACTACCTAACTAACTAACTAACGAACGAACTAACTAACTAAGTAAGTACCTAAGTAACAGACTCATGTAATATCCAACTCAAAAACTAACTAACTAACTAATTGCCTACCCATTCAGCTATCTAACCAACATTGAACAAACTAAACAACTAAATAGCTTGCGAACTGAGTGAATACATAGATGAATAACTGAATGACCAACTCACTAACTCAAAAGTTAAATCAGTAGCTAATTTAATCATAACAAAACAGCAAATAACCATCTAACTAAGTCTGCTTCAACCAGCTCAATAACTTAAACGCTAACCAACCAACATATAAACTGACTAGCTAAACTAACAAAATAACACGCTATCTGACTGAATTATCAACTAAATAACTAGCCATAAAAATAATTGAACAACGAAATAACTAACTAACTAAGTTACTAACTAACTAACTAACTAAGTTACTAACTAACTAACTAACTAACTAACTAACTAACTAACTAACTAACTAACTAACTAACTAACTAACTAACTAACTAACTAACTAACATTGAACTAACTAACTAACTAACTAACTAACTAACCAACTAACTAACTAACTAACTAACATTGAACTAACTAACTAACTATCTAACTAAATAACTAAATAACTAACTAAGTGAGTAAGTAACTAAATAACTAACTTAATAACTAACTAACTGAGTAAGTAAGTGACTATCTATTTAACTAACTAACTAAGTAACTAACTAACTAGCTAACTAGCTAACTAATCAGTCCCTTAAAGAAGCTTCAACTTACTAAGAAACTGACTAACTAATAAACTAACCATCAACCAAACAGATAACTCACTGAGCATAGCAGACTAACTAAATAAGCAAATAACTAATTTCCTATCCACCCTTTATTAACTAACTAACTAACTGACCTAGAAACAACAAACTAAACAGTTATGCAGACAATTATCTGCCTAACTCAATAAATAGCCTACTAATTTACTCACTAACTGACTAACCAACAAACTGAGTGTGCTTCAAATAAATAATCACGATTCAACTGTGTAACTAACCAACACGGGACTGAATTAGCAGACAATTCGTCAATTGAATAACCAACCCGCTATCTAACCAGGGCTGGAACTAGCTGACTAAGTAACTAACCTTCCATCATCCGACTTAATAACCAAATAATCAGTTAATTAATTAATTAACTACCGAACTACCTAACTGTTCATCTTACTTTGTACTGGCCAACTAACCTTAAAAAAGCAAATCTACTACTCAACTTACTTATCTAATTACTTATTCACCTGCCTACATACTGACCCACTTCCTATGTTATTTGCTTACTCAATCACATGCCTAATTAATTTCTCACTGCCTGTGGGAACAGTGAAATCTAATACACGATTACTTGTGTGAATTATCCTGTGTTATTGTAAATAAGATTTTTAGAAATCTGATGTGTGGGAATTGTTTCAATGTAGTTATACAGGCATACAGGTAATTACAAGCAATTGTTACTGTGTCCTCAAATTTCTGTTGTGAATTCCACATGAGATTATCACGCCGTAACGCGAAATGCGCTCTTATATTAGATGTTGAGAAGTGCATTCTATTTCTCTCACACACACACACACGCTCTCTCACTGTCCCCCCTCTATCACTTTCTCACATTCACTGGCCACCTGTAGGATATAAATAGGGCCGTGTTCAATTCAACAACGCTGCACATCAATAACATGATTGAGAAACATTGTCTGATACTGGCGTTTGTTTGGACGTTGTTTCAATGTAAGTGATTGTCAGTGGTATCACATAAATTTGTATTGTATATACTGCTCTACATTTGTATATAATTCCTAAGTTCCGTGTTTGTTCCAGGGCCGATACTGTACTTATTTCCATCTAATTCATACAACTCACAACTGGGTGGTTTTGCCACCTTATGTGCGTCTGTGGCACAGTGGTTAGAACTCTCGTCGACCATGCACATGGTCTGGGGTTCAATCCATTCCCGACGCACACCCGATATCTATAGTCGGCCTGCAAAATTTAGGCTACCGATATCAATGCTGAAAATTCCATACTTGTACCAAAAATACGGTGTGTAATCAAGCTGTAATCAAAAAAGCAAAAAAGAAGCAAAAACTATCTTTTCACATGGTTGGTTGGTCATTGATGTCGACAGATTACTGTTGAAAGGGCATCTGAGAGTGATAATATTACGCAGCATGTACTTTCGTCACGACCATTTGTGATTTCACAAGTGATGGACGAAATACATACACTGGCCACCACCTCTGATTTTATCTACCTATCTCTCCATCAATCTATGAATCGAGGTTCTCCTGTCAAGCCAGTTGTAATAGTCCTTGTTCTAGAAACTTAAGTTTTCGGGGTGTTTCGGACACCTACTAGTATGTTTAAATAAATCAGTATTGTGAACAGTCCGATGTGAGACCACTCTGTCCAAAGGCGCCGAAGACACTAAAATTGAAGACTGTTTTTCTATCGTCTGTTGGGTAGCAAATCAATCGCTAGAAGCCTCTGAGACACCAAATACACGAAACAGAATAGGCTATTACAGTTTGCCTACAACAACTGGGTGGCTATATGTGCCAAAGAAACAACTCCAGCCACTGCTTTCTCCCCTAAACTACTATGGAACCTACAAATTCATTCATTCCTTGATGTTATCATGCTAAAGTTATCTGATATTCACTCCGGTGTTAAGCTGATGTATATTACCACTGACAGGTGTCATTTAACTGCAATCTATTGGTATTACTGATCCAATTTCATTTTGTTGGTAGTAATTGTGTCAAGCACAATAATTCCCTAATTATTGTCAGTGAATATAACTGTAGAACCTGAAGGGGGGTTAGCTATGAAAAAGTATATTCTTTGTACACTTATCAGTCTTTTATTCGAGCACCTGTGATTTAGTAATTTCACCGTCGTTTATTTTTGTTTTGTCAATTTCATTACAGTGTCCTACGTCATGAGCAAAGAAATATCTCCGGCTAAAAGAGGTAAGTCATGCTAAGATTGTTCTGTAGACGACTTGAATTAATTTTCGACTACACTGAGTTTCTCTTTTTCGGGTTGACGAATTATCATCCTCGTGTATACCTGTTTAGTCACAAGCATACATGCACAGAATGCTAATCTAACGCGGTGAGATATGAGACTTGGGAACAAACCTTACTTGCCCACATTACAATTCTGTTGGTCAAGTGGGAGTAGGCATTTCTGATTATTTGTTGACCGGATAAAGGTCGATTATGTTGTCCGGTGGAGTTACCTGATGTCCACAGCGTAAATTAAAACCACGTTTGATGCATAAATACTTCGACATCTGTAGCTTTTGACTCAAAATGTTGATTTCAATTCCAACCGCTTTCTACGTCATACTGCATACACTATTACTATTTGCTATTTGCTGTTCAGTTAGACATGTTTCATGTGGTGTAGATATCAAGGAGTAGAATTGATTCTCTCGCTATGGCAGATATCACGTAGGGATTGTGAATGGTGTTTCACACCTGCAAGGTACAACTTGTTTCTATATCAGAATTGGTTATACGAAGATGACGTCAGTCAGCTTCACGGTAAGCGGAGATCTGAAGAGCAAATACATGTGTGTTCTGAGTGAAATACACGGCCTTTTTAACACATCTTCAATGAACTAACTTCTCCGGAATCACTTCCATCTGGTCCTGTGACTTCCAGCAGGCCTCCATTCCCTCCTTACAATATTCTCTTCATTTCAGTTTTCAAAGTGACTTCGAACACGTCGCTGCAAAATCTTGTTCAAATCGAAGGCCTGCCTATTATGCGATGTGTCATGAAACAAATCGGTCATGACAATGGCAATGAAGCTCACAGGTTATTGACAATTAGTGGTTAAACAAATCAAAATGCATGAGAAATAACAATAAATGAAAAATCACTGTCAGAGGGCGAAATTCCTTATAGGTTACTGCCTTCACTCATCCAGTCAGATGGTGTAGCTTCAATTACAGGAATTGAAAACCAGTCAGAATCGGAGAGACAGGCCTCCATTTTGCTAAAATCAGTTTGTAAATCTGCTACACTAAGTAAATTGAACACAATTTCATTTTAGAAACACCAAAGTTGAGTCACTTGGTCTCTATGGTTCAGTGACTTGACATGCGCACCATCGAAGCTGTTTCCAACTGATCACTGCAGATCTGTTTCAAACGCGTGAGTCATCGCTGTTCACTGATGATCGGACAGCCGGCTAGAAATGATAAGCAACAGGAAAATCTCGGGTCGAACCAATCTGCCACCCTGATGCTCAACAGATATTCTGAAGAAAATGGAAGTGTTTCTGGCACAGACTGAGGACACAGTTGAATGATATTCCACTTCAGGCGTTGGAGTGAAAGTGAATTAGGAGACACTGACTGTGGCATCGGAGGATGATAAAGTGCAGGCCGTAGAGGGAGGAGATGAGGGCGTGTGCGCAATCGTGGGGCTAGCTAGATATTACTGCAGAGGAGAAGAAAGGGTACATATGGTCTGTTGAAGCGCCATGCTCACCTAAAAACCCAACGGCACAATTATAAAGAAATAATACACAGAGAGTATTACACAACAAATCAGGAGGATAAAACTGACTCAGAGTCCATGGTGATAAAACAGGCTGGATAGAGGAATTCTGAAACCAAGCTACGGTGTTTCCTTAAGCGCAGCTACACGTCCGACTGCATGAGGATGACAATGAAATCCGCTCGAATGGCTTGAATCTTACTGAAAATATGCTTCTGAGAGAAGTCTCCGATGATGCTGTATGACCCAAAGTAACAATGACCTCCATAGTTCACCTGTCGACTAACCTATGTTCTCCGTTCGACAACCACACTCATCAATATTGTCATGTTTTAACCAATACTTTTCTTCAGCCAGAGTTTCCAAATCATCACCTGAGGTCTTAGTTTCTCTGATGACAAGTAGTTTAACCGTCTAACTGTTCAATGAGATTACCCAGAATGAAGAAGAATACCATGTTATTAACAGTATTTATATTTGTCAAATGAAAATACCCTCCACTACTTTCCCCACTTTGTGTTTACTTCTTTTCCACATTCTAGATGAATTAAACATGAAGATCAAGCAATACAGTGGACTCTATAGCCTTTACAAGACTTCTGAATGTGAGTGAGGTTGATTCTAGTATGATTACGCTTTGGTTGTTTGGTTGTTGCTTGATTAATTTCACAGGTGATCGGAAATTGATATCGGCTGAGGAATCTTTGAACAGTGGATGGAGTGATGGTCACCTAATTCTTCCTCTTTCACCTGTACTCATCAGTACACACCTCATAACCCACACAAGGATTGAACCAAAGGCCTACGTGTTATAAAGCGATCCAATGGGTAGTACAAACACTGGCACGGTACTCAATGGCTAGCCGATAAACTCTAACTTCTGACTATTTCTCATATATATAACGCCATCAGTATTTGCAGTGTGAACCTGGTGGTTGTAGCCATGAGTGAACACTACTGAACAGTTTCCAGAGAAGGTTGAAACAGCAGTCCTTGGTTTGCAATGATTCTCTAGTTGACACCATTCACTACACGATCAAACCTGAAGTGATTCTAATGCACAAGAAAGTTCAGATTTCATGTTGAATCACCTCTTAAACCATATGTACACAATTCCCAAACTCACCAACATGCGTATACTATTCATTTTGTTAACGTCATGGAGTTATTAACGATCAAAATTGATTGGCTGGTGGTCTGAATGCAGTGAGCCAATCTGCATATTCTACTGTCTGGCTATCTGAAACTTCCTCGATAGACGCATAAACACAAAATCAAGAAGGACATTGCCAACAATATGAAATCGAATCTCTGTCACCCATCAAACAATACCCGTAGACAGTCCGAGGTCACAGTAAGCTCGACTCACTCAAACTAAATCTGATCGTATAGCAACACGTTATCCATGTTATCTCACAATCACAAAGGGAAGCACTAAGAATGGAGATTCAACAAGGACCAATACAAATGATTCTGATCAAGTCAGCATATGCCTACTGCAGTTAACGCGAAGCAAGGACAATCATCACAGAGTTAGTTGAAACGTTCACATAAGTGTGGATACTGTAGGCAGATAGTTTAGCAGTGATTTTGTAAACAATTATTCCATAAGAGTGATTACTCGTGAAATATTCGGATGTATTTATCTGTTTTACAGGCATTGCATTATTGACAGTCAAAGAACCGGAAATCAAATTGACTGTGAAGGATTTTAACGATGGTGAGATATTCAAGCTACTTTTACTGATAATATTCATGATCATAATAACAGTGATATTTTATTTAGTGACAAACTACTGAGACTTGTCCAATGACAGCGAGATATTTGAGAGCGGAATGCAGGATACGTTTCACTGAGAGATGTTTGAGTTCGGCGCCTAAGCCGTTGTTCCGAGTTTGATCATGAACTGATGCCAGTAAGTGAACTAGTGGAAACTACCAGGAAGAACGAGACAGTAGTTTCATCCTACTTTGAGATTCTGCAGCATTAATGTACAAAATTGACGAGTTACCGCAATCGTCGTTGTCAGTAACTATCAGTGCTATGAGAGCAGTCAAATAAGGATATCTGAATGACCTATTAGACTGATGGATAATTTGTATAGATGCGCTGTAATCATGAGACGAAAGCAAACAAAGTTGAATGTGGTCTTATGTAGAGTTTTGTAGGTGATATAAGAGATAAAACGGGTTTAGAAACAAACAAACAAACCCACAAGGTTGTTAGCATGCAAGTAGAAGTGGTTGAATAATGATTTCCTTTTGTATGCAGAGCCTGGGATTTCCTGTATGAATAGTTAGAAATTCAGCAAAGGGTAAAGTTGACGAGAGTCTATCGCCCTCAGCATGTAATGCATCTTCATTTTGTGGGTTACTTCGAAGGCGGAGTTTGTTGAGATAGAATGACAAATGCCTGACCAAGTGTTCACCTATCGAAGATCTCATAGATCCACTGTCGCCAGCATTATGACAAGTTCACACTCATTGGTAATCGTGTTTTCATGAACAAAAGGGCATATGATGAATACGATTGTAGAGCTAGAGAAGTAACTGATGTAGTCGAATAGAGCCACCACGTTGAACTCATTCCCTTGTAATTTTCAAAATGATTTACACTGATTGATGACAAAATACAGAAATCCTACACTTAAGAGGTTAAGATTTGTGAAAGTGACTCGTAATCTGCTTCCATTGTGTTCATTACATGCCGTCAACCTGTCCGTTCAAAGATCCAACTCCTTGCAGAAGACATCAGCTCACTCACGTCCAACCTAATATTGGCGGCCGGGAACCGAACACCAGACCACATGCATGCCAAGCGGCGAAAATTGTATCACACAGAGTAATAGTATTATTCGCTAGATGACTGAATTCCGAATATAACTGATTATTTCAAGGTTGAACACGAAATCATATCACCATGGGAAACACTGAAAACCACCAGGGAGTACTGAACAGTGGACATTCACGTCCATGTTTTGCACTCGTCAGCGGTACGCAAACCACTTGGAGGCGAAACCAGTAGTTTCTGATTAGAAAGCAGCGTCGTTGACCATTCAGCCACCCGAATCTGAATCAAAAGCCGGTCCATGAATCCTAGATCTCACCGACTCGTGATTTGTTTTAAAATCTAGTGAAACAGGATGAATGTGGACAGTGAGACTGATAACTGATGCGTTATTTTCTATTTTTTGTTCAATTCTGATTGTCCTGTTGATTGATTGGACTACGATATTCCACTTCAGTTGACATGTCGATCCTGCTTCTGAGGATTCCTCGGAGATGTCCGAGGACTCACCTTGAAGTATTTGAGGGATCGTGGCTAGAAATGGAGTGCAGAATGCACATTTCAAGTTAGGTGAGATTCGTCAGTGGGATACACCTGCAAACCTCAATGTTTGATTGTATTCCCGCTGGGACTGGAATCCAGCACCCATTGTTTAAAACACCAAAGTACTAACCATGACACAACTTCAACACCTGTGCACCTGGATGTCGGAGAAATTCTCCTCACTTGACAGTGAATGCACAGGAAGCATCAGAACTCTGAATATCACGTCTAGAAGCGGTGTAATGAAATGGTTCTGAACAATCAGAATTTGTCTCCAAAACGTAAAATCCAGTAAATGATATTTCTATGGTGGAATAACATGCTCACACCACATTCTGCCACTTTCACACATCTGCTGAGATTCTTTTCATATTGCTGTTGTCAACGTTATTTTTCTTCTGTCTTTCAGTTATACGCGACAGCAAGTATCAGATATTTGCGAACACTACCGTGGATTTCCTGAGCGGTGAGTACCAGTGATAACTGTCAACGGATAAAAGGGCATATTACAGCATTCAGTAGTGTTAATCAAGATTAGTGTAGAGCCATGAAAACTACTTACTACTGATTGACTCTAATGAGTACTTGTAGACCACTTGCATCCACAATCAGTAAGGCCTGTTAGCCAGTTAGATCAAAGTGATCTGAACGCCACTGCATGGCCATTTGTTCTCTTCTGTCGTCGAGTTCATCAGCGGCGTGACCAATTTACCTCAGCTCAAACCACCCGATACTTAGCTGGCTACTTCGGCGAAACGAAAAGCATTCAGACCACTTCATGTCAGTGTGTACTGTGATTGATATCATTATTGATAACGGGCGAAATGGACCACTAATATCACTGACATGAGTAACATGATGCCACAATGAATAAATTCCATTTCCAGATTGGAAATATGCGCAATTAATCATTAGGGTCTTGTGTAAACTACCAAGTGATCTGCAAGGTTGCAATATGATTTAAGAATATTGTGAGGCTCAATCAATAAATATGTCTTCCACTGTGACAGTTACATGCACATATCTATCCGTCTCTATCTCATCCTTATTTTGTGTTCAAAATGATTCATGAATAACATTTTCATTGATTACAGAACTGAAAGGCGAATCGACTTGGATGAATGTAGACGAAGTATCTTACCTGTCTCATGACTATATCGGTATGATTTATTTTCAGAATAACTCCTTTTAACGTAAAAAATACTAAGTGACGGTGACATTAAATACTGCATCTAATTTCATGTATACACTTGGTTTCAATTTATTAGCCTACTAAGATATGAACACTAGTCGGATTGTTTGAAATTTTGGAAACTTACGGATTTGTGAATTTCCACTGAACCCAAGCATAAGCATCGTTCTTGGTGGCTGTGTGCTTCAAAACGCACTTCAATGCACAAAATGATGCTGCTTGATATTATGAGAACAATCTGTCGTTCTCTGTCTAATGAAACTAGCTGTCTGCAGTCTCACCTGCCTGCTTGTGTATACCGCAATACGAGGATTGTACCTCTTCAAGACACCTGGTTCTTTGATGAATATAATGATAATTTCGTCTGTTCGAATGGCTTGAAACCATTTAAAGATGATCGGTGTAGCTTTGAATAACATCTTGTGTCTTTGCATCCCCCAAAAATCCTAAGTGGTGGTCAACTAACACTAACGCCCACCTCAGTTTCTCAAATGACAAAATCGACTGGATTACTGTGAAATGTCGACTGAAGCACCTGTCTGTTGAGGTACAACTACAGCGTCATTTCGAACATTTATATTGCGCCTGATTGTAGTCCATCAGAACTAATCTCATCTGCTGATGATCTCACTTCTTTCGCTACCACCTCCCATACCAACTTTCTATCAATATTTACTGGAGATTTCAGTGTCTGTGACTGTAGTTTCCCTATATCATTGGCTAATGAAAAAATTGTTCCCATGAAACCAGTATTAGAGATTGTGCTGCAGTTGGAACTAAATCGAATGTTGAATACTTTGGAATATGCCTTTACTCCGATATCACTTAGTCTTCACTTTGAAAGTTTGTTGATTCTTGTAGTCTATCCATGCTCTTGCATTTCTTCTCCTCATTCCCCCTGAAGTTACTGAATAACGGCTTCGTTACATTTCGGGGGGCGGTGGAAGCTGTTGTTATGTCAGTTGGAATGTCAACAAACCAGCGTGCTAATACTGTCATAGATAGACACTGGAACTGACACAAGAGAACAGCGAATATTTTCTTGTCGAAATCTGAGCAGCCTCTCTATACACAAGTCGCCTGTCTCACTTCATCAGATCGGACTAGAAGCAAACATCGAAATCTATATCTTCTGACAACTAAATATAAAGCTCCTCAAAACTAAGTTTGTAAAATAATTCGTTGCACACAAAAAATCTTATGTATTCTATTGAGGTAGCTTAACTTGTAATATATATTGTCACTTCCTATTGTCTGTTCACCGAGGTGGACAACTCTATTTCATTTCCATTCTGTGTCTCAAATTTAAAGTAATGCATTGAACATTTAAACACATATTAGAACGTGGACGTGTTAAATGACCTCAGTCAGTGACAAAGTGTCCACATTTATCTACTCCTCAGGTTACTTGAAACTAGTTGAAGAGTTACATAGTGAGTTTATTGATATCCTGGATAAATATATAAATATATGGGTATATGTGCAGATGAGTGTGCTTATCTCTAAATACGTATAGGCATATAATGATGAATAGATCGGCATGCAGATAGATAGACAGATGAGTGAGAGCAAGTTAGGCCAGAAATGGATAGATAGAAGGAGAAATTTTACTAGGGACTACCCAGCCATGCATTTTCCACTCTAAAATTTATGGTGTTTCTTGTTTTTCCAGATAGTACTGTATCCGAAAATATTGGGAAGAAAATGGGGAACAAGAAAGTTAAAGTTAACCTACCTGCAGGTAACGTCTGATCTCCACGAGGAAGTATTTTTCAGTATGTTTCTCGTGTTGCGGTAGGTGGACCAGTTTTCAGTTCTTCTCTTCCCCCTGCCCTTGTTGCACGCAATCATGTTATGACGTCCACAGACTGGATCTCAACACTGGTGGATATTCACCGAATCATAGTTTCACCACTCTTCACCATGCATTCTACTTCAGTGGCATTCTGCTGCTGCTTTGTGCGAATTTCGATTTTCTGGTTGACTGACTGTATTGAAATATTCAATCTCTGTGGGAAGACTATCACCAACTGGGGATTGCAGAGACGTCTGATTGACGAGTTCTGGATAACACGAGACAAGCATCATGGATTCCACCGCTAGTCACAACCAACCAATTACTTCAAAGCAATCCACAGACTTCGTCAAAGCGTCAAATTAACAAAGGTCGAACGTGTCTGCCTAACCTGTCAACAGGAAAATCGAAATCGACTTAAAGTAGACATATGATTACAGGTTAATAAGAATTCGTGTTTGTGAAGAACATGCCGAATCTAACACTGTATTCTACTGATGATTTGCAGTGTTTGACCACTTGGTAAAAACTCTTCGCGATGCATGGACTGCTAGAAAGGATCTGTACAAGACAGCAGGTTAGTCGACATAGTATTGCCGTCGTTGTTGTTGTCGTTGTTTCAAAGATATTCAGTGTAAATGATAACAGCATTGTCGTGAATTCTATTTACATGTTTCGTTCTGTGTTTATTCATGATCCTGACAATAACTGCGAGAGTCACTAAGAATTCACATGTTGACAAAGAGATCGCCTCTTGTCACTTCCCTTCCCACCTCAGTAGTATTCTAAGTGTTTATATACACAATGTTAATAACCAACACTGGTCACTGCCTATTGTCACTTAGAAGTGAAATAAATAAGAGTGTATAAGAAATAACAATGTATGAATTAATGTCACACGAAAAATGACTGACAACATAGAGTTTGGAAAGTACTTCGATATTATGCAATCCAGTGGTACAAATCTATATCGAACTAGGAAATATCTGGACCTTGTTGAATATAAGAGTTGAAGTTCACAAAAATCTGGCGACCTACAGTTAGCGACCAGCAATTTGAGAATTGAAACACCGACGAATACAGAAGGAGTTAGCGACAAGCAACTCTGGGAACAAGTTTACCAATAACCAATTCCTCAATAGATATTCTGAAGAAAATGTGAAGGATCAATCACACAGTGAAGACACCATCGAATGACATCACGCGTCAGGCCATCTGTCAAGTGTCTACATGACGCGAGATATCTTTGAATCGGAGTTAGGAGTATGAGAGTTGTCGTTGCCAACTTAAGCGTTCTTAATCACATAGCGTAGTAGTGGCAGCATTAGTGAAATACTGGAGTCACCAGTTGAGGGGAATAATTAGCCAAGTATTTATTTGAGGATGACATGCATTTCGCATGTTGAAAGACTGCCAGTGAACGTTCACAGCCGAATGAATATTAAGCCGTACTATTGACAAAACAGTATTCGTAGTTGCTGCAGTTGTAGTAATAGTAGCAGAAGCATCAGCAACAACATAAAATGGAGTTTCAAAATAGCGAGAAATAAAGTAAGTGTGTGAGTTTTAACTCTACTCTGGAACACCAATCTAACTAAGCTTAACTCTTCAGACTTATTCATCACAAAATACTGCTCAAAATACTTCGAAAATGATGACCATTCTTCTTTCATGCCAGAAATCTCACCGACGTAGATACACCAAACTGTTGACTTACAATTGTTTCATATGATCATACACACTTTGTTGAAATTAATTTACCGAAAGACACTCATGATGTTTTGTATTGACAGCTGTGTACTACAAAACCGACAATATGCCTGAGAATGACTTCATCCCATATGGAAGTGAGTAAACAGAAGTAATCAAAGCGTATATCTGTTTATTTGTTGACAATGAATATCTTGAAACCAGTTAGAGTATCATTGTAAGTAAGCAGGGTGTACTGGACAGTCACTGCGTCCCATTTTACGGCTCTTGATCAGTACGCACCCACGGAGGTTCGTTCCGAGTATCTACATTTACAAGACGTTTCTGTAGACCATTCAGCCACCGAGCGGTGCGTGAATTCCAACTCCTGTCAGTAGAAGCATGTTAATCAGCTAATTCGTGATCTTGTGTATCATGTACTTTATCTTCTCTTCTTGCCATGTGTTGATGAATGTCTCGCAAGTGAGATTACAATGAATCCCTGTCTTAGTGTGATGTATGTTTATCCGAATGAACGACTATCGTTTGATTAACTGCAGTCATGAGTAATTGACACTGCTGTTGTTGGAGGAGGTGAGTCAAGGTCATCACTAGAAACACTTTCAGTGATTGATCATATTTGCTTGCTGCCTTCCAGTAACGCATATGTCTGATGTCTTCCAAGACAGAGACGAAAGGCCTTTCCCAAATATGTCCAGTCAAAGTGAAAGTGAATCGAAATTTATTCCACTTCCTAAGTGCGCTTCGAAGAAGAAGGTAACTGGATCATTGAAAGATATCAATTACGAATATCCATCCTCAAGAAAGATTGAAATGAATTATTCGTGCATTCCATCACAAACTAACACATTGAAAACTATTGAAATGTATTCGAGGAAATGGCTCACGTGACGTAGGATGCGATGAATTCTGTCGAGAACTCTATACAAATTATAAATACTGTCCAGAACGGAGCTACCAATTATTATTATAATTACCTGCCTTGGTGGGACACACGAGATAGTCAGGTTTCAGTCAAGAGATGGTCTGGTGTGTCGTATCACTCGACAGACTCGTTAGCCTGTATCTTATGAATCCTCACTTCTTCTAATTACCTGCTGAATTATCAGAACGTTACTGGTTCGTTCCCAGAGTTTCTTGTCGCTAATTCTTGCTGTCTGGTCATTTGATCTTCACTGTGGTGTCAGAGAAGGCAGCTGTTGATAACATTCTCAAACGACAACTGTGAAATTCTTTCGATGGCAAACTAAATCTTTCAAGAATATAGAGCTGACTTCAAATTATTGTGAGAAATCCGAATTTCATTCTTCATGCTGAGAGTGTGGCAGATTTCTAAACTGATTGCAGGCTGCTGAATGTCTGCCTAACCTCTCTGATTCTCAAAGTCATTGACATCCCCACTCGTGCTGCATTTGTTTGGAAAAAATGCCTCCTTGATAAGTGCAGGGAATGACAGCCTTCAATATTCTTCCACTTATAGCGATTCGTGCTTGTTCTTACTGTTGGCTGGGTATCTTATTCACTTTTATCTTCTCTCCATCTTCACTGGAGGTCCTGTCTTCGATGGCTATATTTTCTGACAACTGAATGCTTTCAGCATGCAAGTCTTCACATTTTTGTAAAATTAGGCACAGACCCTCCTCAAGGTCCAGAAATATCACAGGCGGTGTTAAGAAACCATATCTTACTCAGAGGCTTCGCTGAGTTTTCCGTCACCAATCACTTGACACATGGGATTGGCATATAGCTGTTGAATTTGACTGGTGAAGGTTT
Organism: Trichobilharzia szidati; assembly: GCA_944472155.2. Lineage (NCBI taxonomy): Eukaryota > Metazoa > Platyhelminthes > Trematoda > Strigeidida > Schistosomatidae > Trichobilharzia > Trichobilharzia szidati. Next base: position 48,253,491 of record OX235275.1, on the reverse strand, counting down.
TCAACATTGCACTGCATAGTGTTGAAGTCGTTTTCGAATGAATTCAAAAGCAATTTCGAACTCGATGAAGTTAAGACGGAGATTTGACCGTCATTTAATGCTCTGTTCAATGACGGTGCGTAGAGTTGTCATTTCGTCCGTTCAAAATTTGCTTCTCCCCAACCAGCCAATATCGAGTGAAGCTGTGCATCCAGTGCGGAATTATTACATAATTCCATTTTATTTGTTGGTAAATATTATTTTCCTGAAATCTGATATCAGTATCTGGTATTGCGTCATTTCTACTGCACGTGTCGCTTGTGCATTCAATGAACCAATTCTCAGTGATCCAGCGTTCCTTCCTCGCAAGTGCAAAACAGGACCTCGATTGAAACATGCAGTATTACGAAGAAACAAGTCATGCATCGATTCAATAGTAGCAATACTCATCATCGTCAGTTCTCTGCCTCAACTTCATTCACTATGAAAATGCCTTTGACAGCGTCGGTCAACAGGTGATATAGAGACATCTTCGCTACCACAGGGCGATTCGGACAACTGTACACCCCGTCTAACATTTGTGCAACAGTGCTGCATGCCAAGTAATCCACAACGGGGCACTCGCGGAATCCTCTCAAGTGAAGACGGGAGTAAAACACATTGTCTGCCTACTGTTTACAATCATTTGCCTGATCTCAGGATAGTGCAACAGAGATGAAGAAACGAAGAGTAAAATAGACCAGCAGAGAACACTTCGAAGATGTAGATTTCGCCGATGATATTTGCAAGATATGCAAGTGAAAAGCAAGAAGTCGGTGATAGAGGAAGAATCAAAGAAAAATATGTTTTCAGGTGAACGTAGAGGAAACAGAGTTGACCAATATTCCTGACAAACACAAAAAGCGATAACAACAACCACAAAAACAATAATCAGCATAAATGGGAGAAATCTGAGAGAAGCAACCTCTTTACCTACCTACCTACCTACCTACCTACCTGGAAAGCATCGTTTCAAATACAGGCGAAGGGAACTGGTGTGGATATCGAATCGAGGGTTGAGAAAGCCAGTCAAGCTTTCATTACTCTCTAGTCTGCGAAGAGACCAACAACCCTCAGCCTGGAAAATAAGATGAGCACCAATGTGAAGTCAGTGCTACTATGCATGTCAGACACTTGTCGGGTCACGAAATAAACTTTGAACAACCACTGTTTTCGCCCCAATACTTCGTTCAAGATCAGATGACCAGAAAACATGAGCGACATTGATCTCTGAGAGCAAACCGACCCAGCAGGAACCAACTAAGCAAAAAATATTCAAGACGAAATGGAGGCGAATTGGTCATACCCTATAAAAAAACATCAAGTGGCTTCACACGCGAGGCCATTGCTCGAGTAAAGAGCTGAACGGGAAACGGCGAGCTGGTCGTCAGTGTGAGGGTATCACAGAGGAGGTGATACGAAGAGGAGACGAAAGCATGTCCGCAGACATGCAGCCAGGTGGAAGATTTGGTGGAGAAATGAACGCAACAGAGACGTGTGGCTGAAGCCTCTCCGAACTAAATGAAACTTGTGCAATAGCTTGTCTGAAATACACACACGCATACGATGTTAATACATAATATTGATGGACAATTTAGTTTTCCACATATACTCAAACCTACAATCAATTGATTTCATTTTCCCTTAACAATATTGAAATGACACTCACATTTGCATTGACTTCTGCTCTTCATTAGATGTAAACATTACCGTAGAAGAGTGGGGAGAAATTATTGAAAGGGAATTTATCAAATCAAGAGGTAAACAAATATTTGAACAAAATGTTTAATTTCAAAAACGCTTCCTACTTTGATATTTTGAGTCATGTAGAAGCGATGATTTGTGATAGTCATTCATCGGTTGGTGAGAGGACACTCCAGTTACTGAGGATGGTGCTTAGTAAGGCAATGAAATCTCTTCAACCGAACTATCCAGCTCGATGAACACAACTACACAAAAAACCACTCATCCAACGTGCTAACATATCTCCTAAGTTACACTCTTATATTGACTACATTAACTGAGTAAATAATTACTCTGGCATGATGAATAATCAGGCGCATTTCCACCTGCTTTCCCTGTAAAGTGTGTATGTGGGTGTTGAGAATGATGGATGATATGTGTGCACGGATAACAGCAAATTTCATTTTACCTGTTTGGTTGGATTATCTTGAAGTTTGCTTCATTTCATTTCTATCTGTCCAGAGAAAGTTGAGCAGGAATGTTTGCAAATATCAGGAATGCAACCCAATATAACTGGTAAGTCCCAATTTGTTTTCTAATTGACAAATTGTCGCGTCAACTGACCAGCAAAATCAGCAACATCATCAGATATTGTCGCAATAAACTGCAATAAGCTCAATTTATTGTTTACGGTGTGATGTGACATCTGTATTTCCCGTTTGTCACCATGAAATCTTCTTGTGACTGATATGCAACGGTGAATAAAACTGACTATATTCAGTCCGAATTAGTCGTAACTGATGTGGGAGTATGTGTACTGCTCAACTGACATGAAACCATTACTTCTGTGCACCTGGAAGTACTGTGATTCATCCATACAAGATGACATTCATCCAAATATACATTCCATTGGTTGCTTATCTACATCACCTCCGTATTATCTATGGTTACTCAAAGTTATGCTTTCTCTTTCAGCAATGTCTGAATTCCATGCTGCTGTTGGTAAGCAGAAAATTGTGTGTTTCCAATCCTCCTACCCTCTCATGTTAAGCAATTCAAAATACTGACTGACATCATAATGCAGACTTAAACAAACAAGGCCTGTGTGCATATGTCCAGGACACACGGAACTTCACCCACATAACACATGTTAAGAGTCTATTGCATCCTTTTCTGGAAGGAAGTTTCGAGAGGATGAAATTATCATAGAATATTCAAGAGTCATTCTGTATGGACTTGATATACGTGAAGTTTGATCATGGTTTGAAATTAGCTAGATGAGCAGGGAAACGGCTGCTCCTTCTCATTTCGGAACTATTATTCAGTATGCTGCCACAATACCACTGGATATTGAGGCAAAGACCTGCAGGTGATGGGAGGAAATCTCGTTAGCCACTTAACTGCAATCCAACGGCCCTTGAATTCCAACATGTATCACTTCGTGATTTTATCGCAATCGCCAGCCAGTATCGTAGACGAGTATATGTCCTCACATCCTGCCAGGTGCACACCATTCATCTCGACTTGTCACTAGATCTCCAGTCAACTTCATCTTGTAGTCAATCACTAGTGAGGGCCACAACCGGTAGGTCCTTGTTCCGACCACTGACAAGTCAGTTAATGCATTCACACTGTCAATGAGTCCCGAGCTGGGAATGTACAGCCAGCTGGCCATTACTCCCAGCTGCTTTTCAATGATTCTCCTGCTGATATCAATCCATGATTCAACCTTGGAAGAAGTCGAATCCCTGCAAAATAATTCCTGGGAGTTAGGTCATTTGCCCATTGTCTGACCGATCACAGTAAAAATCTCTATTGTTGTGGTTTCTTTCTGTCAGACGTGCAACAAACATAATGCATGGTGAAAAGTGACAGAAAGATGAACAAAATTTAGGCAACATAAGAAGATGCCACAAACAGTGTGACAGTAATTGAAGAAGGGACAAGACAATCCATAAGGATCACAAAATCCCCCTGTAGGCTGCGGCTTCTGAATATCGTAGTAATATGCTGTGACTGTCGGTTTACCATTCGGAAGGCTACTACGCTCTCTTCGACCTAATGAGAATCATTTTCGCTCATGTTAGGAAATCCGCCTTATATGTACCCTGTCAGTTCTCCCCATGTAAATACATACGTCTGCAACTACAGGTTAATGAGTGAAGCAATACCGTCTTAGGTTTCATGAGGCTTTCTCACAACCAGATATAAATTCTTAAGAATATTATGGGTAATGTGGGCTACGACGAATACTACTAATTTCACCATACATGCATTATGCAGTCAAAGAAAGTCTCGTGAGATCATTTTGTCGCCTTTCAATGAATGCCAATCTTAGGAATGTATTCTTCTTCTTACTTTGTACATTTATTTCAATCAATTATTCACTATCCATCCGACTTGAGATATTCACTGATAAATGCAGTGTGGGGAGGGTGTCCATTGTCGGTGGATACTTTGTGAATTCGACCGAGTTATGCGTCGATCAACGTGAAGAAATTGGACAGAGGCTTTTAAATGGTGAATATTATTGACCTATTGAAGTCAACTTATGATAATGTAGAGCTATTTTCACTTTCTAGCAAGACTCAATTCTGAGTTACGCCTATCTGATTCTCTTTCGTAAAGTTGTCTTTATCTGAATACACCAATGTCCAAAAAGCTTCATTCACTCCCGACACAATCTCCTCAGTGTCACCTTCAGGCGCTCAACTCATCGTTTTTCATTCGAGTTCACTGTGATGACGTCGTTAACTGCAAGTGGCGTTGGATTATTGAAGGTTCAAATCTCAGTAGGGAAGAGAGTTGTTTCTTCAAGCTTGCGAGTAGAAAATTGCTGAGTGTTGATTGCCAGCCAACAAATCAAGCAGGACATCGGAATGTCAGACAGACAGGCAGAGCTTTCTACCTACCGATTGCCTCTAACCATACCATGACATTTATTCTTATCATGATTTATAGAACTCTGTAACACGAAGGAGGAGGAATAGACAATGCGCTGTTTTTATTAGATATCCGCTCAATTATTATTATTACTAATTGACATTATTTCGCACGTTTAGTTGAACTGACTTCTGAAGTGGAAAAGCTTGAGAAGGAAAGAATTCAGCGGTTTCAGAGTAAGTTCAAATTTCACCGTTATAGTAATGAATACATAAATGTTTAGCACTGACTCCATTGGATATAATGAATACAGCTCTCAATGCGATGGAACGAGAGCTTGTTCACGAATTCGGTAAGTGATTCAGACGGGTAATTTTCATGCCATTTATTTTGTTGTGAGATAAATATTAAGCTGCCTTCATAATAATAAATAGTATCATCATTACTGTTATTATTCACTCACGTATCGCTTAATTTCTAAGGGGAGCATAATGCCTGACATATGGACTTCAGTGCATATACATACTTCAAAGTTGTTATTCTATGCTGTGTTCAATGACAATGCGAAGTGTGGAAATTTGATCCGCGAATGACCTCCTTTGCCTGAATCCATCATGTTTTGAATGTCTGCTGAACACCTTCCGGTCTCTCCAAGATGATATGACTTCATGTTTTGTTTGCGTTGAGAAGAAGTTCAATGTCATATCAGTTCCTCCCAATTCTATAGTCGTTTTCCTTCGGCATCATGACGATATAGCCATTCCTCCCTTCAGTAGGTAGCATTCCTTCTGGCTTTCCACACCTACACTAGTGGCGTTGGCACTTAAAGCAGGTATCTAGTTCAAAGGCCAGCGATTCTCCTGGTGCATGATATGTGCGTCGGTGGTACAGTGGTTAGGACTCTCGCCGACCATGCACATGGTCCGGGGTTCGATATTCTGACGACGCACACCCGATATCTATGTTCGGCTTGCAAAATTTGGGCTACCGCTATCACATGCTAAAAATTCCGTACGTGAACCAAATAAACGGTGTGCAATCAAGCTGTGATAAAAAAAATACAAAATAATTAAGTACTCCATCTGGATCATATTCAGTATCTTCCACTGTCTCTGTCTGCGTTCACCCCTTCCCAGATAGAGACTTGTATTTCGGTCAGAACTCTGTCAACCAAAGGCCTTCGTCCGTCTGAATACATTTCCGAACTGCTGGGAGTGACTCGCACGCCAAAATTTTCTTCCCAAAATGCTGAAAAATGTTTTAGGTAGATCAAATGTGAGACAGTATTCAGCAGGAATGATAACTTACGTAAAAAATGGAAAACTTACTCAAACAAGGTTATCAGGAAATACAATTACATGATCATTCGTCGAGAATTCAATTGAGTTCATTTTACAATTAAGATTGCGCTGAAGACTTTATCTAGAAAAGCAAAGAAAGCTTTGCAGTTAAATTACACGCATCAGAAATTTATTGTGTATAGCGCCACCAACAGCCTATGCAATTGGTGAGCGTATATCCCCACACCTGTCTTCATCAACCCCATTGGACATGACTATCCACTCACTACGACTCCAGTCAATCACAACAGTTAGAGAAACAGGGAAAACCAGCTCGGAGTACACACCATCATCTGTCCCAACCGAATACCTTCCGTTCACCAGTCAATCTCGTAGACCATTCCAACTCATGAATTCTAACTTCCAATACTTCATGATGTCTTGTGCAACTATCATTTGAAACAAATCGAATATGCACCTGACTACAAATTGATTCTTGAAAATTGTGTCAATCCACAACTACTATGTATTAATATGCCTCCATCTTTTTTTTCACAGGTGAGCAATATTTATGAAACACAGTGGACATGGAGTGTTCACAAACTCAGAAAATTTGATTCTTTTCTGCTGGTGGTGGTGGTGGTGTGTTATTAATTAATTAATTATTAATTCATAGTAATAAACATTTTTTTTCTTTTGTTAAATAAATCCTGCTTGCAACCAGTCGTTGTGTCTTTCACATAATCTACTTGTACGATTCGAGTTTATCATCTGGAGACACACACTCATAACCGCTGTTACGACTGAGAACGACGTGGTTTTGTCTGAACTCAGGAAGACAATCTTTGCGGACCGAATCTCGCCTCAGAAAGACACAGTAGAGATGTGTCTGGATGATAGTAAAACGACAGTTGTTCACGGTAGAACCGGAAGTACCACCGTTAGGCAGCGATACACATCTAATTCACAATGAGTTACAAACGTAGTAAAGCAGAAACGTAGGAAGCACTTGGAAATCTAGAAGATTATTGTCAGCAATTCGGGATTGAAACTCCGTCAGCAACAGTCATGCATCAAACACTCCCAGCAGACACTCCGGGGTTAAAATTCACAGCGTGAACCTTGATCTCATTCAAACGGAATATCAGTCATAGGAGAAGAATTTGTCAGCGTGATCACACAGACAAAAAGAGAAGCATTGAAATTAAAGATTGGACAAAAACAGACAAAGACAGATAAAGATAGTTGAGTCAACGGATGACAGGCGAATGTCGAGACAATGATAAGCAGTCAAATATAAGAAAACACGATAATAAATACGAAGTTAGCTGGAATGTCTAGAGAAATGTCAATAATAAGATTATATTGGTTGAGAGATGCGTTCCCCAAACAATCGCTCCGTTACACTCACTAATATCAGACTCTTATATGTCGCTCGGTCGTGAAAAATGTACATTGTTTCCATGTCCCATTATCTCTCTGTCTGTTATATCCCCGATTATTAACACTGAGAAAATTGGAACAAGACATAGGCGAACAATATGGTTTTGTCTATTGAGGAACTACTTTTTCACGACAGTATTAACATTTCTCAGTCTCATTATCATCCGATACAAAATGAAATTGGTCAGATGCCTCACAAATAGATCAAGAATAATGAGTACCAATAATTCCTTAGAAAAACATCACGATACACAAACAGCGCGCTAGGTCGAATCAGCTATACCAGTTTGTGTGAAGACATGTGAGAAGACACATGAGTACTGTGTTTGACGATGCGAAATCCACGCCACATTTTAGGAGTAAGCACTTTTCCTTGAGACGCAATTCATTGGGGGTCATGGCTAATGTAGTCTTTCACCCTAGACAAACTAGAACCATGAAACGGATTTATGCTGATTGTGTCATTCTCACTTTGACATCTATCACCCTATGTTCCAACTGTTCGGTTAAAATCGCTCCAGTTAAGGATGACCTAGCCATCTTGGTCTATCACTTCTCTATGCATTTTCAGGTTCAGCTGCTCGTGTGGAGAAACCTTCCCAATTGGAGTCCAACTAGAGCCAGATTTACACACTCCCGATGCAGAATCTTCTTCCGTGGTTCAAAAAACGGCCAAAGAGATTTTGTATGAAGCTCTGTCTCATCTCATTCGATCTATGATGGTGACGAAATCGATCAGTAAGTGGACGCATGAAGTAGCAGAAGAAGAAGAAGAGGAAGAGGCAGCTTCAACATTATCTATCTTATTCCACCGAATAGCTCGAAAGGAATTAGAAGCCACCACTTCGCATATAACCAAATCTCTTCGAAATTCGAGGGAATGTTCCTAGACTGTGTATAAAAAGTCAAGTTTGTTCTGGCATTTATTATTATTATTATTGTATCCTTTAATTCCTACAGGAACATAGGGCCTCAGCCATGCATCTCTATTGCGTTCTAGTCTCTGCTAGAGTTCTCATCTGGCTCCATGTCTGCCCACACGTTTTTATCTTCTCTTCACATGACCTCCTCCAAGTCACACTTGCACTGACGACCAGCTCGCCGCTTCCCTTTCGGGTTCTACTCGAGCAATAGCTTGTCTAGTGATGTCACTTGATGGTTTCCTAAGAGTATGGCCAGCCAATCCATCTCCATTTTTTCCTGCCTATTTGTTTCACAACTGGTTCCTGGTTGGTTCGCTCCCAAAGATCTCCGTTGCTGATCTTTTCTGGCCGGCCATTTAATCTTGAGTATTGAGCAAAGACAACTGTTAATGAAGGTCTGTAGTTTGTTTGAGATGCTGTTTATGACGCGCAGTGCAAGTCTCTGATCCGCACAGTGAGTAGCACTGACTGACTTCACGTTGGAGTTGAAAATCCGGATGTTATTTTTTATGCTGAGTGTTGTTGGCCTCCACACAGACTTGAGAGTAGTGAAAGCTTGTCTTGCTTTTCCGATTCTTGCTTTGATATCCTCGTCAGTTCTGTCCGCCTGTAGTTGAAACGATGCTTCCGAGTTAGGTAGGTAAAAGAGGTTGTTTCTTTCAGGTTCCTCCCATTTACGCTGATTGTTGTCAGTTGTTGTTGTTGCTGTTGGTGGTGTTGCCAAGGAATCTTCATCACCTCTGTTTTCTCTATGTTCACCTGAATGAAGTCCTATCTTTGATGCTTCTTCTATCTCCAACTTGTTGCTTTTCATCACTTGCAAATCTTCCAGTTTGTGGGAAATCAGACATATATCATCGGCGAAGTCCAGATCCTCCAAGTTTCTTGTGTGAGTCCATTTTATGTCTGTTTCCTCATTGCCCGCCGCTGTTTGTCGCCTTATCCAATCTACTGCAACCAGGAAAATCATTGGCGATAGTAGCCAGCCCCTCAGCCTTGTCTTACTCCCGTCTTCACTTCGAAGGATTCCGTAAGTTTCCCGTTGTGGATTACTTGGCATGCAGCATTGTTGTACAACTGTTGGATGCCATGTATAATTGTCGGTGGCACCCCATAGTAGCGTAGTAATTTCCAAATCACCTCTCGATCGACTCTGTCAAAGGCCTTTTCAAAGTCGATGAAGTTGAGATAAAGAGGTGACTGACATTCCAAGCTTTGTTCTATGATGATCCGTAGTGTGGCGATCTGATCAATGCATGACTTGTTTCTCCTGAATCCAGCCTGTTCCGGTCGAAGTTTTTCATCCAGAGCATGTTTGATTCTCTCCAGGATGATGTGGCTTAGTATTTTGTTTGGGATGGACAGGAGCATATTTCCGCGCCAGTTCTTGCATTGACTAAAGTCTGGATGAATCGAATTGAAACCTCACAACCACTTTCACTCTTCATTTCTTTCGCACTTCTGCAACTTTTATTTAAACTCCGGTTATCTATCACTTCAACTGTAGTACTAAGTAACTTTCAATTTTATTGGAGTTCGACCCAATTTATTTAATTTTTGAATTGCTTACATTACCATGTGATGATCTTCATTATTATTATTATTATCGTCCTCTGACACCTTTACTACTTCTAATTTTCATCAGTTAACCTGCTGCCATTATTATGATGATTATTCGCTTGGGTTCCTGCTGAAACGTACGATCTTGCCTTGTTCTCTCCGGTACTATTCAATCGGTTTCAACTCAAGAGTCTCGAAAGCTGTGTAAACCAACCTATGGTCAATAATCTTGAAGTTTATTTTAGACCAACTGTAGCATTTAGCATTCTGAGTAGATGCCGATCAACGAATGGACACATATTAATATGACATTATTCTCATTGACTCGTTAACTACTACTAATACTTTGCCTGGTATCATCGATTAGGCAGTATCATGTCAAATATGCATGTGTACTCAGCACCTAGAAGAACTGGTTACTTCCCCCACCGTTAGTTCTTTCGAATCTGATGTAACAGAAGCCGATAGCGTAAAATAATCGTATAGTAATCTCAGGTTATATATAATACGTGAATGAGTGTATTCTGTGAATTTGGAAACTTGTGTACTCCATTCGAATTCGCTAATAAGTAAAATATTATCGAACATGCAGGAAATCTGAAATACACTTGTACAGTTATTGCAAACACAAAGCCTGCATAGGTGAGTAGGCGAGTCAAACATTATGCCGAAAACCCTCTTCCCAATACACTGAAAATATTCAGAGCGATTGTAATCAAACGTCTGTTGACGTAGACATGTTTGTCTCTTTGCAAGCTTTCCACCTGATTTTAAAAAGGTAATGGCCTGAAAATACACATACCAATCTTCCCAAATCTCGTAGACAATGTCTCCACTCTCTTCAGATTGAGTTGAGGTCTGTAGGATATTTACTGTGTTCGTCTGGTAGAAGTCTTCTCGCCTTATGTTGACATTCTTGTGATATTACACGCTGCGCCTAATCACCAGTCCATTAAATGCTAAGCAGTCTGCAAACAGTTCTCCATTCCAATTTATTTCTCTCTTCAGCTTCCGACAATTTGTATGAATGACAGGAAAGAAAACTGATGCGCTCTGCCGTTTATGTGGAATAAAGACAGCGCTATTGTGTTATCACTCATAGAAATCCCGTTCATAACATGGAATTCGCCAAAAAGAGAGTCTGCTGAACTACTTGTCTTTTGTCTACTAATGTCCGAATGGGAATTATTCACGAATTAAAAAGTTGCAAGGATCCCTCGACAGTCAAGGAACTCAACGGGTTTCTACGGTACTCTGTCAAACTTGCGATAGTGAAAGCGAAAATGTCTTTTTTCAATGATTGTATCACCAATCGCTAATATCCAAAGTGTCTTTGGAAAGCATTGAGAAGAAGCCACATATATCCTAACACAAAATCCCTCCAACGACATGCGTTGAATCTTATTGACTCTATTAAAGCCCGTATTCCAGAACTACAACGCAACATTTCACAAAGGTCTCCAGCCCTCCACGATCTGCTACCTAGTGAAACCCAGAGGTTTACGGAATATGTCAATACAGTCACTGAAAAACGAGCACAATTTACTATTTCCCGACTCACCAAAAGCCTCAAATCCATCAAAGCACACAAACAATTTCCTGAAGACCCTTCGAAATTCGTATTCAACTGCTCTTCAGTAGCTTTATCCAACCTACAGTTAGAAGCCCTATCCATGGGTCCAAAATTCTGCGACGTCAACTTAAACGCCAACAGACTCCACTCATAGAAATCCCGTTCATAACATGTCTGACGAATGCTTTCATCGAAGGTATTTTGCTAACCTCGATACACCTATGAAGTTGCTGAAGGAGACTGCTATCCATATCTTGAAAACCAGCAGCATTTATTGACGCCATATGTTCTAAAAAGTCGGCCTACCATGACAGTTACAATCACAGAGTTAACTGGGCACGAAAGAAGATTTCCGACTGGTGAAATGATTTTATTTTGTGTAGTGAGAAAATAACAAAAGTGTCGTCAACGCTTATAAGTGTCAATGACTATTGCCTCATCTTTTGAGAATATCTTAAAGGATTCTTCTCTTCTACAGTGGCTGTCAAAAGAAATGCAGTTGACAATGTCATCATTAGTGGTGCAGTGACAAAAATCCCATGAATGTTCATTACTAAGTGAATTCAGTTGACAGTAGAGATGCGGAGATAATATGAATTCATCATGTTGTGATGCTGACCACATCAAATATTACAACTCACCCTCTCTATCGCTTCAACTGAAAACAACTCAATAGAGATTAGATGATCAGCCAGTGAAAAATATCTATTGTGATTACAGCTCCCTTCAATGTTGTTCGAATTTCAGTGTTCTGTCGTCTCACATAAATTCAGAAAACACGTCTGTCAGTAAAATTGATTCAACTGAATTTGGTACAAACTTGCTCCATCTTGTATGGTTGAACGAATCGCCTTGTCACCAAGAGCACATGAAAGAGGCTCCAACCTTTCATCAACAGCTGCTTTCTTCTTCCCATGATACCCCACATCAGGCAGCTAGCTGGCTATATGGTTTGCACCAAGCAACTCTGGCAAACAAACATCCAGCAAACAACATATTACCCAACAAGCATGCATAACAAAACGCAGATGATTCCCGAACACACCCAGAAGACCACCTATCGACATCACACGTCGGACAAACGCACCAGTGCAATTCGAATGGGAAATAATCATCAGGGCGTCAGTTCAAGTGTGATTATAAATGAGAGGGTGTGAGGAGAAGATATGAGCATATGAACAACCACGTGGCCTGTTGGATACAATTCCAGAGAACAGAATGATATGGAAGTGTGTCGTTGAATGCCTATGTTCCACTCGGAACCGAAAGGAAAAGCACTGGATAGGTAATAATGTAGCGGTAGGAGGTAGTGAGACCGGATTCAATAATCAACATCCAATCCCAGTACATTTCACTTCACAGTGAGAAATTTCCATGTAAAATTCACGGCAGTATGTCCAGGATAACTCAGTAATTACAGATAATTGCCTGTATACATACAGCCGTATTACAAGTGTTCGTCGAAATTGCATTTTGAATTTATTTTTTAGGCACACCAAAATAATTCAATGACGTATCCTTCACTGAAGTAACATAAACCCATTGGAAATGAGCAAGTAGGAGCACTCGTCGACCATATTGCCAACATGGTCTATTCTTCTATTGAAACAGTATTGAAAATCAGTGTTGAATCGTGGCGTTATTTATTTGGGAAATGTGCGTTTTCTTAGCTGGAAACACCTTGAATCAACAGTAACAATCGTCCACAAAGTTGTTACTTATTTATTATGTGATTGTTTTGAATGTCAGTGGAACTATGGGTTATATCGAGGAGCCATGAAGTGCTGGCAGGAGTGGTCACTACTTCACACAGGTTGAAATAGTTATCCTGACGCTCAATATTTCATCATTCATATGTTTTCACCATCAAAGTGAGGTGTTACAATGCGTCAGCAGAGTATATATAGAGAGAAAGTAAAGGTGTGGTGAGAGATGGTTGCTAGCCAAATTGGTTGACAGTAATTGAGGTCAATGTTAGTCATGTGAAAACAAGGTCAATATGGACAGGCGGATACAGTTAACATTTAGATGAACTGACACAGCCACAAGAGATGCAAGGTTAACTTTGTGTGAGAAACAACCAATCAACAGGCAGCATTTTCTACTAACATTAACCTACAATAATGTACATCAAAATCTATAAATATGTGTTGATTTTCCGTAATAAACGTTCTGTTGCCTGGCCCTTGTCTTCTCTTGTTAAAAACGTAACCACTTGCGTCCTTCACGGTAGCACTTGGAAGCCAATATATGGTGAGTGGAGTGTTGAATTGAAGAAACAACCAGTACAGAGAATCACAAGTGACACTTGAAATAGTAGACTGCCATGTGCCTACATCCACATGCATCTGAACCTGCGTCCTGTATACCAGGGGAAATTTGATTGAAGTTTTATCTCTCATGTAGAAAAAGCGAATTGAGTGGTGGCCAGTAACTGCCTGAATGGCGATTTTCCCACAGTCGAGCCACTAACGCCGAAATTGCAGGGTATTATACTTCAAATACATCAATTTCTTACCTTTCTCTAATACCAGTAAGTATTTCGAGTATTAGGATTTGTCCCTGTCCGATATCCTGAAGAAGAACGTCGACGTTGCCTTCACCTGGACTGTGTATGATCTATCACTTCAATCGCGTGTTCACGAACCCCGTGTTTCTAACTGCTCTATATTGTTTGCTAATGCTGAAATAGCTGATAATACAGGTGTGTCCATAGTTGGCACTACCTGAACACGTACCTCATTACGTGTTGATGCATTGTCGACACTGGTGTCATGCCTTACGTCCAGAATATCGCCTGCAGGCTCACTGAGTTCATCTAATATGACGGATCTGTAGGAGGTTAACGTCTACTACATATGCTGTGAAATCCTTAGCGAGACTCCGTCTTTGAACACAAATCACAGCCAGTGGGTAATTCCTGAATCCTCTTCTCGTCGGAGGCGCTCCTTCTTTGACTGAAAACTGCTTTGAAGCGATCATGTTAGTTGTGTGCGAGAGCACTGTCAATTATAGCAGTAGCGTGTCTGAGTACCTGTGTGGGCAATACAGCTAAGACGCATCAATGCTTTGCAATGTGTGACTAAATCCCTCGGACAGCGAAAATGACTTCGACGATAGTGAAGCAAATCCTAAGCTCAGTTAATTCACAGGGGAGCAGATCCAGGTTCTCCATTGCATTTATTGGTGAATCTTATATCTCCTCAATTTCTGGTGAATCAATTGAACGGAAAGGTGAAGACAAGATTCAAATGCGGAAATGGTGGTACACAGATAGGTAAATTTAATGTAAATGTGATGAAAGATGATAAGAACATTAGTTAACAGTTTAAAGATATAAAACTGCTCACACTTGCTCACAAACAGATTTGCAGGATAATTATTAGTGACCTCGGCAATGGGACAAATACTAGAAAAGTACACAAGATTATGAAACGATGTTTTGATTATAGCTTTTTTTGATTGAACACTAGTCAGTAACTAGTGTAATGTGTCTAGTCCTACCTTCGGTGCAGACTGAATTCTATCAGTCATGTTTGCAATGTGGCCACCATGCTAGTTGGCTCGCCATTACGGTGCACTGTGAATTGTTGGTATTAAATGGTTGGAGGCAATCGGCAGGAAGCCTTGGACCTAGGTTTCGTGCTAGTGCCTTGCTGACGAGTGCCAACTAGCACGAAACCTAGGTCCAAGGCTTCCTGCCGATTGCCTCCAACCACCTAATATTATCACAAACTATGTATTTGCCATGCATGTTTTGTCTACATGGCATATACTGATTAGAGTCGTTCATTTGGACAGTCTTGTTTCCACTCCATGGAGTCATGCATTACTGTGATCGGACTCTGGTTTAGCTGGGCTCTGTTCTACTTTATTTGACATTTCGATTTATTAATGGCGACCGAGAGTTATCGCAAACGTAATTAGACGGAGCTCCTTAAGTTCTGTTCTTCATTCGCAGCCTGCTTCACTTCCCAGCACACCTGTTGAGCTTATCTCACAAGCTGCTTACATGTCGGAGTAACTGACATCCGCTCAAATATCGTTACTTTTTAAGTGTTCATTTGTGCACTACTTAATTCCAGTAAGTAGTGTCACTCGAATTTTGTTTCTCTATTGCTACCTTCTAATCCTTATTCTTTATTCTTCTTAAAGTTATATCTAATTTAATTCAATAAAATCGTTTGTTTATTTTAACATGAATTTATACTTTTTGTATCTACTTTTCGTACTTAATTCTGATTACCTCCTGGAACGTGTATATTGGAACTTTATTTTTCTAATTGCTTCAGGCAAAATTTTCCCTGGTATACAGCATGTGGGTTCAGATGCGTTTGGATGTAGGCACATGGCGGTCTACTGTTTCAAATGTCACTCGTGATTCTCTGTATTGGTTGTTTCTACATTTCAGCACTCCACTCACCATATATTGGCTTCCAAGTGTTTCCGCGAAGCTCGGAAGTGGTTACGTTTTCTCTATCTCTCTCTACTCTCCCAATGCATTCTTACACCTCACTTTGATGGTGAACATATATGAATGATGAAATATTGAGCGTCAGGGTAAATATTACAACCTGTGTGAAGTAGTGTCCACTCCTGACGGCACTTCCTAGCTGCGCGATACAACCCAGAGTTCCACTGACACGCAAAACAATCACATAATAAATAAGTAACAACTTTGTGGACAATTGCGGTGGTTAATTTTACATGAGACTTTCTCTCTGTGAAGTGAAATGTGCTGTGAATGGATGTTGATTAGTGAATCCGGTCTCCCTGTATCCTACCGCTACATTATTACATTTTGATTGCTTTTCCTTTAGGTTCCGCGTGGAACATAGGCATTCAACGACACACGTCCATATCATTCTGTTCTCTGGAATTGTATCCAACAGGCCACGTGATTGTTCATAAGCTCATATCTTCTCCTCACACACCCTAATTTATATTCACACTTGAACTGACGCCCTGCTGATTATTTCCTATTCGATTTCCACTGGTGCGTTTGTCCGACGTGTGATGTCGATAGGCGGTCTTCTTGGTGTGTTCGGGAATCATCTGCGTTTTGTCGTGCATGCGTTTTGACTGGATGTTTGTTTTCCAGAGTTTCTTGGTGCAAATGCCTTCTAGACAGCTAGCTGCGTGATATAAGGTATCATGCTAAGAAGAAAGCAGCCGTTGATGGAAGTCTGAAGTTCTTCTACAGTGCTCTTTGTGTTAAGCCAATTCGTTCATCCATGCAAGAATGAGAAAGTCGGTACCCAATCCTGTTGAATTAGTTTTACTGACAAACGTGTATTCTGAATTACTGTGAGACGACAGAACACTGAAATTCGAACAACATTGGAGGGAGTTGTAATCGCAGGAGACTTAAGTTACTGACTGATGTTTATTGCGTACACAGGGAACAGAAAAATATGACGAAGAGTGGGTGGCTCCATCAGCATAAATTCGTTTCATGGTTCTAGTTGGTCTACGGCGAAAGACTACACTAGCCATGACCCCCAATGAATTGCGACTCAAGGAAAAGTGTTTTCTTTTAAATTGTGTGGTGGATTTCGCATCGTTAAGCACAGTACTCATGTGTCTTCTCACATGTCTTCACACAAACTGGGATAACTCATTCGACCTAGTGCGCTGTTTGTGTATCGTGATGCATTTTCTAAGGAATTATCGGTGCACATTATTCTTGATCTATTTGTGAGGCATCTGACCAATTTCATTTTGTATCGGATGATAACGGGACTGAGAACTGTTAATACTGTCCTGAAAAAGTAGTTCCTCAATAGACAAAACCATATTGTTCGCCTATATCTTGTTTCAATTTTATCAGTGTTAATAATCAGGGATATAACAGACAGAGAGAGATAATGAGACATGGAAACAATGGACATTTTTCACGACCGAGCGACATATAAGAGTCTGATATTAGTGAGTGTAACGGAGCGATTGTTTGGGAAACGCATCTCTCAACCAATCTAATCACATTATTGACATTTCTCTAGACATTCCAGCTAACTTCTTATTTATTATCGGTTTTTGTTATTTTTGACTGCATATCATTGTCTTCATATTCGCCTGTCATCCGTTGACTTAACTATCTTTATCTGTCTTTGTCTGTTTTTGTCCAATCTTTAATTTCAATGCTTCTCCTTCTGACTGTGTGATCACGCTGACAAATTCTTCTCCTATGACTGATATTTCGTTTGAATGAGATCAAGGTTCAAGCTGTGAATTCTGAACCTTGGAGTGTCTGCTGGGAGTGTTTGGTGCATGACTGTTGCTGACGGAGTTTCAATCCCGAATTGCTGACAATAATCTTCTAGATTTCCAAGTGCTTCCTACGTTTCTGCTGTACTTAGTTTGTAACTCATAGTGAATTAGATGTGTATCGCTGTCTAAAGGTAGTACTTCCGGTTTTGCCGTGAACAACTGTCGTTTTACTATCATCCAGACAGATCTCTACTGTGTCTTTCTTAGGCGAGATTCGGTCCGCAAAGATTGTCTTCCTGAGTTCAGACAAAACCACGTAGTTCTCAGTCATCACAGCGGTTATGAGTGTGTGTGTCCAGATGATAAACTGGAATCGTACAAGTAGATTATCTGAAAGACACAACGACTGGTTACAAGCAGGATTTATTTAACAAAAGAGAAAATATTTATTACTATGAATTAGTAATTAATTAATAACACACCACCACCACCATCACGAGAAAAGAATCAAATTTTCTGAGTTTGTGAACACTCCATGTCCACTGTGTTTCATAAATATTGCTCACCTGTGAAAAAGATGGAGGCATATTAATACATAGTAGTTGTGGATTGAGACAATTTTCAAGAATCAATTTGTAGCCAGGTGCATATTCGATTTGTTTCAAGTGATAGTTGCACAAGACATCATGAAGTATTGAAAGTTAGAATTCATGAGTTGGGATGGTCTAAGAGATTGACTGGTGGACGGAAGGTATTCGTTTGGGACAGATGACGGTGTGTACTCCCAGCTGGTTTTCACTGTTTCTCTAACTGTTGTGACTGCCTGGAGTCGTAGTGAGTGGATAGTCATGTCCAATGGGGTTGATGAAGTCAGGTGTGGGGATATACGCTCACCAATTGCATCGGCTGGTGGTGGCGCTATACACAATAAATTTCTGATGCGTGTAATTCAACTGTGAAGGTTTCTTTGCTTTTCTAGATAAAGTCTTCAGCGCAATCTTAATTGTAAAATGAACTCAATTGAATTCTCGACGAGTGACCATGTAATTGTATTTCCTGATAACCTTGTTTGAGGATGTTTTCCATTTTTTACGTAAGTTATCATTGCTGCTGAATACTGTCTCAGATTTGATCTACCTAAAACATCTTTCAACATTTTGGGAAGAAAATTTTGGCGTGTGAGTCACTCTCAGAAGTTCGGAAATGTATTCAGACGGACGAAGGCGTTTGGTTGACGGGGTTCTGACCGAAATACAAGTCGCTATCTGGGAAGAGGTGAACGCAGACAAAGACAGTGGAAGATACTGAATATGATCCAGATGGAGCACTTAATTATTTTGTATTTTTTTTATTACAGCTTGATTGCACATCGTATTTTCGGTATAGGAATGGAATTTTCAGCATGTGATAGCGGTAGCCCAAATTTCGCAGGCCGAACATAGATATTGGGTGTGAGTCGTCAGAGTATCGAACTCCGGACCATGCGCATGGTCGGTGAGAGTCCTAACCACTGTGCAACCAATGCACATATCATGCACCAGGAGAATCGCTGGCCTCTGAACTAGATACCTGCTGTAAGTGCCAACGCCACTAGTGTAGGTGTGAAAAGCTGGAAGGAATGCTACCTACTGAAGGGAGGAATGGCTATCTCGTCATGATGCCAAAGGAAAACGACTATAGAATTATGAGGAACTGATATGACATTGAACTTCTTCTCAACGCAAACAAAATATGAAGTCATATCATCGTGGAGAGACCGAAAGGTGTTCAGCAGACATTCATAACATGATGGATTCAGGCAAAGGAGGTCATGTGCGGACCAAATTTCAACACTTCGCATTGTCATTGAACACAGCATAGAATAACGACTTTGAAGTATGTATATGCACTGAAGTCCAAATCTCAGACATTATACTCCCCTTAGAAAGTAAGCGATACGTGAGTCAATAATAACAGTAATGATGACACTATTTAATATTCTGAAGGCAGCTTAATATTTATCTCACAACAAAATAAATGGCATGAAAATTACCTCTGAATCACTTCCCGGAATTCATGATCACGCTCTCGTACCATCGCATTGAGAGCTGTATCCACTATATCATATGGATTCAGTTCTAAACATTTATGTATTCATTACTATAACGGTGAAATTTGAACTTACCCTGAAACCGCTTAATTCTTAGCTTCTCAATCTTTTCCAATTCAGAAATCATTTCAACTAAACGTGCGAAATAATGTCAATTAGTAATAATAATAATAATTGAACGGATATCTAATACAAATGGAGCAATGTCTATTTCTCCTCCTGCTTCGTATTGCAGAATTTGTGACTGGATTCTATAAATCATGATAAGAATAAATGTCATGGTATGGTTTGAGGGCGATCGGTAGGTAGAAAGCTCTGTCTGTCTGTCTGTCTGACATTCCGATGTCCTGCTTGATTTGTTGGCTGGCAATCAACACTCAGCAATTTTCTGCTCGCAAGCTTGAAGAAACAACTCTCTTCCCTACTGAGATTAGAACCTTCAGTAATCCAACACCACCTGCAGTTAACGACGTCATCACAGTGAACTCGAATGAAAAACGATGAGTTGAGCGCCTGAAGGTGACACTGAGGAGATTGTGTCGGGAGTGAATGAAGCTTTATGCACATTGGTGTAGTCAGATAGAGACAACTTTACGAAACAGAATCAGATAGGCTTAACTCAGAATTGAGTCCTGCTAGAAAGTGAAAATAGCTCTACATTATCATAAGTTGACTTCAATAGGTCAATAATATTCACCATTGAAAAGCCTCTGTCCAATTTCTTCACGTAGGAGCTCTTGACAATAGATTGACTTTAACGAGTAGCTCAACCGTTGATGGACGCATAATTCGGTCGAATTCACAAAGTATCCACCGACAATGAACACCCCCTCACTGCATTTATCAGTGAATATCTCAAGTCAGATGGATAATAAATAATTGATTGAAATAAATGTACGAAGTAAGAAGAATACATTCCTAAGATTGGCATTCATTAAAAGGCGACAAAATGATCTCACGAGATTTTCTTTGACTGCATAATGCATGTATCACGAAATTAGTAGTATTCGTCGTAGCCCACATTACCTATAATATTCTTAAGAATTTATATCTGGTTGTGAGAAAGCCTCATGAAACCTAAGATGGCATTGCTTCATTTATTAACCTGTAGTTGCAGACGTATGTATTTACATGGGGAGAACTGACAAGGTACATATAAGGCGGATTTCCTAACATGAGCGAAAATGATTCTCATTAGGTCGAAGACAGCGTAGTAGCCTTCCGAATGGTAAACCGACAGTCACAGCATATTACTACGATATACAGAAGCCGCAGCGTAGAGAGGGATTTTGTGATCCCCATGGATTGTCTTGGCAAATCGTCGCTTCTTCAATTACTGTCACACTGTTTGTGACATCTTCTTATGCTGCCTAAATTTTGTTCATCTTTCTATCACTTTTCACCATGCATTATTGTTTGTTGCACGTCTGACAGAAAGAAACCACAGCAATAGAGATTTTTACTGTGATCAATCAGACAATGGGCAAATGACCTAACTCCCAGGAATTATTTCGCAAGGATTCAACTTCTTCCAAGGTTGAATCATGGATTGATATCAGCAGGAGAATCATTGAAAAGCAGCTGAAAGTAATGGCCAGCTGGCTGTACATTCCCAGCTCGGGACTCATTGACAGTGTGAATGCATTAACTGACTTGTCAGTGGTAAGAACAAGGACCTGCCGGTTGTGGCCCTCACTAGTGATTGACTACAAGATGAAGTTGACTGGAGATCTAGTGGCAAGACGAGATGAATGGTGTGCACCTGTCAGGATGTTAGGACATATACTCGTCTACGATACTGGCTGGCGATCGCGATAAAATCACGAAGTGATACATGTTGGAATTCAAGAACCGTTGGATTGCGGTTACGTGCCTAACGAGATTTCTTCCCATCACCTGCAGGTCTTTGCCTCAATATCCAGTGGTATTGTTGCAGCATACTGAATAATATTTCCGAAATGAGAAGGAGCAGCCGTTTCCTTGCTCATCTAGCTAATTTCAAACCATGATCAAACTTCAAATATATCAACTCCATACAGAATGACTCTTGAATATTCTATGACAATTTCATCCTCTCGAAACTTCCTCCCAGAAAATGATGCAATAGACTCTCAACATGTGTTATGTGGGTGAAGTTCTGTGTGTCCTAGAGATCTGCACACAGGCCTTGTTTGTTTAAGTCTGCATTATGATGTCAGTCAGTATTTTGAATTGCTTAACATGAGAGGGTAGGAGGATTGGAAACACACAAGTTTCTGCTTACCAACAGCAGCATGGAATTTAGACATTACTTCAATTTTCTGATCTGATTTCTTCAATGATATTTTGGCAGCTGAGAAAATATATGAAGATATTGATAGAAATTGTTAGCAGGCACAATGGATTAAAGAAGGTGAAGGGATTCAAATGCTATGAAGTACAAGAAGACTTTTCTTTTGCATTACTTGAGTTCTAATTGGAGCATATGGCTGTAAGGAAGTTGAAATCTTGACGTTTCAGAAGCTAAGACATTATTTAGAGGAAGTGATTTGTTAGCCTCAGGCGCAAGTTCGCTATGTGCCTTTACACTAGGCGATATATAAGTGTACATCGACATGGTCTCGAACTCATTGCAAGGATTCCACCGGTGGACCACTGACGCAAGTGGATGCGCACGAAATATGTTTCATATGCACTTAGACGGCACTGTATAGTAAACAGATGGATGTGGGATAAGTTTACATCATTACTTGACATCAGTTAGAGAACTAGTGAAATCTCGTAGATAGTGAACAGTTGCTATGTCGAAGAAAGATATGAGTTGCATATTGTCAGAGAATAGCAAATAAAGTGACTTCAAGCACTCGACACATGTTAATAGGTACAAAATATATTCATCAGTGATTACGGGATAAACTTGAACTTCGCGATTAACCTTCAGTGTGACAAACAGTCGTACAGTTACAGTTTAAATTAAATTTCACGCCGAAGTGGCTGACAGAGAAGGCATAACTTTGAGTAACCATAGATAATTCGGAGGTGATGTAGATAAGCAACCAATGGAATGTATGTTTGAATGGATGTAACCTTGTATGGATGAATCACAGTACCTACAGGTGCACGGAAGTAACGTTTTCTTGTCAATTGAGCAGTACACATACTCCCACATCAGTTACGACTAATTCGGACTGAATATAGTCAGTTTTATTCACCGTTGCATATCAGTCACAAGAAGATTTTATGGTGACAAACGGGAAATACAGATGTCACATCACACCGTAAACAATAAATTGAGTTTATTGCAGTTTATTGCGACAATATCTGATGATGTTGCTGATTTTGCTGGTCAGTTGACGCGACAATTTGTCAATTAGAAATCAAATTGGGACTTACCAGTTATATTGGGTTGCATTCCTGATATTCGCAAACATTCCTGCTCAACTTTCCCTGGACAGATGGAAATGAAATGAAGCAAACTTCAAGATAATCCGACCGAACAGGCAAAATGAAATTGCTGTACTCCGTGCACGCATATCATCTATTATTCTCAACACCCACATACACACTTTACAGGGAAAGCAGGTGGAAATGCGCCTGATTATTTATCATGCCTTAGTAATTACTTACTCAGTTAATGTAGTCAATATGAGAGTGTAATTTAGGAGATATGTTAAGATTATAGATCCACGTTGGATGAGTAGTTTTTGGTGTAGTTGTGTTCATCGAGCTGGATAGTTCGGTTGAAGAGCTTTCATCGCCTTACTAAGCACCATCTTCAGTCACTGGAGTGTCCTCTCATCAACCAACGAGTGACTATCACAAATCAACGCTTCTACATGACTCAAAATATCAAAGTAGGAAGCGTTTTTGAAATTAAACATTTTGTTCAAATATTTGTTTACCTCTTGATTTGACAAATTCCCTTTCAAAAATTTTTACCCAGTCTCCTACGGTAACGTTTACATCTAAAGAAGAGCAGAAGTCAATGCTGATGTGAGTTTCATTTGAATATTGTTAAGGGAAAATGAAATCAATTGATTGTAGGTTTGAGTATATGTGGAAAACTAAATTGTCCATCAGTATTATGTTATAACATCGTATGCGTGTGTGTATTTCAGACAAGCTATTGCACAAGTTTCATTTAGTTCTGAGAGGCTTCAGCCACACGTCTCTGTTGCGTTCATTTCTCAACCAAATTTTCCACCTGGCTGCATGTCTGCGGACATGCTTTCGTCTCCTCTTCGTATCACCTCCTCTGTGATACCCTGACACTGACGACCAGCTCGCCGTTTCCCGTTCAGCTCTTTACTCGAGCAATGGCCTCGCGTGTGATGCCACTTGATGTTTTTTTATAGGGTATGACCAATTCGCCTCCATTTCGTCTTGAATATTTGTTTGTCAGTTGGTTCCAGCTGGATTGGTTTGCTCTCAGAGATCAATGTCGCTCATCTTTTCTGGTCATCTGATCTTGAACGAAGTATTGGGGCGAAGACAGTGGTTGATAAATGTCCGTAGTTTGTTCAAAGTTTCTTTCGTGACCCGACAAGTGTCTGACGTGCATAGTAGCACTGACTTCACATTGGTGTGCATCTTATTTTCCAGGCTGATTGTTGTTGGTCTCTTCGCAGAGTAGAGAATAATGAAAGCTTGACTGGCTTTCTCAATCCTCGATTTGATATCCACACCAGTTCCCTTCGCCTGTATTTGAAGGTTAAGAGGCTGCTTCCCTCAGATTTCTCCCATTTATGCTGATTGTTGTTTTTGTGGTTGTTGTTGCTTTTGGTATTTGTCAGGAATCTTGGTCAACTCTGTTTCCTCTATGCTCACTTGAAAACATATTTTTCTTTGATTCTTCCTCCATCACCGACTTCTTGCTTTTCACTTGCATAACTTGCAAATATCATCGGCGAAATCTGCATCCTCGAAGTGTTCTGTGTTGGTCCATTTTACTCTTCGTTTCCTGATCTCTGTCGCACTATCTCGCAATAAGGAAAATGATTGAGAACAGTAGGCAGTCAGCGTGCCTTACTCCCATCTTCACTTGGGAGGATTCCGCGAGTGCCCCGTTGTGGATTACTTGGCATGCAGCACTGTTGCACGAATGTTAGACGGGGTGTATAGTTGTCCGAATCGCCCTGTGGTAGAGAAGAAGTCTCTATATCACCTTTCGACTGACGCTATCGAAGGCATTTTCAAAGTGGTTAAAGTTGACTGCTATGACGATGAGTATTGCTACGATTCAATCGATGCATGACTTGTTTCCTCGGATTACTGCATGTTCCAGTTGAGGTCCTTTTTTTCTACTTGCGAGGAAAGAACGCTGGATCACTGAGAATTGCTTCATTGAATGCACAAGCAACATGTGCAGTAGAAATGACGCAGTACCAGATACTGATATCAGATTTCAGGAAAATAATATTACCAACAAATAAAATGGAATTATATAATCATTCTACAGTGGATGCACAACTTCACCCGCAATTGGCTGGATTGAGGAGAAGCAAATTTTGAACAGACGAAATGACAACTCAGTGCACCGTCATTGAACAGAGCATTAAATGACGGTCAAATCTCCGTCTTAACTTCATCGAGTTCGAAATGGCTTTTGAAGTCATTCGAAAACGACTTCAACACTATGCAGTGCAATGTCGAAAAACCCTCACCAGTCAAATCCAACAGCTATATGCAAATGCCATGTGTCAAGTTATCGATGACGGAAAACTCAGCGAAGCCTCTGAGTAAGATATGGTTTCTTACCACCACCTATGATATTTCTGGACCTTCAGGATGGCCGTTGCCTAATTTTACAAAAATCTGAAGACTTGCATGCTGAAATCATTCAGTTGTCAGAAAATATAGCCATCGAAGACAGGACCTCCAGTGAGCATGGAGAGAAGATAAAAGTGAATAAAAGACCCCGGCAACAGTAAGAACAAGCACCAATCACTATAAGTGGAAGAATATTGAAGGCTGTCATTCCCTGCACTTATCTAGGAGGCATTTTTTCAAACAAAAGCAGCACGAGTGGGGATGTCAAGGATTTTGAGAATCAGAGAGGTTAGGCAGACATTCAGCAGCCTGCAATCAGTTTAGAAATCTGCCACACTCAGCATGAAGAATGAAATTCGGATTTCTCACAATAATTTGAAGTCAGCTCTATATTCTTGAAAGATTTGGTTTGCCACCGAAAAAATTTCACACTTGTCTTATGAGAATATTATCAACAGCTGCCTTCTCTGACACCACAGTGAAGATCAAATGACCAGACAGCAAGAATTGGCGCCAAGAAACTCTGGGAACGAACCAGTAACGTTCTGATAATTCAGCAGGTAATTAGAAGAAGTGAGGATTCATAAGATACAGGCTAACGAGTCTGTCGAGTGATACGGCACACCAGACCATCTCTTGACTGAAACCTGACTATCTCGTGTGTCCCACCAAGGCAGGTAATTATAATAATAAAAACATCTCCGTTCTGAACAGTATTTATAATTTGTATAGAGTTCTCGACAGAACTCATCGCATCCTACGTCACGTGAGCCATTTCCTTGAATACATTTCAATAGTTTTCAATGTGTTAGACTGTGATGGAATGTACGAATAATTCATTTCAATCTTTCTTGAGGATGGATATTCGTAATTGATATCTTTCCAAGATCCACCTTCCTTGTTCTTCGAAGCGCACTAAGGAAGTGAAATAAATTTCGATTCATTTCCACTTTGACAGGACATATTTGAGAAACGCCTTTCGTCTCTGTCTTGGAAGACATCAGACATATGCGTTACTGGAAGGCAGCATTGAAATCTGAACAAACCCTGGAAGTGCTTCCAATGTTGACCTTCACTCACCTCCTCCAACAACAGCAGTGTCAATTACTGAAGACTGCAGATAATCGAACGATTGTGGTTAATTCGGATCACGAAACATCACACTGAGACAGGGATTCACTGTAATCTCACTTGCGAGACATTCATCAACACATGGCAAGAAGAGAAGATAAAGTACATGATACACGAGATCACGAATTAGCTGATGACCATGTTTCTACTGACAGGAGTTGGAATTCACGCAGCGTTGATCAGCTCCTGGTGGCTGAATGGTCTACAAAAACGTCTTGTAAATGCAGGTACTCTCAACGAACCTCAGTGGGTGCGTACTGATCAAGAGTCGTAAAATGGGACGCAGTGACTGTCCAGTACACCCTGCTTACTTCCAATGATACTCTGAATGATGTTAGCTAGAAAGCATACCTCTAACTGGTTTCAAGACATTCATTGTCAATAAATAAAAAATACCCATACGCTTTGATTACTTCTGTTTACTCACTTCCATATGGGATGTGGTCATCCATAGGCATATTTTCGGTTTTGGAGTACACAGCTGTCAATACAGAACACCAAGATTGTTTTTGGTTAAATTTATTTCAAAAAAGTGTATATGATTATATGAAACAATTGTAAGTCAACAGTTGCTATTGTTTGGTGTATCTGCGTCAGTGAGATTTCTGGCATGAAAGAAGAATGGTCATCATTTTCGAAATATTTTGAGCAGTATTTTGTGATGAATAAGTTTGAAGAGTTAAGCTTAATTAGATTGGTGTTCCAGGGTAGAGTTAAAACTCACACACTTACTTTATTTCTCGCTATTTTGAAACTGCATTTTATGTTGTTGCTGATGCTTCTGCCACTACTACTACTACAACTGCAGCCACTACGAATACTGTTCTGTCAATAGTACGGCTTAACATTCATTCGGCTGTGAACGTTCACTGACAGTCTTTCAACATGCGAAATGCTGATCCTCCTCAAATAAATACTTGGCTAATTATTCCCCTCAACTGGTGACTCCAGTATTTCACTAATGCTGCCACTACTACGCTATGTGATTAAGAACGCTTTAGTTAGCAACGACAACTGTTATACTCCTAACACCGATTCAAAGATATCACGCGTCATGTAGACACTTGACTGATGGCCTGACGCGTGATGTCATTCGATGGTCTCTTCACTGTGTGATTGATCCTTCTCATTTAATTCAGAATATCTATTGAGGAATTGGTTATTGGTAAATATGTCCCCAGAGTTCTTTGTCGCTAACTCCTTCTGTATTCGTCGGTGTTTCAATGCTCAAATTGCTGGTCGCTAACTGTAAGTCGCCAGATTTTTGTGAACTTCAACTCTAATATTCAACAATGTCTAGATATTTCATAGTTCGATATAGATTTGTACCACTCGATTGCATAATATCGAAGTACTTTCCAAACTCTATGTTGTCAGTCATTTTTCGTGTGACATTAATTCATAAATTGTTATTTCTTATACACTCTGATTTATTTCACTTCTAAGTGACAATAGGCAGTGACTTGTGTTGGTTATTAACATTGTGTATATAAACACTTAGAATACTACTGAGCTGTGAAGGGAAGTGACAAGAGGCGATCTCTTAGTCGACCTGTGAATTCCTAGTGACTCTCGCAGTTATTGTCAGGATCATGAATAAACACAGAACGAAACATGTAAATAGAATTCACGACAATGCTGTTATCATTTACACTGAATATCTTTGAAGCAACGACAAATACAACGACGGCAATACTATGTCGACTAACCTGCTGTCTTGTACAGATCCTTTCTAGCAGTCCATGCATCGCGAAGAGTTTTTATCAAGTGGTCAAACACTGCAAATCATCAGTAGAATACAGTGTTAGATTCAGCATGTTCTTCAGAAACACGAATTCTTATTAACCTGCAATCATATGTCTACTTTAAGTCGATTTCGATTTTTCTGTTGTCAGATTAGGCAGATACGTTCGAGCTTTGTTATTTGACGCTTTGACGAAGTCTGTGCAATACTTTGAAGTAATTGGTTGGTTGTGACTAGCGGTGGAATCCATGATGCTTGTCTCGTGTTATCCAGAACTCGTCAATCAGACGTCTCTGCAATCCCCAGTGGGTGTTAGTCTTTCCACAGAGATTGAATATTTCAATTCAGTCAGTCAACCAGAAAATCGAAGTTCACTCAAAGCAGCAGCAGAATGCTACTGAAGTAAAATGAATGGTGGAGAGTGGTGAGACTATGATTCGGAGAATATCCACCAGTGATGATTTCCAGTCTGTGGACGTCATAACATGATTGTGTGGAACAGTGGCAGGGGTAACAGAAGAATTGAAAACTGGTCCACCTACCACAACACGAGAAACATACTGAAAAATACTTCCTCGTGGAGATCAGACGTTACCTGCAGGTACGATTACGTTCACTTTCCTCTTCCCCATTTTCTTCCCAATATTTTCAAATACTGTACTATCTGGAAAAACACCATAAATATTAGAGTAGAAAATGCATGGCTGAGTTCGCCTATTTTGCTCTCTCCAATCTGTCTATCTTTCTACATGCCGATCTATTCATCATTATATGTATATATGTATTTAGAGATAAGCACACTCATCTGCATATATACCCACATATTTGTATATTTATCCGGGATATCATTAAACTCACTGTGTGACTTTTCATATCGTTGCAAGTAACCTGAGGAGTAGATAAATTCGGACACTTTGTCACTGGCTAAGCTCATTTAACACGTCCACGTTCTAATATGTGTTTAAATGTTCAATGCATTACTTTAAATTGGAGACACAGAATGGAAATGAAATAGAGTTGTCCACCTCGGTGAACAGACAATAGGCAGTGACAATATATATTACAAGTTAAGCTACCTCAATAGAACACATACGATTTTTTGTGTGCAACGAATTATTTTACAAACTTAGTTTTGCGGAGCCTTATATTTAGTTGTCAGAAGATGTAGATTTTGATGATTGCTTCTAGTCCGATCTGATGAAGTGAGACGGGCGACTTGTGTATAGAGAGGCTGCTCAGATTTCGACAAGAAAATATTCGCTGTTCTCTTGTGTCAGTTCCAGTGTCTGTCTACAACAGTATTAGCACGCTGGTTTGTTGACATCCCAACTGACATGACAACAGCTTCTACCCCCTCCCCGAAATGTAACGAAGCCGTTATTCAGTAGCTTCAGGGAGATTGAGGAGAAGAAATCCAACAGCATGGATAGAACACAAGAATCAACAAGCTGTCAAAGTGAAGACTAAGTGATATTGGAGTAAAGGCATACTCCAAATTATTCAACATTCGATTTAGTTCCAACTGCAGCACAATCTGTAATGCTGGAGTTACGGGAACAATTTTTTCATTAGCTAATGATATAGGGGAACTGCAGTCACAGCCACTGAAATCTCCAGTAAATATTGATAGAAAGTTGGTATGGGAGGTGGTAGCGAAAGAAGTGAGATCATCAGCAGATGAGATTAGTTCTGATAGACTACAATCAGGCGCAATATAAATGTTCGAAATGACGTTGTAGTTGTACCTCAACAGACAGGTGCTTCAGTCGACATTTCACAGTAATCCAGTCGATTTTGTCATTTGAGAAACTGAGGTGGGTGTTAGTGTTAGTTGACCACCACTTAGGATTGTTGGGGGATGCACAGACACAAGATGTTATTCAAAGCTACACCGATCATCTTTAAATGATCTCAAGCCATTCGGACAGACGAAATTATCATTATATACATCATAGAACCAGGTGTCTTGAAGAGATATAATCCTCGTATTGCGGTATACACAAGAAGACATGTGAGACTGCAGACAGCCAGTTTCATTGGACAGAGAACGACAGATTGTTCTCATAGTATCAACGAGCATCATTTGATGCATTGAAGTACGTTTCAAAGCACACAGCCACCAAGAACGATGCTTATGCTTGGGTTCAGTGGAAATTCGCAAATCCGCAGGTTTGCGAAATTTCAAACAATCCGACTAGTGTTCATATCTTAGTAGGCTAATAAATTGAAACCAAGTGTATACATGAAATAAGATGCAGTATTTAATGTCACCGTCACTTAGTATTTTTTACGTTAAAAGGAGTTATTCTGAAAATAAATCATACCGATATATTCACTATACAGCAAACGTATTTGCCTTTCATTCTTCCAATTCGATTCGCCTTTCAATTCTGTAATCAATGAAAATATCATTCATGAACCATTTGGACGGATAGATATGTGCATGTAACTGTCACAGTGGAAGACATATTTATTGATTGAGCCTCACAATATTCTTAAATCATATTGCAACCTTGCAGACCACTTGGTAGTTTACACAAGTCGCTGGTGATTAATTGTGCATATTTCCATTCTGGAAATGGAATTTATCACACTACACACACTGACATGAAGTGGTCTGAAAGCTTTTCGTTTCGCCGAAGCAGCCAGTCAAAAATTGGGTGGTTTGAGCTGAGGTAAATTGGTCACACCGCTGATGAACTCGACGACAGAAGAGAACAAATGGCCATGCAGTGGTGTTCAGATCACTTTGATCTAACTGGCTAACAGGCCTTACTGATTGTGGATGCAAGTGGTCTACAAGTACTCATTAGAGTCAATCAGTAGTAAGTAGTTTTCATGGCTCTACGGTAGTCTTGATTAACACTACTGAATGCTGTAATATGCCCTTTTATCCGTTGACAGTTATCACTGGTACTCACCGCTCAGGAAATCCACGGTAGTGTTCGCAAATATCTGATACTTGCTGTCGCGTATAACTGAAAGACAGAAGAAAAATAACGTTGACAACAGCAATATGAAAAGAATCTCAGCAGATGTGTGAAAGTGGCAGAATGTGGTGTGAGCATGTTATTCCACCATAGAAATATCATTTACTGGATTTTACGTTTTGAAGACAATTTCTGATTGTTCAGAACCATTTCATCACACAGCTTCTAGACGTGATATTCAGAGTTCTGATGCATCCTGCGCATTCACTGTCAAGTGAGGAGAATTTCTCCGACATCCAGGTGCACAGGTGTTGAAGTTGTGTCATGGTTAGTACTTTGGTGTTTTAAACAATGGGTGCTGGATTCCAGTCCCAGCGGGAATACAATCAAACATTGAGGTTTGCAGGTGTATCCCACTGACGAATCTCACCTAACTTGAAATGTGCATTCTGCACTCTATTTCTAGCCACGATCCCTCAAATACTTCAACGTGAGTCCTCGGACATCTCCGAGGAATCCTCAGAAGCAGGGTCGACATGTCAACTGAAGTGGAATATCGTAGTCCAATCAATCAACAGGACAATCAGAATTGAACAAAAAACAGAAAATAACGCATCAGTTATCAATCGCACTGTCCACATTCATCCTGTTTCACTAGATTTCATAACAAATCACGAGTCGGTGAGAGCTAGGATTCATGGACCGGCTTTTGATTCAGATTCGGGTGGCTGAATGGTCAACGACGCTGCCTTCCAATCAGAAACTACTGGTTTCGCCTCCAAGTGGTTTGCGTACTGCCGATGAGTGCAAAACTTGGACGTGAATGTCCACTGTTCAGTACTCCCTGGTGGTTTTCAGTGTTTCCCATGGTGATATGATTTCGTGTTCAACCTTGAAATGATCAGTTATATTCGGAATTCAGTTATCTAGCGAATAATACTGTTACACTGTGTGATACAATTTTCGCCGCTTGGCATGCATGTGGTCTGGTGTTCGGTTCCCGGCCGCCAATATTAGGCTGGGCGTGAGTGAGCTGATGTCTTCTGCAAGGACTTGGATCTTTGAACGGACAGGTTGACGGCATGTAATGAACACAATGGAAGCAGATTACGAGTCACTTTCACAGATCGAAACTTCATAAGTGTAGGATTTCTGTAGTTTGTCATCAATCAATGTAAATCATTTTGAAAATTACAAGGGAATGAGTTCAACGAGGTGGCTCCATTTGACGATATCAGTTACTTCTCTAGCTCTACAATCGCATTCATCATATGCACTTTTGTTCATGAAAACACGAGTACCAATGAGTGTGAACTTGTCATAATGCTGGCGACAGTGGATCTATGAGATCTTCGATAGGTGAACGCTCAGTCAGGCATTTGTCATTCTATCTCAACAAACTCCGCCTTCGAAGTAACCCACAAAATGAAGATGCATTACATGCTGAGGGCGATAGACTCTCGTCAACTCTACCCTTTGCTGAATTTCTAACTATTCATACAGTAAATTCCAGGCTCTGCATACAAAAGGATATCATTATCCAACCACTTCTACTTGCATGCTAACGACCTTGTGGGTTTGTTTGTTTGTTTCTAAACCCGTTTTATCTCTTATACCACCTACAAAACTCTACATAAGACCACATTCAACTTTGTTTGCTTTCGTCTCATGATTACAGCGCATCTATACAAATTATCCATCAGTCTAATAGGTCATTCAGATATCCTTATTTGACTGCTCTCATAGCACTGATAGTTACTGACAACGACGATTGCGGCAGCTCGTCAATTTTGTACATAAATGCTGCAGAATCTCAAAGTAGGATGAAGCTACTATCCTGTTCTTCCAGGTGGTTTTCACTAGTTCACTTACTGGCATCAGTTCATGATCAAACTTGGAACAACAGCTTAGGCGCCGAACTCAAACATTTCTCTGTGTAACGTATCCTGCATTCCGCTCTCAAATATCTCGCTGTCATTGGACAAGTCTCAGTATTTTGTCACTAAATAAAATATCACTGTTATTATGATCATGAATATTATCAGTGAAAGTAGCTTGAATATCTCACCATCGTGAAAATCCTTCACAGTCCATTTGATTTCCGGTTCTTTGACTGTCAATAATGCAATGCCTGTAAAACAGATAAATACATCCGAATATTTCACGAGTAATCACTCTTATGGAATAATTGTTTACAAAATCACTCCTAAACTATCTGCCTACAGTATCCACACTTCTGTGAACGTTTCAACTAACGCTGTGATGATTGTCTTTGCTTCGCGTTAACTGCAGTAGGCATATGCTGACTTGATCAGAATCATTTGTATTGGTCCTTGTTGATTCACCATTCTTAGTGCCTCCCTATGTGATTGTGGGATAACATGGATAACATGTTGCTATACGATCAGATTTAGTTTGAGTGAGTCGAGCTAACTGTGACCTCGGACTGTCTACGGGTATTGTTTGATGGGTGACAGAAATTCGATTTCATATTGTTGGCAATGTCCTTCTTCATTTTGTGTTTATGCGTCTATCAAATAAGTTTCAGATAGCCAGACAGTAGAATATGCAGATTGGCTCACTGCATTCAGACCACCAGCCAATCAATTTTGATCGTTAATAACTCCATGACGTTAACAAAAGGAATAGCATACACATGTTGGTGGGTTTGGAGATTGTGTACATATGGTTTAAGAGGTGATTTAGCATGAAATCTGAACTTTCTTGTGCATTAGAATCACTTCAGGTTTGATCGTGTAGTAAATGGTGTCAACTAGAGAATCATTGCAAACCAAGGACTGCTGTTTCAACCTTCTCTGGAAACTGTTCAGTAGTGTGCACTCATGGCTACACCCACTAGGTTCACACTGCAAATACTGATGGCGTTATATATATGATGAATAGTCAGAAGTTAGAGTTTATCGACTAGCCATTGAGTACCGTGCCAGTGTGTGTACTACCCATTGAATCGCTTTATAACACGTAGGCCTTCAGTTCAATCCTTGTGTGGGTTATGAGGTGTGTACTGATGAGCACAAGTGAAGGAAGAAGGATTAGGTGACCATCACTCCATCCACTGTTCAAAGATTCTTCTGCCGATATCAATTCCCGATCACCTGTGAAATCAATCAAGCAACAACCAAACAACCAAAGCGTAATCATACTAGAATCAACCAAACTCACATTCAGAAGTCTTGTAAAGGCCATAGAGTCCACTGTAATGCTTGATCTTCATGTTCAATTCATCTAGAATGTGGAAAAGAAATAAACACAAAGTGGGGGAAAGTTGTGGAGGGTATTTGCATTTGAAAAATATAAATACTGTTAATAACATGGTATTCCTCTTCGTTCTCTGTAATCTCATTGAACAGTTGGACGGTTAAACTACTTGTCATCAGAGAAACTAAGACCTCAGGTGGTCATTTGGAAACTCTGGCTGAAAAAACGTAGTGGTTAAAACATGACAATATTGATGAGTGTGGTTGTCGAACGGAGAACATAGGTTAGTCGACAGGTGAACTATGGAGGTCATTGTTACTTTGGGTCATACAGCATCATCGGAGACTTCTCTCAGAAGCATATTTTCAGTAAGATTCAAGCCATTCGAGCGGATTTCACTGTCATCCTCATGCAGTCGGACGTGTAGCTACGCTTAAGGAAACACTGTAGCTTGGTTTCAGAATCCCTCTATCCAGCCTGTTTTATCACCATGGACTCTGAGTCAGTTTTATCCTCCTGATTTGTTGTGTAATACTCTCTGTGTATCATTTCTTTATAATTGTGACGTTGGGTATTTAGGTGAGCATGGCGCTTCAGCAGACCATATGTACCCTTTCTTCTCCTCTGCAGTAATATCAAGCTAGCCCCACGATTGCGCACACGCCCTCATCTCCTCCCTCTACGGCCTGCACTTTATCATCCTCCGATGCCACAGTCACTGTCTCCTAATTCGATTTCACTCCAACGCCCGAAGTGGAATATTATTCAACTGTGTCCTCAGTCTGTGCCAGAAGCACTTCCATTTGCTACAGAATATCTGTTGAGCATCAGGGTGGCAGATTGTTTCGACCCTAAATTTTCCTGTTGCTTATCATTTCTAGCCGGCTGTCCGATCCTCAGTGTACAGCGATGACTCACGCGTTTGAAACAGATCTGCAGTGATCAGTTGGAAATAGCTTCGATGGTGCGCATGTCAAGTCACAGAACCGTAGAGACGAACTGACTCAACTTTGGTGTTTCTAAAATCACGTTATGTTTAATTTACGTAGTGTAGCAGATTAACAAACTGATTTCACTGTAATGAAGGCCTGTCCTCAAGATTCTGACTGATTTTCATGTCCTGTATTTGAAACCTTATAATCTGACTGGGTGAGTGAAGGCAGTAACCTATTAGGAATTTCGCCCTCTGACAGTGATTTTTCATTTATTGTTATTTCTCATGCATTTTGATTTGTTTAACCACTAATTGTCAATAACCTGTGAGCTTCATTGTCATTGTCATGACCGATTGGTTTCATGGCACATCGCATAATAGGCAGGCCTTCGGTTTGAACCAGGGTGTGTAGCGAAGTGTTCGAATTCACTCTGAAGGTGACATGAAGAAAATATTGTAAGGAGGGAAGGGAAGCTTGCTGGAAGTCACAGGAACGGATGGAAGTTATTCCAGGAAAGTTAGTTCATTGAAGATGTGTTGGTCAGGCCGTGTATTCCACACAGAACACACATGTATTTGCTCTCCAGGTCTCCGCTTACCGTGAAGCTGACTGACGTCATCTTCGTATAACCAATTCTGATATAGAAACAAGTTGTACGTTGCAGGTGTGAAACACCATTCACAATCCCTAAGTGATATCTGCCATAGCGAGAAAATCAATTCTACTCCTTGATATGTACACCACTTGAAGGATGTCTAACTGAACAGCAAATAGCAAATAGTAATAGTGTATGCTGTATGACGTAGGAAGCGGTTGGAATTGAAATCAACATTTTGAGTGAATAGCTACAGATGTCGAAGTATTTATGCATCAAACGTGGTTTTACTTTACGCTGTGGACATCAGGTAACTCCACCGGACAACATAATCGACCTTTGGCCGGTTGCCAAATAATCAGAAATGCCTACTCCCACTTGACCTACAGAATTGTAATGTGGGCAAGTAAGGTTTGTTCCCAAGTCTCATATCTCACCGCGTTAGATTAGCATTCTGTGCATGTTTGCTTGTGACTAAACAGGTATACACGAGGATGATAATTGGTCAACCCGAAAAAGAGAAACTCAGTGTAGTCGAAAATTTATTCAAGTCGTCTGCAGAACAATCTTAGCATGACTTACCTCTTTCAGCCGGAGATATTTCCTTGCTCAGGACGTAGGACACTGTAATGAAATTGACAAAACAAAAATAAACGACGGTGAAATCACTAAATCACAGGTGCTCGAATAAAAGACTGATAAATGTACAAAGAATATTCTTTTTCATAGCTAACACCCCTTCAGGTTCTACGGTTATATTCACTGACAATAATTAGAGAATTATTGTGCTTGACCCAAGTACTACCAACAAAATCAGTAAAACACCGGAGTGAATATCAGATAACTTTAGCATGATAAAATCAAGGAATGAATGAATTTGTAGGTTTCATAGTAGGTTAGTGGAGGAAGCAGTGGTCGGAGTTGTTTCTTTGACACATATAGCCCAGTTGTTGTAGGCAAACTGTAATAGCCTATTCTGTTTCGTGTATTTGGTGCCTCAGAGGCTTCTAGCGATTGATTTGCTACCCGACAGACGATAGAAAAACAGTCTTCAATTTTAGTGTCGTTGGCGTCTTTGGACAGACTGGTCTCACATCGGACTGTTCTCAATTCAGATTTACTTAAGCATTCTAGTAGGTGTCCGAAACACCCCGAAAACTTAAGTTTCTAGAACAAGGACTATTACAACTGGCTTGACAGGAAAACCTCAATTCATAAATTGATGGAGAGATAGGTAGATAAAATCAGAGGTGGTGGCCAGTGTATGTATTTCGTCCATCACTTGTGAAATCACAAATGGTCGTGACGAAAGTACGTGCTGCGTAATATTATCACTCTCAGATGCCCTTTCAACAGTAATCTATCGACATCAATGACCAACCAACCATGTGAAAAGATGGCACATAAGGGGGCGAAATCACCCAGTTTTTTCATGTGTATTGGATGGAAATAAGTTGAGTATCGGCTCTGGAACAAACACGGAACTTAGGAATCATATATAAATGTAGATCAGTATATGCAATAAAAAGGTACGTGATACCACTGACAATCACTTACATTGAAACAACGTCCAAACAAACGCCAGGATCAGACAATGTTTCTCAATCATGTTATTGATGTGCAGCGTTGTTGAATTGAACATGGCCCTATTTATACGCTACAGGTGGCCAGTGAATGTGAGAAAGTGATAGAGGTGGGGGGACAGTGAGAGAGAGTGTGTGTGGGAAATAGGATGCACTTCTCAACATCTAATATAAGCGCGCATTTTGCGTTACGGCGTGATAATCTCATGTGGAATTCACAACAGAAATTTGAGGACAGTAACAATTGCTTGTAATTATCTGTATGCCTGTACAACTAAATTGAAACAATTCCCACAAATCAGATTTCTAAAACTCTTATTTTCAATAACACAGGATAATTCACATAAGTAATCTTGTGTTAGATTTACCTGAGTAGGTGAGTAGGTAGGCAAGTGAATAGGTAAGCAATTAGATAAGTAAGTTGTGTAGTAGATTCACTTGTTTAGGGTTAGTTGGCCAGTACAAAATGACATGGATAGTTAGGTAGTTCGGTAGTTAATGAATTAATTAATTAACTGATTATTTGGTTAATAAGTCGGATGATGGAAGGTTAGTTACTTAGTCAGCTAGTTCCAGCTCAGGTTAGATAGCGTGTTGGTTATTCAATTGACGAACTGTCTGCTAATTCAGTCGCGTGTTGGTTAGTTACACAGTTGAATCGTGATTATTTATTTGAAGCACACTCAGTTTGTTGGTTAGTCAGATAGTGAGTAAATTAGTAGGCTATTTATTGAGTTAGGCAGATAGTTGTCTGCATAACTGTTTAGTTTGTTCGTTATAGGTTAGTTAGGTAGTTAGTTAATAAAGGGTGGATAGGAAATTAGTTATTTGCCTGTTTAGTTAGTCTGCTATGCTCAGTGAGTTATCCATTTTTGATTCAAAGTTAATTTATAAGTTAGTCAGTTTCTTAGTTAGTTGAAGCTTCTTTAGGTGACTAGTTAGTTAGTTAGTTGCTTCGTTAGTTGTTCAGTTGGTTTTCTGGTTAGTTATTCAGTTAGTTTGTCATTTGGTTGGATATTCAGTCAGATAGCGTGTTATTTTGTTGGTTTAGCTAGTTAGTCCATATGTTGGTTGGCCTGCTTAAATCTTGGGCTACCAAGGTTTCCATCCTATATATTGCATCTATTTCCTCGGATTTATTTTATTTTAATCATTCAATTATATGTCCTAATCGTATTGTTTACTCTCGCGGTTATTTAAAACGTTTCCAACCGGCTGATTTACTAGTTTCTAACAAACTTAAGAAAAAGCCTCACGGTGGATGGCAACGAGCTTTAAAGCGTACTCCAATGCATTTGATGACTGTTCCTGTGATTATGAGCACAAATTGCAGATCTCTACTAAACAAGATTAATTACTTGCATTCTCTATTATACTCAAATGTATATTGTAATACTGGTGTAATTACTCTTCAAGAAACTTGGCTGCACGATTCATATGACGATAATTTAGTTTCTTTACCTGATTTCACAATGTATAGACAAGACCGATGCAGCTCAAAGAAGAAGAGAGGTGGAGGTGTTGCCACTTTTATTAATTCTGAGTGGTCTACTGCCAACAACGTCTGCTTCAAATTCTCAAATGACAACATTGATTGTATAACTGTTAAATGCCGACCTAAACACTTATCTAAGTATAACTGCATTTTTGTCACAAATATCTGGGTCATGAAAATGTGGTTAACTTCCCAACTCGACAAGATACTTCGCTTGACTTAGTATTCATAAATGATTCTGGAATATACGAAGCTCGTAAAAGAGCTCCACTCTCAAACTCTGATCACTGTATTGTACGAGTTCTACCCAAAGTTTATGGAAAGTTACACAAAAAAGGCTTTACTAACTTGTCTAAGAAAGTTGTTCACAGATGTTACTCAAATGAGAATGTACAACATCTTGGAAACATGCTCAGTGACACAAGATGGGATCTGTTTAAGGATGTTTCACTTAATGACACTATCTCTAATATTACGTCTTATCTGAAATTCTGTTTTGAAATCTGCTGCCCAAAAGAAACAATATTCGTCAAATTCGACTGTTTCTCCTCCCCTCAACTTAAAAAGCTTCGTAGAAAGAAGGAAAAGCTATATCAAATGAAAGATAAAAGTGGCGTAAAAAGAATCAACTCCCTTATCAAGTCTGAAATGCAGAGATTGAATGTTATATATAACCAGAAATTCATATCCTGCAAAAATGCTTCTAATATGTGGAAACTATTTAAGGAAATCACTGGTGGTAAGCACATAAACAATATTCCGTATTCTTCTGATGTATGTACTCTTAATAAATCTTTTATTTATTCTCCCTCAAATTCCATGCTTCCCAGTATCACTAGTGTTAATAATAGCCCCTTTCCAGGTTTTAACACAAATGATGTTCAAAAGTGCCTCAAGTCTCTGAACCCTTCCCAGAGCTTAGGTCCAGATCATGTACCTAGTATTATTTTCAAAAAATGTTCTGATATTCTATGTTACCCTCTCATTGATCTGTTTAACAAATCTTTTTCCAGTAATATTGTTCCTGCTGTTTGGAAAGACATTAAAGTTGTACCCATACCTAAATCATCTACTGGAGCATGTGTCAAATTTAGACCCATTACTATTACCTCTCCCTTTTTGAAAACTATGGAGAAACTACTTTTACTTAGTCTTGTACCCTCTCTTAAATCCTTTAATGACCCAAAACAGTTTGCCTATAAGCACAGTAGAAGCACTTTAGATGCAGCTGCAGTCTTGTATCATAACATTGCTTCCAGTCTAGACAAAGGGGCTAAATTTGTTCGTTGTGCCTTCCTAGACTATACATCTGCTTTTGACTCGGTCCCTAGGGACATCTTATTAAATAAACTTGCTGCAAGTCAAACAGAATGTTGGGCTGTTAACTGGTTACATTCTTATTTCTCAGAAAGAAAGCAGTACACCTTGTATAAAAGGAAGTCCTCCACTTCACTGCCTAGTGAAGCTGGTGTCCCTCAAGGCGCTGTCCTTTCTCCTTTTCTTTTTTCTTTCTTCTTACATGACTTGCCTCAGTCTGATGAAATAAACTTTGTGAAGTACGCTGATGATTCAACAGCTTCAATGGCTGTTAACTCCCAGCTAGATTTTACCAAAATAAATAGCTTTCTGTCGGGAGTCAGTAAATGGTCTGAGTCTAACGGTCTTAAACTGAATCCTTCTAAATGTCAAACTGCTAATTTCAGCTTAAGATGTAAACGACAGTTAAAAGAAGCCGTCGATTCTCATGACAGTTGTAAGATTGACGACAATAATATAGGAATTAAATCAGAAATTAAGTATCTTGGACTTATTCTCTCTTCTGGTCTCTCCTAGTCTTCCCATGTCTTAGCGATCTCCATTAAAATATTCCGCCTGACATTTTACATTAAGAAGTTAAGGCACTCGGGTATAACTCAACCCCTCTGCCTCTTACAGTTCATAAACTCTTGTATCCTACCTATTCTTCTTTATTGTTCACTCTTATTCTTTCCTAGTTTGCTTAAAATGACTTTGTCACAATTCGTAGAATGCTGAAGACTGTCAGTAGGATGAGTGGTGTCCCAGTGGACTACATAGTTAACGTCGTTGTCGAAAGGAACTTTACTTCGTGCAGTAAATTTGCTAAAGGGATTTTGTCTGATTTGGAGCATCCACTTCACCCCCAGTTTTAACCTTACATCTCCTCAAGTAGAAGAAGTAACTTCAGAAAATTGTTTGCTCGCACTTCTAAGTATAAAAATTCTATGATATCATACTTGGCACGTATTCTATGTAATGAAAATAGCGTCAGGCAAGAATTGACTAACCTTTTTTCATCTTGTAAATAAACAATCTCCTCCATCCATCTTTATATACCTTCAAGTTTTACTTTTATTATTTCTATTATATTTATGGTCCTGTTGCTTCTTTGTTTTCACTTTCACAAACATAACCCCTATTGTAAATGTAGAAAAATTTTTTGTGTGATTAATTTTATTTATAATTTGAGGAAATTAGATGCAATATTGTGATTAATGCTGAAAATTCCATTGTGTATCACAACTACTGTTTTTGGGATAAAGTCAATTATTATTATTATTATTAGCAGTTTAGTCACTTAGCTGGTTGAAGCAGACTTAGTTAGATAGTTATTTTGTTGTTTTGTTTTGAATAAATTAGCTACTGATTGGATTATTGAGGCAGTGAGTTGGTTATTCAGTTATTCATCTATGTGCTCACTCAGTTCGCAAGCTATTTAGTTGTTTAGTTTGTTCAACGTTGGTTAGATAACTGGATGGGAAGGCAATTAGTTAGTTAGTTAGTTAGTTATTGAGTTGGATATTACGTGAGTCTGTTATTGAATCGAGCCGATTTGTTTGTTATTTTGTCAGTTATCTAGAACTTGTCAACACGTTAGTTGTATAAGCAATTACTGATAATTGTTTGCACACTTCTGTAAATTTGAACACTTAATCTCCTCTCGCCATGATCTTCACCATGTCACCACCACTAAAGAAACGAATGTTCCGCATTATTTCATTCTAGGCTTTGAAGCGTGCTGATTCGATGCCTAAGTGATTCTTTTCAACTGAATCCAGCTTGTTCCTGGCGAAGTTTATCTTTCAACTTATCTTGTAATCCTTTCAGGATGAGGTGTGAATCTATTCAATCCTAGTTACAAATATTACCAGATGACTCCATCAAGGTGCATAAGCCCTCATCTCTTCCTCACACAGTTTCCTCCAAGTTACAGCAACTA
This sequence comes from Trichobilharzia szidati, assembly GCA_944472155.2. Taxonomy (NCBI): domain Eukaryota; kingdom Metazoa; phylum Platyhelminthes; class Trematoda; order Strigeidida; family Schistosomatidae; genus Trichobilharzia; species Trichobilharzia szidati. The sequence continues at coordinate 48,211,211 of OX235275.1, read as the reverse complement.
CCGCTCCAAACTTGCCGTTTCCTATTCGGGTTTATTCTTAGAGATAGACTGGCTTGTGTTGTCACTAAGCTAAGCTCCAGTGGCTGAACGATCAACGAGCTCACCTCGTCACAAGAAGTCAATGGGTTTGAAAACCGGTGATTTTGTACTGATGTGGAGGTCCAAAGTGAGATGAAACAATTGTTGAATAATCGCCGGTTCAAGTGCGTGAAAAGTACTCGCTAACTAAGCGCGTGGCCTGGGTTTATATAACCTCACACTCCACCTCGAATCACCGCTGTCACAGAAACTGACACTGAAATCTCGAACATCAGTGTCTGAGCTATTTGTTCCACTTGAATACAAACGAATAAAATCAGTAAGAATTTAGTGGAAAACTGTTACTCTGTGTTCAATGCACTCACAACATAGCAAACTACGATTACCCAGAATAATAGCGACAGTATTCACAATCCATTTTCACTACACTCATACAAAAATACACTTCAGCACTAATAAGGTCACCAAGTTCTCTTATTTACTTATTTCTCAGGGATTTACTGCACTTAATTGAATGAGTACTTCAGTGAAGTATCTTGTGTTAAACACAAAATAAATTCAACATGCACTGTATCAGAACAGTTTCAATACACTTTCATGTTCACAGGCAATTAGAAGCACGTTTCACTGTATCCTCAGATTTCCCTTGTGATTCTCACATGAGATTTGTAAGCAGCAACATGAAATTCACCAACATTGGATGTTGTGAAGTGAATTTAGTCCCTCTGTATCCCACCACTAATTTGTAATTATAATTTTGTATTATTATTATTATAATTAATTTAATTATACACTCAGGTTCTGAGTGGAACATAAGGCTTCAGCTACACATCTCCATTCATCCCATTCTCTGAAGTCCACTTCAACTGACTCCACCATGGCCTTTAAGCTCTCTTTGCCTCCTCAGATCATCTCCTCTTTGTCACTCTCAAATTCATGCTCTACTCATCAATCCCCATTAGGGTTCCACTCAAGAGATGGCCTCCCACTAGACGTCTCTCAACTGATTACTCTGCGTTTGTCCAATCCACCCTCATTGCATTCTGCATATCTGTTAGGTGAAAGTTTCCTGGTTGGTTTGAGAGAGATCCGTGGTTATAATCCCTTCTAACCAGCCATTTGACATCGAATACTTGGTGAAGACTGACGTTGATCAAAGTCTCAAGTCGTCAGCTGGAAATGCCAATTCATCGAAACACACAGAAGAGCTGGAACACTCGACATTACAGTTGCGAAGTTGATTCGTATTCCGTATGCCAAGTGCAACGCATTTCCGGACTAATATCAGTGTGAATCAGGTTTGACTCGCCTTCCCGACCGTCGCTTTCACAATCCAGCGTGTGTCGACTGTATTTCAAACGATACTGCCTAGATCTAAATTTAACAAGAAATCACATCAATGACATGATTGTCCAGCATTTTTCACCAACTGGGAAATAGGCTCACAGTTGTGCAACAATCACTTTTCTCTTGATCTCACGTAATTACAAAAGGTTGATTCCTGATATGGATTTTCGAGATGTGACATGACTCAATCAGTCTGTGTCTTCAGGTAGCTTTAGCCAAAGCCTGTTTCCCTACGTAGACCAGCTGTTTAGCTTACCTCACCTGCTGCTTACATGTGGAATTGACTAACAGTCACAGAACTATGATTGCTGTTGTATGTGTTCATTTGAGTACTACACAATACCAATAGGTAGGGTCAGTTGATATTTGTGTGCATATTACCACCTATCAACTCCGATTCTTCGTTCTCATGAAGTTACATCTAATTTACTTGACTAATAGCCTTTGTTTGTCCAAATGGGATTTTCATTTTCTCATGAATATCTACTTGGGACGTGTTCATTCAAAACCCATTTTTCTAATTAATAACCCCGTACATGTGCGGATTGTTATTTTACGACCTCGGTTCGTTTCTTAAATAGTTACGATGTTATCAATTTGCGACGGTACTTTCACAATATTCTGTAGAGACATCTCGTGATGCAACTAGTTGAAGTTGACGATTTCAACTGTGCCGCAGCTGACGAAGTTATCAATCCTCCACTTGGCGTATAAAGGTTTCGACATTGACTTGCATATCCATCTTTTTAATACCAACATGGTTGTCATAAATCCTAGTGCAAAGAGAATCATTTGTCGCGTTTCCGTTCTTTCCTGTCGCTAGCAACTTGATACATGTAGTCGAGAAACGATATCTTCAGGTGACTTTGGAGCTTGTCTACAGCAAAGAATACTTCTCTGACATTCATTGACAATTCCGTGCTACACAGTGAGTCACTGTGGTTTAGTACGTCACGCTTCAGTGTTTTACCATACAGCTGAACTCCAGTATGTTGTGAAAACTTTCAATAAAACTTAGGAAAATGATATTTTCCGATGCACTCAGTAATGAAATCCGAAATAATACTCGTTTCACTGAGCCTTGCGCAATACTTCACTCAGCACCTTTAACGCAACCTGTTGCCTGACGATTTCGGAATAGAAAAAATCCACTTTTAGACAATTAGAAGTTGAAAGGATTCGAAGAAGAAATATTTACTTTTCAATCAGATCCTCACCTCTGGCTCTGGTTTGCCACTTCGACCAGTGCTGGAAGTGTGTGATTCTTCATATCACGCAACAGCAAATCGGTTGGTGAAGCTCTTGAAACCTCTGCTTGACGAGTTGATAAAACACAAGGTAAACGTGGTTTCAAATTTGTCGAAAAAATGAGATATCTTGATGTGAATGGCAAGTTTATGATATCTTTTGATGCATCCTTTTTAATCACCGATGTACCGATAATGGATAGAATGCTTTGTATATGTGATGAGATTATTAGGTGAAAAATAAATGTCGGCGTTTCTGCACCCTCGATGAAGGTAATTATTTTCAGATGTACAATGCATGTTCATTTTTTGTTCAATATGGAATACTATTGACAAACTGATGGTGTGGCTATGGGTTTCCCAGTATATCCAATCCAACTGACTTTTCCTTGCTCATTTAGAGAATGCACCACTGAAAGGAGTAATTAAACAGTTAGAATCCTACTGTCGATTTGTGAATGTTACACTTCTGGTTATGAGAAGCGACAATGAAGCAATAAACATCCTCGATAAGTCGAATGATGTGTATTCAACAATAAGCTTCACCAGAGAGAAAGGAAGTAATGACGGCATCTCATTCCCAAATGTCTTTCTGGCTAGGAAATTAGATGACACATTAGGAAAGAGTGTGTATATGAAACCTTCAACAACAGGTCAGAACACTCAATTTAGAGTTTCCCAATTCTGAAATATATGAACGTAACCTGGTACAGTGTCTGATTCAAACAGCTAGGTTTGTCTGTTCAGACGACTGCCTCAATAAGAAGACTAAGATTATTGGAGAATTACTTGGTAAAACTGGTTATCTAGATAAGTTCATTGAGAGAAATATGAATTTAGCACCTAGGAGAGTCAGCGTGGTAAAACTTCCGGCGAAACCACTATTCCAAAAGCTACAGGTCCTCGGTTGCAACAACAGCGAAACGATAGTACAGCGCCTGAAGAATGCAGCTAGTAGACGATCCACTGCAGCACAGGTACGTTTACTCTTCACTACCACCCCTATTTTAAGTTCATGAAACAAGAATAAACTCCATAAATTTACATATTCTCTGTGTATCTACCAGTTTGACTGCAGCCATATTGGGCGTACAATTAAGCACCTTCAACATCGTATTTTGGAACATCATCCAGCATGGATAAGCCAGGGACAAACAAGATCTATTCGCAGCCCAGTTGTAGCCCATCTTGTAGACAGTGAGCATACGGTTGATGTCAACACAGGATTTAAAATTATTTGTCGCATTTCTACTAGTCATAATTTCGCTCTGCGAAATCGTCTTCTACATTGAGCTGAAGCGATTAAATCCACCTGAAGAAGCTCAGCCTATGTGCTCAGAAGAAATTTGTACAGCCACTCTCCTTAATTTGGCCATGAATGTATGAGTTGGACTACTTCACCCCTGAACTATAAGAATTATAACTGTACAAATTATTTCATATTTTTTCTGACTACTTAATCTTTAATCTCATGTTATCGTCTCTTTAATCATCTTGAACCTTTAATGGTTTGAATTATCTATCTTGCTTATTAACAAGCCCTGAGAAATGTAGATTGATTGATTAAGTGTTGTTTACAATTGGCTGACCACTTCAAAGGACTCTTGAATCGACCATCACTTGCAACTCGCCCAGAAATGCACCACCACCGACAACAGGCACATAACTGCCTGCCAGATGACGCCAATTCTCAAGCGATGGCGAAACTCCTGAAGGAGGTCGATCTACTGAAGTCAAGTCTGGAAGGCAGAAGGATCAGACTGAACAAGCCAGGAATCACTGAAAGCAGGTCCAGAGACAGCGGCAAATGTTCTCGTGCATTAATCCAGTCAAACCCCACTCTACCCCAGCTTCATCGAATTCGAAAGGGACTTCGACAGCGGAGACCGAGAGGTGGTTTGGAAACTGATTCAACACTATGGCGCTCAATGACCAAATATTCATCAATGGCATTCAACAATTCGCTAGATGACAATGCCACATGTCAGTCAGGTGATGCAATACGGGAAATTCAATGGGGCGTTCGAAGTGAATACAGGAGTGAAACAAGGCTGGTATGGCTGGTTATTATCACCGATTATATTCGTAATTGTGCTGGACCACATTATACATCATACTGTGCGTTGTGGGCGTGGAGACATGAATACGTAGGATCACCCACGTGAAGCCTCTAGAAGATGTAAAATTCGCAAGTGGATAACACATGTTTAATGTCCCGAAAATCAAAAACAGAATTGTATTCATGCTTAATTCTGTTTCCATGCAAAAGGGGGATACAATAGTCGACTGGGTTCTTGAAAGCATTAACCCACCGGCGATTTCTATCCTCCAGTTGGGAGTCTTTCCTATTCCAATGGGTAAAAAGCTACATTCACATGTGATTTGAATTGTTGGTAGAGATAGAGTTGTCTTTTTCCATGAGATGCGTTTACTAGCTCCACTCTCAACCTCCCTTACTCTCTTTTTTGTGAGTTGACTGGTAAGTGAGCAGGGAATAGAGTTAAAATTTTGTGAGTTTGTAGGTTCCTTGGACCGTTAACACGCTGTTCAATTAAACGTGAAACATGGTGTATTATTTTGAAACACACTTGGCCAGTCCTTATCAAGATGAAGCGTGTGTGAGTGGGTGAGTGAGTGAGTGAGTGGATGACTTATATTCTTAAAAGCTTTAATTTCGATTACAGCACAATTAACACATTGTATGCACACTCTGGTGAGGTCAAAATACTTATACAACATGTTCTCAGAAATCTATTAGCACTAACACATGTATGTATAGAGGTGTCTGAGCGTCTGATGAATTGAGAGATGATGTTGAGAGTACTCAAGTTTGAGTAAACATGGAATCATCTTCACCATCTCATTCATCCTGACACTGAGGAGGTGTTAAATGTGGACGTGTGAATATATGTGATGAATGAGCTTACATGATGGTTCTTCAACAAAAATCTTTGCATTTCACTTCGGATTTCACATGTTCAGTATAAATATGCTTCTGAGCAGTTAGTTTTAGTTAGAAGTCGTGACCAAGGAGGTCCATACAGTCGGGAGTGAGGATGAATTTCCTACCGATGCTAACGGTTGGTGGTCGCGCTTAATCACGTATTGATAGTAGTTAGAATTCATGGATCATTGAATTGGATTCCACTGGTTGAATGGTTTACGACCTTGTCCTTAAATAGAAAGCTCCTGGGTCATAACTTTAGTGAGTGAATACTGGGGATCATTCCCAAGACTAGTATGTAATAGATGTCCAGTATTCCGTGGTTTTCAATGCTTCTCTAACTGGAATCAATTCGTGCGCAAATTCGAAAATCAAATGTGTGATTCTCTCCTCTTCCATTGTATGTGAGCTGAATTTGAGATTCGCTAGGTTGTAATTACGCATAAGTGTAACTTCGGTTTTGTCATTCAAAGTCAATTTCTTTCCAGAGGTGGATATCTAATTGTTTACTTCTGTTTAGTCTACATTTATTCATAACTCCTCATGTGTGCTACTGATACGGTTTATAAGTAGTATACTGATGCACGTATAAATATGTACATCATCCACGATAATATTAATTAGAGTGGGAATGCATTGAATGGAGAAAAGAAGAATTGAACGTTACTTGTGAGACAACCTGGAAAACGTGAAACGAAGACAAACAGTCGCAAGCACGTAAGGTGTGTGCATATTGTGATATTAATATTATTATTTCAGATATTAATGCCTATATCTTTACATCGAATTGGTAAAGAAGGAATTTCTATGGTAAATACTCATGTTTTGTGAAATTACAATATCAATAGAGGAACCACCTATGTACGATTCAGTGGTGCAAAAAATGGCAGAATGCGTGCCAACCATTGAGCAGTAAATCAGGGTTTGATCCCCAGTGGCTGCTGTGATTAAAACCTCGCCTAGTTAGTTTACTGGCCAACTAGTAGAAAGTATACAGAGAGTTGAATGCATATTAGGCTAACCATCTGAGAATGTGAAAACAGAAGCAGTGCCAATGAAGCTTCAAAGTTTTTGGAAACCTACGTAGAATACTTCCCTCGGAAGACAAAGAATGTAAAGAAGGATCCAGAGGCATGGCCTGGAATAGGTGGCGAAACAATTATGGAATAAACAAATGTCAAGTACTCCTAGGTTTTCCAATGGTTACCCAATCGATCGCAGCTCATGATGAAATCCCTAAACCAATCAATCAAATCTCTACGAACTAATATTTGAAAATCACTGAGATGCTCAATAACGACTGATCCTATTCAGTCGTTAGGGAGTTACCTGGGATTCTAGTGGAATATCGTGACCAGTAAAGTGCAGCAGGTCGGGTGTCAGGACAAATACTCGTTGAAGACATTTGCCGTCGGTCACGCTTTATCGTGAATTGTTAGAAGGTCGGACTCATGGGCCACTGGACTGGGTCCCAGTGACTAAATTGTCTCCGAGCTTGCCTTGAAACTGGAAGTTCCTGGGTTAGAACCCCATTGGTTTGTGTGTACTGCTGAAGAGTTCCAAACTAGGATGATGGAAACAGCTGTCCATTACTACCAGGTTTTCCAATGGTTGATGAAATCTTGTAACCAATTATGAAAGAAAGTTGTTCAAACCAGAGAAACGACAAAGACTTATTATGGTAAGTTCAGTACTTACATGCGAATTTATAATAAATGCCACTGAACACCACGACAACAACAGGAGCAATTACTACAAAAATTAACTTCGTGCAGAGCAGACAATTTAAATAAAAAGGAAAAGTCTTTCAGTCATAATACACGCCTAATTAGTCAATCTAACCCTGACAAAAGTCCAACTGAGATCACTCTCAACTAAGTTTATAAATTTGCAAGCACTAGCAATAGTAAGTACATAGGAAAAATACAAAGAAGGGTGTCTATCCAATTTTCTGAGCATATATTTTACGAAATATATGTCCTATGGGGAAGCTGATGCTGACAAAGCGTAGTTATATGACGCCTTATGGATAAGGGGACAATTCGTCTAGATCTATTACTCCTCCGAAATATATTTACAGTGAATATTCAATTTACTACTGTTTAGGAGAGACACGAGGATCCATTCGCAAAGAAATCATTGCGTTACTATATACTTTTCCCTGGCATGCATAATTTAGGAAAGACTATGTAAAGTGTTTGAAATTCCAGCACATAACCAAAAGTGTCCAATTATACTGCTCCAGATTTCAGAAATGTACCACAGGGAATTGAAAAATTTGAGTTGCGAGGTAGTGATATGGAAACAAATTTCAAGTGTCACTACTTAATGGAAGTAAGTAGTGTGCCAATGAACACATACAAAAGTAGTCATATTTGAGCGGATGTTAGTTACTCCGACTTGTAAGCAGCATGTGAGATAAGCTCAACAAGTGCACTGGGTAGGGAAACAGGCTGTGGCAAATGCAACCGGAGAAATAGAATGATTGGGAATGAATACGAGGAGTGAAGTGAATGCAGAACATGACTTCAGGAGCTCTATGTTAGTACGTTTGCGATAACTCCTCGTCGCCATGAATAAATAGAAATGTCAAATAAAGTAGAACAGTGCTCAGCTAAACCAGAGTCCGATAACAGTGATGCATGACTCTATAGAATGGCAACAACACTGTCTAAATGAACAACTCTAATCATTATGTGCAATGTAGACAAAACATGCATGTCAAATACAGTCTAATCACTAGATGGCGAATTCTGACAATGAATGAAGTACTGTGTTCTGATAATGTCAGTTCTGTTGAAGCCTAATACCACTCCTCGATGAACAGTACCGGGAAGCTGAACAAAACGAAAACTGATGAAATTCAGATTAACAGTTCACCTTATGCTATAATGCACATGCATATTAAGCGTTACTGCAAACTTCGATTGCTAACACTTATGTAATTAGGGAATAAACACAATGGATTATATGAATTATTGACTTGATGGCTTCAGCGATGACAATTTTCATATGATGTCGCGTTTAATCCGGGAATGTTCCTGAACTGAATTTTCACTCTACTGTTTCTCATTGTTTTATTTAAATAACACAAAATCAATCTTGTAGATTTGTTCTGATTTCAGCAAATACATGCTTCAATCAGTTGACTACGTTGAGGGAGAGGAAAATCTCATCGACGATGCTGGATGATAGTGGCGCTATAATATACAGTGATATGAATTAGGAATCAAAGGATACTGGTACCTCATCCAGTGACTCGAAGATAACACGATCATCTTGTGACACGATGGTCATCAGGATGAAACATGGTAGCGTCAAAGGATTTTCGCCTTGAAGATTGTATTCTCGTATAAAATAGACATACCGTGCCTCTCAAATTTTTATGATTCTCTAAATTACTTCGGAGTGTAACAAAATCTGCACTGTGAGGTTGAGATTTTGCAAAAATCTACCTCTGCAACTTCATTAACGCTTTTCTAGAAATCAAGCTGAAAATTGGATACATTTTCCTTTCCCTACTAAAAATCCTGAAGATTTTAAAGCAAAATGATTTAATAATAATTGTAACTTTTATTTCTTACTACTCGTAATAATCAGTAGTATTTTGCCCAGTTTGTGGAATTTCTTCGCCCTATTTCACTAATTTATATCTTAACTTAGTATGTCGCATATTATAATGTGGGTGCGTTTAACGGCTTCTTGTAACGGATTAAGAAGGGCTTTCGCAAGATTATGTGAATTCATTTTTTTCATGGAGTATTCTTTAAATGCATGTAACCCCACAAGTCAAATGAGGAACAATGAGTTTCACATACCTCAACGTGAGAAGTCAGTTAAATGTATATTGAGTTGAATGTTTATTGGAAAAGAGACCATCATTATTTTGAAGGCTAAACTATTTGAAATGCAGAAGTAGGATATGAGCATCAGTGTGGAATATTAATCAATGTAAGATAAGTTTATTAAACATAATACCAAAATAAAAATATCTAATTATTCACATGACTTCATAACTTACTCACTTGCGGTATTTTAGTTTATTTCTACATTTATCGTGAATTCAAGCTAGAAAAGGAGAAAAGAGCAGATGTGCAACAAATGCATAAGTAAAACATCAGTGAGGATACCAATGAACAGATTCAGTCAGACATGCGCTAGAGAACAAATCACCAACAAAACGAGAGGGAACCAAATAGAAATGTTTAGACATTGAACATTCTCCGTCAACGCTACAAATCCTAAAAATCACGCATGAACGATACTGCACCGAAAACACGATTGGCAGATCGAGAAAAGTGAGATTTTATGAGGTCGTAAACCCCAGGCAATTCTGGATTACCACGCGCTCGTCAACTTGTAATAACGATACCTTTTCACTCCATTGAAAAACACAATCACTAGATAGACAAGAATGTTTCACACTTACGAAGCAACCAAACGCATTGAAAAGGATCTCAGTGTATATTCACTTTCAACACTATCACTCATCCGATCTCACAGATGGCATCATTAACTGTCATTGAATTAGCCGCCTTTGTACAAATGTACACGGATAGATAGGTTGTGTTAATAGAGAGGAATTTAGTAATTGTGAAGGAAGTGAATGCGTGTGAAAGAAATTGATGATTATCAGCATGTTGTGTACAAAGATGAAGATTCTAAATAAAATTATACTCAAATTCTGAAAATATTCGAAAAACACTGTCGATATGGTGTAGATCATTCGAAGAGGAGGTAAGAGAATATGGACGATCGTGCGGTCAGCTGAACAAGACAGCACAGAATACGAAAGAGTGTATTTGTCGCCATGTGCACATAACAATTTCACGTCTGTCTCTGCGATATCAAAAATGTACTCAGTCGCAAGCACATACCAACACCAATGATCTCTGTTTATAGAGCCTTGGCCCTGATGGTGTACCTGTTTATGTTCTAAAACAATATGCAGATGCTTTTTGTTCACCACTCACTTACATCCTAGACGTTTATTTTTCCAAAAACGTTGTACTTGTTTCATTGTAATAGCAAGAATGTAAAATTCAGAGCCTTTGCTATTACTTCCCGTTTTCTAAAGCTGATGGAAAACCTAGTACTTCTCAAACTTTAATCTCCTCTTAAAAGTTTTGAAGATCCCAAACAATTTGCATATAGACAGTGTAGGAGCCTTTTCGACGCTGCAACCGTCTTACACAATAGTATCGTCTCATCATTAGATAAAGGTGCCAGACAAGTTCGTTGCATGTTTCTCGACTTCACTTCTGCTTTCGACTCTGTACCTACATGTCTCTTGCTAAATAAGCTCTTGATGACAGACACTGAGTCCTGGGTCACAAACTGATTGCATTCCTACTTCTCAGACAGAATGCAGTTCATTGTATACAAAGGTAAATCCTCCTCTGCTGTGCTCACTGAAGCTGGTGTCCTTCCAGGTGCTGTAATCTCCCAACTTCTCCTTTCTTCCTTTATTTCTACATGACTTACCATCTTCAAATTACATTTATTTTGCTGAATATGCTGACGATCTGACCGTATCTTCGCTAGTGTCAAGGTGACTGCTACCAACTGAGTGGCTTTTTATATGAAGTCAGCAAGCGGTCCAATTAGAACGGTCTTACCTTATATCCCTCCAAATGTCAAACAGTCAATTTCACCTTTAGGCATAAATCTGACCTAAACAAACTGGTTAGCACTCACGAGTTGTGCAACATAGACGGCACTGAAATAGAAACCAAGTCGGGAATTAAATACCTAGGCGTCATTCTATCTGCTGATCTTTCCTAGTCGTCTCATATCTTGATGATTTCTACATCAAGAAGTTAAGACATTCTGGAATAACGCAACCAAACCCTTACTCGTACGATTCGTCAACTCTTGCATCCTGCCTATTATTCTCGATTGTTCCGCCTTCTTTTTTCCAATGCTACTGAAGAAGGACTATATCTTATCACGCGGGGTGTTGAAGGTTGTCAGCAGCGTAATTAATGTGCCACTTGACCAGCTAGTCAATATCCTGGTCTACATGCACTTGAACTCATTCGAAAATGGGCTAAGTCCATTCCATATAAGTCACACCACCCTCTTCATTCACCACTCTCCCCTAGCATCTCATCAGGCAGGACCAGAAGCCTATATAGAAAACTATATGCTCGCACCAGCAAGTACAAAATCTCAACCATACCCTACATGGCTCGTGTTCTGTGCGATAAAGAAAGCATTAGGCATGGAATTTATAACTTACAAAATAGTCAGTAGAACAATTGGATCTCGTCTTTCCAACTCATATCATTTATAGGTACAGCGTTTTCTTTCTCTCTTTTCCATTTCTCTATTTTCGCATTTTGTTTCTTTGTTTTTTCCGTTATGTGCTGTTTTATTTCTCTCCTCCTTACAAGCTCTACTTAAAACAATATTCTTCGTAATTGCACACTCTCTGAATCTCGGCTTTGTTGTTACCGCTTACGCCAGTAAATGTGCTAGAATCGACTTTTCTGTTCACTTTCAGGTTTGCTCCGATATGCACATATGTTATCGTCAAAGTTAACTGGGACTACCCATAATCTTTGTGGAATTTTATTTATTGTTAATGTACAAACTGGATGAAATACTGTAGTGAAATGCTGAGAATTAACATTCTGTAGAACAAGCACTGCTATAAAAATAGAGCAAATTAATGATATTCTCATTACTATTATTATACAGGAGTGGGACACTGAGTTCCTGAGTAGAAATATTTGCAGTTACACAACATACTTATTGGACTCAAGGAATTCAGATCTGATCTACTGAACGTCATATCTTACTGAATCTTTGTAAATAATATTTATACATAGAAATCTCAAATATGCTGTGCATGACCGTGAAAGCAAGAACATCTTCTACTCAGGTTACTCATTGCATGAAGATAATTAAACTAGTACTACAGCAAATACAAAAGTGCAACAATAGTGTCCTTGTTTAAATAATGTAAGAATAGCAACCATATCTGAAATTGTTATCCGCATATTTGTGTATCACAATCTCTTTCTCGCTTCCTTACTCTTCCCTTCTCTTCTCTTCTCTACGGCTATCATGTATTCATAGGAATTTGAAAAATGCTGTGCATGACCCTGGAACCAAGAACATCAACATGTCAACAAAGCAGCATACCATGATAATGATAACATGATAAACACAGAAAATGCTTGACTCACTCACTACGCATTCACTTCTCTAATTACATAAACAGCATGCGTTGGGTTACACGACAACAGTGTGTTTCATTGATTTTTATGCATCAACAGAAGAGGTAGAGCGTTCACTCGTGGTCAGATTCACGCTTTGTGTATTAGCTACACTGTCATCCGTTGACGAACGCATTCTTCGAAATAATTCTTTGGTGAAATGACCTGTAGAGAAATACTGGGCTTTCGCTTAAACAGAGATTATCAGTTGCCTCAATAAAACAATTTCACGTTCATTGATATGGTGAAACGGAACTAGAAATGTTGGTGATAGCTAGGCATAGACAGTCGCTGAGATTATTGTCATTTGTGACGGTAAATCAGTGTTGGTGGAGTGGTGAGGACATACTGAACCCAATGTACCCTTATCAGCCTACTTGATTAACAATTATCATTACGAAACTGATGATAGGATTTGTGAATGGAAGGATTCTCAGGATTACTCGAGCATGCCGGAAGACACTGTGTGTTGTAGGAGTAAAGCGTTGCTCATTTCACGTGTTTCGTTTTCCCGACTTTGTGCTGGTCAGAAGTGTTCGCACAACGACATGTCGACATGAGAGTGGTTGGTGGGAAGGCAAAAATATCGACTGGAATTCTTGTGTCATATTCTTTGTATCATTTCATCTGTATTCAATTATGGCATAATTCCACCATAACTCACCATCCGTTTGATTGATCAATCCGACGAGGATTTCAGTGGATTTCATTGTTTATTTCATGCGGGGTGTTGGATTTTCCCGTATTCCTGTCCATCCTGACATGATCGTTGAAAAAAATTGTCGAGATAGATTTCAGCGTGTTTTTTGTTGATAAGCCATTATTCAAAGGAACGATGCTGTGCTGGGAGAGAGATAACAGTGTTCTGCACGATGGGCATCGTCTTCCATGGAGTAATATTGTCACTTTTCGCGACATCACTGTGACACGTGTATGGTTTAAGGCATTCAGTGTGATACCAGTATTTCGGATGAAATTCCTGCACAGCGAATTCAATGGATGTTGTGCTCTACACTTTCTCCAGGTGACTCATGCTTCCTAATGCTAAATATTCTCGAAGACGTTGGTACACACTCATAGTATTCCCTAGACGGGCAGATTCAAGTGATCCTACACGAAAGGGCGACAGATAATCAATTCCTATGGTGAAGATGTTTCTAGAGTATGACAACGTGAGAAAGACATCGAAAGCATATGCAAAGTCGATGAATTGGAGACAGGCTACTGACTGCTATTCTCTAGTCAGCTAGGAGGAAACCCCAGGAAATTCTGGATTTCCACGCGCTCCTCAACTTGTAATAATGATACCTTCTCACTCCAGTGCAAAACACGATCACCAGATAGACAAGAATGTTTCGCACTTACGAAGCAACCAAATTCATTGAAAAGGATCTCAGTGTATATTCACTTTCAACACTATCACTCATCCAATCTCACAGATGGCATCATTAACTGTCATTGAATTAGCCGCCTTTGTACAAATACACACGGATAGATAGGTTGTGTTCATAGAGAGTAATTTAGTAATTGTGAAGGAAGTGAATGCGTGCGAAAGAAATTGATGATTATCAGCATGTTGTGTACAAAGCTGAAGATTCTAAATAAAATTATACTCAAATTCTGAAAATATTCAAAAAAAACACTGTCAATATGGTGTAGATCATTCGAAGAGGAGGTAAGAGAATATGGACGATCGTGAGGTCAGCTGAAAAAGACAGCACAGAAAACGAAAGAGTGTATTTGTCACCATGAGCACATAACACTTTCAGGTCTGTCCCTCCGACATTAAAAATGTACTCAATCGCAAGCACATACCAACACCAATGATCTCTGTTTATAGAGCCTTGACCCTGATGGTGTACCTGCTTATGTTCTAAAACAATATGCAGATGCTTTTTGTTCACCACTCACTTACATCCTAGACGTTTCTTTTTACAAAATTGTTGTACTTGTTTCGTCGTAATAGAAAGAATGTAAATTCAGAGTCTTTGCCGTTACTTCCCTTTTTCTAAAGCCGATGGAAAACCTAGTACTTCTCAAACTTTAACCCTCTCTAAAAAGTTTTGAAGAACCCAAACAATTTGCATATGAACAGGGTAGAAGTGCTTCAGATGCTGCAGCCGTCTTACACAACAGTATCGTCTCATCATTAGATAAAGGTGACAAATACGTTCGTTGCATGTTTCTCGACTTCACTTCTGCTTTTGATTCTGTACCTAGATATCTCTTGCTAAATCAGCTCTTGATGATACACACTGAGTCCTGGGTCGCAAACTGGCTGCATTCCTATTTCTCAAACAGAATGCAGTTCATCGTATACAAAGGTAAATCCTCCTCTGCTGTGCTCACTGAAGCTGGTGTCCTTCCAGGTGCTGTACTCTCACAACTTCTACTTTCTTTCTTTATTTCTACATGACTTACCATCTTCAAATGACATTTATTTTGTTAAATATGCTGACAATCTGACGGTATCTTTGCCTCTCAAGTGTCAGAGTGACTGCTCCAAACTCGATGGCTTTTTATAAGAAATCAGCTAGCTGTCCAAGGAGAACGGTCTTAACTTATATCCCTCCAAATATCGAACAGTCAATTTCACCTTTAGGCATAAATCTTACCTAAACAAACTGGTTAGCACTCACGAGTTGTACAACACAGATGCCACTGAAATAGAGACCAAGTCGGAAATCAAACATCTTGGCGTCATTCTATCTGCTGATCTTTCCTAGTCGTCTCATATCTTGATGATTTCTGAGAAAATATTATGTCATACTTTTCACATCAAGAAGTTAAGACATTCTGGAATAACCCAACCCAACCCTTACTCCTACGATTCGTTAACTCTTGAATTCTGCTAATTATTCTTTACTGTCCCGCCTTAGTTTCTCCAGGGCTACTGAAGAAGGACTATATCTTATCACGTAGGGTGTTGAAGGTTGTCAGCAGGGTAATCAATGTGCCACTTGACCAGCTTGTTAATATTCTGGTTGACACGCACTTGGACTAATGCAAAAATAGGCTAAATCCATTCCATCTAACTCACACCACCCTCTTCATTCACAACTCTCCCCTTGTATCTCATCAAGCAGGAGCAGAAGCCTTTATTCAAAACTATATGCTCACACTGGCAAGTACAGAAGCTCAACCATACGCTAATTGGCATGAAACTTATGACAAATTACAAATAGTCAGTAGACCAATTGGATCTCGTCTTTCCAACTCATATCATTTACAGGGACAATGTTTTCTTTGTTTTTCTGCCTTTTCTCTTTTTTCGCATTTTGTCTCTTTGTTTTACTGTTATCTGCTGTTTCATTTCTCTCTTTCTTACAAACTCTACTTAAAACAATATTCTTCGTACCTTCACATTCTGTAAATGTCAACTTTGTTGCTACCGCTTACGCCAGTAAATGTGCTAGAATCGACTTTTCTGTTCACTTTCAGGTTTGCTCCGATATGCACATATGTTATCGTCAAAGTTAACTGTGACTACCCATAATCTTTGTAGAATTTTATTTATTGGCAATGTAAAAACTAGATGAAATACTGTAGTGAAATGCTGAGAATAAACATTCTGTAGAACAAGCACTGCTATAAAAATAGAGCAAATTAATGATATCCTCATTACTATTATTATACAGGAGTGGGACACTGTGTTCCTGAGTAGAAATATTTGCAGTTACACAACATAATTGATGGAGACAAGGAATTCAAATCTGATCTACTGAACGACATATCTAACTGTGTCTTTGTAAATAATATTTATACATAGAAATCTGAAATATGCTGTGCATGACCCTGAAACCAAGAACATCTTCTATTCAGGTGACTCATTGCATGAAGATGATTACACTACTGCCACAGCAAATACAAAACTGCATCAGTAGTGTCCTTGGTTAAATAATATAAAAATAGCAACCATATCTGAAATGTTTATCCGCATATTTGTATATCACAATCTCTTTCTCACTTCTATTCACTTCTCTTCTTTTCTCTACGGTTGTCATGTATTCATAGGAATTTGAAATATGCTGTGCATGACCCTGAAATCAAGAACATCAACAAGTCAACAAGACAGTATACGATGATAATGAGAAAATGATGAACACAGAAAATGCTTGACTCACTCACTACGCATTCACTTCTCTAATCACATCAACAGAATACGTTGAGTTACACGAGAACAATGTGTTTCATTGATTTTTATGCATCAGCAGAAGAGGAAGAGTGTTCACTTTGGGTCAGATTCACGCTTTGTGGATTAGCTACACTGTCATCTGTTGGCGAATGCGTGCTTCGAAATAATTCTGTGGTGAAATGACCTGTAGAGAAATACTGGGCTTTCGCTTAAACAGAGATTATCAGTTGCCTCAATAAAACAATTTCACGTTCATTGATATGGTGAAACGGAACTAGAAATGTTGGTGATAGCCAGGCATAGACAGTCGCTGAGATTATTGTCATTTGTGACGGTAAATCAGTGTTGGTGGAGTGGTGAGGACATACTGAACCCAATGTACCCTTATCAGCCTACTTGATTAACAATTATCATTACGAAACTGATGATAGGATTTGTGAATGGAAGGATTCTCAGGATTACTCGAGCATGCCGGAAGACACTGTGTGTTGTAGGAGTGAAGGGTTGCACATTTCACGTGTTTCGTTCTTCCAATTTTGTGCTGGTCAGAAGTGTTTGCACAACGACATGTCGACATGAGAGTGGTTGGTGGGAAGGCAAAAATATCGACTGGAATTCTTGTGTCATATTCTTTGGATCATTTCATCTGTATTCAATTATGGCATAATTCCACCATAACTCACCATCCGTTTGATTGATCAATCCGAAGAGGATTTCAGTGGATTTCATTGTTTATTTCATGCGGGGTGTTGGATTTTCCCGTATTCCTGTCTATCCTGACATGATCGTTGAAAAAAAATTGTCGGGATAGATTTCAGCGTGTTTCTTGTTCACAAGCCATTATTCAAAGGAACGATGTGAAACTGTAAGAGATATAAGAGTGTTCTGCACGATGGGCATCGTCTTCCATGGAGTAATATTGTCACTTTTCGCGACATCACTGTGACACGTGTATGGTTTAATGCATTCAGTGTGATACCAGTATTTCGGATGAAATTCCTGCACAGCGAATTCAATCGATGTTGTTCTCTACACTTTCTCGAGGAGACTCATGCTTCCTAATGCTAAATATTCTCGAAGACGTTGGTACACACTCATAGTATTCCCTAGACGGGCAGATTCAAGTGATACTACACGAAAGGGCGACAGATAATCAATTCCTATGGTGAAGATGTTTCTAGAGTATGACAACGTGAGAAAGACATCGAAAGCATATGCAAAGTCGATGAATTGGAGACAGGCTACTGACTGCTATTCTCTAGTCAGCTAGAAGGTGATGCGTAACAGTGCTATTCGGTGCACCCATCAATCGCACAATTTGAAGCCTTGTCACAGTGACAATTTTCATCCAGTTCAAGAGAGATTATAGAGTTTTTTCAATAATTTATTATTCTATAGTTTGGTTTGTAAGGATTAGTTATGTTTTACGAGTTGATCACGGACTGATATCAGTTAGAGAACCATTGAAAATCAGGGAGTACTGGACAGCTGCTGTTTCATCCTTGTTTAGGAATTTATTATTCCCCATTGTAGCATTAAGAACACAATATTCAGTGAAGAGACTCTTTTCAACGAATTTATTATCAAGCTGTACAATCGTATATATATGGTTTTTAAGAAATTATATCCGGTGAGGGAATTAGGTCAAAGGTGTGAATACATGAAATAATAATAGTATGAAATGCAATTAAAATATTTGTGATTATAATCATAGTTTAATGTCAAGTGGCACAATAATTAATGTCGTATATAGAATAATACATAAGGTGTATAGATTTTGGAAGGGGGGTACATAATTATAGGATTAGTAGACGAATATAAAATGTTACATAACATGGTATGAAATTTGATAAGACAGAATTCAATATTGTAAAAAATATAAAAATTAATAATTTTAGGTTTAAAATGTCAAGTGGGTCAAGTGAAAAAGATTCAGAGTGAGAATAGTAATAATAATAATGATAATAATATTAATAATAATAGTAGTAATAAGGGAAGAGTACATAGAATAACTAAATAAACAAAATAAATAAATGTCTATCCCTCTACGGCCAAGGCAGAAGTAGGGATTGTACATACTTCTTTATTGACAGCAACATGAAAGAATAGCAGTCTAAACTGGTTACCGACACAGTTCCAAAGAAAACCTTATTCATGAACTTGGAATTCAAAGGTGATCAAGCTTCAGATATGCTCAAAAATCGTCTCTCCAAATCAGTCAGTAAGACGTTCTATGCAGCAAAATTACATATGACTTTCACTAGCCGCAAGTTGTTCTCTACCTCTATAAAAGATAAGCTCCCCCGTCTGGCCGCCTCCATGTGCATCTATCAGTTCACCTGCTCTTATGGAGCTAGGTACATTGGTCGTAGTCAGAGGACGCTTTCCACACGGATAGGAGAACATATTCCAGCTTGGTTTTATAAGTGAGAAAGAAAGTGTGTGAGAAGCTCTATTTTGGAACACCTGATCGACTTCCGTAACTCTGTTAACCCTGACCATGATTTTAAGATCATATATAGAATCCATGCTAACTTCCCGCGTTTTATTCGTTAGAGACTTCTAAAGACAGCTGAGGCCTTGGCAATTCATGACTTTAAGCCAGACCTTTGTGTACAAAAGAAGTATGTACAATCCCTACTTCTGCCTTGGCCGTAGAGGGATAGACATTTTTTATTTTGTTTATTTAGTTATTCTATGTACTCTTCCCTTATTACTATTATTATTATAACTATTATTATCGATATAAGTATAAAACTTGGGCACTGTGGTAGAGTATAATTCCATAATGGATAAGATTTTATTTTGATAAATCACACAGTGTAGTACAGTTATATTAACTGATGACGTTTCGAGCACAAACTATTGCTCATAATCATATCATATATCATATAACTTGATATGATTATGAGCAATAGTTTGTGCTCGAAACGTCATCAGTTAATATAACTGTACTACACTGTGTGATTTATCAAAATAAAATCTTATCCATTATGGAACTATTATTATCATTATTATTATTACTATTCTCACTCTGAATCTTTTTCACTTGACCCACTTGACATTTTAAACCTAAAATTATTAATTTTTATATTTTTTACAATATTGAATTCTGCCTTATCAAATTTCATACCATGTTATGTAGCATTTTATATTCGTCTACTAATCCTATAATTATGTACCCCCCTTCCAAAATCTATACGCCTTATGTATTATTCTATATACGACATTAATTATTGTGCCACTTGACATTAAACTATGATTATAATCACAAATATTTTAATTGCATTTCATACTATTATTATTTCATGTATTCACACCTTTGACCTAATTCCCTCACCGGATATAATTTCTTAAAAAACCATATATATACGATTGTACAGCTTGATAATAAATTCGTTGAAAAGAGTCTCTTCACTGAATATTGTGTTCTTAGATTATAGAATGTAAAATCTTTCGCCTTTCATATATTAAAAGTGAAAATTAGCGGTGTAATAGTGACTTTCACAAAGGATCAAGTGTTGAGCTATTACAAAGTTCCTCGTCATAATCGATGCACTTCGTAGCAACAGCAGAGTCGCCTTCGTCTGCTGACGTAGTGATCTGTTGGTGCAGGCGTGTTTTATACTGCTTACCATTTCAAATGTTGCACACAATCTCTTTACGATTGAGATAAGTGAAAGATGTTTGGAGGAAATTACGAAGGCCTCCTTATAACTACTCCCAGAATAGTGGCTTGCAGTCGCCGTGTATCGCAGGTGTCAAATGAAATTAATGGATTGTAATAAGCCTGCAGTCAGCAACTAGACAGATTTTGTGCTTCATTTCTTCACGCCACAGAGACATATTCCACTCTAGGAGGTAGCTCATATGATCAGTGGCTTTTCACAAACTTCTGACTGACGGCGTCACTATCAACGGAAGAAATTTGAAAGAATTCACTTCCTTCGCTTCACTGAGACAGAGACAGACATTCATCATAAGAGAAGGACGTAAACAACCAAGAATATTCAGTGTGGAGTTCTGTCTAACGGATAATATTTATCCTCAACACTCGTCTTCGTTAATGGGATACCTGAAACCTCTGACGCACTAAGAATTTCAGTGTGTAACTGTAACAGAACACAATCATACTGTTCGAAAATGCGAAACATTCGCTTTACCGTGTTCACTGAATAGTGTGGAAAGTGTGAAATCAATTGGTCATCACAGGGTCACAATATTGGAGGCATGGAGATCAATTCTGAGGAAGTAGGGATCGGTTGCAAATACGTAACTCAAAATGCTGCTTCGACTGAAACAAAAGCACAGGTCTGATGCCAGATCTGTTGCAAAACATACCACTGCATTCGCTTCAAGTCGTGTCTTCACACTGCTTCTCAACACTGTTTATCTTGCTTGACAACGCACTTGAAGTTTAGGCATTCTAGTATGCCAATTTGAGTCGCTCAATGTCACATAAGCAAGGACAATAGAATGACTCAATTTGCAGTTATGCCCAAATGAGTATGGCAACAGCGTCTGTTCATCAGTGAGTGAACTGGTGACACAGTATTAGCCTGAAAATGCAGTCGAATGAGCATTCACTGAAGGACAGCTACACAGTCTCTTCACAAAAACCGAAAGTTGTCATTCAAGAAATAATTGTAAACTGTCTGAATTCAGAAGCTCTCTGTGTGTTCAAGAATTCGACTGGCTTTGTGGAGCTAGTCAAATTTCGCTGTCGGAATGATTCTTACATACACCATGATAACAGGTCGTTCATCACCGTCTACGTTCAAGAAACTTTCAGTTCGATTAGACATCACTGAAGCATTCATGATGAAGAATGAGAGAGATCGGGATTTCCGAATCGAGGCTTTTCACTGGCGATTAGCGGAGTTACTAATGTGATGTTGCATTCAGCTCTTGGTGATTAGGATATGTAACTACCTACCTGTTAGGGACTGCGAACTGCCCACCACGATATATGTGACAAAGCACACAATCATGTCTTCACAGTCAATGCATCCAGAAACTGAATACTGTTGAGCTGATTCAACTAACATCTTGACTATTTGTATCGTCCAAATCAGTTCAAGTAATCACCGAATCACTTATAAGGATTTCAACCGAGCATTACAAGTAAGTTTGAAAAGATTATCTCAGAAAGAATTACTCTCTCACTCTCGAAAATATGTCAGTTCAATTCGACTGTGATTACTTCCAATGATGTGTGATATCGTCATTGTGGCTGTGGACTTCGAAGGCATAGCCTGAATACCACCTGTAAATGATGAGAATGTAACTCGAATTATATTTTATTTCAATGAAAGTTTCATCAAGCCAGCGAACCCACTTTCTTCATCCTTAATCCACAGGGGGATTAAAGTTGCAGTTTTCCTCTCATTCCGCTATAGCAGTTACTGATTACATCACATTAGTAACTTCGCTAATCGCCAGTGAAAAGCCTCGATTCGGAAATCTCAATCTCTGTCATTCTTCATCATGAATGCTTCAATGATGTCTAATTGAACTGAAAGTTTCTTGAACGTAGACGGTGATGAACGGCCTGTTATCATAGTGTATGATAGAATCATATCGACGGCTGACCGTGAGAACTGAGTAGACCGACTTTGGTTAAACTGAGAAGATTCAAAGACAGATCGACATTTCACAGATTGTTTTCCTCTGGTTTGTAAGAATTCCGAATGTCAGTAGGTGGAAGAAACAAACCTGATGTTAGATGAGGCAGTAAAGCCAGCCCTTCTTGTGAAAGTAGAGAAGACGCGAGTGATGAAGATATGCGAGGAACAACAACTAACAAGGTGAGAGAGTCCTAATCTGAATCACATACCTGGCCGGCTTCATAACAACCACAGGAGGCACAGCTGATTATGTTAATTTGGTCGATATATGTGAGGAAGTTCCAAGAAGCGTTGTTCACTCTGAAATCAGCATAGAAGTCAACCACAATGAGACCGAGGAACGAGACCAGAATATTCGAAAACAATGCCAATCGCATCAGTGACTTCCTACGATTCAGAAAGACGGAGTGTGTTTCAATGGAACCACTTCTACGAGTATTCAGATTTTCATCAAAAGCTGTCTTTGCTGCCAGCATATATAAATGAGACTGGGCGGTATCTACAAGTGAAAAAAAATTTATTCTGTGAAATAGCCTGATACCGTTTGCCCAACAAATATGCAGAAATAAAATGGAGAGAAGTGAGTGAATTGGCGGTAAGCTAGTGTAGGCTTGTGTAACACTGCCAACACAATGCTCGGATAATCATCAAAATAATTTGGAGGAGAACGATAATAGACGATATAGACATTTCAGTGAATTGCGTATATCCATGTAGCTGAGTGTTACTTCAGTTCGGGGTCACACTAAAGATGGCTGTATCTATCGATGATGACGTCGATGTCGCATAATTCTAAGTGGTGTCGGACTAGTGCTCACCAGCTAGCTACCCAGTAATCACCACCATTCAAACACTTTCAAATGGATGACGTGTCGTGATCAAGCTTGAATGGAATTATTTCACTTCTATATTATGAACTCATAAAAATATTAGAATGAAATTCTGCATTTTGCACGACAACACCATTAGTCAAACTTCAGTCAACAAATTAGAAATTCGTGAATTTATGCAAGTGAGAAGAGATGATATGTAAGGAATGCATAAGGAATACATGATGGCGGATATCAATGAGTAATGGGGAATTTGAAAATATTCAGTCAGACCAGCGTCAGAGAACAAACCACCACCTCGAAGAGAGAATAGGGTAAATAGAAACGCTTGTATACCGATCATAAGAATGGGTGAATTTACGAAATGCTGTATACTACATTCACTGAAGCACTGTTAGATTAGTGAAACACTGATCAAATCAATCATTCAAATAACGTAATGCATACAATGAAATTCCATATTAGTTTGTTTATTAGATATATCACACAGTGAGTGAAACAGTATTACTTACTGGATGACGTTTCGAACAAAATTTATTACTGTTCATAATCATATCAATTGTGATCACACGACTTTGACACTTGAGTTTTATAGCTTTCTTTGTTTTCTCCTATTTGTCGTCGTAGGGGGAGTAGAATTTTCCAGATATCGGGGACAGGTGATGAATCATTCCTATTACATGTATTTGCAGTTGATTCGATGAACAAAGCTTCTGTTTTCAATCTCTCCCCATACCCTGTGAAATTAGATTGTAAAACTGTCATCTTATCCCATCCTATTGTATGGTTGTGTGTGACTGCATGTAGTGAGTGGTATAGCTGGAATATTCTCTAGATTTCTTATCTTATTCGGGTCAACCAATCTAGATTTTGCTGTTTTTATGTTCAGCTAGTCTGACTGCCCCTGTTCTACTAGTTTGACCTATGTATTTGACCTGACAATCATTCCAGCAGGGCATGAGATAAACTAAATTGTTTTGTTTTAAAGGCTCTACAGGATCCTTTAGCCGACAAAGCTTGTTTCTAATTGAGTTTGTGGGTTTAAATGCCGTTTTTATTCCTGCCTTTTTGAGAATTTTGCGTAAGGCTTCCGAGGTTCCTTCCTTGTATGGAATTACTACTGATGATTTAGACTCCTTATTGTTGGTGTCGTCATAAATCTTATTATTATTGTCACTATTATCATTATCATTATTATTGTTATTATCACTATCGCCACTGTCATTATTTATTTTATTTTTACATTTCCTGACATATTTCCTGACTAATTTATCCGGGTAATTATTAAGTTTCAAGGCTTCTTTTATATGTATCAGTTCTTGGTTTAGATTTTCTTTGGTACTACTTAATTTTTGTGCTCTGTCATTTAAACATTTCACCAATCCTATTTTTACTGACATCGGATGGGATGATTGGAAGTCCAAATATCTGTTTGAGTGTGTGGGTTTCCTGTAAACACTAGTGTTTAACTTCCCATCTTCTTTCCTCTTTACGTTGCAGCTCCCCTTCCTGATTTTCCAATTCATAAGTGAATTGAATTGCCTCAACCTTCGAGTTTATGTGTTCGAAAAACCTGTCTATATCTTGTGTTCTAAGTACAGTGAATGTGTCATCTACGTACCTCCACCATACTTTTGGGGTTGGGGTGAACGTTTCAATCGCTATGCTTTCCCACTTATTCATGAATATATCTGCTACCACTGGAGATATTGGTGATCCCATGGCAACTCCCTCAGTTTGTTTGTCCATTTTCCCTTGGAATTTAAATACTGTGGAAGTCAGGCATAGCTGTGCTCCCAGCATTATGTCCTCAAGTGGCACTTTTGTCCTAAGTTCGAGGTCTCGGTCAGAAATGAGTTCGTTTCTGACTGCCTCTATAGCCATATTTATTGGTATACGTGTGTATAAACTGACAATGTCAAAACTAACCATTTCTTCTTCATTATCTAATTTTAAATTATCTAATCTATGTTTTAGTTCATAAGAATTAGTTAGTCTAGATTTCGAGTAGATTTTTGGGGGATTTAATACCATGGCTAAATATTTAGATAATTCATAAGTAGGTGAATTTCTAAAATCAACTATAGGCCTAATAGGGTATCCTGACTTATAAACTTTAACAACAACATACATACTACTGGGGTTATTAGTTTTGGGCATTAAATTAAACCACTTAGACTCACCTAGAAACGGCATCATTCGGCGTATAAGATCCGTACAATAGGATGGGATAAGATGACAGTTTTACAATCTAATTTCACAGGGTATGGGGAGAGATTGAAAACAGAAGCTTTGTTCATCGAATCAACTGCAAATACATGTAATAGGAATGATTCATCACCTGTCCCCGATATCTGGAAAATTCTACTCCCCCTACGACGACAAATAGGAGAAAACAAAGAAAGCTATAAAACTCAAGTGTCAAAGTCGTGTGATCACAATTGATATGATTATGAACAGTAATAAATTTTGTTCGAAACGTCATCCAGTAAGTAATACTGTTTCACTCACTGTGTGATATACCTAATAAACAAACTAATATTGAATTACTTACTACCACAGTGCCCAAGTTTTACTCATACAATGAAAATCACGACTGCATCTCGCTCATCTTACCTCACTGCTTCACACTAGCAACATCAAATAGAATCACAATAAGCACAAAATACACCCACTCAACTTCTCATTCACTCACTCATCCAACCACACAAACAGTGAACATCAGAACAATTTTATTGGTCACAGTCATTTACCGACCGACAGGGGTGGTCACCCCACAGTCTTTTTGCAAAGTATAAATACGTGTCCATATTCCTGCCTTTCCGTCATCATCATCGTCATCATCGATAAGTATCAGTGACATTCAGTGAGAATGGTGAGTCAATGTGTGACATTTGATGGTGATGTTCATGCCTCATTCTGTTTAGATTTGCTACCTACTCCTGACAGTTCTAGTGATTTCAGCTGCCGACAGTGCACCTACTCAGGCGAACCATTCAACCAGAGTCGACGTGCTTCACAATTCATCCCTCCAAGGTGAGATATGTTGTACACTTTCTCAGTAATTTGTGCATGTGAAATATTCTGGTTTGTTTATGCACACCAGCTATTATTTGAAATATTGAAGTCCGCTGTCCCCACTCAGTGACTGTTTGTCTTCGTTAGGCATGTATATCCAAAAACACCTTGATATTTCTCACCTTGGTGTCAATAAATATGATCTCGCTCTTTCTCTCTTTACTTCGGCTATCTCCTACGGGAGGATGAGCCGGCTTCATGAACATCTCGAATCGTTTGTAAGAGAGTACATGAAGTTTCATGGGGATTTGGTACGAGTGATGTCCCCAGAATCGCTCGGCCTTTTGTTTGAGAGTGTAGCTCTAGCCTTACACAACCAAGTGTGACCTACAAGGCAGTAGGAGTGGAGTAGGG
This sequence comes from Trichobilharzia szidati, assembly GCA_944472155.2. NCBI lineage: Eukaryota > Metazoa > Platyhelminthes > Trematoda > Strigeidida > Schistosomatidae > Trichobilharzia > Trichobilharzia szidati. The sequence goes on along the minus strand of OX235275.1, from coordinate 48,184,387 downwards.
AGTCCACTATCCATTGGCAGCCGTTGACCGGAGTTCGGTTCATACGCCTTTTTGAATGGGGCCAGACATCCAACAAGCCCTTTGTCCATACGTCTGCCGGTGAGGTCCAGTGAGCTTCATACGCCAGTCGTTGGAGGTTTGGAATCAGGGTTTAGCCATCTCCCCTAGACTGTCATCCAATGGACAGTCAACCCGGTGAAGAGCGCCGGGCGTCCGCTTTCGCGTTCTCACTTTGGTAAAAAAACACCTCCGCCACGTGAAGGCAGTGAGTAGGACTTCCTCAGGAGAGGCTACGTAAGACGCCCGGTGATATGGGAGCATTTCAAGAGGTGTGCGGAGGGGTGGCCAACCCGCAGCGCAAGGCACCCACCCCCGAACATCCTGAGGCTTTGGATCTCGCGCCACCAATTTGCCGACAAAGACATGCAGGCTGGCTGACTGCTTTGTTTGCACAATGCCATGCTGACATGGAATATTCATTAATTGGAAGTCATACGTTGTGGAGTGATGCACTGCTTTCGTCTCTGTCTCAATGGCCTTGAAACTATCTATAATGATGACAGACAGCTTATTCTGCAAACAGACGAGAATTTCACTTGCGCAAATGTGAATCAGATTGCGACATGATGCTGAATGTGTTTTTTTTCTCTTTTCATTTTGCAGGTGGTGATAAGAATTCTGGTCCCCAGTATCATAGAGCTGTGGATAAACGGTGGTCAAATTTTTGGATATTTTTCGTTTCACCGTTTTGGTACATAGCGCGAAAGATTTAAAACAGCACAGATGCACTGTGATGTACATAATTTACTTTCCAATAAAAAAAGTTATAATAAAATTTGAAGCTACTTTTGTTTTTCAACACAAATCCGTCCTGCAGTAAGAATAGGTCGATAAGCGTAACAGTGTAAGAAAACCTGAGGCCGATTATTTGCCACTAGTTATCAGATGAAATGAAATGCGTATTGATAGTCCAAAGAATGCATGCAAAGAAATTCTGAGAAAGCGTATATTCCAGAAATCCATGAGCCAGCATATCAACCGTTCATCACCGTCTACGTTCAAGAAACTTTCATTTCAATTAGACATCATTGTAGCATTCATGATGAAGAATGACAGAGATTGGGATTTCCGGATTGAGGCTTTTCACTGGCGATTAGCGAAGTTACTAATGTGATGGAATAAGTAACTGTTATGGTGGAATGAGAGGAAAGTTACAACATTCATTCTCTATAGATTAAGGATGAAGAAACTGGGTGGGCTGGGTTGATGAAACATTGATTGAAATAAAATATAATTGGGGTTACATTCTCATCATTTACAGGTGGTATTCAGACTATGCCAAATGTAGCTACGACAATTCAGAACAGAGATAATTCACTCAACTTCGGCGCTATGTAATCTGAGTTTGTGCATCTTCACTGAAATATGTTTCTGCGTGTTTGTGTGTGTTTGATTTTGTATCATCCATTGATGTGTTTTGTTGATAAGATGTGAAGTTTGTCGACAGAATCCAGCGATTTCTCGTTATTATTGTTGTTATTCCTCTGGGTCCTACTTAGAACATGGGGATTCAATAGCATATCTGCACTTGTCCTATTCTTTCCGATACGCTTCTGCTGATGCCCAAATTGCCATACTCTCTGATTTCTTTCACGCAAAGTCTCAAATATTTCGCCCCAGGACCCACGTCCAACTTGTCGTCTCACAGCAGCGTTCCACTCGAGAGAAATCCTGAAATGAGTGAGATTTTGCCGAACGGTATCCTTAGTGGCGTGTATCCAACCCATATTCATTTCCTTCACAAAATTTGTTTAGGAATGAGTTTTTTTGCTTGTTGGTTAGCTGACAGATTTTCTTGATGCTAATCGCTTCTGACTAGTCGTCGCAGATTCAGTATGTGTTCATCAAAGTTAGGTTTTGGTAGACGTCTGCACAGGCCAGTTTGAAATGCTTTTCTTGAATCGTAGTGCACGCTCCTCTCCCATATAGAGTCAGGCATCAACATTTCAAATCTTTGCGTCTATCCTGAGCCAGTGAATGTGATTTTCTAAATGACTTCAGAGTGATGGAGGTGTATCTTGCGTTTCCGATTCTCTCTAATTCGGCATCTTCATCCATTCCGCCTGCCTATAGTTGAAACGACGTTTTTGCGAGACAGTGAAATGATAGAAGTGACCTCTTTCAAATGTCTTCCGTTGATAGGGAAGCCATCATTCATGCGTTTGTGAAACGTTGTCAATTGTGTGAGATGCTTCGTTGCGTAAAATATCTCAGACACATAACGAAATCTCACACTGAGTCTCCCTAGTTGCTGACTACAAAGCTGGCGATGCGAAATCGAAGAATGAAAAAGGTAGTCATTGATTTATGCCATAAAAGGCTTATTACGATTCATCAATTCCATCTACCATCTGCAATACATAGCATCTCTTAGACACTATTCAAAGAGCAGTTATAAAACTACTCTAAAAATTTCGGTAATAACTTGTTTCACTAATCAATCCATTGTGAACTTGAATCGAAATGAGATGGTGATTTAGTCTGAACTAAAGACGATTCTTCACTAAACCATCAATTAAGACTGTAACAGTCAACACAGCAAGCATTATCAGACGAATGATTTTGCCTGCAACATCAGATCAGGTATCCATTTCCCGTGATATAAGCAGAAGCGAACGACAGTCATCTAAATAACTACAGAAAGAAGAACCGAGATATTTTCAGCAAGTCAACAAATAGAGCCGATTCTACTGTTGTTATGAATTGTATTGAGAATAACGAGAATAATCTGTGAGACAACCAAATACTGTACCCATGTTGAGGTTGCCATGGAAAAATCAAGTGATAATTCCCGTATAATGCTATGCAGAGGATGAAAAATATCAACGTGCATATGCTTCATATCCTGTAACCCATGTGTGGACCAGATGGCAGCGCTAATCATCCAACTGATGCAGACTGAAGAATAAGAGTCAGTACCCTGCTCGGAAATGCTATCGACGTCGTTCTCACGTTCCCAGACAACCGATAATCTCTGTGGAAGCGAAAGCCCAGTTTTTCTCTACAGGTCATTTCATCACACAATTACTTCGAAGCACGCATTCGCCAACAGCTGGCAGTGTAGCTAATCCACAAAGCGTGGATCTGACCACAAGTGAAACACTCTTTCTTGTCTTTTGTTTCATCAAATTCAATGAAACACATTGTTTTTGTGTAACTCAATGCATACTGTTGATGTAATTAGAGAAGTGAATGCGTTGTGAGTGAGTCAAGCATTTTCTGTGTTTATCATGTTCTCATTATCATGGTATGCTGCTTTGTTGACATGTTGATGTTCTTGGTTCCAGGGTCATGCACAGCATTTTTCAAATTCCTATTTATAAATGACAATCGTAGAGAAGATGAAAGAAGATAATAGAAGAGATAAAGAGATTGTGATATAGAAATATGCAGATAAAAATTTCAGATATGGTTGCTATTCTTACATTATTTAACGAAGGACACCATTGATGCAGTTTTGTATTTGCTGTGGCAGAAGTGCAATCATCTTCATGCATTATCTTCTACTCAGGTTACTCACTGCATGAAGATAATTACAGTAGTGCTACAGCAAATACAAAACTGCATCAATGGTGTCCTTCGTTAAATAATGTAAGAATAGCAACCATATCTGAAATTTTTATCTGCATATTTCTATATCACAATCTCTTTATCTCTTCTATTATCTTCTTTCATCTTCTCTACGATTGTCATTTATAAATAGGAATTTGAAAAATGCTGTGCATGACCCTGGAACCAAGAACATCAACATGTCAACAAAGCAGCATACCATGATAATGAGAACATGATAAACACAGAAAATGCTTGACTCACTCACAACGCATTCACTTCTCTAATTACATCAACAGTATGCATTGAGTTACACAAAAACAATGTGTTTCATTGAATTTGATGAAACAAAAGACAAGAAAGAGTGTTTCACTTGTAGTCAGATCCACGCTTTGTGGATTAGCTACACTGCCAGCTGTTGGCGAATGCGTGCTTCGAAGTAATTGTGTGATGAAATGACCTGTAGAGAAAAACTGGGCTTTCGCTTCCACAGAGATTATCGGTTGTCTGGGAACGTGAGAACGACGTCGATAGCATTTCCGAGCAGGGTACTGACTCTTATTCTTCAGTCTGCATCAGTTGGATGATTAGCGCTGCCATCTGGTCCACACATGGGTTACAGGATATGAAGCATATGCACGTTGATATTTTTCATCCTCTGCATAGCATTATACGGGAATTATCACTTGATTTTTCCATGGCAACCTCAACATGGGTACAGTATTTGGTTGTCTCACAGATTATTCTCGTTATTCTCAATACAATTCATAACAACAGTAGAATCGGCTCTATTTGTTGACTTGCTGAAAATATCTCGGTTCTTCTTTCTGTAGTTATTTAGATGACTGTCGTTCGCTTCTGCTTATATCACGGGAAATGGATACCTGATCTGATGTTGCAGGCAAAATCATTTGTCTGACAACGCTTGCTGTGTAGACTGCTACAGTCCTGATTGATGGTTACGTGATTGGTCGTATCACTAAGATGTAGAATCGTCTTTAGTTCAGACTAAATAACCATCTCATTTCGATTCAAGTTCACAATCGATTTATTAGTGAAAGAATTTTTTAACGAAATTATGAGGGCTGTTTTATAACTGCTCTTTGAATAGTGTCTAAGAGATGCCATGTATTGCAGATCGTAGATGGGATTTATGAGTCGTTATAAGCTTTTCAAGGCATATATCAATGACGACCTTTGCATTCTTCCATTTCGTATCACCAGCTTTGTAGTCAGCAACTAGGGAGACTCAGTGTGAGATTTCGTCATGTATCTGAGATGTTTTACGCAACGAAGCATCTCACACAAATGACAACGTTTCACAAACTCACGAATGATGGCTTCAGTATCAACGGAAGACATTTGAAAGAGGTCACTTCTATCATTTCACTGTCTCGCAAAAACGTCGTTTCAACTATAGGCAGGCGGAATGGATGAAGATGCCGAACCAAAGAGAATCGGAAACGCACTGTGAATTTAGTTTTAAAATCACGTGAACTGACTCAGGATAGATGAAAAGATTTGGAATGTTGATACCCGGACTGAGTGTCTTCCTCTATATGTAAGAGGAGCGTGCACTGCGATTCAAGAAATGCATTTCAAACAGGCCAGAGCAGGCGTTTACCAAAATCTAGCGTTGATGAACACATGCTGAAGTTGCAACAACCAGCCAGAAGTGATCAGCAACAAGAAATTTGGTCAGCTAACCAACAAGCGAAAACTCATTGCTAAACAAATTTTGTGAAGAAAATGAATATGGGTTGGATACACGCCACTAAGGATACCGTTTGGTAACATCGCACCCATTTCAGGATATCTCTCGAGTGGAACGCTGCTGTGAGATGACGAGTTGGACGTGGGTCCTGGGGCGAAATTGTTGAGACTTTGCGAGAAATAAATCAGAGCGTATGGGCGATTTTGGGATCAGCGGAAGGGTATCGGAAAGAATAGGACAAGTGAAGATATGCTATTCAATCTCTATGTTCTAATTGGGACCCAGGGGAAGAACAACAATGAGAAGTCGCTGGATTCTGTTGACAAACTTCACATCTTATCAACAAAACACATCAACGGATGATACGAAACCAAACACACACAAACACACACAAAGATATATCATTGAAGATGCACAAAATCAGTTTACAAAGCGCCAGAGATGAGTGAAGCATCTCTGTAGACGAATTTTTTTCTGAATTTTTGTAAGCTTGTGCTCCTGTGAGACGATGACCTCCATTTATTTGGGTCTTTATGTTCATTCACTGCTATGTCCAGTGATCTGGATGTTCGACCCGCATATTTAATTGGACACTTGCCACAAGATATTTGGTAAGTTACCTTAACACTTTTCTCCATTATTTCATCCGGATGATTTGTTGATTTATTTCACTTCTAATTAGTTGGATTCCTTGGTTTAAACGTTGTGCGAATGGCAATATCGCAGCAGTTGTCGAAAGAAGATGGAGGACACCACCAGTGAGAGCCTATCTGTCAGGTTATAAGGTTCCTGGCTTTCGAACAACTTGCTCTTTGCTGAAATCAAAAATAGATACTTATCTTTCTCATGCTAACTCCAACTGTTCATACAAATTTGCATGTATCTGTGGGAGAAGTTACATTTGAAGAATATAAAGAAGGGCATACCTAAGGTGTTTTCAACGCTAACCGAAACGCCTATGTCTAAAAGGAAGAAATGCTTGAAACAGTGTCAAAGGCAGGCATCTCCTTGACATGGGACATGAGGTGGACATCGCAGAATGTTTAAAAATTGTCAATGGAGAAAAGAGTTCAGTTCTTCTTATGTCGGCCAAAACATTCTTCTTCAGGCACGAGAAATCTGAATGATGCTTTCAGAAAGAAGCAATTTTCAGTCTTTCCCTGACCTGCGTGATATTTGAATGTTCTCATCCTCCCTTTTACCTGATTACGTTATGCCGAATGTTTGCCTTCAATATAATGGTTATTGTTTAATAATAATGATAACCAAAGAAATATGTCCAACCTTTGACCCTCCAATGGCAATCATAAACAGGTAATTCTTTTGATAGTGACTATCCCATCACCTTTCTTATCCAAACTTCCTGTTTCTTCATGTTATTTTTAAGTTTTTCATAATCCCTATTCACACTACCATATTTTCATATCTGAACCTCCTGTCTATTTTGTGATTTTATTATTTGTAATCCCTGATTGTATAAACAGTTATTCGTCATATTAGTTATGATCCCACTAGATTTTTTACCCAAACATCCTGTCTTTTCTTTGTTATTTCTACATTTCTAACCCTGAATTACACAGTATGTCAATCTTCTCAGTAATTGTGATGCTATTTTGTTTGAGTTCTATTCGTCCACCTGTTTATTATGGCATTTTTATTCCTATTTGTAATTTAATTAATTTGATCCTTGGCCAGAAATTATTCTGGAACTTTCTCACCCATTTAGCATAAAAACATGAATATACAGCTATCTAGTTAATGACTTCGTCGAAAAGAAAATTTTCTTCGCTGCAACCGTCTTTTTTATCATTGTTGTAAATGAATGTGAACATTGAACGTTGACTCACTGGTCTTGGTCGCCATTGGTGGGCAACTTGAAGGCACGAATGATTCAATCGCGTACAAGTTGGAAGAAGATGAAAGAATACGAATAAAAGTACAGTACATTCCTTGTAAAACATTTGTTTATAGACATTGTGCAGAGTATTGACTTTAACTGCCGAACAATAAAACTTCTCTTTTCTTTTGTTTTGAAATAAAGGTCAATGTTGTACTCCGTCACTGTCGGTTTGAGCGTCTTCAGAGACAATAGGAACTTAGGGTTAAGTTCCTTGACAATTCCTTTGATCTAATGTGTATATTTTTTGTGATTGTTGAAGTTTTTTCCTGAAATGCCTCATGTTGCTTATCAGCGTTCACGTTACTTATGTGGACGCAAAATGCAGTGCTTTTTGTACTCGTAGGAAAAGGATTATTTGACTGTTGTGAAAGTCCTTAAAAAATATAAAAAAACTTATTCTTCGCTTGAATTGCAGTGGAAATGACACAGTGGGCAGGTGAAAGCCGGCCCTCAGGACAAAAGTTAGCCAGGCAGTGTATCTTCTCTCGATGAAAGCAAGACTATTCGCGAGGATTTAGAATGTCTGTACGTTGTATGAAGCTGTAAAGGATATCTAGGTACACAAAAAGATTGGAAGATATCGTTTGGAAGTGCTAGGAATCGGTGGGAGCAGAAGGAGTGGATGTGGACTAGTGAAATAGTCAACTGGTGAGTCCGTTATCTACTTCGGTCACCAAAAAAACAGCTGCCAGCACACTGAGGCAGTGAGCGGCTTGCATGATGTCAACAATGACAGACAAAGCTCCAATGCAGTAGAAATTGATTTCATCCATGATTCACCTCAAATGAAAGGAAAGGAGACTACAATTATCCATTGCTTTGCACAGTGCTACAAACTACTCGAAACATACGGAGAAAGAAGATTTCTATGGGCAAAAACAAACAGTAATGGACAATATCTGGAATAGAGACATCAAAATCCTTGTGGGTAATATGAATGACAAACTGGAAGCAGACAGTATAGGAAGACAACTCATCATGTGTAGAGTGGCTCTCACTCGGCGATTTCAGTGATTTGGTTACCGTAGGTAGTGTGTGCAAACACAAGCCTACACACAAGGCAACATGGGATTCACCTAACGGGCACAACACCAAACAGATTATTTTCAACTCAGTGACGCCGAAGAAAAGTGAGAGGTAGCCAGCCTGCTGAGCAGATCTGGGTTCACTCAGAACATCATCTACTTCAAAGAACCTTCGCGGTCAAATTAAAATCCCTCAGAACAACTGGAGACAGATCAAAGCTCAACAATTAGAAATTGAAAGACAGAACTGCAAGGGATTTCTTCACTACAGATCAGATAAAGACAAAGTTAGAGACAATAGGTCGAATCACTGAAGAAACCGGTGTGGGAGAACATTGAAACCTACTCTGTGAAGTTGATGTTCAATGCAACGTGTGAAACTGTTCCAGGAAGAAAAAAGAGGCAAGGCCCTCAACGGACACCTACCTGGAAGCTAATCGAGGAGAGAAGGATGGTGAAACAGAATGGTGACGACTCACCGCAAAGATGAACGAGAGAAGGAGAAGCAGAGTTCAGTCTGCACTGCACTAAATACAGAAGCGAAGAAGATATCAACGCAGGTGTAAACAATAAAGGATGTTCCAGAGAACCCAATTACTAAGGAGGAGAATCAGATAAAACAAAAGCCTGATCACTTCAAATAACTATCGATCCGACAACCACTGGCTACTAGTCCATAAATACACCACCTACACCTGACACAAAAATTCCAGTGGGTATCACTTTTCCAACAAAAGCGGATATCCTGAATGTAATGAAGCCCAGTCGGGATGCAGTCAGATAAGACGCATTTCCGACCGGAGTACTGAAAACCGACGTAGAGATTACGGCGTTTGTGGGAACACCAGTGTTACGAAACGTTTGAAAGAAATAAAGGTGACAACGGACTGAAAGAAAGTCTACCTGTGAAACTACCATGGAAGAGCAACATAGGACTGTGCCAGAAGTGGCGTCGAATCATGTTCGTTAAAACAAAAACTATTGTTATTGAAACATGACAGCCTAGAGCATGATGAACTCAGTTCCCTCTGAAAGTAAAGGAATGAAAAAGGTCGTGCGTGTGCCTACATGCTCTGAGTTTTGTATGACATTGGTTGGAGCAAATGGATGTGAGGATTCATAAGAAGCACACTGGAATCAATAGTCTAAATGGCTGGTGTTACCAAGCAGTTTGTTTCCAATATTTTGCATAAACGTCTCCAGCTACTAACAATGTAATGCTAGTAGTAAATGTAAATTTAGGCAAAAATATTTTCTCTCTTTCAATAGAAGATAAACAAAGCAGAATACATGGTTCAGAGAAGAGTCTCTTGCCGGAGGCGAATTCATTCCCTTATTAGCTGTGCAATCTCAATTATATATAATTGCGTTTGTGCGTGTGTGTATTAGGTATGTGCCATAGACATAAAAATTATTTGTGGTCATTGGTGTCAAGACATTTCAAAATGTGATGAATAATCGAATTGTAACAAGTGAGAGGGTGTAACTGTTTGGAATAGTGTAGTGGCGATGAGTTGTCAGAGAACAAGAATCTTGGTTTCAAATGTAACTCAGCTTGTTATATCCTCAAGAGAAAGAATTTCAGAATCTCTATAAAGAATATTCAGCACAGCAACGCTTAGAGTAGTGTTCCCCAGTCGCCCGTTGATCTGCAGAAGCCTTAGGCACAAGATCCCACATCTGGTCACTGATATGTGCATATATCAGTTCATCTATTGCTGTGTAGCCAGACAAACACATTCGTGGTTTGGTGCGTATGGTGTCCAGAAGTATTCAGGAACTCAATAAAATGTATCAACCGTGTTGACTTGTGCTGACTTGATGTTTGTCTGCTTGTTTTGTTTATTCTAACCCCTGAAAAAATTTGCAATTTTCAGAACTCTTGTTTAATTCAATAATTCTTCTTGTTTTAATGTGCATCTCAATCATAACACACCCATGAAACTATTCCTTTTTATTACGTAACTGCATTACTCCTATTCAACTGTCCATTTACCTTGACGAACACTAATAACTATGTTTTCTGACTACCCTCTTACCGGTCTCAAATTGATCTTTCTTCGCTGAACAACGTCTTTTGCTTTCACTAACGTCTGGATTAGGATTTCTGATTACTTAGTGTTAACATCATCTGAAATCGTTTTGGGTTGATAAACTATGTGTGATGTCTGAAGGTGAAATTAAATCCTGAGTGGCGAGAGCGTTCAAAGTAGCTGCTTCCGAATATATAGTGCATCGCTCTACGAGACTATTAACCAGTTCATTATTATCCTGCTTTATCCTCCTTTGATGCCCGAACGCCATATTCTATTACCTGTGCGTCGGTGGCATAGTGGTTAGGACTCTCGCCGACCATGCACATGGTCCCGGGTTTGATCTACTGCCAACGCACACCCGATATCTATGGTTGGCCTGCAAAATTTGGGCTACGTATATCCATGCTGAAAATTCCATACTTGTACTGAAAAGACGGTGTGGCATCAAGCTGTAATCAAAATAAATAACTATAAATAATAAAAAAATAGATTATGCACTGTCTCTGCAACGAATTGAACAATGTCTGATAATACACGATAAACGGACACACAACTAGATCGAAACGAAATATTACGCCACATCTCATCACGATATATTTCTGTTCTTTTTGTAAATTTTCACTGTCTTTTCACATGAAGTCATTCCTTGCTTTGGGAAAAAACGTTTTACAACTCAATTTATTAATTGTTATGTCTCAGTGGTACACAAATAGTATACAATTTATTTTGAAATAAAAACTTCTAATCGTGGACTCACTCAATGACTACAAATGTGAAAACACCAGCTTGACCTCATTGGGTCGTGATGGTAGTTAAAATAGTATTCAGAATGGGTAGCATTATTTTAAATCAAATGACACTGAAACCCACTACTCTGATACATTCAAATTTAGATAAATATAGAAGTACAATCAATAACGGCTTTTTGTTTGCCACTGTTGAATTTGAAATGTTGTAAACGATCATCATAATCACTGTTTCCTTTAATTCCTAGAGGAACATAGGGCTTCAACCGAACTGCTCCATTGCATTCGGTTCTCTGCTAGAGTTTTCACCTGGCTGCAAGTCTTTCCACACGTTTTCATCTCCTCTTCACATCACCTCCTCCAAGTCACCCTCACCCTTGCACTGACGACCAACTCGCCGCTTCCCTTTCGGCCGGGTTTCACTCGAGCAATGGTTTGTCTAGTGATGTCACTTGATGGTTTCCTCAGAGTATGACCAGCCAATCCATCTCCATTTCTTCTTGCCTATCTGTTTCACAATCGGTTCCTGCTGTGTTGGTTCGCTCATTCCCAGAGGTCTCTGTTGCTAATCTTTTCTGGCCGGCCATCTAATCTTGAGTGGTATTGAACGAAGACAACTGTTAATGAAGGTCTGTAGTTTGTTTGAGATGCTCTTTATGACGCGCAGTGCAAGTCTCTGATCCCCATAGTAGCATTGACTGACTTCACATTGCAGTTGAAAATCCGGATCTTATTTTTCATGCTGAGTGCTGTTGACCTCCACACAAACTTGAGAGTAGTGAAAGCTTGTCTTGCTTTTCTGATTCTTGCTTTGATGTCCTCGTAAAGGTTCCGCCTGTAGTTGAAACGATGCTTCCGATTTAGGTAGGTGAAAGAAGTTGTTTCTTTCAGGTTCCTCCCATTTATGCTGATTGTTTCATAAAGAGCATCTCAAACAAACTACAGACCTCCATTAACAACTGTCTTCGCTCAATACCCAAGATCAGATGGCCAGAAAAGATCAACAACAGAGATCTTTGGGAGTGAACCAACCAGGAACCGATTGTGAAACAAATAGGCAGGAAGGAATGGAGATGGATTGGCTCGCCATACTGTGAGGAAACAAACCATCAAGTGACATCACTAGACAATCCATTGCTCGAGTGGAAGCCGAAAGGGAAGCGGCGAGTTGGTCGTCAGTGCAAGGGTGACTTGGAGGAGGTAATGTGAAGAGGAGATGAAAACGTGTGGGCAGACACGAAGCCAGGTGAAGACTCTAGCAGAGAACCGAACGCAATGGAGACGCACGGCTGAAGCCCTATGTTCCTGTAGGAATTAAACGATACAATAATAATAATAAATGCTGACTGTTGTCTGTTGTTGTTGCTGTTGGTGGTGTTGCCCAGGAATCTTTATCACCTCTGTTTTCTGTATGTTCATCTGAAGTCCTATCTTTGATGCTTCTTCTGCAAACTTGTTGCCTTTCGCTTGTAAACGATACAGATAATAACAACAATACGAATATTGAAGACAACAAATAAACAGTTAGTTAGTTGACGCAGTTACTGATAAAAATAATAACGGTGACGTAATTATTACGCTTCTATAATTAAATTGGCTTAGGAAGTTATAAAATAGAAAAAAAAGGACTGGTGAAATGTTCAAATTAGGAGAGGACAAAACCCAAGCAGTTTCAAGGAAACCCTATGGTGAGAAATGAGGCATATAAGAGAAGCTTTGAAACTTAATAATTAACTTGATAAATTAATCAGGGCAAGTATGTAAGAATAAAGTTATTAATAATAATTGTAGTGATAGTGATATTAATATTATTAATGACAACATGTGTGACAAGTGTGCACAGGACAATGACAATACCAGAACTAAGGAATTCAAATCATCAGAAGTACTTCTGTACAGAAAAGGCACCAAGGAAACTTTACGGAGAATGACTGTCAGCTCAAACACATAGGTCAGAGTAGTAGAACAAGTGCAGTCAGACTAGCTGAACATAAAAACTTAGAAAAATCTAGATTGGTTGACCCGAATAAGATAAGAAATTTAGAGAATAGTTCAGCTATAGCACTGCATGCAGTCACAAACAACTATACAATAGAATGGGATAGGATGACAGTTTTAAAATCTAATGTCACAGAGTGGATGGAGGGAGAGATTGATAACAGAAGCTTTGTTTATCGAATCAAATGCAAATACATGTAATAGGAATGATTCGTCACCTGTCCCAGATATCTGGAAAATTCTACTCCCCCTACGACAAATAGGAGAAAACAAAGAAAGCTATAAAACTCAAGTGTCAAAGTCGTGTGATCACAATTGATATGATTATGAACAATAAATTTTGTTCGAAACTGTGTCATCCAGTAAATAATACTGTTTCACTCACTGTGTGATACACCTAATAAACAAACTAATATGGAGTTGAATCCCGCAGTTGTCATTTCGATGTTGGTATTCCCGTCACATATGTGATGAAATTTTCAGTCATGTATCTTTGTAAAAAATGAAAAACACTATCGATAGTGGGTCGCAACATACTATTCTCCAGACTTGAACACAAAATATTCTGCCAGGAAATTTACCAGTGATGACATCATTGCCACTCCATCTCTTTGTCTACAGAGTGTGCTTTTGAACTTGAAGTGGGCATAGAAAGTGCATGTCGATCGTATTCCATTTAAATAGTGGATCAGAACACCCAGCTCCACAATACTGTCCTCACTGAATTTGCATACAGAGCAAATAATTTCAGCGAAAGGAATATTAGTGAAGAGAGACGTGACATCCATGGATATGATTTTCTTCCTGGATCCATAAGCATTACTTACTGAATCGACGAATTCAAACGAATTTGAAAGACTATCCTGACAGAGATTACTTCTGATAGGTGGGAGGATATCTGCGAGCTGTTTGGCAGTAGCATGATATGGTGAGTTTGTCATATCGAAGATTGGACGCAGTGATAAGTGCTGTTTGTGCGCTTTCATAAGACCACGTAACCAGGAAATTACAGAAGCCGAGTATGGCGTTTGCTCAAAGTATTCAGCGCTGATAATCAACACTCCTTGTTCATATTCTTCAGACTTTGTGTTATCTTTCCTTTGACTTGTGAATTTATCCAGTTCCCAATAGATAAATCAGAAATTATCCGCCAATTCTCGCTTCTTGGTATGTTAGAACAAGGAAATCTGGGTGTGAGAACTGTTGACGCTTTATATTAGATCCTTTTTATAGATAGATGCATGAATAGGTGACTAAACCGATAAGGAATCGCAATCCTTAGTGTGATAAATATTAGTTGTAGTTTAACTACACTCAAAATGCTTTGGACCGATTTTCTCACCCTTTTGTTTATTATTTTACTGAAGAAAAACTTTTTGAAATTGAAATCGCATTTACACAGGTATCTTGTTTACAATCACAGGGTGATTATTTCAAATTGATTCGTCTTGTGTTTGCTGACAAACTTTTCTGGATAGTTATTTCCAATTAAGGTGTCAGGTTTAATCCTAAGTTCATCTCACATCATGTAGGAAACTTTTGAAATGGCTATAATTTCAGGGAAGGCAAATCATATGCTGATTAAATTGAACACTCTACTGATCGTCATCACCGAACAAAGCATAGAATGGTAGTCAAACCTCTCTCGAACTCAAATTCATAGACTTCGAAAAGGCCTTCGATAGACAGCATTGACCCAGAAGTAATTTGTAAACTGCTTCCACACTACGGCTTGCAGTGCCCAAGTATTCATCACAGCTATATGACTATGCTACGTGTCAGTCAAGTGATCCACAACGGGGAACTCAGTTTGGCGTTCCAGGTGCACAAAGGAGTAAGTCAAGGCTGCTTATTATCACCGATGATATTCCTAATTGTAGTGGACTGCTTCATGCGTCAGACTTTATGTTGGGAGCGAGGAGACAGGAACACGCTGGACCACTGATAAGAAGACTCAATAAGTTCGGGATTTCACAGATGACACATGTCTAATGTTACATAAACTCGAAGACTTGCAAGTGAAAACCAACAAACAGGCTGTAGAGACAGTGAAGACATGACTATTGGTGAACATACAGAAGACGGTGGTGATGAAGGTAACCAACCAACAGCAACAACAACCAGAACCAATCACCATCAACGGGAGAGATTTAACTGAGGTTGCCTCCTGCACTTATCTGAGAAGCATCGTCTCAACTACAGGCGGAGCGGACGGAGATGTCAAAGTCAGAATCGAAAAGGCAAGATACGCCTTCATTAACCTGAAACCAGTTTGGAAATCTTCTGCACTCTGTCTCAGCATAAGGAACAAGATTCTCATTTTCAACACTAATATGAATTCAGTTTTTCTATACGTGTCAGAAACTTGCAATGCGTGTCATGAATAGGATATTCAACAGGCCATCACAGACTTCCATCAACAGTAGCCTTCGCTAGCTCCATACTGAAGGTCAAATAACCTTAAAACTAAGCAACAAGAAACGATAGGAACAAACCAATAGGCGAGAACCGATCGCTCAACAAATATGCAGGAGAAAGTGGAGATGGATCGGGCATACATAGGGGAGGCCGCCAAAAATGACAACTCACGCCAGGCCAATGCTCGAGTGGAATCAAGATTGGAAGCGACCAGTGGGTCGTCGGTGTGGCAATGAGATGAAGGAGATCGTGTTAGGAAGAGATGACAGAGTTTGATCAAAAGTGGACTCAACTGGGTAGAGAACAGCAGAAGATAGGACAAAGAGTAGATGCGTTGTTGAAGTCCTATGTTCCACTCGGAATGCAAGGGAATATTAATAATAATAAGAAGAAGAAACGTGTTAAACGGTGAAAAGTGTAATATTCCGATGATGGTACATCCTTTGAGACGTTTCAACGTCAACTAACCGCTTTTACGTCACTGTCCTACCTATGTCGTTACTCTTCTCCTCTTTTCCGTCGCATTCATATGATAATTGTGTCATTTTGAACTAAAATATTTGAAATATCGACATGGTCAACATCTTTAGAAAATTGAACTGTAATTTTCAAACTGTGAACTGAAAATTTATTTCGATTTGGCTCCAATGAATCATCGAGCCAGCTTGTAACATGGTGAATTGATCATTGATAATATGGATCTTAAATGCACATTAGTCCTGTGGATTTTGGTACATCATACATGAAAGTGAGGCTTCCTTTTTTTTGACCTGAGTTCATGGTACTTTTTATTGTTGAACAGTTTTTTGATTAGTAGTTCCTGAGGCATTGATTTATTTTATTTTCAAATGACGATATTGCATTCTTTTTAGGTATCCTCCACAGTGAGTTTCTCTGGATATTTAGGAACTGTCAACATTTTATATAAATAATCAGTTTTATTAATTTAAAAAATACGCCAAAGCTATTATAAGGTCTAAATATGACAATATCATGATTTTCATATAGTCACTTTAGTGCTGCTCTATGCCCCGTGGCCAGCATCTACTGTTTCTCGGATGATGATGATGATGATGTGTAGTTCTGACTGGCTAGATCAACCAGTTTGTTTTCGTCCAAGAGTTTTCAGTCGGAAAGTTGGTGGTGCCTTTGTATCTGTACCGCCAGTGTCCTCTTTGGGGATTTCTTATTCACTTTTACCCATTTTGGTGGATTACTCACAAAGTTTTCAGATGGTTCTTTTAACTTAACTTTTCTTGGGCTTATGTCTTTGTCAGTTGGTTTTCATATTCGTTGACAGTTTAGGATTGTAATTCTTGGACACAGCGCTTGAATTTCAGCCTGCAAACAATATTCAGCTCAGGGTATCATGAGTAGACAGATGAGACTTCAGACTGGATTAACTTGCTATGTAAACCTGCATGCTGACACTGTTCAATAGATTTTTCTGGTCTCTAACTCATCCTAAGTCCCCTCCTTTTCTATTTTGAAGTCCTATAAATTGGTGGTAACTTCAGTCGAAAATTATTGTAATGCTTACAACATTTCGGATGAGTTGATTTCATAATGTTTTCTGTACTACCATTAAAACATTGAAGTATGACATTATTGTCATTCTTTCAACAACATTGTAATTAGCAGATGAGAATCGTTGAAATAGAATGATGATATCATTCCATTGTGAAATATGACCTTTCTATAATGAAACTTATGAAGAGAACCAATTGTTTCATGCAACCGGTTCCCTTTATTAGTTTGAAGAGAGTAAGAACGAACATGTTTGCAGGATAATACGAGCTCGTTTCATTTCGTGGATTCTCATCAACTGCACACATCCTAAACAAAATCAAATTATGGGTTTCAAGAAAGTTGTGGAACATACTTTTCATAATTACTTTGAGTTATAGATAGAAGGCATAAGGAACATAATTCCAGAATTTGATGTAAGTAGACAGATTATTCGGTTCGAATCGTAGAAAATACCCATTGGAACATTAGATTGAGAAGAATAAGAAGCTCAGCAAAGATATCTTTTCGGCGATTTCATTTTCAAAAGCTGTACAATCGCATTTAAATACATAATTTTACATGGAGACAATTCTTGTTTGATTCTACATAATTATGACGGAGAATAAAAGGTGATAATTATTTCCAACTAGATATGGTTTCTACGAGAGGCTTAGAAACAAAATTACTCAGGATTAGAACGGATATCAAGTGTGTAAAAATGAGCATGGATACAAAATTGAAATAATAATTTTCAACTTGAGATGGAAATCAGGAGGTGCGAATATAGATAACAAGAGCCTTAGAAATTACACAGGGTTACAATGAATTACAGGTGTATAGAAGATGAGCATGGAAACAAAATTGAAATAATAATTTTCAACTTGAGATGGAAATCAGGAGGTGCGAATATAGATAACAAGAGCCTTAGAAATTACACAGGGTTACAATGAATTACAGGTGTATAGAAGATGAGCATGGAAACAAAATTGAAATAATAATTTTCAACTTGAGATGGGAGTTAGGAGTTGTGAATATAGATTACAAGAGCCTTAGAAACACAAAAATTGCACAGGATTAAGATATAATTCTAAATTTTTAACACGGATTATAAATGTGAAAAGCATGGAAACAAACTTAAAATAACTATTTTTATAACTTGAAAAAAAATGGGGTGAATCGAATGAAGACTGAGGGAGTAAGAATCACAGACATAGCGAACGAAAAGGGATCAAAAGACAAAAACAAAAAAAATAAAAACAAAAAAACAAAAACGGAAGCTACGGTAACATACCGAACTAAGTCCATGGTAGTTGTAGAGGTTGGACTAATTTCTTTCGGACACACAGCTCCGGCTTCTCGATGCATATTGCGAGGGCTTCTGCAGTACAGAGAAGTCGGAAACAAACTGCTTTCGGTAGGTTTCTGTTGACTTATTCGGTGTCAAAAATAACTAATTATATATAGTGGAATTAGATAAGAGGGGTAACAGTTCAGATTTCGATTGAAAAACAACACAGATTGGTTAGAGGCATATTACGAGGTCAGGGTCAGAGAACAGAGTGAATTTACACATCTTGTGATGGAGAGTTTAAGAGGGTGGGGGTGAATAGTGAAGTAACATTTTTCACATAAACAGACAAACAATTAAGTAGATTTAGAAACTTGAAGGTCACAATTGAATAGAATGTTACGTAACAAGACAAACACACAGGCATACTGACAGAAAGGCAAAACAAAAATAAAATAGAGTTGGGGTTACCAAGGTAGTGAAAGATTAATCACACTATCTTTCTGTATACAGAGGTCTGGTCGAAATCTCTTGATGGCAATGGCTTCTGCGAAGCAAAGTAGCCGTGGGTTTCTTCGTGTATTGATTATTTTGAAGGCTTGGCTAATTTCTACTGTGTGTCCTGTGTCAATTAAATGTCTGGCGATTGCACTCGGTAACACTTTTCTTCCTTTTGTATAAAAATAGATTTAATGTTAAAGTCAATTGAGATTATCCCATTGAATGATTGGACCGAATTGGTCGATCTCTAGCTGGCAAGCTGCCTCCTTGTGAGAGGCCTTCTCGACGAAAGCTAGTCGTGTACCCTCCTAGTCAATTGGTGAATGTTGACTGGCAGTGGAATCCTGAATGCTCATTTCATCCTATTTTGGGACTCGTCACCCGTGAAAACATAGAGAAAACAGAAGTGATGAAGATTCCTGGACAAGAGCAACAACAACAGACAACGATCAGCATAAATGGAAGGAACCTGAAAGAAACAACCTCTTTTACCTAACTAACTCGGAAGCGTCGTTTCAAATACAGGCGGAACTGACTAGGATATCAATGCAAGGATCCGGAAAGCAAGACAAGCATTCACTACTCTCAAGTCTGTGTGGAGGTCAAAAACACTCAGCATCAAAAATAAGATCCGGATTTTCAACTCCAATGTGTAGTCAGTCAGTGCTACTATACGGATCAGAGACTTGCACTGCGCGTCATAAAGAGCATCTCAAGCAAACTACAGACCTCCATTAACAGTTGTCTTCGCTCAATACTCAAGATCAGATGGTAGGCCAGAAAAGATCAGCAACAAAGATCTCTGGCAATGAGCGAACCAACACAGCAGGAACCGATTGTGAAACAAATAGGCAGGAAGACATGGAGATGGGTTGGCTAGCCATACTCTGAGGTGAGTTGTTTAAATTACTGGGCTAGCTGAACGTTCCTTTCTTCAAAATATATTGTTTTTTATTTTATTTCAAATCGCTGTAATCTTTCAATGACCACAATGATATTTGGCTTAATGAAAAGGAAAAGAAAGAAAATGTTGTACCTATTAATGATATGAGTTGGAAAGACGAGGTCCAGTTGTACTACTGACTATTTAATGAATTATAGGTGTCACGCCTAATGCTCTCTTTATCACACAGGACACGAGCTAAGTAGGGTATGGTTGAGTTTTGTATTTGCTGGTGCGAGCACATAGTTTTCTATATAGGCTTCTGGTTTTACCTGATGAGATGCAGGGGGAGAGTTGTGAGTGAAGAGGGTGGTGTGAGTTAGATAAAATGGATTTGGCCCATTTTTCACATGAGTCCATGTGCCTGTCAACCAGAATATTAACAGGCTGGTTAAGTGGCACGTTGCTTACCCTGCTGACAACTTTTAACATCCTGCGTAATATGTGATAGTCTTTCTTCAGTAGCCCGGGAAAAACTAAGGGGAAGAATAGAGAATAATAGGCAGAATGCAAGAGTTGAGCTACTTCTAAGTTGCATCAAACCATCCTTTTTAATATAAATGAACTACTGAAGATTAGATGGCTGGCCAGAAAAGAGCGGTAAATGGATTTCTGTAAAGAACCAACTAGAAACCAATTGTGCAACAAATATGCAGCAAGAAATGGAGGTGAATTGGCCATATTCTGAGAAAACACACCATCAAGTGAGTGACACGACACGCCAGGCCATCGTTCGAGTGGAACCTGAATGGGAAGCGTCGAGTTGGTTGTCATCGCGAGGGTGATCTGGAGGAAAGGGTGATGTGAAGAAGAGATGAAAGCATGTGGGAAGGCGTGGAGCCAGGAGATGAAAACGTTGACAGGGAGCCAAAGGAAATGGAGGTGTGCGCCTGAAGCCCTGTGTTCCCCTAGGAAATAAAAAAATTAATAAAAATGAATAATACTTATAATTCTACACTAGAGTGTTAAGAGGTGCGTTGGTGGCACAGCAGTTAGGATACTCGCCGACCATGCACATGTTCCGGGTTTCGATCTCCGGCCAACGCACTCCTTTACCTCGCTAAGCCAGTAATAGAACTGGTAAAAAGGAAAGGTTGGGCATGAGGCTAGCAACCCTATCCTGTAAAAATAGAATGTGCCACAGAAACTTCAAGCCTCTAACTTGAAGGTGTCCTATGTTCCACTGAGAACGTGAAGGAATAAAAAGAAAACAAACTAAATGACAACTGTTCATTAGAAAATTCTCTTTATGGGCTTGAAATTCAAGGGTGATACCGAAGCAGAAATTCTTTGAAACAGCCTTTCTAAATGGCTGAAGAAGATATTTCAAGCAGCCAACTAAGGCATTAGAAAAGTAATCTAGGTAGGTGGAGAGAGAGGTTGATTACTGAATCCTTGTTCTTCGAATCTACAAACAACGCACGCAATAGGAATGATTCATCACTCATACCCGAAATGGAAAATATTACTACCAATCAAATCAAGTGAAAATCAAATGAAAAACAACGGAACTTTATAAATGAATTTAGGAAGTCGCGTGATTACCTTGATATGATTATGAGCAATAAATTGTGCTCGAAACGTTGTCATCAGTAAACATTCCTGTATAACACTGTGAGACTTTATCAAAACAAAATTTACCCATAATGGAATTACACTCTATCACAGTGCACAAGTTTTATTCTTACTCCCTGCCGATTAGTTGCGAAATTGAATTTAAACCTATGCAAATAAACAATTATTGTGAATGAGGTCAGATTATAAATGTGGAAATCAAATTATGCATTTTCTGTTGTTGTTGTTGTTCCTATTGTTTTTTATTGTCGGTAAAAACGAATTTACGTTTCCTGAATAAATAAAAAATAGTCAATGTTTCAATGAAGTTTTACTTGTTCTATTATCTCTCCTGTTATGCAAATTACAACTGTGTTACTTCACCAATAAAACTCACCAATCCACATCATCCCATGTCTCAGCGATCTCCAGTAAAATATTCCGCCTGACATTTTACATTAAGAAGCTAAGGCACTCGAGTATAACTCAAGCCCTTCTCATCTTACAGTTCATAAACTCTTGCATCCTACCTATTCTTCTTTATTGTTCACCCTTATTCTTTACTGGTTTGCTTAAAAAGGACTATGTCACATATTTTGTAGAATCCTGAAGACTGTCAGTAGGATGAGTAGTGTCCCAGTGAACTACATAGTTAACGTCGTTGTCGACAGGCACTTGACTTCGTGCAGTAAATTTGCTAAAAGGATTTTGTCTGACTTGGAGCATACACTTCACCCTCAGCTTTCACCTTACTTCTCCTCAGGTAGAACAAGAAGTAACTTCAGAAAACTGCATGCTCGCACGTCTAAGTATAAAAATTCTATGATACCATACTTGGCAGGCACGTATTTTATGTGATGAAAATAGCGTCAGGCAAGAATTGACTGACCTATTTTCATCTAGTAAATAAACAATCTCCTCCATCCATCCATCCATCCTTATATACCTTCAAGTTTTGCTTTTATTATTTCTATTATATTTATGGTCCTGTTGCTTCTTTGTTTTTTCTTTCATAACTGCAAACACCAACTTATCTCTATGACTGCTGTAATCTTTGATTTTCCCCTCACCATATCATGTAAAGAGAACATTGTATTCAATATTTTTTAATCATGCAAGGATTTGTATACCGCATCGACAATACTGTGTGAAACAAGCCCACGGCAATTTCCACTTGTATTATTATCATTATCTTAGCTGCTACCATTATTATTATTTCCATTTTATATGCTGCATGTTGTTTTTTTGACATTACCCCTATTGTAAATGTTGAATGACATCGCACGCACTGCAGGCCTTTGCTCGAATGGAATCTCAACGAGAATCTGCGAGTAGGTCATCAGTGCGAGGGTTACATGGAGGAGATCGTGCGAAGAGAAGATGAGAGATTATGGGGAATCTTTGAACTGGATGAAGAGGACAGCAAAAAAATAGAAGAAAGGGTAGATGTGTTGTCGAAGACCAGCGTTTCACTTGATACTCAAGGGAATAATGAATAAATATACTATCTAATATCATCAAATCGATGTGGACCGTGATGGCGAGCTACCTAGAATGGTGGCAACATTGCAAATCTGACTAACAGAATTCAGTCCGCACCAGAGGAAGGAGTAGACACGTCACACCAGTTACTAGTGTCCAATCTAAATACCCACTACAGTCCAACAGGACGTCAATCGCTAGCCCGAATAGCTTAGTGGTAACGCTTCTGACTGCAGTACTGGGTGACGCGGGTTCGAATCTCAGAAGGGACATGAGTTTCTTCAAGGTGTTGCAGATACGACTTGTTGACTGGTGAGTGCCAACTTACACGAAACCTAGGTCAGGCAAGGCTTCCTGCCGATTGCCTCCAACTATCTAATATCATCAAATAAAAACATGAGTGATAAACATGTAGCGTATTACCTAGGTGGACTATACATTATCAACAAAATGTTATCAGCACTAAAAATCAATTAACCTTGAATTTTTCAATCATCTTATTCATCAGTAAGGCGTTCATAGTGTATTCAGGAAACTCATGTCATCCCTGACACTTCAATTCTCATCACACATTGTTAATATCGAATCTATTTAGCTCTATCAATCATAAAAGCAGTAAATTCTCGAAACCGAACGAGAAAAACAAGACGGAATTATTCGAGAAACAACTTACCGATGCTTTAAAGAGAATCCATAACAATCATCTCATTCGTGAAGAACTGTACGAGAAGATTAGACCAACAGGATCTCTAATGCCAAGACTTGATTATCTATCGAAGATACACAAAGCTGGCCTTCCACTCCACCCTCCTTGGATATGTCCGGATCACCTTATTATTCAGTAGCTGAGTGATTAGCTGAAATCCCCGAACTCGTCCGGGGACAGCTATCTAATCATTCCTTCGTGACACCTTCCAATTTGTTGAATGTATACAGGATATAAATGCTTCGAATAAACATATGTTGTCTTTGGATGTAGAATCCCTATTTACGAACGTTCCACTGACAAAAACCATATGTTTATATGCAAATATATTGAAGACAACAAATTGAATATAGGGATACCCACTGCAGATCTGAAAGAACTACTTTTGAGATGTGCATTGAATGTACACTTTACTTTCAATGAAGCAGTCTACAGACAGAAGGATGGTATTGCAATGGGTTCTCCCTTGAGTCCTCTTCTTGCAGACTGTTTTATGTGCAGTCTAGAAAATTGTCAGTTGAAGCCAACAATCCAAAGCTTTAAAATGTATAAAAGGTACGTAGATGACACCTTTATTATTTGTAAAAATGACCGTAATTTGAATAATATATTAAATGGATTTAATGGTTGCCATCCGGCGATAAAATTCACACTCGAAATGCAGAACGAGTCTAGCGTTCATTTCCTTGATGTGGTGAGATTATGACTACTCATCACTTTTGTTATTACTCTCTTTCGTAGAAAAGGTGTATATAAATACCACTGTACAGGTAAAAAGGCAAATGAATTCTCCAAAAACAGCCTCTCCCCTTAAATGTACGTTTTGTTTTTAAATTTCGTATTAGTCCTTCAGCTGTGAATAAACCATTAAAATCAACTGAAGTAAAATAAGATGAGAGAATAAAGAATGTCTTCAGATTGAAATTATTCATCTTAGAATGCTGACCTTGGTATTGACCTTGAAGTTGCCAATCAGGGAAAGGGAGACAATACATTTGCACTTAAACACACAAATGCTAACTGTTCATAAAAAATACAAAACAGACACAACATTCAGTGTATTATCTTTGCGTGAAGTCATCTATAGCCTTACTGTATTTGCTAACATGTTGTGTATTTGAATACAGCAAAGAATGATCTTCATTGGTCGACTGGTTGTTTAATCCCCATTAAAGTTCACTCTGAACTTCCATAGTTTACATTATGAATTGATCGTTCAACATCTTTGTCAGAAGAAAAAAAACAAACAAACAGAGAAGTCTTATGAGGACATATTGGTTAGACAGAATTAGGATTAATGAATGTATAGTTTTTTATTCCTTCACGTTCCCCAGTGGAACATAGGGCTTCAAGCTAGTGGCTTGAAGTTTCTGTAGCAGTGTTTATTTTACAGGATGGGTTTGCTAGCCTCATACCCAACCTTTCCTCTTCACACGGCATTATTTCTGGCTTAGCGAGGTAAGGGAGTGCGTCGGCCAGTAAGGGTGAATCAGTTACTTGTTTCTAAGCTGAACTATTCAAGTATAATGGAAGAGGGACTATTGGAAAACCAGCTAAGAATACTGGAAAGTTGTTTCGCCCTAGTTTGGGACTCTTCAGAGTACGCACGCACACTACGGAGTTAGAACCCATGACCTTCTGGTTACAAGGTGAGCTAGCTTGTAGACCATTCGGCGCGTGAGACACGATCCAGTGGCCAGTTCATGAATTCCAACTTTTATCAATTCACAGTATGGCTTGACTAACAGCGAATGTCGTCGCTTGCAAGTATTTTGTGCGCACACCCGACCTTGTACACTTCACAGGGAACGAATTTCCACCAGAACCGTGGTAAGTACCTACTTTAATAGGGCAACTCACTAGTGAGCATTAGGACTCTTCATTAGTACTCACTCAAAGCTGTCCATTACTCCCAGATTTTCCAATTATCCTATAAATAATGTCAGTTCATGATGAAATCTTGAAATAAAACTCAAAATTGAAGATCCCGGACAAAGAGAAAATATTAAGCAATAAATTCAGCTGTTCAGAATAAAGCTACTAATATTATTATTGGCTAGGTTCTTTGAGCAGCAGCCAATACAACTTGCTTCACATGAGCAGCTGAATCGACAGATACAATAAGAGGCGTCTATTCTAGGCACTTGGTCCATCAGTTTTGTGTAGAAATTGGTGAGCTGCAGCCTACCTGCACTGAACATTATTCTTTGAATTGGTTTTTCCAACTTACTGTTTATTATTTCACCTTGATATATCATCCATGAATTGTGGTGGCATATCCAGAGGCTGTTTGTTAACAGATACAGGAGGAGGACCGATGGAACTCTGGAGAGATTGATTTATCGAAAGCTGTCATGGAATCGTCAACTGACGAATTTCTACAGCTGGTTACCCATTGACCGGTCGCTTGCCACTCGTATTCGGCGCATATGTAGCCCTGATACTATGGAAGATGGGCTATACATCTTGAGGAAGATCCTAATAGAAAATGGATCTCCACCACGCTTTATAGATAAGAATATACATTCAAATCCTAAAAAACGTGACTTATCAACCGTACCCAAGAAAATACTTTACATGAGCTTGGAATTAAAAAGGGACTTAGCTTCCGATGTCATGAAACGAAGGATATCCCAGTCCCTGAAGAAAATATTCCCCGCTGCACCTCTGAGAATAGCCTTTACTAGTCGACCATTACTGTTCAATAACCTGAAGGACAAGGTCCTGCTGTTGACCAACTCTATGTGTGTTTATCATTGCACCTGCTCGTGTGGAGCTAGGTATATCGGTCGTTCGACGCGAGTATTGTTCAAGAGAGTGCAAGAACACTATCCTGCAGGGTTACGAAGAGGTGGGAGTGGAGCAATAAGAAGCGTGATCACTGAATATCTGGTCGATAATGATCACGCTATCTCTATAGCCTCCGCCTTCGAAGTCATCTACAAGGCAAAGAGTAATCTACCCAAATACCTACGTACCCGACTCATGTGTATTGCTGAAGCTTTGGCTATCGAAACAGAAAGGGCACATCTCTGTGTACAGAAAACGTCCGTTCAACCCTATCCAACTTTCATGGTCTTAATCCCTCTGTGCTAAAGTGTGGTAATCCCTAATCATATTTTGGCTCTACCAATTTTTCATGTTTTTTTCATTTTTTCTATTCAATTCGTATAGTCTTCCTTTATTGCGTCAATTGTTACTATTACTATTCTCACTCCGAACTGTCCCCGGTATTATTTCACTTGTTCCACTTGTCATTCTAAATCAATTCCTATGATTTGAGTTGAACTCAGTACATTGTTACCTAATTTCTTAGTCACTCTGTATCTAACTCATATTTCGTCTTTATTACGTAACTCCTTTACCATTTTATGCATACATTCTATTTTGTTTAAACTAGAACTGCATGTGTAAAAACTATATAAGCGCAATTTTCTGAGCACTGTTCACTTACTGTGGAACTTTTTGTCAACTGGCAACATGTAAAAATTTGCAAGTATGTTAAAACTTTTCTGTACGCAAACCTCATTATGTATTTAGGCTGTAAGCAGCTGATGAGAAGCCTACGAAATAAATGATGGTACCATATTATTCTGCACAAACCACTTTCGTTCTTGCTTTATTCCAATTCCTTTTTGCAACATTAAATTCTATGCTATCAAATTTCAAACAATATTATGTAACGTTTTTATTTTATTCGATTTGCCTAGTAACCCTATAATTGCTCACTCTTTTCAAGTTCTATCCATCCTATGAATTATTCCATATATGACATTAATTGTTTTGTCACTTGACATGTAACTATGATTACAATCACAAACACTTTAGTTTTAATTGCATTTCGTACTATTATTTTTATTTTATGCATCCATTCACACCTATGATTCACTTCCCTCACCGGATATAACTTCTTAAAAACCATATATGTGTATATAAGATTGTACAGCTTGATGATAAATTCGTTGAAGACAGTCTCTTCGCTTAATCCCCACTTGTTTTCATTTTCTATATATTACAATAGGAATTTTCCATGATATAAGAGGGTAGTAACAAAAGGGATGAGTTGTCACAAACGATTGTTAAAGAAGAGTTACGTAATAACATGAGTAGTTTAATGAAAGAGTTGTAGTCAGGGTGTGCATGGAAACAAAATATACGGAATTACACAAGGGTTTTGAGTAGAAAAATAAGCATACCAACAAAAGTCAAGTCAAATCAAACAAACAAGGAAAAGTTAAGTCAAATCAACACAGTTGTTACCATGGGAGTAGAAGTGGATGTATAATTTTCTTTTGTATGCACAGTTCTGGTTCCTCTAGCTTAATGGCTTTGGCTTCTGCAGTGCAAAGTAGACGGAATCGTACTGTCTTTGAAAGGTTGTTCTTCACTTTGTAGATTACTTTGAAGGAGGCGTTTGTTGAGATGGAATGACCAGTGTTGATGAGGTGTTCTATTATTGCACTCCTTATGCAACCATTACTTTCTTTCTGTAGCCAAGCTGGATAGTGTTCTTTGACCCTTTTTTACAGGATACGCGTTGAACGACCGATGTACCTGGCTTCATAGCAACAGGTGAACTGATATATACACATAGAAGTGGTCATTTGCGGAATCTTGTCCTTTGGGTTTCTGCAGATCAGCGGGCGACTGGAGAACATTATTCTTAGTGTTGCCGCAGGGAAAGTTCTTCTTAAAGAGGTGGAGATTCTCCTTCTAAGGACGTCACTGAGTAGGTCTCCCTTGAAGTTGAGGTTCATATAAAGTATCTTTTCTGGCACAGATGCTGTTTCTTGCTTTTGGATTTTTTGTTTGGTGTTCCTGTCCACGAATCTTGATGGGTAACCGTTTTGCATGAAGGTTTTTTTGAGGAAGTTTAGTTCTTCTTCCATGATATCTGGGCTGCAGATGCGTCGGACACGAGTGGCAAGAGAGCTAATTAAGTTTCTTTTCCGACTGATTGGTACCCAGTTGTAGAAGCTTGTCAGTTGGCCATTCCATGTGGGTTTCCTATGGATGGACCTTCTTAAAGTTCCGTCAGCTCTCCTTGCAAGTTCAACATCAAGAAAAGGGATTTAAGATTCGTTTTCAATTTCAAGAGTGAACTTTGTGGCTGGATGGCATTGGTTGAATATTTGCAGTAACTGATTGAGATCGTGGCCATCATCACAGATAATGAGTTAAAGAACAATCTACCAGCTGCACCTATGTAATTGACTCAGCAGTCATCAAATAACGTTCGGTGAGTTATATTACCTTTCTTATTTGACTATATCAGACCCATAAGTCAACAAAATTTATCTCCGAATGAGAATGTTGGCTTAAATGCCACTCTAATACCAGCCCTATTAAGAGATCTACATAAATCATCTCACTTTATATTTTTTATACAGCAGTACTACACAGAATTCGAATACACAGAAGATAAAATGCATATGAGGCAAATCATGAGTGAACTCATATGACCATGAGCAATGAATTCTGCTCAAACCCTCATCCATGTTATATCAGATTATCTTATCTAATATGGGATTATATCACAAATTGACATAAGTTGAAAAAAATCACATCTTCCTACTTCAAAACTTTTCACCAGTAGACACCATGACACTATCCAAGATAGCATCCAAGACCTACCTACAGGTTATGAGGTAAGCGTGTTGATCATCTAACTGCCAGGCTGAACTCCACTGTCCGGTCAATATTCTAACCAATGTCGACTTACTAATATTTCCATGGTAGGACAAAACTATTCTCGAAGGCTACCCGCTTTCCGGTGTATTTCTAACGGAGGTAAATTCGTGATCCATCCTCAAATCAATGAAACCATATACATATATATATTATTATTATATTATTGTTCCCTTGGGTTCCTTGTGGAAAATAGGGCTTCAACTGCACGCATCCACTTGCTTCTGTCTTCTGCTGTACTTTTCACCTGCATCCAAGTTAGTCCATACTGTTTCAGCTCCTCTTCACACGATCTCCTCCATGTCATTCTTGCACGTCTCACTCGCCCCTTCCCTTTCGGGTTCCACTCGAGCTATGGCCTGATGCGCAATGTCACCCAGCGGTCTCCTCAGCGAGTGTCCAATCCATCTCCACTCTCTCCCGCATATTTGTTGGGTGATTGGTTCTCGTTTTGTTTTTTCACATAGTTTCTTGTTGGTGATTCTTTCCGGCCATCTGATCTTCAGTATAGAGCGAAGACAGTTGCTGATAAAGGTCTGCAACAGGCTGTTGGAAATATTCTTCGTGACCCGCCTAGTTTCTGATCCATCCTTATAGAAGAATTGACTGACTTGACGTTTGTATTGAAAATCCAAATTTTGTTGTTGAGTGTTGCTGAGTGACGAAGATTTCCAGATTGGTTTTAGGTTGATGAATGTGTTTCTCGCCTTCCCGATTTTCGGTTTGACATCCTCGTCCGTTCCACCTGCCTGTAGTTGAGACAATGCTGATTAGATAAGTGAATAAAGTAACCTCTTTCAAATGTATACATATAGGTTTTATAAAAGGTATAAATGTATTTAGTCCGAATAAATATCCAACCAGCATCATTGATCACGAAATACTGAATAATGTCTGTCCCATAAATCAATACAATACAATAATTGCGCTTCATTTATATCATATAATTCTAACTCAACGCTACAATTAGTTACGGAAGCGCCTTGGATAGTTCCCGTGCATTCAATACTGACTTGCCCTAGATCTATCTAAACAAAATGGTTGGTAATCATTATGTCCTTTTGTTGAATATAATTAATTAATTAATTGTCAACCATGTCAGCCAAGTTTTAGACAAACAAAATAATGCTATCAACAGGCAATAATCTTCTTTC
Organism: Trichobilharzia szidati; assembly: GCA_944472155.2. Lineage (NCBI taxonomy): Eukaryota > Metazoa > Platyhelminthes > Trematoda > Strigeidida > Schistosomatidae > Trichobilharzia > Trichobilharzia szidati. The sequence goes on along the minus strand of OX235275.1, from coordinate 48,154,116 downwards.
CACCTCTGACTGCTCAACTCAAATATACTGTATGGATTAGCAGTTGAAATAGGTGAATGACTTAGTCACTTAGCCAGTCGCCAGCAATGAATAGCCAAATCAAAAAGGTGAGTTTCGCAAAGTAGATAATTAGATGTTATCTTTGCGTCATTCACCCATTATTCAGTTGCGAATAACTTGTCGGGAAACCCAGGAAGCTGGATTGTCAATAGGCGCATTTCAGCAATTAAAATGTTTAACCTCTGAAGGCTTCTGAGAGCATTGTTACCTCACCACAACAAATTTCATTTTCCGACAATTATACCATCAACAAACGCCAGTTATCCAGACACCGATTACCCGAAACCTGTGAACCTGTTTGTGTGCTTAAGTTTATCGAAATAATTATTCCTATTTTTAGACATTTAGAAGAATATTCTTTTCGATAGCTTCTTATCCCTGCTCTACAGTTATGTGTTTTCACTGTACACTCAAGCGTGATTCAAAAATCTAATCAGCTAGACCAAAGATCTCCAACCCGCATCACCTCAGGAATTCCAACACGTCAAATCTGCAGTTGCGTCCGTTGAGCAGGCGTAGAGTGCCCGCCAGCCACTCAGGTGGTCCGATGCACTTCAAAACCTTGCTAAACCGGTGATAAGCCCAGCAAAGAAGGTAGGTTGAGTGTGAGAATAGTAATTCCAGCCCGTAAAAGTCGAACCCTGTAAGCCATATGTTTTACTGGGAAAAAATCTCACAGTTCTTGATTGCTACCATCAGTTTGCTAGTTAATACCTACCTCGAATAATCTTCTGACAAATGAGCATGTAGAACAACGCGTAGAATAAGAGGATTATGATATTATCATATACCGCTCAGACAAAGGTGGAGGTGTTGCAGTGATAAATCGCCAAGGTAATAACGATTCAATCTCAATGATTCTTTCTGATCAATTGAAATTCTCCAAGCCCGATGGTGAAACAAATAAGACACATGTAGTCGAAAACCAACTAACTGATGTTTCACAGGACATGAGGAATAAATCCATAATCTCATCAGATGAATATGAAGGCGTCCGACCAGTAGGCCCCACAATACCAAGTATGTTTAGGCTATCAAAAATTCAAAAGACAGGATTACCCCTCCGTTCAATTCTCCTTATCACAGAATATTTCACTGGCTAGCAGAAATACTGCGACCAGTTGGGAAGCAAGCGTCTGAGTTCCTCAACGATCATACATTTAAATTCATTGAGAGTATTAAAGATTTTAATGTCTCAGAAAAAGTCATGTTCTCATTAGATGTGACTTTACTATTCGCCAAGGTACCTCTCATGGAAACTGTTTGCTACATATGTGATTATTTTGACATACGTAGTTTAGAAATAGGGTTGCCGACAATCCACCTCAAAGAACTTTTATTGAGATGCACGTTGAATGTTCAGTTCACCTTCAATAATGAGATTTTTATACAAAGAGATGGCATTGCCATGGTATCACTACGGAGTCCTTTACTGGCTGATTGTTCTATGGCAAAGCCTAAAAATTCTCAACTTAGTCAAACCATCAATCATTTAGACATTTATAAAAGATACGTAGACGACACTTTCGTTATCTGCGATAATAACATATTTCTGGATGATATCTTGTTTGTTTTCAACAACTGCCATCCTTCTTTACAATTTACCATAGAAAAGGGGTCTGAACTACGTATTCCGTTTCTTGATGTGTGCCTAAGTAGACGTTATAACGGATCTCTCAAAAGATCCAACCACCGGAAACGTATATGGAACGGAAAACTAACTAATTTTTATAGTTGGGTACCTATCTCCAGGAAAAGGAAAATAATTTATTCACTGTGCCTTAGGACAAGGAACACTTGCAGTTCTGATTGCGTTGACTCAGAGCTTGACTTCCTAAAAGCCACGCTGGCAGAAAATGGTTACCCGAACCAATTTTTTGACAGTAACACGAAAGATAAACAGTCTAAACTGGTCACTGACTCAGTTCCAAAGAAAACCTTATTCATGAAATTGGAATTCAAAGGTGATCAAGCTTCAGATATGCTCAAAAACTGTCTCTCTAAAGCAGCCAGTAAGACGTTTTCTGCAGCAAAATTACAAATGACGTTCACCAGCAGCAAGTTGTCCTCTACTTCTGTAAAAGATAAGCCCCCCCCCTTTCTGTCCGCCTCCATGTACATCTATCAGTTCACCTGATCTTGTGGAACAAGGTATATTGGCCGTAGCCAGAGGCCACTTTACATAAGGATACGAGAATATATTCCAGCATGGTTTTACAAGGGAGAAAGGAAAGGTATGCGAAGCTCTATTCTAGAATACCTAATCGACTCCAGTCACTCTGTCAACCCTGACCATGATTTCAAGATCATATACAGAATCCATGCTCACTTATTCGTTTGCTTCGTTACCGACTTCTAAAGATAGCGGATGACTTGGCAATTCATGGATTTGAGCCTGACCTTTTTGTACAAAAGGCTGTAAAGGGATACACATTTATTTATTTATTTTGTTTATTTAGTTAATCGATATACCTTTCCCTCATTACTACGATTATCATATTATTATAACGGTTCTCACTTCAAATTGTTTCCGCTTGTCCCAACATGTCAATCTAAATCCAAAAATCCTTTAACAGTATTCGATCCTATCTTATCAAACTTCACTTCATGTTATGTAGCGTTTCATATTAGTCTACTAAACCTGTAATCATGCAACTATATTTCCAACATCTATACACCTTATATATTATTCCATATATGACATTAATTGTTTTGCTAATTGACATTTAACTATGATTATAATCTGAAACATTTGATTTGCCATTATTATACCATTATTATTATTGTTTCATGTATTCATACCTTTGATTCAATTACCCAACATGTACGAATTTACAGGTTGACAGTAAATTCGTTCTTGACAGGGGTTTCTTTGCTGTGTTGTGTTCTAACATAATAATAATTTACTTTATTCCAAAAACAGTACTTATAATACAGAATGAAATTCTCAGCATTCGTCACAATATTGCATCTGATTTACTCAAAATATAAATAAAATTAAAAATTAAAACAAAATTAACTAGACAAATTTGTCCACATTTACGACATAAAGTCAAAAATATCCGAAGTACGAATTGAGATTATTAAATATAATAATCATAATAATAATAATGATAATAATAATAACAGTGAGTTTGTTTCAAACGGTATTGTGGATTCAGTTTGGAAATTTAGCATGTTACAGATTATTGGATCTAATGTTCTGTTGATATAGTATAGTGAGGGGAAATACAAAATTAACAGTTATAACACAGCTTAAATTATGTCCACACTTATGAGAAAAAAAACAAAAGAAAATTGAGAGGATTATAAATCTAAGATGTACAATAACAATAAAGCTTGATGTTGTAAGGGTAGAGAAAATGGTTTATTTAGTAGTGCAAAGAAGGTTAGTTAGTTCATTTCCGACACTATTTTCATCATATAAAGTACGTGCTAAATATGGTATAGTGGAATTTTTATACTTAGATGTACGTGCATAAATTCTTCTGAAAAGACTTCTTGTTTTACCTGAGGAGACACAAGGTTGGAGCTGCTGGTAGAGTGGGTGCTCAGAGTCTGACAAAATCCCTTTAGCGAATTTGTTGCATGACACCAAATGCCTATCGGTGACAATGCCAACGATATGGCCCAATGGGATACCACTCGTCCTACTGACAGTCTTCAGAGTTCTACGAAGTATGAAATAGTCCTTTTTAAGCAATCCAGGGAAGAATAAGGGTGAACAGTAAAGAAGAATAGGTAGAATACACGAGTTGATAAACTGTAAGAGGACTGGTTGAGTTATGGCTGATTGCCTTAACTTCTTAATGTAAAAAGTCAGTCGAAATATTCTTTTAGAAATCGCTAAGACATGGGAGGACCAGGACAGGTCAGAAGAGAGAACTAACCCAAGATACTTAACTTTAGACTTGGTTTCTATATCAGTATAATCGATTTTGCAAGGGTCGTAGGAACCAACGGCTTCATTTAGCTTCCGTTTACATCGGAAACTGAAATTAACAGTCTGACATTTGGAAGGATTAAGTTTAAGGCTGTTAGACGAAGACCATTTGCTAATCCCTCATAGAAAGTTGTTAATCTTAATACAGTCAAGCTGAGAGTTAACAGACATTGAAATAGTTAGATCATCGGCATACTTAACAAAGTTCATTTCATCGGAGTGAGGCAAGTCATGCAAGAAGAAATAAAACAGAAAAGGAGAAAGGACAGCGCCTTGAGGGACACCAGCCTCAGTAAGCAATGAAGTGGACGACTTCCCCTGACATACAGTGTATTGCTTTCTTCCTGAGAAATAAGAATGGAGCCATTTGACAACGCAACAGTCAGTTTGAGTTTCAGCAAGTTTGTTTAACAAAATGTCCGTAGGTACTGAGTCGAAAGCACATGTGTAATCTAGGAAGGTGCGGCGAACAAATTTATCCCCCTTGTCTAAGCTGGAGACAATGTTATGATACAGGAATGCAGTAAACAACGATATCCGATAAAAACAGTAATCAAATCTAATAATGCAGATTGGGGATTTAAAAAGGTAAATATGATGCAAATAAACGGGAAGGTTGAACAAGAAAGGTATTAAAATAATCATAATTAGTGAAACTGACCTTCCATGATAACCAAAGGATGGACAACTGTTAGACGCATTTCTTTTGAATATATAGAGTTGGCTTGAGTTTTTCGATCGCCAGTGGTTCAGCTATTCCTAGAGATTTCTTGGTTTCACTCCCTTTGGTCGAGTGGATTAGATCTTGTATATGCCTTTGTAGGACTTTTCAAATGAGTCTGAATGTCCAGAATACACCATGTGTACTGTTATCGAATTGTATTTCATTAATACAACATCCTTAACCAATTATTGTACAAACTGACTAGTTTTCTAGAAATTATGATCCTATTTTGTCTTTTAGACCCGATCTTCCTAATTATTACACTTAGTAATTTGATTAATCTGAGTTTGACCGGAAATAATTCTGGAACCACCTCAGACATTTGTCATAAATACACGAATGTACAGCCTAGTTGACGGTGACTTCGTCGAAAAGAAAATTTTCTTCCCTGTGACCGTCTTTTTATTAAGACATAGAGTTGTTGAGATCAGGTGGAGGTGATAACACATACATAAAAATGTAATACTAAATTGCTTCGGTGGCACGGCGGTAGAATGCTCGCCGACAGTACACATCTCACGATGTTCGATCCCCGACCGGCAACGCCCACCTTTATCTCGCTAAGCCAGTAAATAGAACTGGCAAAGAGAGCTGGTTGGGCATGAGGCTAGAAACCCCATCCTGTAAAAATAATCACCACTACTTCGGGAAATTTGAGCCTCTAGCTTGAAGGTGCCCTATGTCACAATGGGAACATCAGGGACTAAGAAAATTAAAAAACTGAATATCAGATAGAATTAAATGGAACACTTTTGTAACAGCTGAAGATATTTACGAAACTAATGCCTAAGGAAGGGTAAGCATCAGAATGAGGAAAAAATTAAGATTTTTTGGTGTATAGTCAATAAATTTAAAAGCTTTGTCAAGGTCGATTATATGTTTACTATCCACAAAAAAAGCTGCAGTTGAGCTGGCAACAGACCTTGTCTGTCATTTGTTGAACCACCCAAGATTATGAACATGCGTAATTCTGCACCCAATTTAATCTGATACACTGGGAACGTCGAACTAATAGATATACATAGTATGGGGGGGGTCTAATTCATGTAGTTTATCCTTGCATTTCCCCGATATTAAAAGGAGGGTATATGAAGAGATTGAACTCCAGCAGTAATGAATGCTCATTGTTTTTCTGCATTCTACAAACGTTGTGTTCTAATCTCACATTTATTCTATCTCACGAGTTAATTTTTTTTCGTATATTGCTGAAGCCGTTGGAATTCACTTTCAGAAACTTTACTAATGAGTTCAAAAAATATCATTCAAACAGTTCCCCTACTATGGCCATCAATGTTTCAATTATTCCTCACTTGTAGACGCAGACGAGAAAGTTATCGAGAATGATATTCTTTCGTCTTCAAAATAATTGACATTCTTGAAATTTTCTCTTGAAAGCTGTCCTTCCCTCTGAATTCATCAGTCGAACTCCTTTGTTCTTATATCAGAGACGTCTTCTTAGTGAATGATTGTGATTGGATCAAAACACTATTTCACAAATATCTGTTCATATTTTGCAGCAAAATTATTCAGAAAAGTGCATTAATGGAATGATGTGATATACATTTTCGATATCTATGCCAATTTTACTGCTCAATCTGATATTATTACTAACCCAGAATATAAATAGTTTAGATATTGTCATTCAGTTTGTGTTTAATGAAGATTAGTAATAAATGAACGTTTTTCAATTGCTTGCTGTATTATTTTCTCTTTGATTGCATTTCATGTATGCGTACTTTATCTCTAGCTATAGTTTTGATCTGCCTTATTATCCAACTATAGGTATTTTCATAGAGGCAACATTCAGCCTTCTGTCAGATAGCTAGATCTCTATCCAGGAAGAGGTAAACGCAGATAGTTATATGCGTTGGTGGCACAGTGGTTAGGACGCTCACCGAGAATGCACATCTCACGGTGTTCGATCCCCGATCGTCAACGCACTCCTTTACGTCGCTAAGCCAGTAAATAGAACTGGCAAAGAGGGAGGGTTGGACACGAGGCTAGAAACCCCATCCTGTAAAAATAATCACCATTGCTACAGAAAATTCGAGCCTCTAGCTTGACGGTACACTATGTTTCACTGGGAACATGAATGTGTAAAAAAAACATGTTCTTGGATATCTTTTCCGTGGTGGCATTCATAATAATAATAATAATAACAGCAGTCGAAAATACTAAATTTGATAATGGTGTTGTTATTTTTTCAACTATGTGATTTTTAATGAGAGAACAGTCTGAGCAATTTAAACACAGAAAAGTTTTGAAGGTTGATACAAAGCCTTAAGAAAATAACTAATGAGACAAATTTTGAGGTAAAGAAACTAATAACATTAACTTAACACTAAGCTATCTAACGGATTCTTGTCTTATGTATAAACAACATTCTGAGTGTGTTGAGAGCTGTCTGCTAGCCAAAATTGTATGCAACAATTAACGTCAATGTTTACGTCACAAATCTTGGTCATGAGAAAAAACAAGAACAGAGACTAACCTTAAGGAACTCAACAACGGATCACAGCAGACTTAGAGTGAATGGATACCACTTGCAGATATATCACCGGACTTTTATAAAATTATATAAAATTATTTTGCAACTATCCGGTCAAATCTTGATCACAGTTCATATGAATATCACCGGACTGTTTAAGAAACAGCAACACACAGAGGACAGAATAACCTTTAGCAGGAAAGTAACGAATCAGAAGACGTTGCTTCTCTGCTAACAATAACGCTAATAATAATGTACATAAAAATCTATAAATATCTGTTGATTTTCTTAATAAACGATCTGTTGCCTGATTATTGTTTTCTGTCATTACAAGAGTTTAGATTGTTTGAGGTGGTAAACACATTTTCTGAATTATTATAGGCCCCGTTTAAACTGGCTACACATCTTATCCAAGCAAAGTGATAACCGGTCTTTTCAACTATTTACATCAATTAAAAGTATATGCGCGTCGGTGGCACAGTGGTTAGGACTCTCGCCGACCATGCACATCGTCCGGGGTTCGATCCCCTGCCGGCGCACACCCGATATCTATGGTCGGCCTGAATTTGGGCTACCGATATCGATGCTGAAAATTCCATACTTGTACTGAAAATACGGTGTGGAATCAAGCTGTAAATCAAAATAAAAAAATAAAAATAAATAAATTTTTTTATATACGGGGTTGTATAGATCCTTAAGAATGTTTAGTGAATGTCCATCACAAATCGTGTAACTTTTAGATCGACAAATCGCCTTGAGCTCGACTGCATTTCACTTCACGTTTACTCCGTCTAATACAATCGATTGATAGTACAGTCAAGTATTGAGGGGTTGAATATTTGGTCACTTTCAGTGTTGCGTATTTTTTTCTAAATGAAACGATGTCAAATCACACTACACTTGCTCAACCACATACGACATTGAAGAGATGAACAGATAGGCATTATGAACACCAGTAACAGCAAAATTTCACCTTCATTCCATAATATAATAAGACTTTTGCGATTTTCAGCGCCTAGTCAGATTGAATTATTATTATTAATATTGTTTCCTTTAATTCCTAGAGGAATATAGGGCTTCAGCCGTGCGTCTCCATTGCGTTCGGTTCTCTGCTAGAGTCTTCACCTGCCTCCAAGTCTGCACACACGTTTGCATCTCCTCTTCACATCACCTCCTCCAAGTCACCGTCGCAATGACGACACACTCGCCACTTCCCTTTCGGTCGGGTTCCACTCGAGCAATGGCTTGTCTAGTGATGTCACATGATGGTTTCCTCAGAGTATGACCAGCGAATCCATCTCCATTTCTTCCTGCCTATTTGCTTCACAATCGGTTCCTGCTGTGTTGGTTCGCTCCCAAAGATCCCTGTTGCTGATCTTTTCTGACCGGCCATTTGGTCTTGAGTATTGAGCGAAGACAACTGTTAATGAAGGTCTGTAGTTTGTTTGAGATGCTCTTTGTGACGCGCAGTACAAGTCTCTGATCCGTATAGTAGCACTGATTGACTTCACATTCGATTTAAAAATCTGGATGTTATTTTTTATGCTGAGTGCTGTTGACATCCACACAGACTTGAGAGTAGTGAAAGCTTGTCTTGCTTTTCCGATTCTTACTTTGACATTCTCGTCACTACCGCTTGTAGTTGAAACGATGCTTCCGAGTTAGGTAGGTAAAAGAGGTTGTTTCTTTCAGATTCCTCCCATTTATGCTGATCACACTGAATAATTATAAATCATTTGAAATAAACCCAGCGTGTTTAAGGAAAATATTAGAACAATATTTTTCTGAACATATTGCTGTGTAAGCCACCACAGCTTCTTCTTCCGCAGCAGAATTATTTCGATTTCAATTAACCATGAAAATATAATAGTCAAAATTACATAAATTAAAGTCAGTTTCTTCGATGGTAACTTGTCGGTAGACGGGTGTACTAATAGAATAGTGTAAACAGTCATCGTATATTTGCAATAACTATAGTCACGTTGTCATTTATGCGTATTTGTCTGTATGAGTGTGTGTGTGTGAGTATGTTATTTGTTATGTGGAAAACACATCTAAACATATTTTTATATTTCACAGTGTTGTTCTTCCTCATCTGTTTTCCTTCATTGGAGTCTACCATGAAGGTGATACGTCTCTATCGCTTCTCTCCTATTCACTGCATTCAATGTCGTTACAATTTGAAAGGCTTCAGAGGTCAACCATTCTTTATGTGAATGAAAACCTGTTGCTAGAATTTCATCATTGTCGAAATCAATTTCATGGGTATCAAACCAGCTCAAAAATGCCTGCTGGTGTTTCACTGAGGACAAGCATTGCCCTTTATGCACGTAGCAGGAAAACAGCTCCGTGTTAACTGAGAAGAAGTTTTGTTATCTTTCAATCTTTGTGTCAAACATCAAACCGACTAACTCTGAAAACGGTCTGTTCACTGAATTTTCCATGAATCAACTCTGGGCAAAGTTAAACTTTAAGCACCACTAACTACCAATCAGAGAACAACCTTCAACGGACCAATCACAAGAAAGAGGGGTTTCTGATTAAGGAAAACGTATATTTATGGAAAAAAAAAACATAAAACCTGCATCAAACGGTTACATAAGGTATCTTCCTCTAACATGTGACAGAAACATCTTCCAATTTAGCATAGGAGTGTCAGTAGAAAAGTCACACACATTCTATTCATTTATTCACCCAAATGACTATAAATGAGATCCTTTTGAGATCCATTTATAGCCTTAATCCTATATTTCAATCTTTCCCGAAATCATTCTATAGAATTCATGTGTGTCCTTGTAATTGGATCCACAAAATCACTAGAATGGTTCACTGTGCGATGAACATATCCTAGAGATGACAGCGAGTTATACCATGGATCGAGTGAGAATAGTTACTAAGGATTCATGACTCGCTCACGACCACGGTTGTTTTTTTCTTCAGTAACACAGTTTCGTCCACGTGTGCGACGATACCTTCTCCGCCCAACAACAAAGTAATTCTCTCCATTTTCCATGATGCGATGTCTTTGCAGTGCTGGTACCACTGAACTGTTGACACGAGGCTATTTTCGGTTTCAGTAGCTGAGCCTCTCACAGGCTGTTTTAAAACCCAGTAGTTACAAATATACAAAATCTGGGTTAGGGAGAGAAGCGACCTAGCAAAAAATGTTCCTACCAAATATTAAAATTACCAGCTTACCATACTCTAACACTGACTCTTCTCAAGCAAAGTGCACAACCATCAATCGACCTGCTAAAGCTTTTTAAACTCACGACACCACCACATGAACAAATCCTCTCCTTCCTAAGCAACCCCGAATCCAGGCAATACTGCAAAACCTTATCCTCCTCGAACTGCAAGCGCAATTTCATTAGAGCACGCATTTGATGCGAATCAAGCATTTTACAACTCTGAACTCACAAGCATGAACCTCATTGAACCATTCGACGTCGTTTGCTGATTGGTAGTTAGTGGAGCGTAAAGTTTAACTTGGCCTAACTCTGATATATCTACAGGTCATTAATACAACATCTGCGCACTATCGGTGTTATACACAGGACAGTTTAATAAATGTCTTCGTAATCACGTTCATTATCACCTTCATCGTTTTATTCATTTGACTAACGTCCACACAACCAAAAGTGCTTAGACAATAGAAATACTAGGGTAGGCAGGTAAACAGTATTGGGAAATTAAATGTCAAAGCAGTTACTATTTCAGACCGTTATTCCTGTTAATTAATTTAAATAAAGCTAGAACACCAGTGGTTTGTGGAGAAGAAAATGGCACCAGTATAGTATATTTCGTTGGCTTCTCTTCAGCTGCTTACAGGACAAAGTCATTATTAGTTAGTATATCTACAGAAACAATTTTAACATGCTTGAACAGACAGTTCATTTTTAAACAGAAAACCAATCACTATGTGCACACAATAATAATAATATATATAATAATAAACACTTTAATCCAAACAATAATGGTCATACACAATGGAAACTTTCAACATTACGTAATCAGATGAAAGAGAGGGTGAAATATCCGATCACCAGACAAGGCAATGGAAAACTGAAAACTGCTACTTTCTGAACGCATAAATCGCGTTTCAGGCGCTTGACAGTGATTGCTTTGACAAACTTAGGGGAGAATTGAAATCATTCGCCTATTGATAATTTTGAACGATCTTGTGACGATCACCTCATGACCTAAGTCAAGGAGATGTCTGTCGAAGGAGTTGTTTAAGGCATTTATTCCCTTTAGACAAAGTCTTCTTGGTTGATGTGCACAAAATCGAAGGTATGCCCTTCTTTCTCTTCTTTCAGTTATTATTGTTATTTATGAGTTCCTCAAAACCTGATTGAAATACAAGGATCCAGCAGTACATCATCTCTTTGGGCGAAGCTCAACAATAGCGTCCCTCGAGTGCGAATGCTCCAATGACCTCTGAACGCATGCTAGTCTTTGGTTAACGGCACCTGTCATTATTACAGCTGAAATATCAAAGCTATTCACCAACTAAGCAGCAAATTTGACATAGATCAAGTTTTTACATACTGTTTGGACAGTGTTCATAGCTCGTTAGAGTTAGGGTTAGGGTTAGGGTAAGTATTGGGGTTAAGGTTAGGATCAGGGTCATAATGGGGATTAGGGTTAGGCTTACGGTTAGGATAAGGGTTGTAATTAGAGTTATGATTAAGGTTAGGGTTAGTGTTAAGTTTAAGGTTAGGGTGAGGATTAAGGTTAGTGTTATGATTAGGGATACATTTAGAGATGATGTCATTTATTTTAATTTGTTTTATTATCCACATTTCCCTGGTAAATAGTTGTCGATCCTCTTACTGGAAACCATAATAAGTAAACGGAAAGCTTTTGGGGAAGACTGCACAAGAAGATAAGAGATAAGCGATTCACACTAACAGCTCATCTTAAGTCACCATGGTGAATACATGTACAGAAACTAGTCTAACTTAGCAGCTGATATTCCGCATATAACTGTGACTTATTTTTAAGTCGTCTCCGAGAAAGATACCCTGTTTAATAAGTTTTCGTGCATTTTCTTGTAAATATACGTCATTTTGTGTGCAAAGGTCACCTATTATTTTCATGACTAGTCGGATGAAGATAGTGTTCGTCCGTTCGTATCCTTTGGGACGCTATTGTTGAATTTTACCCATCTCTGAACTTGATTCTGTGAAACTAATATCTGCGGTATCATTCCTTTGCCCCGAATTTGTCTGCATAGTCCAGAAATAGTTAGTTTGAGGCCTAGTTGTCCTGTTTGATTTCATCACATCAAAACGTGCACTGAACATCTCCTCTAGTGAATGAATAGATAAGCCATATTGTTCACTCACTGACAAAATAAATCTCAACTGCGTCTCTAAGATTATTCAACCGTATCATTATTATCACTATTTATTCTATGATTGAAGATTGGAAAACAGTGCTTCAGCTTCCTGTCTTCATTACACTGAGATCATAGTCATCGTCGTTAATGAACTTCACGACTTCTCATAACTTTTCATTTCTTCTCTGCATAATTTCCTCCATGTCACGTATATATATGCCTAATGCGTTCACTTTCATTCGGCTTCTATTCAACAGCCTGACACGATTTGATTCAGTCGTGACCAGTAGGGTGCAGCAGGTCGGGCGTGAGGACAAATGCTCGCCGAATACATTGGCTAGGGGTCGCGCTATGTCATGAATTGGCAGAAGTTAGGATTCATGGCCCATTGGATCGGGTCCCAGTGGCTTAATGGTCTACGAGCTCGCTATCCTTGTAACCAGAAGGTCCTGGGTTCGAACCCCGGTGGTTGCGTACTGATGAAGAGTCCCAAACTAGGACGAAACAGCTGTCCAGTACTCCCAGGTTTTTCAATGGTTCTCTAAATAATGTCAGCTCATGATGAAATCCTGTAACCAATCAAATCCCTACAAACCAACACTTGAAAGTCTCCTCATTGCATACTAAATTCATCTCTGTAGTCGCCTACCTCCTTGACCTTCAGAAAGCTTTGCTGTTTATCATTTCCAGCCGATCATCTGACTTTTAGTATCGAACAGCAACAAGTTTTCAGGAAGCTGTTGGGAATGAAAACTGGATAGTGGGAAGGCTTGTAAAGGCGTGTTAAAAAAATAACAATAATTATGGGGTAAACATGTGTATAACATAAATCACTCTTTCAAAATATCGGATATCTGTTGTCTTATTGTATTTTGAAATTTCATTTTTATTTTTTATATTTTCATTAATAATAATTTGCTTTATTCCAGAAACAGTACTAGTGGTACAGTGTGGAATTTTCACCACATATCTACAATATTTGCATCTAATTTTACAGACATTTAAAATAAGTATTAAACAAACAAAAAAAATAAATCTGAAGACACCAACAGCAAAAAAAACAGGATAAACACAAAATAATTATAAATGCGAAAAAGTACAAAAGTCTACCAAAGTCTAATGCAGTGTTTGTGGTGGTAGTGTGAGTAATCCTGAATAATACAAAATTTTTTGAGGTGGTGACTATGGCGTTCACAACCAATGATTGTCAGTTTAATATTGCCGAAAAGTATAGAAAAATAAGAAAAACACTCACAAAACTAATATTACATGATGGTTAATGACAGGACAATTTTGTAATACTCATAGTGCTAATAGAGTCGGAACCAGTAGATACACAAAAGAAGGAATATAGCGAAGTACAAAAAACGGAAGGCAATGTTAATATTCTAGGTAGCTGAGTATGTTTGAGAAGGAGTTCACTAAAGAATACAAAATAAGAGAGAAATAAAAGAGCCTAAAATTATGATTATTAACAACAAAGCAAGTCATAGGTTTCGCGCCTAACATTGTCTCTGTCACTTAGAACACGGACCAAGTATGGTTTCGTTGAGTTCCTGTACTTGGTTGTACGAGCATAAATTATTTTATACTGGTTTATGGTTTTACTTGATGAGATACAAGGCGAGAGTTAGGAATAGAGGGGGTGTTGGGGGTCGGAGAGTATGATTTTTCACCATTTCTCGCATGTATTCAGATGCCTATCCACTAATGTAGTGACGAGCTGACTGAGTTTTACACCACTAGTCCTACTAACTACCTTCAACATCCTTCTCAGGATGGTAAAGTCCTTTTTCAGTACACCAGGAAAGACTAACGGGGAGCAGTAAAGTAGTATAGGTAAGATACAAGAGCTGACAAATTGTGAAAGTAGAGGTTGGGTGATTCCAGATTGTCTACGTTTCTTAATGTAGTAGGTAAGACAGAACACTTTCTTAGAAATCATTAGGATATAAGATTTCCAAGTAAGGTCGGAAGATAGAACTAGACCGAGGTATTTTGCATTAGACTTAGTTTCAATTTGAGTCCCCTCAATGCAACAGGCTTCATGAGTACTTACAAGTGTTTGTAGATCTCGTTTTTGCCTAAGGGGAAGTCAATAGTCTGGCATTTTGAGGGATTCAGCATGAGACCATTTAGTTTGAACCACTCACTGATGTCCAGCAGGAAGCTATTTAATTTGAGACAGTTTGACTGAGACTTAATGCGAAACGATACTGACAGGTCATCTGCATATTTGACGAAGTTGATTTCATCTGAGAGAGGTAAATCATGTAAGAAGAAGGAAAAGAGAAACGGAGAAAGAACAGCACCCTGAAGAACTCCAGCTTCAGTAAGCAAAGAAGAGGAAGATACACCATTATATACCGTGTACTGCATCCTATTAGAGAAGTAAGAGTGTAGCCAGTTGGTAGCCCAGGGCTCAGTTTGTGCAAGGCTAAGCTTGTTTAACAATAGGCCTCTAGATACAGAGTCGAAAGCAGATGTTCGACAGTGTTTTGGTACATGTTTGAAATTTTCAGCATGTGATATCGGTAGCCAATATTTAACAAGCCGACCATAGATATCAGGTGTGCGTTGACCGTGGATCGAACCTCTAACCATGTGTGTATGGTTGGTGAGGGTCGCAAGTGCTGTGCGACCGGCGCATAAAGCATACACCAAAAATCGATAGGTCAAATTGCTTAAATGTAATAATAATAATACTGAAGGGATGTTTGTCTACCTGCCTGTCAGTCTATCTCTATCCGTTTTTGCCCCATAAGGCAATAAGTACGAAGTAACACCCATCTTGTTTGTTCTTCTTTTTTATGGATGGCTAGTTGGTTTTTGTTTTCATGTGGAAAACAGGAGCAACTATTCTTGTTTTCCTTAGATCGATATATTCACTGAAAAAGAAGAGAGAGAAAAGCGCTGTTTATTGTTTAGAGAGGATAGACTAAGACGTGGTCAAGTACATACACTACAGTGTCACCCACCATCTGACCTGAAATGAATATACTTCAAGAAGAGGGAGAAATAAAAGGAATTAATGAACGTGAATTTTAAATAGTTTATTGAACGGAAGAAGAAAACAAAATGTGTTCAAAAAAGCTTTCGAAATAATTTTTTTCTTTAAAAAACGAAATTTCTTTCTCATTCAGGTATTTTCATGAAAACTGACTGTTACAAGGGTTGAATCATTGATTTCTATATATATATATATTGATGAAATGATTATTATTTATGATTATTATTGTTCCCTTGGGTTCCTAGTGGAACATAGGGCTTACACTAAACGTCTCCACTTGCTTCCGTCTTCTGCTGTACTTTTCAATTGCATCCATGTTAGTCCATACTGTTTCAACTCCTCTTCACACGATCTCACCCATGTCACCCTTGCACTGACGTCCCACTCGAGGGCCTGACGCACGATGTCACCCAGCGGCCTCCTAAATGAGTGTCTAATCCATCTCCACTTTCTCATGCATATTTGTTGAGCGATTGGTTCTTGTTTCGTGTGTTCCCATAGTTTCTTGTTGTTGGTGATTCTTTCCGGCCATCTGATCTTCAGTAGTAATAGAGCGAAGACAGTTGTTGATAAGGGTCTGCAACAGGCTGTTGGAAATATTCTTTGTGAACCGCCAACTTTCTGATCCGTACCTATAGAAGAACTGACTGACTTGACGTTTGTATTGAAAGTCCGAATTTTGTTGTTGATGCCAAGTGACAAAGATTTCCAGATTGGTTTCAGGTGGATGACTGTGTTTCTCGCCTTCCTGACTCTCGGTTTGACATCCTCGTCTGTTCCTCCTGTAGTTGAGACAATGCTCCCTAGATAAGTAAGTGAAGTAACCTCTTTCAAATCCCTCCCGTTGATGGTGATTGGCGCTGGATGTTGCTGTTTTTGTTGTTGTTGGTTGGTTATTTTTCATAACCTCCGTTTTGTCTGTCTTCACCTGCAGTCCTTCACCGGCTGCTTCTTCGACCAGTGTGTCGGTTTTCACTTGTAAGTCTTCGATTTTGTGTGACATCAAACATAAATCATCCGCGAAATCCAGGATTTCTAGATTCTTCATGTCGGTCCCATTGATGAAATAGTTAGCTGAATATAATTCACATGAGATTATCCTGAAATAATATGAATTTTGAGAACTAATATGTGAAGTTAATGCTACTGTATATGGGTCAGGGAGTTGGCGCCAGGTCACTAAGACCACTTCGAACAAACTACACACCTTCAACAACAGCTATTTGTCTTCGCTCAATACTACTTAAGATCAGATGGACGGCCAGAAACTATCACCAACAAGCATCTCTGCACTGAGTGAACTAACCAGGAACCAACTTTGCAACAAATATGCACGATGAAATGGAGGTGGACTGGGTATACTCTGAGGCAAGAAACTATCAAGTGACATACATCACACGTAAGGTCATTGCTCGAGTTGAACCCGACTGGATGGGAATCGGCGAGTTGATCGTCAGTGCGAGGGTGACAATATGGATGAGGTCATGTGAAGAAGAGATGAAAGTCTGTGAGGAGACGTGGAGGCAGGTGAAGTTTTTTGAGAACGAAACTCAATGAAGACGTGCAGCTGAAGCCCTATGTTCCTCTAAAAAATTGATACACACATCAATGAGTTGTATTGAGTGATTTCGTATTAATATATGTGTAAAACTTGGGCACTGTAGTAGTAAGTTAATCCATATTAGTTTGTTTATTAGATATATTACACAGTAAAACAGTAGTATTGTTCACTGGATGACATTTCGAACATAATTTTCTGTCCATAATCAAATCATCACTCATAATCACACGACTTTGTTCTTTCATTTTCTCGTTTGGTTAGTAACACTTTCCGGAGACCTGAGTGGACAGGTGTTGAATCATTCCTATCACACGTATTCGCCTCAGTTGATTCGATTAACAAAGCTTCCGTCATCAATCTCTCCCTCCACCCAGTGACATTAGATTTTAAAACTGTCATCCTATCCCAACCTATTGAATGGTTGTGTGTAATTGCATGTAGTGAGTGGTATAGCTGAACAATTCTCTAGATTTCTTATCTTATTCGGGTCTACTAGTCTAGATTTTGCTGATAGGTGCTTATGCTCTGCTAGTTTGACTGCCTGAAGAAGATAAGAAATCAAGAGAATCGTTCAGCTATACCACTCACTACTGTTGCAATTACACACAACCATATAATAGGCTGGATGGGATAAGATGACAGTTCTAAAATCTAATGCAACTGGGAGGAGGGAGCGATTGACAACAGAAGCTTTGTTTGTCGAATCAGGAATAGGAATGATTCAACACCTGTCCAAGCAGGTATGTGGAAAATTCTGCTACCCCTACGACGACAAATAGGGGAGAACAAAGAAAACTATAAAACTAAAGTTTCAACGTTGTGTGATTATAAGTGATGTGATTGTGAACAGTAATAAATTGTGTTCGAAACGTCATCCAGTATGTAATACTGTTTCACTGTGTGATGCATTTAATAAACGAACTAAAATGGAATCACTGATTTCGATCAATAAATGATCATTGCATGAAAGTTCATAACCTAACGAATCAAGACCCAGTAAATCAACTATTAGACAGATTTCATTTGTCACAATTACTTCCTTCTTAAACATGGCTTAGTGGAGACAATGACACTTATTTTTAAGATATTGTAATCAATTCGTTTTAAAAAAGCTAATCAATAAGTTGAGTACTTCAGTGATTGAGTCTTTCCTTGGGTGTCAAAGACGGATCATTTAAAATGTTCCCCAACTGCAAATAACCATTTTTCGCAATAAAGCAAGAACAAAAGTTTGTGACATTCAAAAAAGTTAGATTTTACTGTTTTCAATTGAAACATAATAAACTTCTACCGTTTAAAGAAGGATGTGAATCAAGGTATTTGAGTCGGCAAGGTTCTATCGCAGCATGCATTATCACGAATGAGAATTTCAGAGTCAGTAAGGGTAGGCACTGCAAGATGGTCCCTCATTTCACTGGTATAGGTGTATTTTGTTATTACCTACTGTTAATTCAGCCACTGGCTCCATACAGTTCAGCAGATTTGCTCATTTGTGGGCAAAACTGTCTCTCCCAGACTCCTTTATACTTTCATCAGTGTCTGCCATCTGTCATCGTTTAAGACAGTATGGCTAACCAGAAACCATCAACAACAAGGAACTTTGGAAGGAATCAAAAGGCCAGAGAAGACGATCGAGTGACATCGAAAGCCGAGTCCTGGAGTGGAGCTCGAATGGTAGTAATCCAATTTCAACACGGAGAGGTTATTTTAGGGGGAAAAAGGACACCGATGTTCAATCAATTATCATCAAATAGAAATTTGGAGTGCTCAAGTCTATTAGTTCTTCAACTGGATTTTGATAAGGGATATGAAAATATTATCATATTATTATTGTTTCCTTATGTGCCTAGAAAAACATAAGCTTTAACCGCACACTTCCATTGCGTTCTTTTCTCAGCCAACGTTCACACCTGGCCTCAAATCTTCCCACATGCTTTCATCTCATCTTCACATGACCTCATTGATATCAACCTCAACCTGACGTTCAACACGCCGCTTCACATTCTGTCGAGTTCCACTCGAGCAATAGCTTGACGTGTGATGTCTGTCAGTTGATGGTTAGTTGCCTCAGAGTATACTTAGTCCACCTCCAATTCATCTTGCACATTTGTTATCCGGTTGGTTCCTGGTTAGTTCACTCAGTTCTGGAGATGCTTGTTGGTGATGGTTTCTGGAAATATATCCTTCTATTTCGTTTGTGAAAAAGTTATGTACGTGTTGCACTGAACTGTCGAACAAATAACAATCCGCGGCAAACTGTGACAGAAATAAAACGTTTGGATAACCCAGGGAGAGCACTTTATGTATTGATGAGAAACAAGGTTACGCTGAAAACTAAATCTGAGTCCTCTTTGCTAATTACATTAATCAAATGCTTACTACACACTTATTCCCCTGTATGAATTTGAATATAGCAAGAACGACAGTTTGTGCGGAATAACATGGTACAATTATCTACTTCGATAGGCTTCCACTCAACTGCCTACAGCCTAAAGAAATTATTATATTTATACACAAAACAATTCTAAGAGACCTGCAAATGGTACATGATGTAGCTAATGATACGAGACTCCAAAAATTGTAAACAATGTTCAGACATCCTACTTATCTGGGTACACCATGGAAGTTCAAGTGTGAACAAAATCAAACACTTGAATACACCGATGAAGGGGCTACGTATTAAAGACAACAGGTAGAAATGATCATTACCCAATGAATTAAGCAATAATGTGGTTAAAGTAAACAAGTAAAGTTACACCATATCAAAGTAAGGCGTGGCCTGAGTCAAAGTTTACGTAGTCAAATGAAGGCGACCACAGATACGTACAGTTCTCAGGGCAAAGAAACACTGATCACTGCCTTATTTCTAACTACTTACGTCGTGTTCTTGATGTCTGATAACGACGACTACTTTGTCGTACTTGAGGAGAATTGAACTATTTTGTCTACTAATAATTTTAAAGGAATTTGTGATGTCCATCTGATGATTCGTATTGATGAGATGTCTGTCAGTGTCCTTACTGTAAGCGTTTGTTCTCTTGAGACGGAAACTTTTGAATACTTCTTTGGAAAATCATAGTTGTGCTGTTCTTTCTGTTCTCCCAATATGATTGCTCTCACAGATACTTGTAAATTTGTGTGCACATTTCGAGTAAGTATCAGAGGGTGTATCTGTTGAGCTTTCAATAAACCACAGAGCATGGTGTTGGATTAGCAGGAACTAACTTAGCTTCAGGATAGGTTCCAGTTATTGAGCTATTCAGTCCTGTGTTGACTGTTGATCTTGTTTTGAGGTTTTTGACTTACTGTAGCCAGTATTTTAATCTCTAGTTTGTTTCCATTCTTGTTGCATTACAAAGGGAAAATGTAGTTAAAACTTTCGAGGTTTTGGTGGCAGTGATTTAGTTTTATATGGTGGGGTCACTAGTTTTCCACGCAGCTTTCCCACTTTTCTAGGCCCACTACTACCGGTTGGGAAAGGTTTGGCAGTGTGTTGGATAAGAGTCAAATTGGAACCTCTCGTGTGATCGGCTACTACCATTTAGCCATGTACGCTAAGGAAAAGGTCAACTGAGTTATTCAAGTTTCCGAATTACAACTTCTTTTAAAAAATAATCAGTCCATTAGATAAGAGTTTGTCAGTTGAAAACGTCATACAAAAGTGTAACTCTGACAATTTCTTCTACTCCAATGCCAGTCTTTGTTTAGTATATCGATCAGATGAAATCAACCGAAACTCAAAAAAACAATTGTTTACTTCACTACGAGTAGTAAATCAGTATCATTAAAGAAATTTTCTGAAGTCTGAAATTCAGGACATTAATACACTCCAGGAGTGGAAGAAATTGTCTATAGCTGGAAGAATTTCCCAGTCCTTCTCACCTTAAAACTTGTGTCAAATACCAAGAATTGCTAATTCGATTCTTTGAAGTGAAACCATTCACTTTAGCGTCGCAGATACTCTATAGTGGCCACCGTTGACGAAAAGATGCAACCTGTCTATCGCTGGTCACCAGTTGAGAAACAAACTGAAATTTGTGTAGAATAAACTGACGAACATCGAATGCTTACCGTCACTGTTTAAGTCGACTTATTTATCTAAAGGCTGACGTCAAGCAACCACAACATTTGACACACACCATTGTGTTACGTTCGTTTGTTCATTCGTTCGTCGTAGCTGAGCAAACAACCGTGCACTGCGATTTGATCCCTAAAATATACTTTGTAATTTAGACGACAAATTTTGGTGTGTTTTGCTTTGCCTTTTGTCTACGTGGAATGAATACTATGGAAGTTGTGAGTAATTATATCTTACGTTAGTATACTTAATGATAACTGTGAACGTCAACACCCTCAGTCTTTAAAATATGACAAGGGTTAATTGATACAAACGATGAGTAATAGGAGTCCGAAATGATTTTATGTATTAAATTATATAGAGTTACACCGACTGAACAATTATAGGGTAATTCTATCAGTACCCTTGGGAACGGACTTTAAAGTATGGGACTAGCAGCAAAGTTTAACAGAAAATGAATTTCTATAAATCAGCCAGAAAATATAACTGACTGAATGGCTTCAACCTAGAACTGTGCACAGATGTACAGCAGCAGTTCGAGTCTCTACACTGCTGCCTTGTAGCTCACAAAGCAAGAGAATAGAGTAAAGGGGGATTCAAAAGAGATAGAGAGATAATAAGCAGAAACAAGAAGCAACAAGAATAGTAATATAGAGGAACAATATAGTTTTATGGACATTAAAATTCGTAAGAAGTAGATGAATCTCCGCCAGCCATTAGGAATTAGGATTTCCAGCCTTAATTGGTTCTTACCATCCTGAGGACCACAACCAGACAGTTAGGAAGTTTACACCTTCCTCTATGGATGGCTGGCTGGCTGGCTTAAACTAATCAGTGTAAATTTCATTGACTGATGACGACGTGTTTTCGTTTGACCACCACAAGCCCTTTTCCAACCTGATCCTATATCAGTCAGCTTACATTGCTGGTTGTCAAGGAAGGCAATCGATGGCTAGAGATACATGTGTGACACATATCCTAACCATCTCAATCGATGTGACTTCACAACCTGGTCAACTGATTTCCCCTTATTACCTAGCACTCATCCGACGCCTAACCTCAATATTGCTCATCTTATTACAGCATCAACTAACAAAGGAGATAGAACGCAAACACCTATGATCAAAGACAGATAGTCAGGCCTTTCATGTCCTCCACTTTCAATGGTGATCATGTTTCACAGCTATGAAAGTGGACGGAGAAAGAAAAGGGAGGTTTATTACTATTTAAAGGAAACAATTAACATTTTTCAAACAGAACAGAAGAAAACGGAGAACACATGACCTTATGAAATTGTATATTTTATTAAGTAAGTTTAATAATTAAGGTAGTGCACAGTTCACCATTGTCTCTTTCTTCCCACATGGATTTGTTTTTAGTGGGTCAATGGCGCCCGTCTCAGCAAAAGGTAGCAAAGTGGTAACTTCTTGCCTGTTGATTGATGATGTTCAACGTCTTCAGATTGTTCACACCATGGCCAGTGTCCAATGGATGGTAATGTCTATAAACCCATTAGTCTCAGGTGATTTGGTAAGTGTTTGTAAATATGGACAAAAACTCTTCCCTCTGTTCTTCCAATGTATGTGGTTTGCTAGGTACATGTGAATTGACTGGCACTACTGGAATGAATATAAGGTAGGTGTTTGTCCACTTATGATTTTCTTAAGCAACTGATCATTTGATTTTATTGGAAATATTCTTTCCAGGGTAGTGTTCAATCTGCATCTTATTCCACTAGCAATATCAACACCTTTGAAGGCAACCTGTAAAAAGATAGAATTTTTATTTATTGTGCTGGAGTTTAGTTTCTGCTCACTACATTCTTCATGTTTGCCAATGCTTCTTTGTGAGTAAGTGTTATTACGCAAGCATTTTTCCACAATGGAAAACTCTTTCAGGAAGTTTTCTTCCACGCAAGGCTTTCTTACATGGTTAAATATTGTCATTACGTATCAATTTTTGCAACTTGAGGGACAGAAGCTTTTAAAGTTCGGATGAAATGCCATCAAGGTATCTTTTCTGAGGATATACTTTAAGATTCTACTGTCTATATCATGTGGACTACGGCAATCAAGAAAAATGAAACTTGCCCTGGTTTTCATACTCCATTAGAGAATTTATGTTAAGATGAGTGAGCATCAGTCAGAATGTTTAATATTTCAGCTGGTTTATTGAAAAAAGTTAGATATGACAAACTTGTCATCGACATACCTATCCAGCTGAGAAGAATTCTAAGTATAATGAGAGATGAGCTAATAGTGGTCGATTAAAATGTACGGTGATCTAGGGATGCAAAAGTACCAGTTGCCTTGAAAGTATACAACTCGTTGATAGGTCTTTAGGGTTGCGATTAGGGACAACGTTCGGATTAAGGTAAGTGTAAGGGTTAGATTTATGATTAGCGCTGAGATGTTTAACTTTTATTTAGTGAAGTTGTCCCGCAAAAAATAGTTGTCAATCCTCTTACTGTAACCCAGAGTAATTCATTTGGGAGGAGACTGGAAAATAGAATATAAATGGTAATTTGGCCACATAAAGAACTCGCCTTCAATTACCTCAATAAATACACGTAGAGAAACTGGTGCAACCTGAAAACTGATGCTTCTCATCATAATTAGAAGATATTTTATAGTAACATCAGGGAAAAAATATCCTGTTTAATGTACTTCAACAAGAAACTATGGGAACAAACAAAACAAGAACCAATCGCTCAACAAATATGCAGGAGAAAATGGAGATGAATTGGACACTCTCTGAGGAGGCCACTGGGTGACATTGCGCGTCAGGCCATTGCTCGAGTGAAAACCGAAAGGGAAGCGGCGAGTGGTTCGTCGGTGCAAGGGTGACATGGAGGAGATCGTGTGAAGAGGAGTTGAAACAGTATGGACTGACATGGATGCAAGTGAAAAGTACAGCAGAAGACAGAAGCAAGTGGAGACGTGTAGTTGAAGCCGTATGTTCCACTAGAAACCTAAGGTAACTATTATAATAATATGGTGCTTCAACACAATTCTCTGTATTCATCTCTTAAATAAACGTCATTCTAATGTGAAACGACCACTAGTGCTTCTGATTGGTTGCCTCAAGGTTAGTCGTGCGTTAGCAGTCCATTGCTCATTTTAGTTAAACCTCACACACATTTTATCTTGGTATATGAATCGTTCTCGCTTTGTTCAGGTTTACTGATGAAAAGGATAATGGGCATGACGAATATATTACTGAATTCTACTTATTATAGCTTAATGGTATTTTTTATAAAAGAAAGTTTATCAGTTGTATGACTATCACGGGTTTGTATAATTCTACATTCTTACTATCGATTTCCATTAAGTTCCCTGTCATACTCAGTAAAGAATTTTAGATTTGACCTTATTATAACCGTTTTATCCTCTCGTATTTGTTTGTTAGTCAGTTCGACTAGGTCATTTCCACCTAAATAATTATGCAGTCATTTATCGTTTTTACTTGGATCTTTGAGAATAAATAATTAAGTGAGTGAGACTTCCGAATATATGTAAATAACATTACATGGATTAAACGAATTGAAAAATAATAATTCAAAGGGGAAATTGGCAATTTGAAGATGAGGGAAAAAATACAGCTAGCTCTGTGTTATAAGATTATAAATATGCAATAAGAACTAGATTTTCCATTAATTGACAGTGAATTTCATGAAGTGTTCTTTGAGAATTTCTAGTCATAGGTGATACCTGGAAATTGTGATTATTGGTCTGAAGTGGGACAATTCCAGTGTGCTACACTTTTGACTGGGCACGAATAAGTATCTTGTATTATGCATCTGAACTGTATCACTCGACTTTACAATGTTGCCACCCCATGCTAGACAGCTCGCCATCATGGTGCAATGTGTAGATTGCTGATAATTAAATGGTCGGAGGCAATCGGCAGTTGACATTCAACTTTGACACATCCAATACAGCCCTACAGAGAAGGTCAATCACGAGCATGAATAGCCCAACACTAAGGTGGCACGGGTTCCATTGTTGTCAAAGGATTCATAAGTCCTTTCAAGGTTTCATATACTTCCTGCTGACGAGTGCCAATAAGCACGAAAGACAGGTCGGAGAATTCCTGCCTGCGATCTCCTCCAATGATCTAATTATACATTTTTGATTGAACACCTTCACCAACAACTGAATCCCCCAGGTGGCCAGATGTTCAGGTATGTAGGAGGCTCTAAGGCAGAAAACCAACCAATAATGTGGTACACAGTAAAGGTGGAGTGGGCATAAATATTTTAAATGATATCTTAAAGAGGGCCTTTTCAGTCTATACTGAGTAGAACGCAACTAGTCGAAAGTTCAAATATGAAATAGACATGATGACATGAAGTGGAAATTTAGGCTTGTGAGTGGTTGTGAATTAGTCGTCAAGATCAAACCGTATATTCATTTATTCAAATTATGATGATTCCTTTGGTTTTACTGTATTTTCTAGGCAGGAAATAAAGGAAATAATAATAATATAATAATATTTTAATATCCCTTATCAAAATCCAGTTGTAGAACTAATAGACTTGAGCACTTCAGATTTCTGTTTTATGATAATTCATTGGACATCAGTGTCCTTTTTTCCCCTTAAAATAACCTTTCCGTGTTAAAATCGGATTACTACCACTCGAGTCCCACTTCAGGACTCGGCTTGCTATGTCACTCGATCGTCTACTCTGGCCTTTTGATTCCTTCCAAAGTTACTTGTTGTTGATGTTTTCTGGTTAGGCATACTGTCCTAAACGTCGACAGATGGTAGACACTGTTGAAAGTATAAAGGAACCTAGGAGAAACAGTTTTGCTCACAAATGATCCAATCAGCTGAACTATATGGAGC
Source organism: Trichobilharzia szidati (assembly GCA_944472155.2). Lineage (NCBI taxonomy): Eukaryota > Metazoa > Platyhelminthes > Trematoda > Strigeidida > Schistosomatidae > Trichobilharzia > Trichobilharzia szidati. The sequence continues at coordinate 48,128,060 of OX235275.1, read as the reverse complement.
CAGTGACTGAATTAACAGTAGATAATAACAAAATACACCTATACCAGTGAAATGAACGACCTATCCTTGCTGACTCTGACATTCTCATTTGCGATAATGCTACCCGCCGATAGAACCTTGCCGACTGAAATACCTGTATTCAGACTCTTCTTTAAACGGTAAAAGTTTATTATTTTTCAACTGAAAACAGTAAAAAATAACCTTATTTGAATATCATCGTGTCTGTTTGCCAATCTGTTCTGTAAGGAATTAGAAAAATGCACTCACAGCTTTTTGAAGCTTCAACAGAACTTTATTATTTTAATGCCCCTTTTAACCGGCATGAGCTATTCACCTTATGTTGACCATGTTATTTATTTCTCATTTCAGCCCTGACTTCAATATGAAGTGATCCTCCGTAGTTGTATTCATGTGGAATAACGATCCTTCCTGATAACTTTGACTGGTTACTGGTTATTTCAAATAACTTCTGTATTCTAGGTTACATCAGGTTTATTTTATAGACCTTGTATTTGAAGATCTAAATTATCCGTGACTTTTTGACACATATGTAATCTGCCTGAGTTTTTATCAGAATTACAGCCTAGTCAAAAATACAGAGCTCCCTAGACCTCCCTATCATTTTTAGAAATTTTTCCGAGGATACAACACACCTTCTCCTAGGATGCGAATGGATATCTGCTATAGCCATTACAGTTTTAATGTGCTGTTGGATTAGAATAAAGTGAATTTGTCCGTTTGTGGATTATACGCGTGTTCAAATAGTTTCAGCATTCTAACAACATTTTAAGAAATGTTTTCTAATCTTCAACTAGAAACGCTTGTAAATAACCTAGTTTATGTTCTGTGAAATTGTCACTGGTGTTATTTAGAATTTCATCTGTGTTGGCTGACTTTCTGTGTGCATGTGTTTTGACGTTTCCCGTATTTCTCTTGACCATTGCATCAAAAATGTTCTCCATACTGCTTCTTAATATTTTACCACTGAAACTGTTATCGTACATGAATAGTTTTCTCCGATTATGATGAATATATTATTCACGTAAATTATCAAGATAAGTGGTTTCATTGTTAGTGAAGTTCACTGCTTATAGGCATTGTTCAACAGATTAGGTACAAAGTCCTGCTATAGGTTATTTCATTGTTTGAACCTCACTTAATCACAGCCTTGAGTACTCAATCTTTGAGTACCACCCAATTTAAACTTTTAACTATGTTAGGCGAAGTTGGATATTTCTCATTGCTGAGCAGTGGAAGATAGTTTCTCGCGACGGCTTTGTCTGATAGATGTGTATATCTCTGTGACTTGATAAGACACTGTAACATGGCACTGGGTTCAATTCTCGGTGGGAACATCATCACTCACTGGGGAATGCAGGCGCATCCAGATGAAGAGTCCCAAGTAGGACTAAATGAGCATCCTGGATTCCACTGCTAGTCACCAGCTACCAATCTAATTCTAATTACATGCCCAGACATCTTCGAAGCATCTGGAAAAGAAGTCAACATGTCAACCTGAGACCGAGCACTTCGGTCGAATCAATAGACGCGAAAATCTTGCATTCAATGAAAAACAGCTTGATAAATAGGAAAGACTGATTGGTGAATAATTTTTCATCACGTTCTACAGTTATGTGACAGTAATAAATAGACGAAAAATTCTTATTAACAACATCAATGCTGTATTAATTTACACTAATTCAGTCAGTAATATCGACAGACTACATTTCTGAGGCACTATTAAGGGAAAGATAATATGCATTGATATAACGCTAAATTGATTATCAGATAAACCAAGGGAGGTAACAGGGAATTTATCAATTTATAGTTTTGACAGCAGGCAACAACTGGTTGGACCTGTTTATTTGCACTCAGATCTCCAGTTGACTTAAGCAAATTGTAGAAACTTCTGCTTTTTGGAGTGTTCTGTATCTAGAGACCATTGATAGTTTATTTGAAACCCAGTAGATGGTAGAGAAAGACTTCAGTTCTAGCTTCAAGATCTGCTTGGACTAGATGATCTAATGTAGAACTTTTAAAGCTTTTATTAACCTGTACTGCTACGTGTTCCTGAGCACTACAAATCAGGTTCCTAGAGCAGTCACCAATATAACTTGCTACAAAGGAGCAGCTGAATTAATGCCTACATTTTGAAGTGTCCATCCAAGTTGAGTTGATGTATCATAACCAGTTGAAAGAGAAATTTGAGCTGTAGCTTATCGATTTTCTCAACTTGTTCGCTATTATTCCACTTGGTATATCAACTCTGAACTGCAGTCATATATATATATATATATATGATATGTATTTATATACACTTCATGTAATCAGATACAGCTTAAATGTGAGAAATCTGAAAGAAGCAACTTCCTTTACCTACCCAAGCAGCATAGTTTTAACTACAGGCTGATGGAACTCAGGAGGATATGAAACCGAGGATCGGGAAAGCAAGGTAAGCCTTTATTACTATCATGTCTGTGTGAAGATCAGCACTCAGCACTTAGCATGAAAAATAAGATCCGGATTTTCAACTACAATGTGAAGTTAGTCAGTGCTACTCTACACAGATCAGAGACTTGAGGGTGCGTCGCGAAGGCCACTTCAAACACACCTTCATCAACAACTGTCTGTCTTCGTTCAATACTACTCAAGATCAGATGGCCAGCCAGAAAAGATCACCAAGAGGGATCTCTGGTATTGCGTGAACTAACTCAGAAGGAACCGAGTGTGCAACAAATATGCAGGGAGAAATGGAGGTGGATTGCCCGTACTCTGATGAAAGGTCTTAATCATGTGGGATGGTGTAAATTGTCAGATGGTTGTTGTCGGATGACTAGGAACACTTTTTCGATAACTTGTAAAAGCATAGTCCGAACCACAGATCAGTGCCCCATATTATGTCCATTCTTCTTAACTCTTTCCGTATTTATATTACCAGCTATTCTGCTATTGTTCACATCATCCATATATAGAGATTTGTAATTTAAAGAAGTAAAATAGTAGGGGGAAGAGAGCAACCAAATCATTAAATAGTGCAATTCTGTCTCATCTAGTGGATAGCGAACACAGCATCAAAGTAGATGAGTCATTTACAATTGTGTATCGAGAACCAAAGAATCTTCTAAAGGCACACGATTACGCCTCCTAACCATAGCTGAGGCTTTAGAGATTAATAGAGAAAGACCAGACTTATGTGTACAGAAAAAACTTATTCACTCTCTCTGTCTACCCTGGCCCACTATTAGATCGCCAGGATCATAATTTTCCGTATTATTATTATCATTATTATCATTTTGTGATATCATGTCTTTAGTATCCATTTCTCCACCCAGTTTATTTCACCTCACTGTTACCCTTAATTTTGTAAACCTTTGTGATTTTATACTAAGCCTACCAATTTTGTAATGTCTTATTACAATTAACAATTTAGCCTCTTTATTTTATCATTAGACATTATCGGTCAGCCCTCACATTCAGTGTCCCCTTTGTTAATGTGTGTTTGTATGTATTTTGTGTTTATCGCATTTCTCTCACCCCAATGACACTTGTATTCTGTTGACTATAGAACAGCACTTTATCACCCAATTGTTAACTCACACTTCATCACATTTTTTTCTTACTATACACTCTATACACATTTGATTGACTATGTTAACTAATGGACTATCATCTCAACTTACACATGCACCCCAATACAGTTTCTGATATTATTTTCATTTGCCTTTATTGGCTATATGTACTCTATTATTCATGGATTTATAACTGTAGAGCCTGAAGAAGAAACTATCGAAAACAATTGTTCGCTCAAAATCTTGTTTTGATTAAAATAGGAACCTTAAGTCTGAAATCGACAGTTAGTCATCCCCAGTCAATGTTGATTTTACCTTTGAATTTTGCTGCAAGAAAAACTCGTATCCATGATAAATCCTACTTTCTTCTTCCCTGATTTATAAAAAAATTGATTACAAACTGAAATCAATGAGAGAACCATCGGACACCAGGAATTCCTGAACTGCGATTTCGTCCTTGTTTGTGACCCTTCAACAGTGTGTGGCCTGCTAGAAATCAAATGCACATGGAAGGCTATCAGTTTTTCTAAGTTCAGTAACCACTGAAGTGGTTTCGCCTATGTGAACAGTAAAAAAACTCCTTCAATTCATTGATTTACAAGAAGAATATATACACCCCGAAGATAATCCGTAGCTCACTCTAACAATTATCCTAACCTTAACACACTAACTTTTACCTTACCCAGATGATCCTTGATGGTGGGGATAACAGAGGCCTACATGTGGTGGATTATTCTTAAAAATTAAAGGCAAATTATTTATTATTATTATTGTTTCCTTCCATTTCTAGGGAAACATAGGGCTTCAGCCGTGCGTCTCCATTGCGTTCGGTTCTCTGCCAGAGTCTTCACCTGGCTCCAAGTCTGCCCACACGTTTTCATCTCCTCTTCACATGACCTCCTCCAAGTCACCCCACCCTTGCACTGACGACCAACTCGCCGCTTCCCGTTCGGCTGGGTTCCACTCGAGCAATGGCTTGTCCAGCGATGTCACTTGATGGTTTCCTCAGAGTATGGCCAGCCAATCCACTTACCTCCATTTCTTTCTGCCTATTTGTTTCACAATCGGTTCCTGCTGTGTTGGTTCGCTCATCGCCAGAGATCTCTGTTGCTGATCTCTTCTGGACGGCCATCTGATCTTGAGTGGTATTGAGCGAAGACAACTGTTAATGAAGGTCTGTAGTTTGTTTGAGATGCTCTTTATGACGCGCAGTGCAAGTCTCTGATCCGTATAGTAGCACTGACTGACTTCACATTGGAGTTGAAAATCCAGATCTTATCCATATTTTTTTTTAATGGAGACATCTAATTATGATTGCACATGTTACCGATTTCAGTATTTCCACCTCGTTTCTATCCTTCTTTCTTCATGTTGTAACAAATATAGGGTAAATCAAGTTGTAATTGTTTACCTACAATGTCTATATTTTTCTCTCTCTATTTAGGCGTAAATAAATGTATTCTGTTTCGCCGTTTAAACCAACCCATTAATTTATCATCTATTTAGTCAGCCCCAGGCTTAAATACTATTCATTCTCACTCATCAATATATGATTGGTTGAAATGTTTGTTTAAAAAAAATAATTCAGGAACAACAAAATATAAACCAAATGAAATTAAAGACACCTACAAATGGAATGTGTACAGACAGGATAATAATAATAATAATTTTTGGTTAAATTCGAAAAGTAACACAGTTTTTAAAACGAATTGACTTTTTCTCTCAGTATCACTGAAACACTTCTCATCAGTGTGAAGCACAATAAAAAAAAAAACAGCTCCCTGTTTTGACAACTGTACAACTCTAATCAAGTATCACACACTCAACGCGGAATTCATCACACACTCAACGCCAAGCTACTCTGGAGTCTACAAAAAAATTACAATGAGAAATGGAATACTACCACCCATTACTATAGCTGAATTATCCTATTTATCGATCATCTCCTATGTTCACTGTAGCATAATTTCTTCAAATTATACAATTCATGGAAGTAATAAAACAACAACAACAACAACAAGTCACGGAAACGAGCACACTAGTCAGCATAATAGTGATATAGTTGTCGCGAAATGGGAATTCGCTGACTTTGAAATACACATCGCTGTTATGCTCTTCTTATTAATCATGATACTTATTAAAATGTCCTATCATCGTGTACCGTATATATCTGCTTATATCCCAGAATCCTTTGTTCTTATTGTCATCGGTATAATCTTCGGTTCAGTGGTTCGCTATGGGATTGAAAAAGGCGTCACTAAAAAGACTGTATGGAAGTTAACACCATCCCTATTCTTCACGTATTTACTACCACCGATAGTTTTAGAATCAGCGTATAGTTTATATAATCGGACATTTTCTGAATATCTTGGAGTTGTCCTCCTGTTCGCTGTACTTGGTACAATATTTAATTTTTTAATTATTGGATTTATGATGCATATTTTATGCCAATTGGGTGCATTTGGACAACCTCAGTTGGATTTTGATGTGAAAGGATTCCTACTGTTCAGTTCGCTGATTGTTGCTGTTGATCCTGTTGCTGTGTTGGCCATCTTTCAAGATATTGGCGTGGAATTAGGCTTATATTATATTGTATTTGGCGAGTCATTGTTAAATGATGCCGTGACTGTTGTCCTCTATGATATTATGGATGCATTCACGGGGAAAGAATATGTATCCGGTAAAGAGATTGGTATTGGGATAGCATCGTTTTTTACGGTGAGTCTTGGCGGACTAATAATCGGTGTTCTATTCGGAATTATCACCTGCTTAATAACCAGGATCAAGAGTCGTCTTAATGCTTTCACATTATTACTGCTGGCATATTTCTCCTACATAATGGCTGATTGTGTCGGTTGGTCGGGGATTATTTCAATGATTGGTTGTGGACTGGTTCAAGCCGCTTATGCCTTTCATAACCTGGATCGACATTCAGTTACAATGGTCAGGAATTTAACCAAAGTTGTCTCTGAGATGAGTGAGTCTGTCATCTTTTTATTTCTAGGCATTGAAGTAGTCTCTACAAAACTTGTCTGGCATACAGGTTACATACTTTGGGCATTGGTATGGTGTCTGATAGCTCGTGCTGTTGTTGTCTTCCTGATGACCGCCGTGATTAATCGTGTCGCTTTCTCTCAAACAAAAATAAGCTTTACACAACAGATAGTGCTTATCTATGGTGGACTGAGAGGTGCTGTAGCCTTTTCACTGGCAATCTTAATCATCCCGAGTAAACTAGGCCCAAATGGTGTATACAATCGTGAATTGATTGTTACTGCTACACTCTTCATTATTCTATTCACTGTTGGTTTTATGGGGATAACAATGAAACCGTTAGTTAAGCTGTTAAAAATACGTATGGAAGCAAAACAAAAACTCAGCCTTTTCGATTCATTAAATGATGGAATCTTTGATGAAACACTTGCTGGAATTGAAAGTCTTGTCGGTTCAAAAGGTCGTAATCTTATGCGTGATTTTATTCTACGTGTCGATGAGAAATATCTACGTAGATTTCTCCAGCGTGAACCGGATACATATGATCAAAAAATGCTGAAAGTCTACGAGAAGATTGCCCTCAAACTTCATTATGCTACAATGCGTCCAAGTAAAACTGAAACTATCTTAAAAGATATACCAGAAACATTGAAATATCGATTTTTAACTTCACATGTATCAACAGTTTCAATACCTGGACTATTAAGTGCCAACTGTTCCATGGTAAATCTGCCTAATGCGAATAAATTAGCTATCCCAAATAACTTACCTAAAATGTCTATGGAGGTAACAAAAGCTACAGAATCTCCAATAAGTGGAACAACACGTCGACGATCCTCAACGATAACTACAGATACAAATCTGGCCCCAGAAGTGAAACAATTCCTTCGATATGCACGTAGGCCGAGTTTAGCACCGAAAGAGAAACGACAACTTGACTTCGATGAAGCCTTTTTAGATGTTATGAAATCGCGTAGTCGTGCTTTAAAGCATCATATTCAACAACCGAACCTAGAACGGATTAAACTTCCAGTGAATGGAGCCAATAATCAAGCTTACATGAATGAAGACGAGGAATTAGTGAATAAATTGAAAACACTTCATGAAGATGAAGCTGATGAATATGCAGAGAAATCAGTTGACAGTATTGATTTAGGCAAAATGGTGAAATTCGATGTTGGACCGACTGAATCTATCTATCTAAAAACAGGAATTCATAATAATGATGATGGTCATGATAAGGAGCATGATGCTGATGAAGAAGATGGAAATTGTCATCGTCTTTAGATGAATGTCTGCTTATGTGGAGACAACTGTCTCAGCATTCTCTCTTTCCTACAACTCACTTTCAGTGCTTCCATTTGAGTATTTCAGAACCAAAAACAAACATACGGTACAGATTGTCTGACATATTATGAATGTTTTAACCATTTTGCCTAAATTATGTTTGTCGTTTTTTTAACAATCAGCTGGAATGTCATTTCAGTTCATATCAAATATTGTCCAATTTTTTTAGTCTATTATCTATTTGTCTACGATAAATTCGTCGGATTAGAATGTAGATATGCACCATTGCTAGCACACATGCACACACACACGCATAAAATAGCACATTAACGAAGTATACATCATTACTACAGTTCATGCTCACTTTTCAATTATACTTACCGCATTCAAATAACTAATTGTACATAAAGTTGATTGATAAATTAAAACAAAATCACAATAAACTATGGTTGTCTCTTTGAACTTTTTGAAAAGAAGGGAAATATATATATTTTTAATTATTTTTTATTCTATACATATAATTTTTTTCTAGATTAAGTTTTTTTCTGAAAAAATGTAGACTTTCACCTATACATACATATATATCATTTTTATTTTATTTAACTGCTTCAATCCACTATTGAACATTGAATGATGATTGACAAGTATTGTGTATGTATTATACAATATTGAATAATTCGAAGACCTTTTTTATTTAGAAAAATTAAAACACAAACAAATTACATATCTACTTGAAATGCTAAAGCTTTTTATTGTTTTGTTTTTGGTTTATGACACAATTGGAAAGCGCTTGTGCATTTTATATTGAATATATAGATTACTGTATGAAAACTATTAATTTCGAAAGTGTATTTGATGGTGTATGACAGAGGACAGTGGAATTCTAGACGCTGACGTTGAAACTATCACCTCGCATAAAGTTATCATTATCAGCCTAACTGTACACCCTGAAGTTATGAATGCTGAATCGTTAGCAAGCTATGTGTGCGACCCAGTTGTATATCATATCACATCTGAGACGTGAATCAATAAATTCTAACTTCCATCAGTTCATCGTATATATCCTAACCACCAGCCAATGTCACAATCGACGAAACACCCTCACCACCAAATTAAGGCATCTCTCTGCCGTCATGACTTCTCTCCGAAATTCTAGACAGTCTCGTCACACAGTCAGACACTAAGAAGCATCAGATTATCTTTCCCAAGCTAGTTTGCAAGGCTTTCTTTGATTTTGATTTGAATCATGAAATTTAACACAGAAGTAAATGAATTTGAATGCGCCATGTATCCTTCTCACCTGAAAGAACATACCTTAATTATTGTGAATATTGCGAGAGAATTAAAATCATTATTCATCGAATTGTGGCTGCTTCCAGTCTGTCAGTGAACGGCAAATACAACAAACACTCGTCAAGACTGCATCGTATTACGTATTTTAGAACTTGGTCTTATCTGCTTCTCTGAATTTCTGTGATTTACAGCACTGATACATCTCTTAACGATAAGTGACATACTGGAAGCAGCCACAATTCGATGAATAATGATTTTAATTCTCTCGCAATATTCACAATAATTAAGGTATGTTCTTTCAGGTGAGAAGGATACATGGCGCATTCAAATTCATTTACTTCTGTGTTAAATTTCACGAGTTTAGTCAAAATCAATGAAAGCTTTGCAAGCTAACGTTTGAAAAATAAATCTGATGCTTCTTAATGTCTGACTGTGTGAAGAGGCTGTCTGGAGTTTCGGAGAGAAGTTATGACAGCAGAGAGATGTCTTAATTTGGTGGTGAGGATGTTTCCTCGATTGTGACATTAGCTGGTGGTTAGGATATATACGACGAACCGATGGAAGTTAGAATTTATTGATTCACCTCTCAGATATGATGTGATATACAACTGATTCGTACGCATAGCTTACTGACGATTCAACATTCATACTTTCACGGTGTAATGATAAATTTATGCGAAGTGTTAGTTTCAACGTCAGAGTCTAGAATTCCACTGTCAATTTGAACGGGCGTTTATTTAAGATCTCTATCCCCTAATATATAGAACAATTTTTATGTGTTTAACAAAATCAAGAGATCCCACATTAGTTTGTTCATTAGATATATAACAAAGTGTGTGAAACAGTGTTATTGTTCACTGGATGACGTTCCGAACCCAATTTGTTATTGTTCAAAATCATATCAATTTTAATCACGCAACTTCGAAACTTCACTTTAAAGTCTTCTTTGTTTTCTCTTTTTTGTCGTCGTAGGGGTAGACGAATTTTCCAAATATCGCGGACAGGTGTTGAATCATTCCTGTTACACGTATTTGCCTCAGTTGATTCGATAAACAAAGCCTCTGTTGTCAATCGCTCCCTCCATCCTGTTACATTAGGTTTTAAAACTGTCATCTTATCTCATCCCATTGCATGGTTGTGCGTAATTTCGTGTAGTGATTGGTAAAGCTGAGGCATTCTCCAGATTTTTAATCCTATCAGGGTCAACTAACCTAGATTTTGCTAGGTTTTTATGCTCAGCTAGTCTGACTGCACTTGTTCTACTACTTTGACCTATGTATTTGACCTGACAATCATTCCAGAAGGGTATTAGTTAAACTAAATTGTTTTGTTTTAAAGGCTCCACAGGATCCGTTAACCGACAAAGCTTGTTTCTAATTGAGTTTATGTGTCTGAATGTCACTTTTATTCCTGTCGGCAATGTTAAGAATTCTGTGTAAGGTTTCCGATGTTCCTTCTCTGTATGGAATTATTACTGATGATTTAGATTCCTTATTTTTGGTGTTGTCGTTATCTTGCGCATGTTTGATATACATGTCATCACTACTATTATTATTATCACTGCCATTACTATCAGTATTTATTTTATTTGTACATTTCCGTACGTATTTCCTGACTAAATTATCAGGGTAATTATTAAGTTTCAAGGTCTCTTTTATGTGTATCACTTCCTGTCTTAGATTGTCCTTGGTACTACTTAGTTTTTGTGCTGTCATTTGAACATTTCACCAATCCTATTTTCACTGACATACGATGGGATTATCGGAAGTCTAAATATCTGTTTAAATGTGTGGGTTTCCTGTAAACACTAGTGTTTAACTTTCCATCTTCTTTTTTTTCTACGCTACAATCTAACATTAGACGCTCCCCTTTCTGACTTTCCAATTCATAACTGTATTGAATCACCTCCACCTTTGAGTTAATATGTGTTCGAAAATTCGAAATTTTGTTATTCTGTAAATAATACTGTTTCACAGATTGTATGATATATCTTACAAACAAACTAATATGGAATTATTTACTACCACAGTACCCAAGTCTTACACATATATTAAAATCGAGAGAATTTTGTATTTTAGTATGATCCTTACCTTCATTTATTTCAATCAGTATATTTCCCCACTGAAAACCGAGGAGCTCTTGACAGCTCGTCAGTTTTAATTTGTTACTCGTCAGTACACACATGACGGAAATCGAATTCAAGACTTTCAGGCAACCAGTTGAAGATTTTCAGTATTCGCTTATTGAATTCAAGGCGTTTGATTCATGAAATCCAAATTATTTTAATGCATGACATGAAATCACCACGCACTCTCAGCATTATCGATGACGACTTCCTTCACATAACTACTCATACGAATTTAGTTTTTCTTGATTACAACACAAATTTTAGTTGGTTTGAAGGATTAGTTTTGTTTTGACGAATTGATCACAGATTGATATCAGTTAGAGAACTATTTGGAACCAACCAGAAAGTACTGGACAACCGCTATGTCAGCCTAGTTTGTGAATCATCGGCAGTACGCAACCATGCCGTTCAGTTCAAACCCAGCACCTTCTGGCTACAAGGCAGGCTCATTTATCATTCACCCACTGAGACCCGATTCAATGGCCAGCGAAGCCATGAATTCTAACTTCCACCGATTCGTGGTTTAGCGCGACTGGCACCAACCACTGTCATCATTGGGACACCGTAACTAGTGAGGTCCATCCAGTTAACTGTGAGGATGGATGTCTCACTGACGACGTTGGTTGGTGCCAGTCGCGTTAAATCACGAACTGGTAGAAGTTAGAATTCATGCGCTGGCTGGCCATCCAATCAGATCCCATTGGATGAGTATTGTATGAGCTTGCCTTGTAACCGGAAGGTGCTGAGTGTGAAATTCAGTGAGGCGGATGCGTACTGCTGATGATTTCTAAACTGGGATGAAAAAGCTGTCCAGTACTCTCTGGTTGGTTTGTGAAGGCACATCACAGTGAACAGTGGAAGAGTAGGTGGTGGTGTTGAAATCACTGCCTGGGATGTAGGGATTATGGTTATGTTACAATCCTGACTTAAAAATGTGAGAATCTATATTGTATTATCATTATTATTATTATTGCGGATAAAATGTCTAAGGTAAGGAGGATAGATATTCACTTCTGTTATCACTGTCACAGAAGAATGATACAAAGAAAGTAAAAACGTTAGAATGTTTATTCTATGTTATATTTTATTATTGTTCCCTTGGGTTCCTAGTGGAACATAGGGTTTCAACTGCACGCCTCCACTTTTTTCTGTCTGCTGCTGTGCTTTTCACCTGCATACATGTTAGTCTATACTGTTTCAACTCCTCTTCACACGATCTTCTCCATGTCACCTTTGGATGTGCCACTCGCCGCTTCCCTTTCGGGTTCCACCCTAGCTATGGCCTGACGCGCGATGTCACCCAGTGGCCTCCTCAGCGAGTGTCCAATCCATCTCCACTTTCTCCTGCATATGTGTTGGGCTATTGGTTCTTGTTTTGTTTGTTCCCATAGTTTCTTGTTGGCGTTTATTTCCGGCCATCTGATCTTCAGTAGTAATAGAGCGAAGACAGTTGTTGATAAAGGTCTGCAACAGGCTGTTGGAAATATTCTTTGTGACCCGCCGCTAAGTTTCTGATCCGTACGTATAGAAGAACTGACTGACTTGACGTTTGTCTTGAAAATCCGAATCATTTTGTTGTTGATGCTGAGTGATGGAGATTTCCAGATTGGTTTCAGGTTGATGTATGTGTTTCTTGCCTTTCTGATTCTCGATTTGACATCTTCGTCCGTTCCACCTGACTGTAGTTGAGACAATGTTCCCTAGATAAGTGAAAGAAGCAACCTCTTTCAAATCCCTCTGGTTGATGGCGCTGGATGTTGCTGCTGTTGTTGTTGTTGTTTTTGGTTATTTTCATGACCTCCGTCTTGTCTATGTTCACCTGGAGTCCTGTCTTTGCTGCTTCTTCGACCAGTTTGTCGGTTTTTGCTTGTGAGTCTTCGATTTTGTGTGACATCAAACATAAATCATCCGCAAAATCCAGGTCTTCTAGGTTCTTCACGTCGGTCCAGGATATCCCTGTCTTCTCGTTTCCCACTGTCTGACGCATAATCCAGTCCACTACAATTAGGAATATCATTGGTGATAATAAGCACCCTTGTCTGACTCCTGTGTTAACTCCATTTGCCTCGCTGAGTTTTCCGTTGTGGATAACTTGACATATGCCACTGTCGTACAGCTGTTGAATAAGGTTAATGAATAGAAACATATTCATCAAAACCAAATAGTTTGCAGTTCATATGATTAATTAGGTTATGCAGGAGGTCTATACAAGTCAGAGAATTTTGTAGTAGCATTTATAGTAGTATTAGTAGTAACTGTGAGTAATTCGTTTGTGAAATTCAAACTAATGGTTGGAACTGAAATGTTGGGCCAGTGAATCAATCAATACTCGCTGATGATAGTGACTGGTGTTCGCGGAATGGCCCAGCAGATTCCCTCCCACCGGTTGTAAGGTCGATAATCTTACCCTGTGTGTAATAAAGCCCTTAGTTTCGATACTTAACTCTAATTGCTTACTGCTGAAGAATTGCCGACTGGAACGAAGCAGTAGTCCAGTACTGCCCGGTTTTCAGTGATTCTCAAATCACCCCCCCTTTATTTCCATGATCCAAATTGATTCAAATCAGTCAAATTCAAGTAGATCTTCGGGTTGAAAATTATAAGAGGAATATATTTTTAACGATTAACGAAGAGATGTGTTGGATTCGAACCCATGGTCACCTAGTCAATCGCTAGACACTGATTCAAATCACATTGTGACCTAGAATACTGATCAGTTGATCTAATCGGCGTACTGCCGATGATTCCTAAACAAGGCTAATGAAACAGCTGTCCTTGGTTGGGTTTCAGTGGTTCCCTAACTGATATCAATCCGTGATCAACTCGTAAAAACAAACCTAATCCTTAAGAATCAACTATAGAAAATATATATATATGTATCGACAGCGCGCATTTTAAAATTATCTATCTTTTATATGAAATGAATAAATCTAATTTCTAGAAAAACGTTGAACAGTATTTTTTTCTCAGTACTGCTTTCCTACCTTTCCTTAATTTTAATCAATTCCCAGTTGATGAAATTCATTTTTTCTCCCTATCTATTAATTTACGCTTCAAATAAACTAAATACAGCGAAACAATATTGCAGCTTACTTACTGGACAATATTTCAAAAAGAGATATTTGGGTGGAGGGTATTCATCATGACAAGCTGATATCAGTTAGAGGACCATTGGAAAACCAGCGCTGGAGTACTGGACAGCTAGCTGTTTCGTCAGCCTAGCTTGTAACGCTTTATCAGTACGCACCTACACTGCAGGGTTCGAACGCAGTGCTTTCTGATTACAAAGTGAGCTGGCTCTTTTGGCATTGTGTCACTGGGACCCAATCCAATGGCCAAAACTAGGACGAAACAGCTGTCTGGCGGTACTCCCAGTTGGTTTTCCAATGCTTCTCTAACTGATGTCAGCTTATCATGATGAAATCCTCCAACCAATCAAAGAATATATTCCTACAAAAATCAATACCCCGATCAATATTTATTGATATATGGAACTATTTTTTACCTCCGGTACAGATGTTCACTTTTTATTTCTCTGTATGGGGTAAATAAACCGTTTCACATATGTGAAAAAAAAGGTATTTCAGATCGAATTCAATTGTAAATATGTTTGCCATTGATTTAGAGATTATTATGGATTCTAAGACACCGCGTTTGCGCAAGATTTCATTAGTTTAAGGATAGAATTCGGCACATACATGACAGAGGTGGACCCGGAGATGTTTAGCTTACCAGGTGAGAGCGGCATGGGATTTGGTCACCTAACTGAAGCCTGGTGGATTATATGTGGCTGATGTATTCTCAGCTGAAATCATAGCATCATTCCAAGAATCACTAGTTATCTGCATAACAAATAAATTAAGGCGAAAGGCGGTAGGATAGTGATAAACAGTGTAATGTTTTTCATTCGCATAAACTTTAGAAGTAGAAGTAGGTGACGTTATTCTTGTGTGAAATTTAAACTTATAAACAACAGATGGTTTGAAGTGGCAAAACGACATTTTTTAAAACCTTAATATTAATAAATATTCAGCAATTGCTGGCTTGAATACTGTCCAGCCAGACTTCATTAGATAATGATATATGTGTTTTTGATTACTGCTTAATTTCACACCGTATTTTAGGCAGAAGTATTGAATTTTCAGCATGTGATATCGGTGGCCCAAATTTTTTAATATCATGCGTGCATCAGTAGGGAATCGAACCGCAAGTCTTGTGTATGGTTGGCAAGAGTCCTAACCAGTGTGCCTCATAATCGCATTGTTATAACGATGCTTAAATCCGATATGGTTCAGACTACAAAATAATATAACACTAAGGTTATCGTTCAGAGAGGGTAACCCTTAAGTGATGATCTCATTTAATTTGCGAATTAAAACTTCTTTAAGCTGAGGGGAAAAAAGAGTGAAAAGGTGATTGCAGTGAGGAGAAACGTGTTTTTTTCCGACGAAAATCATCAACTAAGCCATTATTCGTGTATGGGTGAGAAATAATTGAGAAAGTTCCAAAAAACCTATTTTCCATCTATGGTCAAATTGTATAGAATGAGATACTTAAACATTATTATTATTGTTCCCTTGAATTCCTAGTGGAACGTAGGGCTTCAACTACACGTCTCCACTTGCTTCTGTCTTCTGCTGTACTTTTCACTTGCATCCATGTTAATCCATACTGTTTCAACTCCTCTTCACACGATCTCCTCCATGTCACACTTGGACGTCCCACTCGCCGCTTCTCTTTCCGGTTCCACTCGAGCTATGGCCTGACACGCGATGTCACCCAGAGGTCTCCTCAGCGAGTGTCCAATCTATCTCCACTTTCTCCTGCATATTTGTTGGGTGATTGGTTCTTGTTTTGTTTGTTCCCATAGTTTCTTGTTGGTGATTCTTTCCGGCCATCTGATCTTCAGTATAGAGCCAGCGAAGACAGTTGTTGTTAAAGGTCTGCAACAGGCTGTTAGAAATATTCTCTGTGACCTGCCAAGTTTCTGATCCGTATAGAAGAAGTGACTGAGTTGACGTTTGTATTGAAAATCGGAATTTTGCTGTTGATGCAGGCTGAGTGACGAAGATTTCCAGATTGGTTTCAGGTTGATGAATGTGTTTCTCGCCTTTTTGATTTTCGATTTGACATCCTCGTCCGTTCCTCCTGTAGTTGAGACAATGCTGCCTAGGTAAGTGAATGAAGTAACCTTTTTGAAATCTCTCTTGTTGATAGTCAGTTCTGCTAATCAATAAATTACTTCAAGTCTGAAAGAGGTACTGCTTTATTCAACATGAAGAGTCGACAAAATATACAGAATTTTTGTAGCATAATGCAGGGCTTAGTATTTTCTCTGCATTCAGGAAGTTCAAGTTATGATGGCAGTCTACAGTATACCATTCGATATTGCATAAGTTGATTTCAAATAACCCGCAGGGATGCTCAGCTTTAATATATATCTGGATGACGTTTCCAGCAGAAATCATTACCCCAATAGTGGTATCAGTTAGTTGCAGAGCTTCATTATTTGGTCTCAGTCGTCCCCTTGTTGTTTGATGCCGCTTTCCATTATCTCTGGTATAGGTGTTCTATCATACCGATTGAACATGTGAGGTGTTAAATCGATAAACAAGGCATCAGTGATTAAACTACCTCTCCACATGATTTTATAATGAAACATTAAATAGAAATTTCCAATAGGAAATATTATTGAATAATAATGGCTATCAGGAAAATTGACTGTGTATATGATTTCCATAGTAAAGACATGGGTCGAATGCACGTGGCTAACTCAGTCTTTTTAATTCAAGTTGAGATTTTCCCGTCGACTGATTGGACCAAAGTGCTCGGTCTTACGGGTTGACTCAGGTCGGCTTCGATGATATTTGAGCATGTAATTGGTAGTTGATTGGTGGATGGTAACTAGTAGTGGAATCCACGATGTACATTTTGTCAGCTGGATGTACCTGCATTCCGCGGTGATTGATCAGAGACTCAAACCTAGTGCATCTGTACAAGAAGCCAAAAGACATGTCAACCGGAAACAGGGCACTTCGGTCCAATCAAACGACGGGAAAATCTAAAATTCAATTAAATAATTAATATGACCCGCTGCACAGAAGGTAGCTGTCGTGGCCCAAGTGGTCCAGTGGATAACGCTTTGGCATTTGAAACTACGGTGATGGGTTCGAGCCCTGGTCGGAACATCATCACTCACTGCGGAATGGAGATAGATCTCAAATAGAATGAATTGCACGTCGTCCTCGATTCCACTGATAGTCACCATCCACCGATTAATGTTTAAATGAGTGTTTGCATAGCGTCGGTATGATTGTTTTTGGATCATTACTTCTTCAACCTATACCCCCAAATATATTGACCTCCCTCCCTTTGAGAAGTACAATCAATTCTTGTATATGATTTGACGGAGTTATTAAATAGAGCTGAGTGTCCTACATTCACTAGGTTTTTTTAACTGCGCTATGGTTAAAATATTTACATTCAAATATTTCCTTTACTTAGGGGCTGTACTCCTGACTAATAGGCTAGTACTAATGAATTACTAGTTTCTATGTGAAGTGAGCTCGTTGCAAAGGCTACTCTGAAATTATATATATTAGTACTGAACACAAAGGTTTAATTATTGCTCATATCTTGTTGGAAGTACACCATCTCTAACCCTATACTTTGTTCTTCTAATAACGTACTAGGTGGACGCTAATTGGGTGTTTTTGCTAGAAATATCCACCCAAGAAGGAAATAAGAAATGCACTTTAATTTCTAAAAAAAATCTTAATCAGGAATTTAAAAGCTGTTCTTTTGGAATAAGGTGGTATTTTTTGTTTTCTTTTAGTCTCCATGTACTCAAAATATCCATATTTATTGGGAAATTAGGCTAAAAGAAAATGATCGCATCCCTAAACAATACCTGATTTTTGATTTCAATTCATTTAAATAACAATTTACAGGCAACAAGAGGACAAAGTAGTTTACGGGATGGTGATTAATACTGGAATCCAAAATGCGCATTTCGTCCTTTTGTGGAACTCATCATCTGGTTTTACTTGCATTCCCAGTGAGCGATAGATTTCTCCTCTCTGTAGAGAACTGGGCCATGAAAGACACCTCTCAGGTACTAATTATTATTGTATCTATTATTATTGTTCCCTTGGGTTCCCAAAGGATCATAGGGCTTCAACTACACGTCTCCACTTGCTTCTGTCTTCTGCTCTAATTTTTACTTGCATCCATATTAGTACATATTGTTTCAACTCTCCTTCACACGATCTCCTCCATGTCACCCTTGGACGTCCCACCCGCCGCTTCCCTTTCGGGTTCCACTCGAGCGTTGGCCTGAAGCACGATGTCACCCAGCAGCCTATTCAGCGAGTGTCCAATCCATCTCCACTTCATCCTGCATATTTGTTGGGCGATCGGCTCTTGTTTTGTTAGTTCCCATAGTTTCTTGTTGGTGATTCTTTCCGGCCATCTGATCTTCAGTATAGAGCCAGCGAAGACAGTTGTTGTTAAAGGTCTGCAACAGGCTGTTAGAAATATTCTCTGTGACCTGCCAAGTTTCTGATCCGTATAGAAGAACTGACTGACTTGACGTTTGTCTTGAAAATCCGAATTTTGTTGTTGATGCTGAGTGATGGAGATTTCCAGATTGGTTTCAGGTTGATGAATGTGTTTCTCGCCGTCACGATTCTCGATTTGACTTCCTCGTCCGTTCTTACTGTAGTTGAGACAACGCTTCCTAGATAAGTGAATGAAGTGACCACTTTCAGATCTCTCCCGTTGATGGTTGGTACTAGTCATTAACTGTTTATAATTCAGAATTCATTTTCCTGAAATGTCAACAGAGGTCAAGTCGACGGTAAATTGAAATTCATCTACAAACAAAGAAACATAGGAGGGAAATTTGGCAACAAAAATAAATAATAGTGAAAAACACCACATACAGTTTATTATTCCAGAGACCAGAGGAGTAAAACTGACGCTAAGGCTATCTATGGTAATAAATGGGGCTGGATGAGACACTTTTTTTAAAAAGTAAGTTCAAGTTTAGGCCTATGATATGCTAGAACTTTAACTGCATGAAGAAGATATCATCGAGACCATTTTGAACGGCTTAATCATACCTCGCAACATACAACTCTGAATGAAGTCTCTGCTGATGCCTTAATGGCCAGTAACAATAATAATAATGATAATTCAGTCTTCGGTGATTTTGATTTCTCCTTTCGACAGTCATACTAGCTGATGTGCATGGACACAACTAGACAATATCCTGCTCGTATAGCCTGTGTACCTTCTTTATTTCTACATAATTCTGATCTTATTTTAAAACTTGTGCGTTACTTGGTGTGAATCAGCTTGAAAGGAAAAGAAAACAACCGTATCTTTTATGAACAATTCAAGCAAAATAAGCCAGTTGCACAAATTATCCTGGTAACTTGAATCACTGACGTGCCACAGCCAGAAACTTTAACAACACGTATCTGCTTTATTCCAAAACAGGACTGACGATACAGCGTGGAATTTAAAGTAATTTAGCGCAACTTAATTGAGGTAGACAAGTCCTCATGTAAAAATAATATATTTTCGAAGATTCATCGAGAAAAACATAAAGTTAAAGCAAAAGCCTGAAATAACCTAGCTGGTGGCAAAGAAACTGCTGTATGTGGACGATGAATTTTAAGGTGATTTAGCTGCTGCGATCCTGAAGAACTGCTTTTACAGATCAGTGTGAAAAGCATTCTTTGTGGCTGAGCTACAGGTCAAATTCTATAGCCGACAAGTGATCAATGGTTGTGTGAAGTATAAACTGCGGCCTTGAGCCGCTTCAATGTGTTCTCATAAACACACCTACTACTGTGGAGCTAGTGGTTGTACGCACAAAGCGTACACTTTCCAAACACATCTCTAAACATTATCTGGCATGGTTAGCAACCTCGAACTCGGAATAAAAGAAACGTTTGTCCAGTCTCTTATTCTACCTTGGTTTTAACCTCTCTATTAGTCGTTCCATGTACATATCAACACCCTCTTCACACCTGTTAAATTGACACTCAGCTACCACCTTTATTCTCACTCTATAACAATTTTAACCTGATCAAATTTCTAACACTTTCTTCATTTGTGCCGTTGAGTATTACGTAATCTATAACTTATTTATTTTTACATCCAAAGCCAGTTCTGAGTAATCATATGAATTATACCAACCCCTATTATTCAATAATAGACTACTATACATTTTTGGTAGATATAAATACAATTATTGCTTTTGTAGGAATTTTGTTTGATTGCATGGAGGATTTCATTATGAGCTAACATCAGTGACCAGTAGGGTAGAGCAGGTTGAAGATGAGGCTGTAACTCATCGAAGAAGACATTGTGAAATGGTCGCGCTATGTCATGAATTCGCAGAAGTTATAATTCAAGGACCATTGGATCGGGTCCCAGTGACTGAATGGTCTACGAGCTCGCCTTGTAGCCAGAAGGTCCTAAGTTTGAACGCTGGCGGTGGGTGCGTACTGCTGAAGAGTCTCGAACTAGGACGTAGGAAACAGCTGTCCAGTACTCCCAGGTTTTCCAGTGGTTCTCTAACTGATGTCAACTCATGATGAAATCCTCCATGAAATATAAGTACGACTGTACAACCTGTGAATATGATTTCTTCGATAAATAAAACTTTTCTTCACTGAACTGCCTTTTATATTCTTCATCTAATTTACTCAACAACAATAACAGCAACAAGAACACTACAAGGTATGGGTAAACAGAACTGACAGTAACAACTTTTGAGCCATTAGCAGTAATGATTAGTTCAGAAATGTACAAAAAGTGTAATAATAGTATAAATGATAATAAAATCTTTATTACGGATAGAATTTTTAAAATATACAAAATTGTCAGAGGAGTTTATCGCATGATACTTTTCCCTTCATACAATATCTTCAAGTAAAATCATTAATTGATGGTGCATCCTTCCTTTGACAAAATGTTCTCTGAACTAAAGCAAAAAACCATTTCATTTTGACTTATTCTCTTTGTCTCCTTCAAAAAATCCACGATATCGATGTAGTTGAAACCCAGCTGTACGATATTGAGAAGTACAGTTTGAAACCCAAGAACATACCTGAAGAACAGCTATCTCTCATGGATTGGAACACGTTGCCACCCACAATCAGGCTATTCCCCAAGTTTAGAATGAACCTGCGAATCAGAAGCTTGGAATAAAACATTTGAAATACACCCAACAGTAGATAATACCATTAGAGGTCATATCTTAATCGATTGAAAGCGAGCCGAAGGAGAGAAAATATATATGAAATAGAGAGATCGAAGTTTTTGGTAGCCCAAGTTGTAGGCAAGCCACCCAAAAGTGAAAATTATAAGATTATTGAAATAGTGTCACCATAAATTACAAACATGAGAACATCAAAGAGCCATTTAGTTTGTGGATTACATAGTAATTTATAAGTTTGATGCTCAACTCTCTTTTTTGTCACCTAAGATGTGGGTGTGCCAAATAGGCTATCGTTGAGTTTTTGTACTTAATTGTGAGAACATTTTATCTTTTATAATGACTTGTAGCCCTACCTGATGTGATATAATGTACGGTGAGTTGGATAGGGATTTAGTTCCAGTGTTTGCCGACTACAATTGTAATCAGATGTCTGAATTAGTGGCGCACCACGTGTCCTGCTGACAACATTTAATATCCTTTTTTATCAATATACATCAACATACACCTTTTTCAAATCGTGGAAAATGCCCATTGCAACATTAGATTGAGAAGAACACGAAGTTCAGTAAAGATATTTATTCGTCGATTTCATTCTCAAGAGCTGTACAATTGCATTTATATAGTTTAGTTTACATGGATACAATTCTTATTTGTTTAATTCCACACAGTAGCGAAGGTGATTATAATTTTCAACTTGATATGAAAGTTTGAAAGTACGAATATAGATTACAAGTGGTTTAGAGACAAGATTGCATTGGATTAGATAACAGTTACAACGTACGCAAAATTAATATTTCATAACTGGAGAAATAGTTTTAAAGGTGAATAAAAGGTGATAATTGTTTTCAACTTGATATAAATTACAAGAGGCTTAGAACGAATTACAGGTGTGAACAAAATGAGCAAGAAAACAAATTGAGATCAAAATTTTCAACTTGAAATGTAAGTTAGGAGGTGTGAATATAGATTACAAGAGGCATAGAAACAAGAAAATTACACAGGATTAGAATATAATTGTAAAATGGTTATTTTAAACGGATTACAAGTGTGATCAGAAGGAGCATGTAAAAAAACTTAAAATAACAGATTTTATAATTGGGGAAAAATGGGATGAATTGAATGAAGACATAGAGAGAAAATTACACACACTGAGACAACAAAACAGGAAAACTGAAGGATAAGGGAACATACCGAACTAGGTCCACGGTAGTTGTAAAGGCTGGACTAGTTTCTTTTGAACACATAGCTCCGGCTTTTCGATGCATATGGCGAGAGCTTCCGCAGTACAAAGAAGTCGGAAGCACACTGTCTTTGGCAGATCTTTGTTTACTTTGTAGATGACTCTAAATGATGAGTCGGTTGAGATTCTGTGACAGGCATTGACAAGATGTTCAGTTATTGCGCTTCTGACTGAACCAGTGCCTCCTCTTTGCAGCCATGCTGGATGATGTTCTCTAACACGTTTTCAAAAGACCCGCATAGAACGACCTATGTACCTAGCTCCGCAAGAGCAGGTGAACTGATATATGCACATTGAAGTGGTCATATGCGGAAGTCTATCCTTCGCATTGCTCCGAAGTAGTGGGCGGCTAGAGAATATCACTCTTATCTATATAAATGTGATTGTACAGCTCTTGAGAATGAAATCGACGAAAAGATATCTTTGCTGAACTTCTTGTTCTTCTCAATACACCTTTCTGAATAGCCCAGGAAAAACTAAGCGGGAGCAGTAAACAAGAATCGGTTAGATATGAGTTTAAAAAACTACAATACTAGAGGTTGAGTGATTCCTAAATGTCGTAGCTTCCTACTGTAGTAGGTTAGAAGGAACATTTTCTTTGAAATCAACAAGATATGGGATGACTGACCAAGAAGGGTGAGAGGATAGAACTATTTAAAGCTAATTTATGCTTAATTTAGTGCCCCCTATACTAGAAGCATCATGTAAACAGACCAGTTCTTTTATATCATATTTTTCCCATGAAGTTGATTTCATGTGAAGGCGACAAATCAAATAAGGAGAAAAAAAGGCAGGAAAGCACTGAACCTTGAAGGACATCGGCTTTAATAAGTATTTAAGGGGAAGATTTCTCTCTATTAGTGCATATTTACCATAGTGTGAGAAAGTTTCGCCCAAATTGCTGTATAAAAGAGTTGAAAGCATCGCTACTCAGTTTGCTTGGTGGTTGCTTCGTCCCAGTTTAGGACTCTACTCAGTAAGCACCCACGATTCCACCAAAGATCAAGCCCAGAAGCTTCTTTGTACTTGTCAAGTCCGGTGATTATTCCTCTACTGGTCCCAGGGAGAACACCGTCACTCACCATCAGGTGACTATTTGCAGCTGATGAGTAACACGTAGGATGAAAGGCACAACCAAGATTGCACTATTGCCAGTCGCCACCAATCGAAACCAGAGGTTTACAAAAACTCATGCTAATTGCAAAGTGCTGAAGCAAAAAAGAATTCACTGGCGTTCGTCTTGTTTAAGGTATAGTTCATCATATAGTCATTCAAATGTGTTATGCTAACACATTCAATGTTACACAAATCACAGAAAGCATCAATATAATAAATACTGTAATAACCTTCTAATCGATAGTGATTGTTCAATATTATTGATATTGTTGTATTCAGTGTATTTACAGGTATTAAATGTATTTGTTTAAATTAAATGATGAAGAAAGAAGAAAGTCATATGATCCAGCGAGCAAATCGGAAGATAGTGTAACCCAACTATGGCTTGAATACAATTTAGTCTTTTGTCGTAAAAATATACATCTTTGTGTTCCAACAAACAATGAATCAGGCGAGGAATTTGCAAATGACACGATTACTATTAAGATCTAGGTTGTCTCCTTGACGCTGAAAAATGATATTACATTTTCAAGCAATTTAACAGTACTTTTCATCAGTTTACAGTTTACAATTTATTTAGGATAGTAGGCTATATGCCTGTGTTAATCCTTTCGATTTGTTACACACAGGAGGTCCAATCTCGCCTTGAATGAACCAACGGATGGCGCTGATACGACGTGTTCCGGTAGGGAGTTCCAATGGTTCACAATCCGATGCGAAAAACGGATCTCTAGACGCAGACAATTCTACCGTGGTTTTTGAACCTTGAGGTGATGTCATCGGAATTGGTTGGTGCTAGAAGGAAGAAATAAATTAGATAAATTTGCTCCAAAATCATTTCTTAGGATACAGTATGCTAGTATTAGGTCACCCCTAAGTCCTCTGTATGACAGTGGAAATAAACCCAGTCGACTTCACCTCTTCTCATATGAGAGGGTTGAGAAACCCTTTATTAGCTTAGTTCCTACTCTTTGCACCCTTTCTAATAAGTCTATTTCGTATTTGAAACACGGGCTCGCTGCCTGGATCCCATATTCCAAATGAGGTCTGATATAAGTCGGATATAATATACGAAATATATCAGCGTCAAAGTTCGCAAAAGCCTTGTGTATGCCCTATAATATTCGAAACTCCTTAGTGGCTGCAGCTCTATAGTTTGTTGCTGTTTTCAAGTCATGCTGCACAACCACTCCCAAGTCCTTGTACTCAGTGACCACTGGGAGAGTAATGCCATTCATTGAGTAATTGTGCATGTGACTATGAGATACATGCATAACTACACTCTTGCTTAAGTTAATCTCCAAGGCCCAGTGCTTACACCGATCGTTATTTTTTTCCTTCACGTTCCCCAGTGGAACAAAAGGCCTAAAGCTATTGGCTTGAAGTTTCCATAGCAGTGTTTATTTTACAGCATGGGGTTGCTAGCCTCATGTCCAACCTTTCCCCTTTACCAGCATTATTTCTGACTTAGCGAGGTAAAGGAATGCGTTGGCCGGGGATCGAACTCGGCGAGCGTCCTAACCGCTATGCCTCCGACGCACATAATAATAATAATAATGCATTATAATAAATAATACTTTCAAAGTTGGTTTTTTAAGGATTAGATTTGTCTTCATGAGTTCGATCACGGATTGATATCAGTTAGGGAACCATTGAAGACCAACATGGGAGTGCTGGACAGCTGTTTCGTCGGATTGGTCTGGGAATCATCAGCAGTAGTGACTCACGCCATGAGGTTCGAACCCAAAACCTTCCGGTTACAAGGTGAGCTAGCTAGCTCTTATTTCATTCAGCCACTGGAATCCGATTCAATGGCCAGCCAGCGCATGAATTCTAACTTCTACCAATTCGTGATTTACTGCGACTGGCAACAACCAACTTCGTTGGTGGGACATCCATCCTCACACTTAACTGGATGGACCTCACTGGTCATGACTTCTCACTAGAACTCCAGGAAACTCCATCCTGTATCAAGTCACTAGTGACCATCAGATTAATTTTCAAAAGTGAGGTGCAATCAGTTAAGTGTGAGGATGGATGTCACAATGATGACAGTGGATGGTGCCAGTCACACTAGATCATGAATTTGTGGAAGTTAGAATTCATGGCTTGGCTGTTCATTGAATCGGGTCTCAGTGACTGAATTGTAAACGGGCTTGCCTTGTAACTAGAAGATGCTGGGCTAGAACTTCATGCCAATGATTCCCAAACTAGTCTGACGAAACAGCTGTCCAGTGGTCAAACTCATAAAAATACTAATATTAACAAAACTTTATTTCAGGCAGTATGCGAACAAAAAGTACGGAAATCTTTAGTGGTTAGGACTCTCGCCGACCGGGTACATGCACTGGGGTTTGATCTCCTGCCGATGCACACCTTATATCAGTCAATGGTTGACCTGCGAAATTTAGGCTACCGATATCACATTCTGGAAATTCCATAATTCTACCGAAAAGTACTGTGTGGAATCAACCTGTAATCAAAAAATATAAATTTATTTTCAGAATATTTCCTCGTCATACATAGAACACATATGTAAAGTGACAATTTGAAGTGTATCATATGACGTAGCTCTTTTCTGAAAATTCGGAGAAGACCCATTCTGCAAGTTTTTTCTTCATTCCCTTCAAGAATTGCATGCACAGCGTTTATTTAGAAGCTAATTAAATATGTACCCAAGTTCATGTAATCATCATCTAATATAATAATGCTATTTAAACAATGAGAAATGCAGAAAACTTTAGGCCTTTTGATAGATGAAAATTCTAGTAGCCCAGGGGTTTTAGCAGGTCGCCATTCTATATCAGTTTACTCATAACACTAAATAATGTTGCATACATTTGATATTTGTAAGAGAACTATTCGAAAACCTGGGAGTACTGGACAGCTGTTTCGTCATCCCAGTTTGGGACTCTTCATCAGTACGCGCCCAACGGGATTCAAACACAGGACCTTCTGGTTACAAGGCGAGCTCGTATACCATTAAGCCACTGGGACCTGATCCAATGGCCCATGAATTCTAAGTTCTGCCACTTGTAACCAGAAGGTCCTTGGTTCGAATCCTGGTGGGTGCGTACTGAAGAAGAGTCCCAAACCAGGACGAAACGGCTGTGCAGTACTATCATCTGGTTTTCCAATGGTTCTCTAACTAATGTCAACTCATGGTAAATCCTATAACCAATCAAATCCCTACAAACCAACACTTGAACATTTGATATTGTAAACCATTGTGAATTTACACCTTGGACTGGATGATTTATAAAAGCTTAAGATACTTCAAGATGGTGGTTAGCACCGCAAATTGGTTGTTCCACTTCGTACTAAGCAGGATTCGTCATCTGTATGTACCTGTCTCCTCAATTACTAACATGTCTTGAAAGAATCAAACCAGATTCGAAACAACGCCTGTTAGTTGTTAACACTGTCCGATTTCCACTAAATTTTGACTGCTGTACATAAGCACACTTTAAACATGGGTTCCAGGTGCGACATATAGCTTCAGGATTTTTGAAGTGTCATTTGTCGGTAGGACTGTTTTAGTATGGTTAAGTTTCTAGCTTCATTCTCAACCTTCTGTTTTTTTTCTGGGTTGTCTACCGGATGGGAGAGATACAGCAATGCCTTAGCCGAGAGTCAAATCTGAAACTTACTCATGACCAGCAAGCATTCAGCCACTAAATCGACCAATTTTTCACCTCTATTTTATGGAGAATATCACTGAGCTACTCAAATTTGTAATTATGTTTTGCTATAAAACCAAACGTGTCTGATTTCTCACAAACTGGAAGATATGCAAGCGAAAAGCAACAAGTTGACAGAAGAAGCATCAAAGAAAGGACTTCAGGTGAACATAGAGAAAACAGAGGTGATGAAGATTCCTGGACAAGAACAACAACAACAGACAACGATCAGCATAAATGGGAGGAACCTGAAAGAAATAACCTCTTTTACCTACCTAACTCGAAAGCATCGCTTCAACTACGGGCGAAAGGAACTGACGAGGATATCAAAGCAAGAATCGTAAAAGCATGACAAGCTTTCACTACTCTCAAGTCTGTGTGGAGGTCAACAGCACTCACCATCAAAAATAACATCCGGATTTTCAACTCCAACGTGAAGTCAGTGTTACTCTCTGTACGGATCAGAGACTTGCACTGCGCGTCATAAAGAGCATCTCAAACAAACTACAGACCTTCATTAACACTTGTCTTCGCTCAATACTACTCAAGATCAGATGGCCGGCCAGAAAAGATCAGCAACAGAGATCTCTGGCAATGAGCGAACCAACTCAGCAGGAAGCGATTGTGAAACAAATAGGCAGAAAGAAATGGAGATGGATTGGCTGGCCATACTCTGAGGAAACCATCAAGTAACATCACTAGACAAGACATTGCTCGAGTGGAACCCGAAAGGGAAGCGGCGAGTGTGTCGTCAGTGCAAGGGTGAGGGTGACTTGGAGGAGGTCATGTGAAGAGGAGATGAAAATGTGTGGGCAGACTTTGAGCCAGGTGAAGACTCTAGCAGAGAACCGAACGGAATGGAGACTCACGGCTGAAGCGCTATCTTCCTCTAGGAATTAAAGGAAACAATAATAATCATAATAAAACCAAACGTGAACCAAGTGATTAGAACACTGAAAACTACCTGTCGGAAGTGTGATGATGAAATTATCCCCTTGAAGTGGTGACACTATTTTCCTGAAGCGAGATTCGTCCTTTTATTCAAGTCATCTACTGGCTAGAAGAGGTTTGGAAGTGCATCGTTTGGCAATCGAATTCTAGAATCGTTTGATAAACCTCTTCTTCTAGACAACTAATTAACAATATTGTTGTCACTTACTTGAACACTCCAACTAAATTTGTTAACATTAACCATTCATCTTCTCGACTGTATATCATATTTCTGACGTTTTCATATCATGTGTTGGTTGACGTGCTGCTTATTCTATTTGTCTTTGTTCCTCCTGTTTAATCTCTGACTTGAATGCTGCTGTTTGTCTTTATTCTGATTGAGTCCAGGTCACCCTGACTTTGAACTGCCTTCAAGAATTCCTTTTTAGTGTTTGAATCTTGTCTGGTTGACAGAGTTTTCATTCCATCTGGGTGAAAACATTCTTCTTTTTAGTCTCAGGTAATTCATAAAGTTGATGATCTTCGTCCCATATTTTGTACTCTTGTTAGTACTAGATTTGTAGAGCTGCCTAACAGCCTGGTTGAGATAATTGTGCCCTTTGGTACGTAATAACTGTTGAATAGAACCGCTGATTGTATTGCAAATAATTGTCTTTTTCAACTAAGCTTAACTTAGTAATATTTCTGAGCAGCTGTATGGTAGATATTAATGATCTGTTCACCGAGACCACAGACCACAACACATATAGATCTTGGTCATTAAACTCTCCACTACACCTTAACAGACGCTTACTAAATTGACTGCTTATACTTAATCCCCTTCCATACTGTCTCTTAGCATTTTACCACTTTTTCCTTTGCTAATATCAATATACTTGTATAAAGTTTATTTTGCTTACGACAGCGGGATGTCATTCATTTTATTTTAGAAAGATTTGAGTACTTTATATGGTTTTATTTTTGAAAAAAAATTGGGAAGAAATTGACCATGGCAACACGTAACAAATTCAGATAGACATTGATTTACAGCCCTAACTCTTTCTCTGACCTAGACGGAACCTTATTTTGGTAAGCACGTTAAAGGACAATCCATTATGTATGCATAAAAAAATAATTCTGCTGTTTAAGACATATTGATATAAGTGGGATTTCTCTCCTAAGTACTGGTCAACACTATATAACTTCTATAGAACTTGTGAAAGCATAATAGGAAGTCAATAAAAACTATTGAAAGAACTTATTTTTAGATGTGCAATGAATGTTAATTTCTTATTCAATAAGGAATATTAACAGACAAATTGATGGTGTAGCTATGGGTTCCCCATTAGGTCCAATCCTAGCTGATATTTTCCTCGCTCATTTGGAGAATGGACCACTGAAAGGATTAATCAATGACATGGATTTCTACTGTCGATATATGGATGATATATTTGTGGTAATGAAAGATGAGAATGATGCAATGAACATCCTTGACAAGTTAAATGATGTCCATTCAACAATAAACTTTACCATACAGAAAGAAAGTAATGACAGTATCTCATTCCTAGACGTCTTCATAGCAAGGATAGAAGATGGCATACCAAGAAGGAGTGTGTATAAGAAAACCTACAACAACAGGTCAGTACACTCATTTTTTGAGTTTTGTACCTGTGAAACATAAACGTAACCTGGTAAAGTGTTTGGTTCATAGAGCCAGGTTAATCTGCACGGACGACTGTGTCAATGAGGAGCTTAAGATTATTACAGAATTACTTAGAAAAAATGGTTATCCAGATAAATTCATTGAGAAAAATATGAATTCAGCACCAAGGAGAGTCAGTATGGCTACAGTTCCGAAGAAACCAATGTTCATAAAATTGCAGTTCCTCGGAGACACCATCAGCGAAATCATAACACAGCGTCTGAAGAATGCAGTTTAAAGAGCTTATTATGCAAAAGAGGTACGCTGTCTCTTCCCTATTCTACTTTCAAAAAATAAGGATAATCTACCTAAATTTTCCTCTTCTATGTGTATCTACCAGTTTGACTGCGGCTGCGGAGCCAGGCACATTGGGCGTAAAATTAGGCAGGTTCATCATCGTATCGCATGCTTAAGCAAGATCTATTCGTAGTTCAATTTTAGCACACCTTGTTGATACTGAGCATAAGATTGATGTGAATACTGCATTTAAAATTATTTCTCGCATTCCTACTAATCTTAATTTTGCTCTACGAGTTCGTCTTCCACATACACCTGAAGCGATAGGAATCTACCTGAAGAATCCAAACCTGTGTGTTCAGAAGAAATTCGCACGGCCACTTTCCTTACCGTGGCCATCGTTACAAGAATGCATAAACAGGACTACGTCGCTTCCCTCCCCCTAAACCTCTAAAAACTATAAAATTTAAAATTGTCCAAATTATTTTATTTTTATTTATTTTGACCACTTCATCTTTAATTACGTGTTATTCTTGTAAAATTAATTTATTCTGATCATTTCTAGCTTTTAAATGTGTATTGATTTTCTTCGTTAATTATCAACCCATTGACATGTTGACACTGACTAATTACTGTTAACGAACATATCAGTGCCACTTGTTTGGTAAACTGTTGTGTATTGTAATAAAAATGCTACACATAATATATTAAAGTCGAGCCAGAGATAAGGATCTAATTGAAAAGTAAATATTTCTTCGCTCAATCTTTCTGTTTTCTAAAACTATTGACACATAGATATGCGTATGTGAAGGGAAATAAAAAGTGAGGAAGACCAGATATGCAGTATGAACTGAGGTCATCATTCTATTTTCACAGATTCTCATCAGCTAACTGGAAAAAACCCAACAAATTCCAATGGCTACAAAAACTGGCAACAACACCATACTTCAATGTTTCAATAGTAGTAAAGAAAAGATTATAAAATGATCGCATTTGAAATGTTGTAAGCAATACAATTTTCAAGTGAAGTTATCATCAATATATAGGTTTTTCTCAATAGAAAAGGCGAGGATTGAGGAGAAGTTAGAAACCAGAAAAATCTATAAAACAGTGTTTTTACATAGCAAATCATTCCAATCTGAACTCTCAAATTCATACACTGTATCAAAGAATTACAATCAAAAACTGCCGGCGAATACGGAAATCGACTGACAAAGACACGAGTTAAAGAAAAGTTAAGTGAAGAATTTCGCAGAACCACTTGAACTCTACGTGTGTAATCTATCAAAATGACAGTTAAGCGAAATTGAATTAGATGCCTTGTCTCTTCGATTCAAGTCTCACCCCCCTCCTCCTAAAAAGAAAACATAATATCTCACCAGATCCACACACACAGTGACACCACTCGAGAAACAGAAGATGCTGACCAAGCAGCATTGAGCAGCTCTGAAGAGACTATATGAAAATGATGATAATGTCATGTTTAGACCTCGTAAACGCTCTGACTTCATTATAATGAATAAAACTGACACTGATACTTGCGCTGTTTATTAGATCTTTCGGGTTCCTATCTTATCTTCCTCATTCTCCTTTGAAGGCCTATTAATTCATGGTATGTTTTGAATTCAAAATGTTTTTTTACTACCATTCAAACATTGAAGTATAAAGTTATTGTCATTTTTTTTTCTGTAGCCTTTGCAGTTTCAGTTAATTTGCATTTACCATATGAGAAGCTGTGAAATAGAATGTTGACATCATAGCATACTGCAGATTTGATCTTGCCTTCTTAATTAAAACTTTTGAAGTGAATCAGTTGTACGAAAAGATAAATACTGTTACTCAATCTAGTTTAAATATTCCTTTTCATCTATTGAACAAAACTGCTCAGTGTCAGGTTGATAGGTCGGTTCCTTGTGCAGATGCTTCGACGATGTCAGGTCATGTAACTTGAAGTCAAATAGTGGATGGTGACTAGCATTTTAGTCAAGGATGCACATTTAGTTCCTATTTGGGACACGTCATCTGGATGTGCTTGCATTCCACAGTTAAAGATAGTATCTGCACAAGAAGCCAGCATGTCAATCTTGGACAGACCGCTTCGGTCCAATCAACAGACGGACAAATCTAAATTGAATTAAATGATTGATAAGAGGCATAGCACAAGAAGTAGCTTTCGTAGCCCAACTGGTTTAGTGGATAACGCTCATTCTGTGACTTCAGATCTTCTATACTTGTTGATGAACCTTTGAGGGTACCCATTGCTCTTCAATGTCTTTTCAAGAAACTCAAATTCTTCCTCTAGTTTCTCTGTAGACCATATTCTCATCGCCCTATAGTACAGATTCTTGACTAGTGTTCGTTTATAGCTATTTGGACAAAAACTTTTGAGATGTAAGCATTGTCCTTTCTATGTGAACTTTCGATAAATTGACTTTTGAAGACTACCGTCTTCTAGGCGTTCCACGGCGATGTTGAGGAAGTGGAACTTCCCGTCACTTTCATGTTCCATAGTGAACTTGATATTGACGTGTGCATCATTGAATAATCTTGGTGAGTGTGAAGCATGACTTTTATTTTTGCACACTATAAATGTGTCATCAACATATCGACAGTAGGAATTTGTTTCATCGATTGCATGCTTCAACTTTGTTTTTTCAAGGTTGGACATGAATATATCTGCTTAAACAGGGCTAAGTGGATTGCCCATAGCTACACCATCTATTTGGCGGTACAGAGTGTTGTCAAATTGGAATTGCACATCCATGGTACACATAAGGAGTAGGCGTTTGAATTCCGGCTCTGGCAGTGAGAGAAGATCAGACTGCTGACAAATGATCTCAATAGTTTCGTTGATTGGAATCATTGTGAACAAGGAGGTTACATCAAATGACACCATGAACTTATTTAAAACGTTCATGTGGTTCACACTTTCCGAGAAATTAAATGAGTCCTTCATAGTGTGCACGCCTAGCCGTTGACGAATAGGTTCCAACTTCTCCGCAAGCCAACGTGCCACCTTATGTTGGGGCGAGTTGATCATCGAAAGTATGGGTCTCAAGGGGACTTGTTTTTTGTGTTTTTTGCGGGACCCTCGAGGTCTCAAATCATTGTACTTATTGTTGTCAATCAATTTCTTCTTCAGAAGATCTCTCAGTGCATTTGTGATACATGCAGAATGCATGCACATCCAAATGACGATGAGTCCCGAATATGATGAATTGAAAATCCTGGACACCACTGCCAGTCAGCATCCATCAAATAACAAATTCAGTCACTTATTTTATATTGGATCAACAACTTATCTGAGGTTCAGTGATTACAAATGTGACACTTTCTATTCCATTTCATAATTAAACAAGAATTTAAAATTAGAATTCGCGTAACTCAGATCGACGATTTATGTATAATGCTGAGAAAACTGCAGAGGTCTATCGGTGGAAA
Source organism: Trichobilharzia szidati (assembly GCA_944472155.2). Taxonomy (NCBI): domain Eukaryota; kingdom Metazoa; phylum Platyhelminthes; class Trematoda; order Strigeidida; family Schistosomatidae; genus Trichobilharzia; species Trichobilharzia szidati. The sequence goes on along the minus strand of OX235275.1, from coordinate 48,094,209 downwards.
TCAACAGAGAAGACAGGACTTAAAGTGGACATGACGTAAGACCAAGGTGATGAAAATACCTCACTGCTAACATCGACAATCACCATCAGTAGCATAAATCTCAAGGAGGTCACTTCTTCCACTCATTTGAGTAGAATCGTCTCAAATACAGGCAGCACGGGTAAGGATCTAGAATTCAGAAACAAGTAAACAAGACAGATTTCCTTTAATCTGAAATCATCGCAGAAACATGTTGTACTCAGCATAAGGAACACATATCAATTAAGTAATTACCTTTTCTGGAAACATTTGTCATCAAAAGCATGTTGAACAGTCTGCTGCAGATTTTCACACAGCCAGAAATGATTAAGATTAAGGAACTCCAACAACGAAACAATTAAGAACGAATTGTCTAACAAGTAGTATTGAGAAGGAAACTGAGAACGGATCGTGAAGATTGTTGAGTGACTGTGAGTGGGAAACGAAGAGACAGATGTCCAGCAGTGACATGAAGGAGATGCGAGCTTATGAGATATCGTTTAAGCCGGGTAAGGAGGACTGTTTGGAACAGGGTAGGGGAATAGAAATGTGTTGGTAAAGACCAATACTCCACTTAAGAATCCAATCCAATTTTTTTATTATTATTGTTATAAATCAGTAAAATCTTTACTTAAATAAGTCTGAATTTAGATAAATCGCACCCATCAAAATGAATCGCACAAAATTAAGACCGTATAACTGTAATCCCTAGTATGTGTGGTAAACAGAAATTGCTCTATCTGCCCAAACAGAGACCAGTCCAATGATTCACATAAGCTATTCCAAAATAAGTGACTTTATTTTGATGTGGTCATGTTCTCTGAGCTGGATAGTTAATTTGCGAAGCTTTCATCACCCTACTAGGTGGCATCTTCAGCACATACTTCAATTTGAAGTGAGCTTTTAGATTTCTCCACGAGTTCACTATTAGTCATCTCTCCTGGTGACCTTGTACGTGATTCGTTGTTTTTGAGCGTTTCCACACCTTCTAGGATACTTGTATTGGAACTGATTGTTTCTTTGACTTGAACTTTGACCCTTTGTGTGTGAGGTTCCTTTCTTATCGCTTGATAAATTTTGTCAATCTCGATGTGTCTATTGATTGATGATTTACTGGAATGCCAAGCTTCTAAAAATTCTCTAGCATTTTTGTTGTTTCCTCTGTCTAATATTTGAACATTGTCCCAATCGAATTGATGTCCGTGGTTGTCTGTATGTAGTGATATGAGGGAGTGGATGTCATGTCTTTTGACGGCTAGCTTATGATCGTGGATACGAAGACGATGGCGACGTCCAACCAATCACGTACAAGGTCACCAGGAGAGATGACTAATAGTGAACTCGTGGAGAAATCTAAAAGCTCACTTCAGATTGAAGTATGTGCTGAAGATGCCACCTAGTAGGGTGATGAAAGCTTCGCAAATTAACTATCCAGCTCACAGAACACAACCACATCAAAATCATCCACCTGAGCTACAAATCTTCTTCATCATATCTAAGTGACTTTATATTTGGCTTGCATATTTCTCTGCAAATATAATTTATTTTTTAAATGCCTTCTTCATCAGTAAGTATTCACAACGCAATCAGAATCATACTTGAAGAAAATTAGTCATGATTAGACTAAAACAACAAAAGTGGGGCATTCAGATCTCTGAATATTCACTCAGCAGGTTAGTTAACTAACTGAAGTCCTAAGCATTTTGAAAATGGAATAATTAGTGGTATGGCTTGAAAGTGCTAACACTGACAAAGGGAGGTAAAAAACACCCACTGTTGTCTACGATATGTTTAATATCTTTAGTACTGTTTATTCAATTTAATGTGGGTGGGTGGTGTTTTAAGAAGTATGAAATCTTGAGTGGAAGTAAATCTCTGAACTTTAAGTGAAAACAGTTACCTTGAAAAGTGTGTCACAAAACGCATCGACAAGAAATTTAAAAAAAAGGATTCTTCTCTATCTGTTAACAAGTAGCCTCTGGATATGTGACTACAATTCATGGGTGATATACCAAGGTGAAATAATAAACAGTTAGTTGAAAAAATCAATTCAAAGAATAATATTCAGTGCAGGTAGGCTGCAGCTCATCAACTTCTACACAAAACTGATGGACCAAGTGCCTAGAATAGACGCCTGTAATTTTATCTGTCGATTCAGCCGCTCATGTGAAGCAAGTTGCATTGGCTGTTGCTCAAGAAACCTAACCAATAACAATAATAATATCTTTATTCTGAACAGCTGAATTTATTGCCTAATATTTTCTCTCCGTCCAGGATCTTCAATTTGGAGTTTTATTTCAAGATTCCATCATGAACTGAGATTGGTTATAGGACCATTGGAAAATCTGGGAGTAATGGACAGCTTTGAGTGCGTACTAATGAAGATTCCTGATGCTCACTAGTGATTTGGCCTATTAACGTAGGTGCTTACCACGGTTCTCATGGGAATTCGTTCCCAGTGGGGTATACAAGGTCGGGTGTGCGCACAATTACTTGCCAGTGATGACATTCACTGTTAGTCGAGCCGTAGTGTGAATTGATAGAAGCTGGAATTTATGAACAGGCCATTGGATCTGGTCCCATGCGCTTAATGGTCTACGAGCTAGCTCACCTTATAAGCAGAAGGTTCTGGGTTCTAACTCCATGGTGTGTGTGTGCGTACTCTGAAGAGTCCCAAACTAGGGAGAAACAGCTTTCCAGTACTCTTAGCTGGTTTTCCAATAGTCCTTCTTCGATTATACTTGAATAGTTCAGCTTAGAAACAAGTAATTGATTCACCCTAACCGGCCGACTCACTCCTTTACCTCGCTAAGCCAGAAATAATACTGGTGAAGGGGAAAGGTTGGGCATGAGGCTAGCAACCCCATCCTGTAAAATAAACTCTGCTACAGAAACTTCAAGCCTCTAGCTTGAAGCCCTATGTTCCGTTCGGGAACGTGAAGGTATAAAAAAAACTATACATACATTCATCCTAATTCTGTCTAACCAATATGTCCTCATAGGACATGACTGTTTGTTTGTATGTTTCTTCTGACAAAGACTTTAGACGATCTATTCACATTGTAAACTATAAAAGTTCAAAGTGAACTTTAAAGGGAGTAAACAACCAGTCAACCAATGAAGATCATTCTTTGCTCTATTCAAACACACAACATGTTCGAAAATACATTAAGGCTATAGATGACTTCAAGCAAAGATAATACACTGAATGTTTTGTCTGTTTTGTGTTTTTTTATGAACAGTTAGCATTTTTGTGTTTAAGTGCAAATGTATTGTCTCTCTTTCCCTGATTGGTAACTTCAAGGTCAATACAAAGGTCAGTGTTCTAGGATGAATAATTTCAATCTGAAGACATTCTTTATTCTCTCATCTTATTTTACTTCAATTGATTTAAATGGTTTATTCACAGCTGAAGGACTAATACGAAATATTTTATAAACAAAACGCCTAATTAAGGGGAGAGGCTGTTTTTGGAGAATTCATTTGCCTCTTTTCCTGTACAATCGTATTTACATACACTTTTTCTACGAAAGAGAGTAATGACAAAAGTGATGAGTAGTCATAATCTTACCTGTTAATAATAACCAATGGATTAGGCGAGCTGAATAAGTGTGTTGTGGAGATATGTTTCACTCCCAGGAGTCTCCTCAGTTCACGAAACAGCGTCGATTGGAATTGAGCACCTCGATCGGATGTAATAGTTGGTATACCGTAATTTGACACCCAACGGTCGAGGAAAACCAAAGCAACATTTTCTGCAGATATATCGTTCAGGGGGCATGCCATAGCCCAACGAGTAAATCTATCAATTGCTGTCAGGATATGTGTGTATCCTCTTGACGTTGGGAATGGTCCTACAATATCTTTATGAACTTGCTGAAACCTCCTGTCCGGTAAATCAAACGTCTTCGGCGTTGTGACAGTGTGACGGCGTACTTTGAAGCATTGCCATTGGAGTCATTCTCATGCGTATCTCCGAATGTCAGAGTGCATTCTAGGCCACACGAAGCGTTCGCCGATGAGCCTGACCGTGGCACGTACTCCAGGGTGAGAGAGCGAATGTAAGTGGTCGAATAACGCTCTTCGGCATCTGAGAGGAACAAACGGACGGTTAGTACCGGTAGATACATCGTAAACTACAGTTGCATCTGATAAGGGAATAGGTACGTCCCTGAACTGTAAGGAAGAGTTTTCGTGACAATTTCGAAGTTCTGCGTCGTCTCTTTGTAACTGAGCCATACGGTCGAGACTGACGTCCACTGAAGTTTCAAGCTGGTTTATGTCACCTCTTTAAAGAGGATCAGCTACCTCGTTTGCGTCCCCTTTGATGTACTGTATGTCAGTTGAAAATTGGGAGATATAGTCTAACTGTCTGGCTTCTCTTGGGGAGTGTTTATCCAGCGAAGTGGTGAAAGCATAGCACAGAGGTTTGTGGTCAGTAAAAATAGTGAAATGCCAACCCTGTAGTAAGTAACTTAAATGCTTGACTGCTAGATATATAGCCAACAATTCTCTCCCAAAAGTACTGTAACGTGTCTGAGCCGGTTCTAACTTTTTAGAAAAGAAAGCAAGTGGGGTAACGTCACCATTAATCTTCTGCTGTAACACCGCGCCCACAGCTACTTGGGAGGCATCTGTGAACAAGATAAGGGATGCTTCGAGGTTGATGTGAGACAACATAGCGATTTTAGATGAAGCGTACTTCACAAGTGTATTCCAGTCACGTAATAAGATGAATTGCTTAATCAATGAGATGCAATCAAGATGCACATAAAAACGAAGGAAATTATAAAGTAATTCAAGAGGATGGATGTTTCACCGATGACATTGGTTGGCATCGGTCGTGCTAAATCACGAATTCGTAGAAATTAGAATTGATGCACTGGCTGGCCGTTGAATTGGGTCACAGTGGGTGAATGATAAATGAGCTTGCCTTGTATCCGGAAAGTGATGAGTTTGATCCCCAGTGGGGTGGGTGCGTCCTACCGATGATTCCCAAACTAGGCTGACCAAACAATAGTTCTCTAACTGATATCAATCCGTGATCAACTCGTAAAAGCAAATCTAATCCTTAAAAACCAACTATTGGAAAATTAGGTCAGTAGAAATCAACAAGGTTGTTACCTTGATAGTACAAGTGGTTGAATAATTTTCTTTTTTGCATTCATAGCCGCTGTTTCTCCAACTGAGTGGCTAGAGATTCAGTAATGCAAAAGAGGCGAAGGCATGTAGTTTTTGGTAGGGTATTATTAACTTTGTAGATTACTGTGAACAAGGCGTTCGTTGAGACGGAATGGCCAGTGTTGACAAGATGTTCGATTATCACTCTCCTGATAGAGCCGCTACTTCTTTTCTACAACCATGCAGTATAGTGTTCTTGAACCTTTCTAGACAAGAAAAATATTGAACGACCAATATACTTCGTTCTCGAGCAACAGATAAACTGATTTATAATACACAGAAGTTGTCGGTTATGAAAGATTTGTAGCTCAGGTGGATGATTTTGATGTGGTTATGTTCTCTGGGCTAGCGGTGGGAATCTTTTGCGAATCTTTTATTGCCCTACTAGGCAACATCTTCAGAGAACACAACCACATCAAAATGAAATCTTTTCCCCAAGGATTCTGCAAATCAATGAACGACTGAAGAACACTATTCTTAGCGTTACTGCAAAAATAATACAATATGATCGGTTAGCAATGACTTAACATACATCAAGCAGTCATCAGCAATCTCCTCCTGAAACCATATTGAATATAACTATTGTGATTAAAATTACCTCACTTCAGTTTAACATAAGTACTAGTGTTTGCATTATTTTCATTATAACCGTAGCGTTAGAGCAGATATTGACTTTATTTCCGCTGATAGCTGAAGTGAAAAGTGATCAAACTGATCAATAAAACAGGACAATAATATAAAGCAAGAGGGAATTACAAAAGCACGCACACGTGGTTGCCTCAGTTAAATAAGACCGTGCGGTCTGAAGTTCAACACCTTTATCTCAAACATCTTTAAGGTCACTGTTGTGAACTAGGATTCGGCTGTCAAGAATTCTAAACTTATTCTGGATCTCCATTCCTGGCTTTTCGACTTGAATGCCAGGATTCAAGATTTAAGTTATGATGTTTCACCATTGGTGATGTGATTGACATTAATCGAGTGATTTCGCTAGCCTAGCACTCAACTTTCTCTCTTTTTACTGGTTTAATATCAGCTAGAAAACTAGGTGATGTTTAAAAATTGGCCTAAAATCGAGCAAGGCGATAATCCTGCCCGCCAGTCACTGACGCACATGCACATCTGAGTCTTCGGTTATTCTCACGTAGTAACAGACATGATTTAAACTGTGTTTTCCCAAAAAATAACGGCAGACAAACACTGAGATTGAGCGTTAAAAGTACTGATGAAGGCTCATAACCATCTGGAGTTAGGTATGAAAGAGTATATTTTATTTCAGCGGGAAATGAGAAAACAGGCATATAATGTACACACACAAAAAACTTGGAGGTTCTAGACTTCGCCGATGATATATGTCTGATTTCCAACAAACTGGAAGATATGCAAGCGAAAAGCAACAAGTTGACAGAAGAAGCACCAAAGATAGGACTTCAAGTGAACATCGAGAAGACAGAGGTGATAAATATTCCTGGGCAACACCAACAACAGCAAAAAACCAACAGACAACGATCAGCATAAATGGAAGGAACCTGAAAGAAACAACCTCTTTTACCTACCTAACTCGAGAGCATCGTTTCAACTACAGGCAGACGGAACTGACGAGGATGTCAAAGCAAGAATCGGAAAAGCAAGACAAGCTTTCACTACTCTCGAGTCTATGTGGAGGTCAACAGCACTCACCATCAAAAATAACATCCGGATTTTCAACTCCAATGTGAAGTCAGTCAGTGCTACTCACTGTACGGATCAGAGACTTGAACTGCGCGTCATGGAGAGCATCTCAAACAAACTACAGACCTTCATAAATAGTTGTCTTCGCTCAACGTTACTCTAGATCAGATGGCTGGCCAGAAAAGATCAGCAATACGGATCTCTGGGAGTGAATCAACACAGCAGGATTCGATTGTGAAACAAATAGGCAGGAAGAAATGGCGATGGATTGGCCATACTCTGAGAAAACCATCAAGTGACATCACTAGACAAGCCATCGCTCGAGTGGAACCCAGTCGAAAGGGAAGCGACGAGCCGGTCGTCAGTGCAATGGTGACATAGTGCAACAGATCATGTGAAGAGGAGATGAAAGCGTGTGGGCAGACTTGGAGCCAGGTGAAAGCTCTAGCAGAGAACCAAACGCAATGAAGACGCACAGCTGAAGCCCTATGTTCCTCTAGGAATTAAAGGAAGCAATAATAATAAATTTTTATTTCAAAACCTAATTCAGTCGTTGGCTGAGAGAACTTTCTCGAAATTTCTCTTATTATTATTTATCGTGAATGAGATAAAGAATAGGTTGAATAAAGCTAGTTCAAACGGAAGGCTTGCAGTAAATATACCATCAAGTTGTTTGTGCATCACTACAACACACTGAGAGGTTGACAGTTTGAATGAGCGAATGAAGTTGGAAAACACTATACGGACTGATTGACGTGATTAGGTGGGTAGCACTAACATCAGTCAATGAAAACCACCAATCAGCTTGCATATCATAAGTCCAATTCCAACTACGTTGTGCCTAGTGAAGAAGAAATTGGTGAATGAATAGAGAATACAAAAAAATTCTGTGACGTTAGACTGTTGCATCGTATCCAATTACACTCACTTTTAATAACACGGTACCGCCACAAAAATTGATCACTTGTCAAGTCAGTCACTTCTTCTATACGGATCAGAAACTTGGCGGGTCACAAAGAATATTTCCAACAAGTTTCAGACCTTTATCAACAACAGCTGTCATCGCTCTATACTGAAGATCAGATGGCCGGAAAGAATCACAAACAAGAAACTATGGGAACAAACAAAACAAGAACCAATCGCTCAACAAATATGCAGGAGAAAGTGGAGATGGATTGGACACTCGCTGAGGAAGCCTCTGGGTGACATCGTGAGTCAGGCCATAGCTCGAGTGGAACTCGAAAGGGAAGCGGCGAGTGAGACGTCCAAGGGTGACATGGAGGCGATCGTGTGAAGAGGAGTTGAAACAATATAGACTAAGATGGATGCAGGTGAAAAGTACAGCAGAAGACAGAAGCCAGTGGAGACGTGTAGTTGAAGCCCTATGTTCCACTAGGAACTCAAGGGAACAATAATAATAAAATAATATTTTTCCAAACTGATTTTTCCATAGTTGTACACGGTTGCACAACTGATTATTCGAGTGGCATGTTATCATGATTGACAGTCTTTTCAGCCTTTAAAGGATGAATATTGATGACCCACAACACACCAACTGGGTCGTTTTTCGAAAATTCAGCATATCACCTAACTTAAAATCCAGATAAACTGCCATGTTTTGTTATATAAATATATTCATGCCTCAGTAGCAGTATTATTATTATTGTTTCCTTTGGTTCCTAGTGTAACATACGGCTTCAACTGCACGTCTCCACTTGCTTCTGTCTTCTGCTGTACTTTTCACCTGCATCCATCTTAGTCTATATTGTTTCAACTCCTCTTCACACGATCGCCTCCATGTCACCCTTGGACGTCTCACTCGCCGCTTCCCTTTCGAGTTCCACTCGAGCTATGGCCTGACTCACGATGTCACCCAGAGGCTTCCTCAGCGAGTGTCCAATCCATCTCCACTTTCTCCTGCATATTTGTTGAGCGATTGGTTCTTGTTTTGTTTGTCCCCATAGTTTCTTGTTTGTGATTCTTTCCGGCCATCTGATCTTCAGTATAGAGCGATGACAGCTGTTGTTGATAAAGGTTTGCAACAGGCTGTTGGAAATATTCTTTGTGACTCGACAAGTTTCTGATGCGTATAGAAGAACTGACTGACTTGACGTTTGTATTGAAAATCTGAATCATTTTGTTGTTGATGTTGAGTGACGAAGATTTCCAGATTGGTTTCAGGTTGATGAATGTAGCAGTGATGTTCATTTTTTTATGAGGTGAGGTTGCAAGCCTCATGCCCAACCTTCCTTCCTTCTTTCTCTTTTGGGATCATAACCGGCTAAGGGAAGTAAAACAAGCACTCAAACACTGGACCACATGCATGGTTGGCTAACACTCTACAGTTGGACCAGGGATGTACAAAATTCACTTATACTGGATAAATGTTGTTCGACAGTTCACTTCCCATGCTTTCCTTAATTGTTGTCTGACTTTATACGCTATTCAACATTCACATAATTCAAAAACATTTTTACATCCCATACTCTGTCTTCGACAATTTTTTATATTTGTGATTTGTCATCTTCCTACTTTGTAAATACTTCTGTATAGATTGATTTAAAATAAGTCATCCGAACAAAAGAAGGGTGGAACTTAAAGGATACCTTTAATTGTCCGATTTGTTATTTTAATCATCGTGTCTATTATCCTTTTTAGGTGTTAGAAGGTAAACATTAATGTTGATTGACTTACGTGCATAATTGTAAAACTTGGCAGTCTACTTATAAGTCACGCAAAAAATTTTCCTTACTATAAGCTTTATTTCTTCCTATCATTCATTGATTTGTAAATGAAATTTAGACAGTCAACACCCGAGTTTTAGTGGCAACAAAATTGATTTTTTATTTTTTGCTAAAGGATGTGAATGCTAGTCTTGTGCCTAAGCCCTAAAACCACCGATGCAAGCTAATTAGTCACATGGTACACGTTGCGAACTTTATCGTTTAATGTACATTAAATATTATTATTACTATTATATTATTGTTTCCTTTAATTCCCAGAGGAACATAGGGCTTCAGGCATGCGTCTCCATTGCCTTCGCTTCTCTGCTACAGTCTTCACCTGCCTCCAAGTCTGCCCACACGTTCTCATCTCCTCTTCACATGACCTCCTCCAAGTCACCCTTGCACTGAAGACCAACTCGCCGCTTCCCATTCTGTCGGGTTCCACTCGAGCAATGGCTTGTCTAGTGATGTCACTTGATGGCTTCCTCAGAGTATGGCCAATCCACCTCCACCGTCAAGGTTCGAATGCAGAATCTTACGGTTATGAATTCCAACTTCTGCCGACTCAAGAGATAACGCGACCACTAGTCGATGTCATCAGTGGCGAGAAATTTTTTTCACACCCAACCTGCTGTACCACACTGGTCATGACTTCCCACTAGAGCTACATAATGGAACCAGTTATTAGTAAGCATCTCATTGATATGGGTTTGTAGGGATTTAATTGGCTGGTAACAGGTTTTTATCATAGTGAATTGGAAGCAGTTGGAATTTTATGGACCACTGGATTGAGTCCTAGTTGCCTTAATGGTCTGCGAGCTCGCATTGTAACCAGAAGTTTCTGCATTCGAATCCTGACATTGGAGGCATACTGATGGAGTGTCCCAAACTAGGACGAAACAGCTACTTAGTACTCTCAGGTTTTCCAGTGATTCTCATGTTGTAATCCTGTACCCATAAACATATTGTGAGTTTAGGTCATTTAGTTAGACATCAGATTTGGGTCATGACGCTAATTAAGTGATGATAGTATACTCAATTAAGGTTAAATGACAGATTATCAAGATTAAGAAAGGCTTCCTACAGAGTTTTTCAGAATACATAGGCCATCTGCTACCTTCAAGTCACTCGTTCTTTTACTTGCTTTATATTAAATGAGGGTTTTTCGGAATTTTTTCAGAATGTCTAAGAGAGGTCCTTCATTTTGTTCATCCGATGTATTGCCTTCAAAAGCTGCTTGTAAATTAATATACACAGCTAGGGTTGAAGAACATGCCATTCGGTGTGCAGGAATCAATCTAGCCACGTGTGGTTGTCCTAGCTGATGATCTCTCTAAAGTTGTCTGTTGATTATTCATGCAGTGTTGTCACCTTCAAATTAAAAACGTTGGGCACTGTGATAGTAGGATAGCTACACGTAAAGTGACTGACGCATATCCACTGTCCACAATAAATAGACAGTTCAACTGAGCTTACAATAAATAATGTATAGAAGAATTACAAAATTTGACATTTCAGTCTCACCGCTGCAAAATTCCAATTCTGTGTGAAACGTATTTCCTCACCAAGTTGAAACTGATATCTGCCAACAAACATTAGTACTGTGTTAACCAACAAAATCATAACAATTTTGCTAATCAATACTGTAAGGGAGTCATCGTTATTTTCGAAAAAAGCAACAGATTTAGCCAAAAAATGCCCATTCCTTTTCAGTAAGTTCCTCATCATCGGCTGTTTGGCTGACTCTACGCTAATATATAGTTTTTTACATCAAAATTTGTTAGCAATCAAGTAGTATAAGGTAGAGGTGAAATTAAGAGGTTAAAAGTCATCAAAACCTCAATTAACAAATATATACATATATATATTCAGGAGAAACAAGTCATGCATTGATCAGATCACCACACTACGGATCATCATTGAACAAAGTTTGGAATGGCAGTCATCTGTCTATCTCAACTTCATCGACTTTGAAAAAGCATTCAGCAGACAGCGTCGATCGAGAGGTGCTTTGGCAACTACTTCGCTACTACGGGGTGCCACCGACAATTATACATCTCATCCAACAGCTGTACGACAATGCTGCATGCCAAGTAATCCACAACGGGAAAATAACGGAATCCTTCGAAGTAGGGACAGGAGTAAGGCAAGGCTGCATACTATCGGCAATGATTTTCCTGATTGCAGTAGATTGGAAAATGCGACAAACAGCAGGCAATGAAGAAAGAGAAATAAAGTGGACCCACACAAAAAGCTTGCAGGATCTGGACTTCGCCGATGATATATGTCTGATTTCCCACAAACTGGAAGATATGCGAGCGAAAAGCAACAAGTTGGCAGAAAAAGCATCAAAGATAGGATTTCAGGTGAACATAGAGAAAACAGAGGTGATGAAGATTCCTGGGCAACACCACCATCAGCAACAACAACAGACGACAAAAAGCATAAATAGATGGAACCTGAAAGAAAAAACTTCTTTTACCTACCCAAGAAGCATCGTTTCAACTACAGGTGGACGGAACTGACGAGGATATCAAAGCAAGAATCGGAAAAGCAAGACAAGCTCTCACTACTCTCAAGTCTGTGTGGAGGTCAACAGCACTCAGCATCAAAAATAAGATCCGGATTTCCAACTGCAATGCGAATTCAGTTAGTGCTACTTTACGGACCAGAGACCTGGCGCGTCATAAAGAGCATCTAAAACGAACTACAGAACTTCATTAACAGTTGTCTTCGCTCAATACCATTCAAGATCAGATGGCCGGCCAGAAGAGATCAGCAACAGAGATCTCTGGCAATGAGCGAACCAACACAGCAGGAACCGATTGTGAAACAAATAGGCAGGAAGAAATGGCGATGGATTGGCCATACTCTGAGGAAACCATCAAGTGACATCACTAGACATGCCAGTGCTCAAGTGGACCCGGCCGAACGCGAAGCGGCGAGTTGGTCTTCAGTGCAAGGGTGACTTGGAGGCGGTCATGTGAAGAGGAGATGAAAGCGTGTGGGCAGACTTGGAGGCAGGTGAAGACTGTAGCAGAGAAGCGAAGGCAATGGAGACGCATGCCTGAAGCCCTATGTTCCTCTGGGAATTAAAGGAAACAATAATAATAATATATTATAGCACCAATAGTATCTAAGTTTTGAAGGAGCGGTGAAAATCATTACGGCATTTAAGATAAGTTAATTCATAGGTGTTAGCGACAAGTTACTGCATGGTCAAGAAATTTGTAAAATAGTAATGATGACTAAGAAGAATAGGATGACTCAGTAGATTTATGTAAAATGCAATCAAGTTAACAGAATTAGCTAGGATTGTTAAAAATTAACAAATTCAAAAAATAGTTACAAGAGGATACGGAAAAATCGTTTTTAAAAACATAATGCATATTTTGTATATTTATTCCCTTTCAATGAATTTGAATAAAGCAAGAACACCAATGTTTTGTGAAGAATGAAATGGTACCAGCATTGCTTATTTCGTTGGCTTCTCACCAGCTGCTTACAGGTCAAAGATATTATAAAGGATGTCTATAGAAACAATTTTAACATACTTCCACGGATAGTTAACTTTTCAAAACAAATACCAGGTCGTGTATGAGGACAAATACTCGCCGAAGACATTGGCTAGTGGTTGCGCTATATCGTGAATTGGCAGAAGTTAGAATTCATGGGCCATTGGATCAGGTCCCAGTGGTGCACAGGTCTCCGAGCTCGCCTTGTAACCAGAAGGTCCTGGGTTCGAACCCCGGTGGGTGCGCACCGTTGAGCAGTCCCAAACTAGGGCGAAACAGCTGTCCAGTACTCCCAGCTGGTTTTTCGATGGTTCTCTAACCAATGTCAGCTCATGATGAAATCCTGTAACCAAAAAACCAATCGATTAATTTTTTCATACAATATAATATACAATAATAAACACTTTATCCTAAATTATAATGATCATGCACAATGGAAACTTTCGTTATAACGTAATCAGATGAAAGTGAGGGTGGAAATATCCAATTACTAGTCAGCGCAAGGAAAGACTGATAACCACTTCTTTCTGAATGTGGTTTTTATTGTTTGGGATAAACTGTTTATAATAATTATTATTATTGTATATATTACTATCGTATGCATAAATTGATTGGTTGGTTTTTGTTTAAAAAATGAACTGTTTGTGCAGGTATGTGCATTTATGCCTAATAATACCTTTGGGCTGTAAGCAGCTGATGAGAAGCCGACGAAATAAGCAATATTGGTACCATTTTATTCTGCACAAACTACTACTGTTCTTGCTTTACATATATATTATGTAACTGGCCATGGCATAAAAAGGGGTTGTACAAAAATTTCTTTTGAAAGCATACACACTTTCAGCTTGTTCAGATGAACTTCGACTTACCATGCTGTAATTAAAAATCGTACTCGTAGACCATGCGGTGAGAAGTTGGGTGGGATATGACAAAGCTCTGTTAGAGTCGACTTGATATTCAGTCAGTATCGACAAGATGAGCTACTATTGAGATGCGTACATAGGCTTTATTCGAACCCTTGCTAAATCAAGATGGGAGGTGTTCAGAAATCCGGTGATCTTGGACTTGCCTGATCATACACTCAATGTAATTAGCACTGCACGAGCATGAAGTAACATCTAGTTATTTATATAGAGAAGAAATTAATAATTACCCTAATAAATTAGTCATAAAGTAATGATAGTAGTCATAGTGATAATGACTATAACAATAATAATGATAATAATTGTAGTATTAATGACGACATGCCTGTCAAACATTTGCAAGACAACGCCAACAATAAAGAATCTAAATCATCAGTAGTAATTCCATACAAAGAAGGAACATCGGAAACCCAGAATTCTTAACAATGCCGGGAGGATTAAAAGTGGCATTCAAACTCATAAACTCAATTAGAAACAAGCTTTGTCGGTTAAAAGATCATGTAGAGCCTTTAAAACAAAACAATTTAGTTTGTCTAATACCCTGTTGGAATGACTGTCAGGTCAAATACATAGGTCAGGTTAGTAGAACAGATGCAGTCAGACTGGCCAAGAATAAAAACATAGTCAAATCTAGATTAGATGACCCGAATAAGATAAGAAATCTAGAGAATTGCTCAGCTATACCACTCACTACATGCAATTACACACAACCAACCATGCAATAGGATGGATGGGATAAGATGAAAGTTTTAAAATCTAATGTAACAGGATGGAGGGAGCGATTGAAAACAGAAGCTTTGTCTATCGAATCAGCTGAGGCGAATGCGTGTAACAGAAATGATTCAACACCTATCCGCGATATCTGGAATATTCTACTAACCCTACGCCGACAAATAAGAGAGAACAAAGAAGACTTTAAACTGAAGTTTCGAAGTTGCGTGATTAAAATTGGTATGATTTTGAACAGTAACAAATTGTGTTCGAAACGTCATCCAGTGAACAATAATACTGTTTCACAGAATGTGTTTGATATATGTCTAATAAGCAAACTGAGTTAATCAAACTCAGTTTGACATTTCTAGTATTTTTCGCATTTTATCACGCATTTGTGAATTTTAATTATATCAGTTTTATTAGAAAAATGCTTGATAAATATTTGAAGACTCTATCAAACTCTGATACATATTTTAAACAAAGTTCATTCACTATCACAAATATTTTCCTGTGCAAAACCTTCAGGGTAAGTGGTCAATGATACATTCAGATATCAGATGCTAAATATGCCTGACATACTTAAATTTATAGGTGCAGATGAACTGATAGATGCATGTTTATTAGAAGGAGTACTAATTGAGTGAGTGAGTGCAAAGATCATCGAAGAATAAGGTTTTCATGAAAAATACCCATACAGACATGAATATATGAACAACAAATTCATTGAGGAGTCTCTTTCCGCCGGAGACTTCATTCACCTAGCTGTACAATCGTATTTATATATAATCATTTTGTGTGTGTGTACATTAGTTATGTTCCAAAAATGCGATAATTAATCAAACTGTAACCAAGGTGGGGGTGAAGATTGGTTAGTATTGACAAGGGTTGTGTAATATGGAAGACACCCAGAAAAAACAGGATGTTAATGAAAAAGCATGAAGACAATCGTCCAAAATAAATCATGCAACAGGTAGAAACAGTAGATAAAAGGGTTGATTAAGAAAAAGACGTCGTTGAAAAGTCACACAAAAACTCAAGAAAGCATCATCAACAAATTAATAGAATGTTAACATAGACGAATTGTTGCTGAAATTCAACAACAGCCACCCTTCGCTTACATTTTGTCTTGTGAAGAGGAGCAGGAGAATAAACTACATTTCCTGGGTGTCTTGCTAAGTAGGAGAGAAGATGGGTTACTTAAGAGAAGCGTGTATAGAAAAAGCACATTCACAGAGCAATACACACACTTCCTTAGTTGCGTGCCCATTAAATATAAAAAGAATGATGTAAAATGTCTTGCGAGCAGAGCAAGAAAGATATGTACAGATGACCAATTACAAAAGGAATTTGAATATATTTACGATTCTTTGATGGATATGGCCTATCCGAGTAGTTTCATAAAGAAACATGTGAAAACATAGGAGAAAAGCCGGGAACTCTGAATGCACGTAAGAAACCTCTATTTATTAAGTTACAATTTAATGGTGACTTGTCAAGTGAGGTTCTATTCCAAAGACTTTCAAGGAGTATACGAAGAACATTTTATGCAGCACACCTATGTTTGTCATTCTCTAGCCGATGAATGATTGGGACTCAAAAGAAGGATAAGCTTGATAGTTTTGCCACATCTATATGCATTTATCAATTCAACTGCACCTGCGGTGGCAGTTATATTGGGCGTACTACTAGACAGCTTAGCCAACGTGTTAGTCAGCATTTCCCATTGTGGTTTGGCAACGGACAGACAAAAACAATCCGTAGCTCAATCTTGTTACATTTAATTGATAGTGGTCATGTAATCGAGAAAACGAGAGCCTTCAAATTGTTTCATCGTATCCCACTGAATCTTTCCAATAGACTTCGTATTCGTTTATTGCACATAGCTGAGGCGATAGGTATTCGAACTATAAAACCTAAACTATGTATTCAATAGAAGTTCGTACAGCCATTACCCCTCCCTTGGTCTATTAAGACATAACCAACTAGTCACTTCTACACCACCCTTTGTTTATATTCTCAACCCCTTTCTTATCATCCCTTAATCTTATCTTCATTATAAACGTGTTTCATTTCCTTCCCTTACAATCTAACATTACTTAATCGGTTCATTTGTTTTTACTAGCCTTAATCGACTACTTCCACCTGAACAGTTGTTTGTTTAATCATGCTGTATTTTCATTATTCGTGTTATCACAGATTGCCTCACTTTTTCATTTTTATTATTGGTAAGACCATTATTTTTATTATTACTATTATTATTATTATCATTACTAGTGGTTAAAAACATATTAAACCAATGTCAATACAAAAAGTCATCTAAATGGCTATACACCATATCATTTCGGGAACTATTTACTATTCTGATATGGTTTTTGAGGTTAGCCCACAATCCTTCAATGGAATTTGCACAAATCTTCTTTCCTAGGAGGACTAGTCTTTGTATAATCGGTATTAACACATCAGCACTTCTGTTCGAGATGCGTTCTATAAGCCCTTTACGTAGATTTGTTTTGTGAAATTCCAGCACCCGAATTTGATTTGCTCTACTCCTGTCTCGATTCATTTCTCACTTAAGAAGCACAGTTCCGTCAATATGCACGACGATGCCAACTCCTTCAAGTACAGAGATGATCCAATTCAGCTTTTGTGACGCAACATCACGGCATTACTGATACCACCGCACTGTTGAAATCTTTGGATTCTCCGTTTCTGCAGCTTTAGCAGATACTGGTAGCATTAGTAGCCAGTTGTGTCATATACGCCATATTTTACTAAGGGACAGTTTCGATTTCGAGAAGAAAATATCTAAAAAATCACCATAATGTACGACTTGCCAACTCATACAGACTTCCTGATGTAACAGTGGTTGCATCTAAATGCGTAGACGTCAATAGGCCTGGGGTTCCAGTGGGAAGTGGTGACCAGTAGGGTGCAGCAGGTTGGGTGCGAGGACAAATGCTCGCGGGAAATATTGGTTAGCGTTTGCACTATGTCGTGAATTGGCAGAAGTTAGAATTCATGGGCCATCGGATCAGGTCCCAGTGGCTTAATGGTCTAAGAGCTCGCCTTGTAATCAGAAGGTCCGGGATTCGAACTCCGGCGGATGTGTACTTCTAAAGAGTCCCAAACCGGGATGAAACGGCTGTCCAGTACTCCCAGGTTTCCCATGGTTCTCTAACCAATGCCAGCTCATGATGAAATCATGTAATCATTCATTTGTACTCAGTGCTAAACATTTCAATTTACCCATTTGAAATGTTCATTTCAAATTAGTCTGTATCATAATTGCACATCCACGATTATTCTTTCCATTTGTAAAATTTCAAAATAATCCTAACACCAGATGTTGCAATATATAATAAAATGAGAATCACCTGTCTTTTCTACCAGAAGCCTTTTTTATGTTCATTGCCTGATAATTGATCAATCGATTGATCGATTTTGTCTTTTTTAAAAAGAAAATGGCTTCCCAGGTGTATAAAAGGATGTTCATTGTTATAACCATATCGGAAATATGTCACCACCATTTTTTCACTTGTCATAAATTACGCGTTCATTTGTTTCTTATTCAGACATTAGGTAGTGGTGTGTTTCAAAGATCACCTCAGGCTATGAACATGTTTCGATAATATGGTAACAATTTCGTTTATGTTGCCGAAAAAAAAGCATATTTTGTTCTGCAGAACTAGGAATCCACATTATCACAGTTTACTTTCTCTGTTATTATGCAACATGAAGCTAATACACCCATATAGAAAATGTTAGAAACATTAAGCGGTAAGGATGAAGTTTCCCACGCTAGTGGCTTGAAGTTTCTGTAGCAGTGTTTATTTTACAGGATGGGGTTGCTAGCCTCATGACCAACGTTTCCTCTTCACCAGCATTATTTCTGGCTTAGCGAGGTAAAGGAGTGCGTCGGCCGGGGATCCAACCCCGGACCATGTGCATGGTCGGCAAGCGTCCGAACCACTATACCACTGACGCACAGTTCTAGATTTTAGAAATTCGTAACTTTTATTGGAAGCACAAGTTAGTGTCATTGAGGAGTGAGTGTCTATCCTCAATGAAGATGGCTCCAGAGATTAAGAGAGATGTTCTCACTGCAATACTGCAAAATGTTTGGAAGGAAGGAAAATGGGCCTACTGATTTGAAGAAGGGATACCTCGTTAAACTGCCAAAGAAAGGTGACTTACGCCTGCCTGTGGAAGAACTGGCGTGCAATAATGCTCGTGTACACTCACGCCAATTAAAATACTAAGTCGCATCATCTTGGAGAGAATAAATAATGAACTGGATACAGAAATCTACCAGCTGGAACCAAGTGGATTCAGGAATGGCAAATCATGTGCTGATCAAATTGCAACTCATTGCACAAAGCATAGAATGGTAGTCAAACCTCTACCTCAACTTCATCTACTTCGAAAAGGCCTTCGACAGCTCAGCGCAGACCGAGGAGTAATTTGGAAATGACTCCAATACTACCGCGTACCTCAAGTCTTTGTCAACCTCATTCGATAGCTATATGACAAAGCCACGTGTCAAGTGATCCACAACGGGATACTCAGTGAGGCGTTCGAAGTGCATACAGGGGTACGACAGGGCTGGCTGGCAGCCTATTAACACCGTAGACATTCTTAATTGTAGTGGTTTGGACTGCGCGGCAGACTGTTAGGAGTGGGGAGACAAGAGTGTGCTGGACCACTCATGAGAAGATTCTAGGAGGTATGCATATCGCAGATGATATATGTCTAATGTCACACAAACTCGAAGATTTACAGGCAAGCTAAAACCAACAAACTGACTTGAGAAGCAGCTAGAGAAGACAAGACTACGTGTGAACATAGAGAAGATAGATTTGATGAAGATAACCAAATAAGCAACAGCAACAATGGCATTTACCAATCACCATCATCAGCAAAAGGTTTAACAGAGGTTACCTCCTTCATTTCTCCAGGAGACATAGTCTCAGCTACAGGCGGAACAAACGAAGATGTCTAGGTCAGTCAGAATCGGAAAAGCAAGATACACCTTCATCAACCTGAAACCAGTTTGTTAATCTTCCGCACTCAGCCAGCATAAGAAACAAGATTCGCATTTTCAACACCAATATCAGGTCAATTCTTCTATACGGGTCAAAAACTTGACGTGTCACGAAAACAGATGCCTTCGCTAGCTCCATGCTGAAGATCACACGTCCAGAAAGGATAAACAACAAGAAACTATAGGAACAAACCAACAGGCAAGAGCCGATCGCTCAACAAATATGCAGGAGAAAGTGGAGATGCACCGGTCGGGCATATATTGAGGAGACCGCCAAATGAAATCTCGTGCCGGGCCGTCGCTCGAACGGCATCTCAATGGGAAGCGACAGGTGGGTCGCCCTAGGGTGACATGGAGGAGATTGTGTGAGCAAGAGATGAGAGAGTTTGATCAATCGTGTACCCACTTGAAGAGGACAAAAGAAAACAGAACAAAATGGAGATGTGTTGTTGAAGCCCTGTGCTCAACTCGGAATGTAAGAGGACCAGATTAATTTTCAAGAATTAGTTTGTAGGGATCAGATCTGTTTCATGTTTCACCAGGGATTCATATGAGTTAGAGAATTATTGAAACCCAGTGTGTGCGTATTGCCGATGAGCCCCAAATGAGGACGAAATATCTTTTCAGTATTCTCTGGTCGTCTACCTGATACCAATTCGTGGTCAAACCAGTATCTAATTACATCCCTACAGACCAATTCTTGAAAATATTTAAATCTCTATCGTCTGATATACCCAAGTTATGCGACAATATCTTTTATTTATGTGACAACCATCTGTGTTCAGTGATCTCCTTTTCATCCGGCGTCATTTTCATTATCTTGTCAAACATATAGGAGGGGGTTACCCTCAATGGACCCCCGAGATCAGCTGGAGAAATTATACTTTGTAGCCCAACTAATCTTGATCTGCATGCCATCTGGTAGGCAGTAGAATAATGAGAATTATAAGGCATCTACTATCATCCGGACTTAACTTCTGTGAGGCTTTCAGACTGTCTGTGTGTATATGTGTGTGTGGTGAGGGAGGGGTTCCACTCTTCACACCCATTGTAAACGTTGTATGTCTTAGTTCGACATCACGCCTAACCATGTGCTTATAAATTGCAATCATTTCTGACGTCATGCTAACTGACTTTTGAAATGTATACGGTTGTAAATGTGTATTCAACTAATTTGTTAATAAAACGTACCACTGATGGAATGTTTGTTTTTCAAGGATACTTGTCAGTAATTTCATTACGTGAATAGTATTGTTATTATTATTGTTTCCTTTAATTCCTAGAGGAACATAGGGCTTCAGCCGTGCGTCTCCATTGCGTTCGGTTCTCTACTACAGTCTTCTCCTGGCTCCAAGTCTGCCCACATGTTTTCATCTCCTCTTCACATGACCTCCTCCAAGTCACCCTTGCACTGACGACCAACTCACCGCTTCCCTTTCGGCCGAGTTCCACTCGAGCAATGGCTTGTCTACTGATGTGACTTGACGGTTTCCTCAGAGTTTGGCCAGCCAATCCATCTCCATTTCTTCCTGCCTATTTATTTCACAATCGGTTCCTGCTGTGTTGGTTCGCTCCCAGAGATCCCTGTTGCTGATCTTTTCTGGCCGGCCATCTGATCTTGAGTGGTATTGAGCGAAGACAGCTAGCTGTTAATGAATGTCTGTAGTTTGTTTGAGATGCTCTTTATGACGCGTCAAGTCTCTGATCCATATAGTAGCACTGACTTCACATTGGAGTTGAAAATCCGGATCTCATTTTTGATGCTGAGTGCTGTTGATCTTCACACAGACTTAAGAGTAGTGAAAGCTTGTCTTGGTTTTCCGACTCT